>BSBM01000138.1:13402500-14072500 GCA_027924585.1 Larix kaempferi | reverse complement strand
TCAACAGACATTACAATCTTATATCCACAGAGTAATTTCTTTACAGTCGTAATCATATAAGAAACTAGCTCATTAGTCTAACCAAATTGAATAGTTAGGCTAGGGCTCACATTATTTCATTAATCAAACATTTGAACCCTACCAGAACTTAGGCATGAGTTTAGGGATCGAATCCCTTGGATAAGTATTCTCCTTTCTCAATGTTTCCAGAATTTGTAATCTTCAAAACACTACACACAACGTTGGTTGAAAGCCACACTCCCATTAATTAAATTAATTAAATAACCATTGGCAGAGCTAGGGTAACGCCCAAGCCTCTGCGAATTATCTAAACCGAGTAAAATATTCACAAAATTTTGATCAAGCATACAGAGCCATCACAGTCCCACTTTAACGCAGAGCATCCCTAATTAAATGAATAACATGTTACAAATAGAGTAGTGCCCAGATTGTTTAAAAACAAAACGATATAAAAATATTTTTATAAGCATTAAAAACTAAACATAGATTTTCCAGAATCGTTACCAACCTTAGGGCTCTTCCCAGACATAAATTCATGATTTAAAAATGTAATCCATATAAAACAGAACCATCATAAATGACAACCCATTGTCAAAAATAAAAATCATAATCTACATTTCGTTTCACCCTGGCAGAACTACCTACAGGAAAGAGCAGACTGCACCAAAACTCTAAAATGCAGCAGTTACAAACCCACATTTTACTTCATCAACCATCCAGATAAACACATAAAACCAATACTAAGTAATAAACAGAGGATGACTATATCCATTTATATTTCCAGAAGTAAATACTAAAATTTATATAAGTCATTTAAACACATCCTACAGGATCGCTAGGATATTTACATCCACGACATCTCCTCCAAACATGGATCACTTCCATTACCCAGACAAAGATCAATTATTTATATAAATAGTAATTACATCAACAAAACCAAAGCTGAGGGTTTTTCATATGATGAAAGCCAAATGAAAGTCTCCACTATCAAAACGCCTTCACAGGATTAAACTAAATTAACTCATACATCACTATTGAAAAAAGCTTCCCATACAACAAGTCTTCCCATGAAATACTATACCATGAAGGTTAAACACTTCACAAAACACATAGTAGGACAGCCTCTCTATAACTAACCGAGACCATACATCGACTAGCTTGAAGGAGAGAGGGGTCGCTTTGGACTAGGGCATACTTGGGGCATTCGTGCCATTAAAATTCCCTCTGTCCTAGCATCCCACCAAAGAAGCCTTCAAAACCTCCAGCACTAGCCCCTTTCCCAAAACATTTACCAGGGCATTAGCAAAGCAAGATACTGATTAAACTGAGCTATGCAAAAGAAAAACATGATTTTAAGCAAGAGTTTGGACCTTTACAGGGTATACAGAGATTAACTTAAACATTAAATCCAACATTGACCACGCTATCCTGTCATTTGGAAGGGCGTAGACCCTTAGCAATGCTCATTGTCCAGCGCAGGCTCCCCATGGCCATAATGACCACCGAGAGCTTTGCTCTCCCTCCACAAACCAACGAAAAAAAACTAGTTTCTTGAACCTAAGGTTTTACCCATACTCCAGCATGGCATCATGACCATGTGGCCATCACATGGGACACATTAAACGCCATCTACCTCCACTACCATCGCAATTTCTTTCCCAGTCTCTATAGTGGAGGAGTTACACTATTTACAAGTTTTCAATTCCATGACTTTTGACCATAACTTAGGTTATCTCCTTACCTTGCCATTTTGACAAAGATCCTTTATGTTTAATTACAAACTTTAAGTGTTAGCTTAGAAACATTTTAGGACACCTGCAAAACCAAGTAAAAGCATGTTTTAGCATTTATCTAAGTAAGCCCAAGACTTTGCCACTACTTCTTAACCCTTCAAGCTCATAAGATTTACAAGTTACATCTAAGAATAGCATGTACGCATTATAATAAACCGACGGATTTTAGTAACGGGGCATACATACAACCAGTAAAACAAATACTTAAAGTATATAAACATTGGCACGTCATAGGAGCAATAAGATCATCATTAAACAATACTCTTTAAAAGTTCGAAATGGATCCACTAGCATTAACTAATCAAACCAGAATATCATAAATAAGATTACAACTTTCCGTGCAAATTTTAAATGACAAATCTTCCAAAGAGATCTCTATATCTCTTGCAATAATAAATTACAGTATTGAAGTTAATTTTAAATAAACATTTGATCTGAATGACGATAATATTCTCATACCGAATTTTTTTTAATTTTACAATTTTTAGGGACATTATAGGGGGTGTATGTCATGCCCCTCAAAATCGCTATGACTATCGATATTGAAGACCCTTATTGGTAAGTGACCTCGCTAAAGAAACTGAGATAAATGACTGTATATATGTTGATTTAGAATAAAATTGTTGACTGATTAGCGATGTATGTGATAAACGAATACGTTTATAATGAATGATTGATTTAATGATGAGTATGGATACTTGTGATTTTAATATGAAATATCATTGATTGATTAGCACATGTGAATCCTTATGATGAATGTCGTATTTATGTTGAAATATGGAAACGGAATTATGTGGGTGATTATGATGTTAATCCAATGGAAAATTATCTAAGTTTTCTTAATAATTAGCGAATGAATTATGATATGACGATTTTTTAGTAGTATTATTGATGTGTGTGCTTTGAGTATGTGTACAGTGATGGGTAAGGCAGTTTACCAAATGAATCATGATAGAACAAGAAAGGGGCCGTAGAGGAAGGGAAAAGCACACACAGGGGTACAAAGACGGTGTCGATTCCTGATACCATCCATGCACGAGTTTGGAAATCCCTTTCAGCTTTACTTGGGGAAGAGTGAAGTTGTACAGGGGAGACCATAACAAATTGGAAACGTATGAGGTTGAGGGGCGTGTAGTAAGAATGAACTTACTCCTCAGCTCCATTAGGCTCACATAGAGTGTAGCCTGATGATTTATGGTAACGATTCCTAAAATCACTACACAGAATCCCAACAAAACCGTAAAATGAGAAAGTGTTTTCAGAAGGACCCGACGATGTGGTACCTAGATAATTAAGGAAAGAAGTGTTGTCAGAAGGACCCGACGATGTGGTACCTAGACAAATAAAGTAAATTGATAAGTTAACACCTATGTACTTGGCATATAGTATTGCATTAGATTATTTGTGCATGAAATGACTATTTATAATTATGTACTTGGAATATAGTATTGCATTGGATTATTTGTGCATGAAATGATTATTGGTAATTAAATAATTGGGAATAATTAAATATGGAGCAAAAGATAGACTAGCAGCCATTAACTAGTCAACTCCACCTGCACCCACTAAAATAGGGATTGGAATCCTAGCATAAGGGGACATCTAGGAGTAAAATGTGGGAAGTATGTGCGCTCTCATATAAGAGAGTGACACGTGGTTGGGTGAATATCTATATTAAATATTTTTGCATGAAACGACATGTGTCGCTAGAAATTTATCTATTTAAGAAAGAAAATAGGATGGGGAAAGGACCCTATTGTTGGATGACAGCCGTAATGGCTTTGAATTCTGATTGTGCTTTATATTGTGAGTTTGGCTAAGGATTATGGTGAGGGGGGTCTCATGTCTGAACCTTTGCGAGTGTGTATCTTCTACGACCCCGAAGCTCGGGGGTGGTTATCCGACTCATTGCATAAGCCTACGGTTGGGTGGTGAAGCTAACGATTGCTTCTCCTATGGTTAAACGAGCTTTTACTTATGGAATCCAACAGAAGACATGGACGAAAAAGGACAAGCTAGATCGGTTTGAAGATGATGACTCCTCCTTCGACAACAAGATCGACCTATGATTGACAGGTTTAGTCTTTTTAAATTTATTCGCTAAGTTCAAACTCTGAATTTATTTTATTTTTCTATAAATGAAAAATTGGAAATATATTTTAAATTATGTTACTCAGTTCAGAATTAGTCTGTGAAGGGCCCCGGAAATGGGGGTCCATACAATATATCTATAATTTCTTAATTAAACTATTAAAATGGTCTTTTTATAGGACTTTCACTTATTTATAATTTAAATACTATTTTATATTTAATATAATACCTACACATCATTCCTAGATTCTAATATCTTTAATCTCTTAAAAATATTATAGTTATAGCTGGCATCTTGTGGAGAGTCTGCGGTAGCTGGCATCAAGCATCGCTTATGTCCTGATGATGAGCCAAGGATGGCTCGAAACGTAGACAACATAAATTCACCTACCGCAGAATCTCCACAAGATGCCATCTATAATTCTCACTGCGGATTCTCAGCCATTTCAATATTATAGTTAACTTCAAAGACTAAGTCATTATAAATTATATATCTATAATTCCTTAATTAAACTATTAAACTATTACAATTATGTTTAGAATTTGCGCTAAACACCTCAACTTGTTGGAATATTAAAATATAAATGTTTTAGTGGATTATATTGACTTAATTTCTATGTAAATGTGATTGCATTCAAAATTTATATATCTATAATTCCTTAACTAAACTATTAAACTATTACAATTATGTTTACAATTTTTGCTAAACACCTAGTTTGAATATTAAATTGTAAGTGTTTTAGTGGATTATATTGACTTATTTTCTTTTTAAAAAAATAAAATTATAAAAATGGTATATCATTCAAATCTAATACTTGGACTTTTATAGATATTTCACTTATTTATAATTTAAATACATTTTTTATATTTAATATAAGACCTACACGTCATTCCTAGAGTGTAATATCTTTAATCTCTTAAAAATATTATAGTTAACCTCAAAGAATAAGTCACCATAATTTATATATCTATAATTCCTTAATTAAACTATTAAAATGGTCTTTTATAGGACTTTCACTTATTTATAATTTAAAAACTTTTTTATATTTAATATAAGACCTACACATCATTTCTAGAGTGTGATATCTTTAATCTTTTAAAAATATTATAGTTAACTTCAAAGATTAAGTCACCATAATTTATATATCTATAATTCTTTAATTAAACTATTAAACTATTACAATTATGTTTACAATGTGTGCTATACACTTAAACTTGTTGGAAAATTAAAATGTAAATTTTTTACGGGATTATATTCATATGCACTTAAACTTGTTGGAATATTAAAATGTAAATGTTTGTGGATTATATTGACTTAATTTCTATGTAAATGTGATTGCATTCAAAATTTATATATCTATAATTCCTTAATTAAACTATTAAACTATTACAATTTGTTTAAACTATTAAAAACCTAAATTTGTTTGAATATTAAAATGTAAATGTTTTAGTGGATTATATTAACTTATTTTCTTTTAAAAAAAAGTAAAATTATAAAAATGATATATCATTCAAATCTAATACCTGGTCTATAGGTCTTTAACTTATTTATAATTTAAATACATTTTTATATTTTATATAAGTTCTACACATCATTTCTAGAGTGTAATGTTTTAATTTCTTAAAAAAAGTATAGTTAACCTCAAAGAGTAAATCACCATAATTTATATATCTATAATTCTTTAATTAACTATTGAAATGATATTTTATAGAACTTTCACTTATTTATAATTTAAATACTTTTTTATATTTAATATAAAACCTACACATCATTACTAGAATGCAATATATTTAATATATTAAAAATAGTATAGTTAACTGCCAAGACTAAGTGACCATAATTTATATATCTAAAATTCCTTAATTAAATTATTAAAGTATTACAGTTAAGTTAACAATTTGTGCTAGAGAGATAAACTTGTTGGAATATTAAAATGTAAATCTTTTAGTGGATTATATTGACTTAATTTCTATGTAAATGTAATTGCATTCAAAATTTATATATTTATAATTCCTGAATTAAACAATTACAATTATGTTTATAATTTGTGATAAACACCTAAACTTGTTTAAATATTAAAATGTAAATGTTTTAGTGGATTATATTAACTTATTTTCTTTAAAAAAAATAAAATTATAAAAATGGTATATCATTCAAATCTAATACTTAATCTTTTATAGGTCTTTCACTTATTTGTAATTTAAATACTTTTTTATATTTAATATAAGACCTACACATCATTCTTAAGTGTAATATCTTTAATCTCTTAAAAATATTATAGTTAATTCAAAGAGTAAGTCACCATAATTTATATATCTATAATTCCTTAATTAAACTATTAAAATGTTCTTATCTTTAATCACTTAATAATATTATAGTTAACCTCAAAGAGTAAGTCACCATAATTTATATATCTATGATTCCTTAATTAAACTATTAAAATGGTCTTTTTTTTTTTCAACCGAAAAAAAACGTACTATTGCTATTCTTAAAATCAAATAGTACAAAAATTGTCACCTCTCCTGTGAAAGGTAGTTTCAGTCATCTATGACCTTTTCCTGCCATCAGTTTTCAACAAATAAATGCACATGAAAGGCAATATACATCGGACAATTAACATGTCTTACAAAAAGTATTTTCCACAACAAAATACTCTCCATATGATAGGCTACAAGAACAAAACTTCACCACATTCCATCATGCTGGAATCCATCCATTCCTCCCATACCAAAATACCTTCAATGCCCAGTAAAGCTTGTTTTGAGAGTGTGTCAGCCTGAGCATTGAATTCATGGTAGATGTGTTCAAATATAATATGTTCCTGCAAGTCAATCTCCATCCTCGTACGCTCACACTAGTGTGATAGGTTAATTACATTTAGTTCAAATTCTTTTGCTGCCCACTTTATTGTAACCCGCGAATCACCATAAACCTTGATATTAACAAGCCCAAAAATGTTTGCACATCTTAGAATGCACCACAGTGCGAGCAGTTCTGCTTTCATGTTGTTGCCTGAACCACAATTGAGACGGAAAGTATAAAAGTGAACCTCATTCAAGTAAATTACTCCACCTGCAGCACAATAACCATTCTGAGCAGCCCCATCAAAAAAAAGTGTTGGCTGATTGACAACAAATGAGAACTGTCCTATACTTCTTTCCACAGAATTTGAGATATTTCCAGGATATTGTTGAAGTAAATTCAAAGCCAATATACCATAGGAGGCAATATCAGGCGCTTTTTCTTGAAAGATTGAGGAATTCCTGGAGAACCAAAGAGCCCAAGATATGAATATAGGGATCTGAACAGTGTCCATAGATCTACGTGACCATCTCAATAATGCCTCACAAAATCCCACTTCATCCAATGTCTGTGAAAAAGCTAGCTTAGAACAACAAAAGTCCCAAACTTTTTTCCCAAAGGAGCAGTAAATAAACAAATGGTCAATAGACTCAGCATTTTCCTTACATAAGATGCACCAATTTGGACCATACTAGCCATGCTTTGAGAGATTGTCCCAAGTTTTCAGCGTACCCTGTAATACATGCCATAAAAAACACTTGTGTTTTAGAGCCAACTTCCATTTCCATATTTTCTTATACCACCAATGCTGTGGGAAGATGTAAATGCCCTGCATAATTCTGTCATAAGCCGACTTTGCTGTGACAATTCCAACTTTTTTATTTCCACCCCATTTCATTTTATCTTCCTTTTCTGTTAAGAACATGCCAGCCGAGCCAAGAGATTTGACATATGAATCCGAGGAGTAAGCATCTTCATCAACTAAACCTAAATCTGAAGATTTATACCAATAAGACTGGCCAACAGGATTCCTGATGCGCTCTAAAGTGTTCAAACCATAAATTTTTAAATAATCCAGAATCACTGGAGAAAGACTCACATGATCATCTATGCCCAAAATAGAGTCTTTTCCAACTCTAATGGACTTGCCATTCCCAACTTGCCACTTTAAATCTCCAATGATCCAGCTTGATACCTTGAGCAATCCTCTCCAGAGAGTTGAGCAACCTGACTTCGCAGGCATATTCAAACGGAACCAGTCAACCAAATTAGTATTAATATATTTCACAAATGTAATTTTTGACCAAGGATTATAATTAAAGAGACATCTCCACAGGCTTTTAGCTCTGAGTGCCATGCTGAAGGATTGTAAATCCTTAATGCCCCAACCTCCATATCGTTCTGGTCTGGAAACCGACTCCCAGCCTGTCATAACCAGAGATGCCCTATCCAAACCACCAGACCATAGGAATTTGAACATCAATCTTCTGATGACTTTAAGAATGTAAACAGGAATTTCCAGAAGTGATAACCAATAAACAGGTATCCCCGACAGAACATCCTTAAGCAGTGTAAGTCTACCACCAACAGAGAGCCATCTAAATGATCAGTGTGTAATTCGAGCCTCCACTTTTCTAACAAGCCACCACCAATCCTTTATCTGGTAGTTGTTAGGTTTCAAGAAGAAACCCAAATATTTAAAGCCCTCTACCAAAGGAAGCCAATTATAAGGTAGAACAGTAGCAATTTCCCTTCTAACATCATCATCCACCATGTGAAAATAAAAGCAAGATTTTGAAAGGCTAATCTTCATCCCAGAGACACGGCCAAAGCAATTTAAAATATTCTTAATGACCCTCCACTCAGTTGCAGTAGCTAGACCAGCCAGAAGCACATCGTCCACAAAAATCAGATTGGAAATAATGCAATCGACCTCCAATTCAATACCCTTGAGTAATCCCTCCTGCTTTGCATAATTTAACATTCTACTGAGGGCATCAACAATCAGAAGAAATAAATACGGGGATAAAGGACAACCCTGTCTTACTCCCCTCGAACACTGGAAAAATGTGGAAGGCGAACCATTAACTAAGATTGCTATACTAGCAGATGTAACACAAGACACAATCCAGTTAATAACAAGTGGAGGAACCCCAATCTGGATTAATATAAGCCTTAAAAAAGTCCAATTAACCCGATCATATGCCTTCTCCAAGTCCAGTTTGAGCAACAAAGCACTGAGTCTGCGACTCTTAATGGAGTGAAGAAGTTCCTGAGATGCCCCAATGGCATCATGAATTTGTCTATTCTGCAAAAACCCAAACTGTTTTGCAGTGATATGATCTGAAAGAGCAGATTTTAATCTTTGTGCAATAATTTTTGATACCAACTTGTAAGCCAAATTAAGACATTCACTTATTTATAATTTAAATACTTTTTTATATTTGATATAAGACCTACACATCATTCCTAGAGTGTAATATCTTTAATCTCTTAAAAATATTATAGTTAACTTCTAAGACTAAGTCACCATAATTTATATATATATAATTCCTTAATTAAACTATTAAACTATTACAATTATATTTACAATTTGTGCTAAACAACTAAACCTGTAGGAATATTAAAATGTAAATGTTTTAGTGGATTATATTGACTTAATTTCTATGTAAATGTGATTGCATTCAAATATAGTTATAGTTCCTTAATTAAGTTATTAAACTATTACAATTATGTTTACAATTTGTGCTAAACACCTAAACTTGTTTGAATATTAAAATGTAAATGTTTTAGTGGATTATATTGACTTATTTTCTTTAAAATAAAATAAAAACATAAAAATGGTATATCATGCAAATCCAATACTTGGTATTTTATAGGTCTTTCACTTATTTATAATTTAAATATTTTTTTATATTTAATATAAGACCTACACATCATTTATAGAGTGTAATATCTTTAATCTCTTAAAATATTATAGTTAACCTCAAAGAGTAAGTCACCATAATTTATATATCTATTTAATTCCTTAATTAAACTATTAAAATGATCTTCTATAGGACTTTCACTTATTTATACTTTAAATACTTATTTATATTTAATATAAGACCTACACATCATTTATAGAGTGTAATATTTTTAATCTCTTAAAATATTATAGTTAATCTCAAAGAGTAAGTTACCATAATTTATATATCTATAATTCTTTAATTAAACTATTAAAATGATCTTTTATAGGAATTTCACTTATTTATAATTTAAATACTTTTTTATATTTAATATAAGACGTACACATCATTACTAGAGTGTAATATCTTTAATCGCTTAAAAATATTATAGTTAACTTTAAAGACAAAGTCACCATAATTCATATATCTATCATTCCTTAATTAAACTATTAAACTATTACAATTATGTTTACAATTTATGATAAAAACCTAAACTTGTTGGAATATTAAAATGTAAATGTTTTAGCGGATTATATTGACTTAATTTCTATGTAAATGTGATTGCATTCAAAATTTATATATCTAAAATTCCTTAATTAAACTATTAAACTATTACAATTATGTTTACAATTTGTTTAAACTATTAAACATCTAAACTTGTTTGAATATTAAAATGTAAATGTTTTAGTGGATCATATTGGCTTATTTTCTTTTAAAAAAAATAAAATTATAAAAATGGTATATCATTCAAATCTAATACTTGGTCTTTTATATAGGTCTTTCACTTATTTATAATTTAAATACCTTTTTATATTTAATAGAAAACCTACACATCATTCCTGGAGTGTAATATCATTAATCTCTTAAAAATATTATAGTTAATCTCAAAGAGTAAGTCACCATAATTTATATATCTACAATTCTTTAATTAAACTATTAAAATGGTATTTTATAGAACTTTCACTTATTTATAATTTAAATATTTTTTTTATTTAATATAAGACCTACACATCATTCCTAAAGTGCAATCTCTTAAAAATATTATAGTTAACTTCAAATACTAAGTCACCATAATTTATATATCTATTATTCTTTAATAAACTATTAAACTATTACAATTATGTTTACATTTGTGCTAAACACCTAAACTTGTTGGAATATTAAAATGTAAATGTTTTAGTGGATTATATTGACTTAATTTCTATGTAAATATGATTGCTTTCAAAATTTATATATTTATAATTCCTTAATTAAACTATTAAACTATTACAATTATGTTTACAATTTGTGTTAATCACCTAAACTTGTTTGAATATTAAAATGTAAATGCTTTAGTGGATTATATTGGCTTGTTTTCTTTAAAAACAATAAAATTATAAAAATGGTATATCATTCAAATCTAATACTTGGTATTTTATAGGTCTTTCACTTATTGATAATTTAAATACTTTCTATATTTAATATAAGACCTACACATCATTCTTAGAGTGCAATATCTTTAATTTCTTAAAAATATTACAGTTAACCTTAAAGACTAAGTAACCATATTTTATATATCTATAATTCTTTAATTAAACTATTAAAATGGTGTTTTATAAGACTTTCACTTATTTATAATTTAAATACTTAAGTTTATATTTAATATAAGACCTACACATAATTCCTAGAATGTAATATCTTTAATCTCTTAAAACTATTATAGTTAAATTCAAAGACTAAGTTGTACTATAATTTATATATCTATAATTCATTAATTAAATTATTAAACTATTACAATTATGTTTACAATTTGTGTCAAAGAGCTAAACTCGTTGGAATATTAAAATGTCAATGTTTTAGTGGATTATATTGACTTATTTTCTTTAAAAAAAAAAATTATAAAAATGATATATCATTCAAATCTAATACTTGGTTTTTTATAGATCTTTCAATTATTTATACTTTTAAATACTTTTTTTATATTTAATATAAGACCTACACATCATTCATAGAGTGTGATATATTTAATATCTTAAAAATATTATAGTTAACTTTAAAGAGTAAGTCCCCATAATTTGTATATCTATAATTCCTTAATTAAACTATTGAAATGGTTTTTTTATAGGACTTTCACTTATTTATAATTTAAATACTTTTTTATATTTAATATAAGACATACACACCATTCCTCGAGTGTAATATCTTTAATCTCTTAAAAATATTATAGTTAACATCGAAGAATAAGTCACCATAATTTATATATCTATAATTCCTTAATTTAACTATTAAACTATTACAATTATGTTTACAATTTGTGCTAAACACTTAAACTTGTTGGAATATTAAAATGTAAATGTTTTAGTGGATTATATTGACTTAATTTCTATGTAAATGTGATTGCATTCAAAATTTATATATCTATAATTCCTTAATTAAACTATAAAGCTATTATAATTATGTTTACAATTTGTGCTAAACACCTAAACTTGTTTGAATATTAAAATGTAATTGCTTTAGTGGATTATATTAACTTATTTTCTTTTAAAAAAAATAAAATTATAAATTACCTAAAAACACATAAATGCAATGGATTATTATATACCTCAACAAATGGAGAACAATGTATACTAAAATTATATTTTGTATATAATATAAAATTTAAAGAAAAAACAACTATAAATTTGTGCTAAAACACCTAAACTTGTTTGAATATTAAAATGTAAATGTTTTAGTGCATTATATTAACTTATTTTTTATGTAAATGTGATTGCATTCATTTCATTTTTATAATACAATTCATTAAGTTTACATAAACAAGTGAAATAGCTGCAAAGCAACTAGTCTCTCCTTAAAAAATTGATATATTTTTGAAAATTTTAAACAATAAAAGTATAACAAAATGAAACAATAAAATAATATAAAATAGTATACTTTAGGATTAAGATTAAAATATTTTAATTTTTTAACTATTAAGAATTGGAGTCTCTAATCTTTCTTAGGCAATATCATAATTTTTCATTGTTTATAAGCATAAATGGATTCAACTTTGTCAAAAATCTATGTTTTATGTGGATTGTGCAATCTCAACATTTTATATCTCTCATCCCAACAATTCCAACCAGATTTTGAAAACAATATAGTTTTTTTTACTATTAATACAAAAGTAGCAACTAACCGATTGCTATAATCCCTGCCTTAATAGGGACTAATAATTACTAATATAACCAAATGACAAATACAATAAAATTTTAAATTAAACAAAAACAAAAAAACAAAAACAAATGACAAATGAACTCTTGCCAAAGCCTCTTTACAAATAAAAAATTGCAACTTATACCATTAAAAATAAGTGAATACTAAAACCATTGCTACTTAAAATGACTTTATACAACGATATTAGATAGCATCGTATCATAATTATAATTGAAAACAATCTTTTACTACCGGATTGATTTTTTTCTGCTCTATGGGTTAATACATGTTTGACATGGCCACATCACTTTAATAAATGTAAAATTTAATAATGAGTTAAATTATGGCCAAAAATAATTCTTTTATTACCCGATTAATTTAAAAAAATCTTTTTTTCCGTTGTTATATTATGTGAATATATCTGTTTCACATATTATGAATTTTTTTGTGGGAAAAAATATCTGTTTCACATAGCTACATCCGATAAAAATTGGATATTATCGCTACACCACTTTACTAAATGTAATAAAAATTGATAATAACTCGGAATTATCATCGGAAAAATCTTTTGCAATATCTTATTGATCCATCTGATATATCTGTTTGACCGTATTGATCCATCTGATATATCTGTTTGACCGTGGACATTACTTTAATATATGTAAAAAAAAAATTAATAATGAGTTGGTGAAAATGGGCAATCGGTGCTATGAATGACAATATTAAACAAAATTTC
Organism: Larix kaempferi; assembly: GCA_027924585.1. Lineage (NCBI taxonomy): Eukaryota > Viridiplantae > Streptophyta > Pinopsida > Pinales > Pinaceae > Larix > Larix kaempferi. The sequence continues at coordinate 14,058,937 of BSBM01000138.1, read as the reverse complement.
CACTACTTTAAACAAAACTAGTAAAATAATAAAGGAGTTGTGAGTGAACAAATCGAGAGTGTCCACATCATCAAGTTGACATCCAATAGGATGCGGGGATTGTGACGATCAGTTCCCACTACGAACGGGTCGAGGCCTCTGCCGTACTGTTGTAAACAGGAAATTTCGCTAGGCAGCCACATGTATGACATAATTCAATCGGACAAGTTAAACTTAGCAAATATCATGGATTATGATGGATATGCAAATGGAGATCGTATCCCCTCTGCACCTAGATAAATAGATATCTCATTTGTACTTTGATTAATTAATGTAACAGTGGTACAAAAGACCAAGTGGTATTTTAACAATTTTTTTCAATATTTAAAATTTTTAATTATTTTTGTTTTTAATAATTTCACATCCCACCAAGGATATATTGTCAATTCATCAATTTCAGTCAATGATAAAACAAGAATTTTAATTTCAAATATTAAAAAAAACAATTTTTAATTTCAAACTATTAAATTTAATATTAAATTATTTCAAAACATTTGAAAACATTATAGTTTTTTTTTGCTATTAATACAAAAATAGCAATCAACCGACCGTGCCTTGGCAAGGACTAATAGTATAATACAACTCTCATCATTAATGAATACTACAATTAAGATTTGAGATCTAGGAAGGGTATTATAGCTTTGTAGAAAAAGCCGACAACACTGGCCTTAAGGTCATTGCATATAGCCGAGAAAAAAAGAAGTGATGAGGTATGATTGAGTCGATTGATTGGAAACATTCATAGGTTAGGAAGTCCAGACGAACGAAGAAAGATTTTGTGTAGAGAGATTTGAACCTTGCAAAGTTTGGACAAGACCGCAATAATGAATCCACAATGTGTGTCATGCATCCACAATACATGTCATGTTCCTGAAGGTATTTATTAGAGTTTGGACAAGACCGCACCCTGTCACTTTGCACTACCCGAACACATCATTACTGAGTACTACAATTAATATTTGAGAACCGGGAAAGGTATTATAGCTTGTAGACAAAGCCAACAATACTAGCCTTAAGGTCATTGCATATAGCCGAGAAAAGGAGAAGTGATAAGTTTTGATTGATTCGATTGATTGGAAACATTTAGGGGTTAGGCATTCCACACAAACAAACAAAGATTCTGTGTAGCGAGATTTGAACCATGCAAAAGTTTGGACAATACTACAATATGCATCCACAATGTGTGTCATGCAATAATAATCAATAAGGGTTGGAATTTGAAATCCATCTCACCCATCAAATTTGATAGTTAAAACCATGTTATGAAAGGTTTTTGTACATCTTAAGCTTATTCCTTGACAGTTTATTGTAGCTCATGACGGGCAAAACGGGCTCAAATTCCAACCCCGAGCCCCGCACAATGCGTTCCCAAAGGTATTTTTTATTATAATTCTCGTTCACCTATATGGATGCATTAAGGGTGCGTTATATTGGCAGGTCAGTTGTAAGGCCCCTTGCTGGAAGATGGATTAGTCGGAACTTGCCTCCCAAGAATACCCATCAGTTGGAACATGCCCCGCTCTACACCGATGTGTGTTGTTGTCCATCCGTTGGCCAAAACCATCTTTGAAGCTCTACTTCCGCCCGGTGTACTGCCCCACCCGCCTAGAAGATGTGTTTCAATCTCATAAGGATACATTAAATGGACAGGATGTCCCGTCACTTTGCACTGCGCGGACTCAGAAATAATTAGAAGTTAGCTGGGTGCATTAAATGGACTGGATGCCCCGTCACTATGTCTTTGGTGGACTCATAATTACAAGTTAGATGGATACAGTAAATGCACTGGATGCCCCGTCACTTTGCACTGCACGGTCTCGTCATTACTTAGTACTGGATTTGAGGGTTCCCTCAAAAGGGAATTCCAGACTCTCGACCGTCATTTCATTATCAAAGTTATTGCTCCGGAGGAGTAGAGTCGAGACAGACTCTATATATTCCATTACTTGAGTCATTATTCACGTTATATCTCTAGAGGAGCAGAGTTAAGACTTGCTCTATACCTTCCGGAGCAGAGTTAAGACTTGCTCTATACCTTCCATTACTATAAGCTTAACATCTATGTATCTAGGCATGGAACAACTCACACTGGTGAAGGTGAGGGTATCTTAGCACTGGTGAATCTATCTCATTCACGGTTTCGTTATTGAAGATAACACTCATCTAGGTTATCATATAGGCTAGATGACTCAGTTGTAAAAGCGTTCTTTCTATTTGATTCTTCAATCTCTAGAGGAACACAGCTGAGATCGGATCTATACCTTCCATTACCTTAAGCTTAATTAACATCAATGTGTCTACATTCATGGCTTGGTTAGGGTCTAGTCCTTGGAGTTAAGTTTTTTTGTCATCCCATTGACATTATTTAATATCTAGAGGTGGTTTGGACTTGCCAACAAGCATCTATGTTAGAGTCCTCACAATTTAAGTCTAGTTTTAGCAGTCAAAAGGATTATTTCCTTACAATACACTATCACAAATTCTCTTTTATTTTTAGTTTATTCAACATTTACAAAATTTTGGCATTTAAAAAGCACTTTGAATTAAAGGTTATGTATGCTTTCAATTCACAGAGGCTCGCTTGCCACACAAACGTGGTGGCTAATTCTTTGAATAGGAGGCTTATCAGTCTTACTTCGGGCTACAGTGTATTATTTACAAAGTGGTTTGAGAGGAGTTGTAGACAAACAAAGCCGGTAGTACTGGCCTTAAGGACCATGCAAAGTTTGGACAGATCGCAATAATGCATCCACCCTAATATTCATCACTAAATCCTGCATTAATTCACCCTAAAGCCTCCATAATCATCACTAAATCCTGCATTAATTCACCCAAAATCCTGTATTGATGACACAAATCCGCTGTTGATCTTGTTAGTCGATCGACCGGATCCGCCATTAATGCCCATCATTTGAACAAGCGCCGAAAATTAACTGTTTTAAATTTTGGTATTTATTGTTGATTTGACCCGGTCACGACCCTGTCATCTGTCGCGAACCGCTCATATCTTGAGACATAAGCCTCTCTGCTTGCGCATTCTTGTCTCTTTCGGTGCGCCATCCTGCTACCGATTAACCTGCATTTTTTTTTCCAAGTGTGACTCAGGCATCGCATTGTTCCAAGCCCGATCAATAGGGCTTCAACCTGCTACCATTAATCAACTTGGGGAGCATCGCCCCATCCAACTGATGTAACTGTACCGCTCCTCCTGAAGTGATGCGACTAATGCAATACGGACAAAGCCAGTGCATCTGCAATTTTCTTGGATGTTTCATAAACTTGCTATCATACAACAACACCAAATCACCTTGTTGAAACTGTTTGTTCTTGATGTGGCGATCATGCCAAGCCTTCTAGCGATCATTCTCCACACCCTGATGGAAACCAGCGATAAAGTGATCTTCTTCCAGCTGTATTAACTGTGCAAGACGTTCCTCTAATGCTGTCGGAGCATCCATACCGGTTGCTGCCGCTATGCGCAGACTCGGAACGATATACTCCATAGGCATAACTTCTTCTTGCCCATACACCAGCTTGAATAGTGTCTTCCCTGTTAGCCTTTTACATGTGGTGCGATATGCCCACAATACTGCTGGTATTTTTAGATCCCAGTCATCGCAGTTCGCATTACACACCTTTGTTAGCGCATGCTCCAATATTTTGTTAAAAGCCTCCACCATGCCATTCGCCTGTGGGTGATAGGGTGTACTCTTCTTGTGTTGTATCTGCAATTCCTCTGTCAATGCGCTGATGGTGCAATTGAGAAAGTGACTGCCTTGATCACTCAGCAATACCTTGGGGCAGCCAAAGCGAGTAACGATGTTCTCAAACAAGACGCACGCCGCTGTGGCTGCAGAACAATCAACGACCGGTGCAGCCTCCACCCATCATGTCAAATATTATATTGCCGTGATGATATACCTGGCACCAATGCGCTTACCCAGTGGATTGATTGGTCCCACAAGATTGCCGTGATGATATACTAGTTCCAAGCAGTGGAACATACCTATGATCAATGCAAGGAAGCATGTGCATGATGTGGACACTCAGGGGGGGGGGGGCGTTGTTCCCTCAAGGTAAAGGGTCATTAGGCTGTGAAAAATAAATTAAGGCTCTGCTTGGCTCAGAAGGCAAAGTGATCAGGAACGTGGCTAATAATTGAGTAAGCGGGAGCCGACACAAGGCTCAAGAGGAAAGCAGGACAATGCAATGCAATCACAACTTGACATAAATGGGGAATCATTTTTCGTAAAGTTGGTCTCCTCACTCGAAAAAGTGTAAAACAATGAGAGAAGAACTCTTCTAGTCACATACGACTAGAGTATACCTTTTTCATAATTAATCCACAAAGGTCTAGAAAATGGGTAAACTTAGACCTAAGTGGATGTCACTTCAAATCCTTTAACGAGTCTGAAATGACAAGTATACTCTTTACCTACTTACTATTTTTAACAAGCTCAAAGGAGATATGGAAGAATGCTCGTAACCTCCTTACTATTTTTAACGATCTTGAAGTAAAGGTGGAAGAATGCTCGTCATGGGAGAAGACGAGTGTCAGGGATATGCGAGACTAGTTCCAAGCGCATGGAACAAAGCTATGCATAATGCAAGGAACATGAACAAGACAAGGACACTCAAGGGGTGTTTGCGAATTCGGATGGAAAAAGGTTCAAATGCATCATAACAATGGGGAGACCTAAACCTATATGCAAGGTTTTGAATATGCCTGCCATGACCGAACCAAATGTCAAAAAGGACCAGTAAACAAGTATAAGTCCAGCTAAGAATCCTGTCTCCAAGAAACACTAGTACCAAAATCATATCTAAAACAAATGTAAAGACAGATCTGATACAAGTCCCTGTGGTAGAAATACTTTCAACTTCATTATTATCAACCTCAGGTATAATGCAGGCAGAGCTAACCAATGAAGACTCTATAGTACCAACACCTGAGGGATTACAATCAAAATGATCGAATTCAGGATGAAGATCAAAGTTGAAGGACGTGAAGGAATATGCAAGAACAATTTCATCGTTACGGAAGTTGAAAGCGATAGAATCAAAATCAACAGGAACATTGATTTACAGATCTATAGGAGAGTCCAAAGACTCAACATTAGGAAGACCAGACTCTAATGTCACACCGGGGCTGGACAGAATTGCGACTGGATCAAAATCCAAATGGATGGCATATTGTATTATAGACTCATCTAGTTCAAAAGGATCAAGGGTGGGAAGGAAATGAGATCTATGATAGAGATTCCCCTAAGGATTGTCATCACCAAACATGGCCTCGAAAATAGCTTCATCCGAAGGTAAATTACCATCGAGGCAGTTGTGTGAGAAAGATGAGTCGACTACCCACGCGGGCAGCATAACGGGATATTCTTCCTCTATCTGTGAAGAAGAGAAATCTGGCTCTGCAGTGGCTTGTTGAAAATCTTCATAAGAAAGCTCAGCTGCAGACAAGGGCATATCCATTCCGATGTGTGAAACGTCTCCAAACGAGGAACTCATGAAAGGTAGATTCCAGGGATCACTAAAATACGATGTCCGGAAAGGTACATTATTGAATGAGGAAGGTGCACTATCGGAAATGGTTCCAATGAAGGATATTGATGCAACAAAGTCGAAAGATCCCATCAAAGAGGAATACAATCCTACACCAATATTCCCAGTTGTCAGTTGATAATTTTCGATTTGAGGAACAATAGTTCTTGGAGATGCTATAGTATTGGAACTAGTGAAATCTAACTGATCGACTGTCACAATCTTGCCTTCGTGAGGAAATAAAATAATTCAAAAAATAGAGGACATGATAGCTCTCATCGCGTAGATCTAATTTCGACCCAGTAAAAGGTTGTAGTCGATGGTTGCATCAACCACCTCGACTTCAATAGGCATAGATTTCCCACCCAAGTGGACCTCAATGGAAGGGAGAACACCATGCGGCCTGAACGAATGACCATCGAATGCAGTAAGCATGGTCATAGACTTCAACAAGGGAGGAGAGCCAAGCGCTTTCCAACAAGCTAACAACATTACTAAAGTAGAGGCACCTTCGTCAACTATAGTACGTTTAACGACCATCTGAAGGCACCTAACATGGAATTTGAAAGCCACATGATAAGGCAAGCGGGGTTGGAAATCAGTAGTGTCGAACTTGATAACATTAGGGATACCCTGATCTTGAACTCCTAAAGCATGTAAAAGGGCGTTCCTTTGTGAAGTACATGCCTGAAGAACCTCAAGAGCTGACATGGCACATGGAGTTTGGCCCAAATCTTCTACAATGGAGTAGTTCTGGGCAGCTCGGGCATTGGGATTGTGCGTCGAGCGCTTAAGAACACCTTTTGTTATCTGTGGCATAGAATTAAGCTTCTCGATATGCAAAGGAGAATCAGCAGGAGGGGGCTCATTCCACATATTAGTTGTGGTGCTCCATAGTCACATGAGCGAGTAGCAATATTAACCTCAAATTGAACCATGTTAACGCATCCAAAGCCACCGGCATGGGTAGAGGACGTCGAAGTTTCACTAGACCCATTACCGGTGATGGAAGCACTCAAAGCCATATTTTGGTGATGTGGAAGGGGATATTTCAATACAATTGGGCTCTGTGCAAGATGCTTCAAAGCTTCCTCAATACGGGGACACAAATGTGTAAGGCGATCTTCCAAACAAAGTTTGCAAGGAAATTTCACTTTACGTCTAGGTTTGCAGTCTCCACTAGCATTTACGCCATCCCGAGGAGGGTTATCATTCTCTTTATTAGGATTATTCCTATTGTTCCCATTATTTCCACCCCTACGGTTATTTCTCCCCTTCTTCTTCCCACCAGGCTGCTGGTTACCAGATGGGTTCCCCGATTTTATAGAGTAAACATCAGACGATTAGGTGGAACCAGACGAGGTGTGAGCCTGTCCGGGGGTAGATTGGTTAATAGACAAATTGTGCATTTGATTTGTGTCCAAATATACGGGACAATTACTCATGGAACCAACAATGCCATTGACATGCAGTCTAGGAATAGGCTTGGGCTCATGGCGTGATCTCTGTGCATCAGGAATAATGTCGTATAAGATACCAGACTGAGCATAGACTAGGTCTAGCTGCAGGGATTTAAAAATGGCTTGTTCCTCAGTCATAATACCGGACAATGAAATGTCCTTTGAAATTTAAGGGAGTAAAGAATTAAGGAACCATTCCAACAAGAATTTTGGAGGAATGTTGGCTTTCACTAGCCTCTTCCATCGGTGCCACTCTTGAATATGATAAGAAATGTGTGTAGCTTTGTCCTGACGGAAGGTAGATAAAAGTTCGGTTCTAGTATCATAATGAACCAGCAACTGAAAGTGATCTAGGAAAACTAAGGCCAAGTCGTTGAAACTCCTATATGTGCCCCTAGGAAACTCGACATACCATTTCATCGCTACCCCCATGAAGGTGTGTTGAATAGCCTAAAATGAATAGAATCATGGTTCAAGGAATTGTAGGAGCACCATAAGTGAAAAGTAGTGACATGATCACCTGGATCCTCACTATTCTTCCCTTCAAAATTTGGAACGTCAGAAGGGAGCTTAGTAGGGACTGGAGGCCATGTGTAGTCGTGACACACTGGATCATTCGTGAGCTTCGAAAGATCGGATAAATTTAACCTAGCAAGAAACGGGAGCTGCAGCTGTGAAGCTTGATTATAAGCTCCCAAAAGAGAATGGCCTTGAGAACCGTAAGGTGGGACTGTGTTCACGGAATTCGACACCTAACGTGCCGATGAACTCTAGCAGTAGCCATGACCGTGACCATAAGGATAATAACCTCCTCCAAACTGACCCATGTGAGGATACACAGGCCTATGCATGGAATAGGATCCATAGGGGGGATTGGAATAAGGACCAAAACCCGCATGATGACCATAAAAGTTTATGCCATAAGTATGGGGTATATAACCACTAGTCGTAGAAGGAGCAGTCGATTGATGGCCATAAGAAAATGGTATGTTCCCACCCCTAGGAACCATAGTACTAGGAGAAGGATGATTCAGAAGCATAAATGCATTCGTGGGCACAAGCATATGTATATATGCATAAGGGTTAATAGATGGGATGTAAGTCGTAGTACCAATTCCTACCATAAAACCTCTACTAGGGAAAAGATACGTATTAACACTAAGGATGTTGTAAGAGATGGACCTCCCCCAACATACGGAGTAGATGGAGGGATGTGACTACTTCCAAACTAATATGTAGTAAAAGGGGGTGTAGTGCCCCCATTCCCAAGGCTAGAACTAGCATGACTACCATACATAGTGGAGGTAGTAGTTGGAAAAACACCAGGCATACCCAATGAAAAATGGTTTGTGGTCGTAGGGATGGACGTAGAGTCAAAACCTGGCATACCATAACAAAAGCCTGCTGTATGAGTATCATCAAAAGTATTCGTACTAATAGACAGGGATACCCCAAACCCAGGAGGAGTGATGTGTGGCGAATCTCCCCCCATCCACTCGTAGGAGTACATGGAGGAGAGTTTCCTTTAGTGCCACTGGATGGGGTCATGGGGACTCCCATCGTGCCAGATGTAGAACTCATGATAGGATCTATATGAAGCTCGTGAGATGTAAATAAAGGACTAGCATTATTCCTTCGACGTCTCTTACGAAGAGACTATGACTAATCGCTAGCTGGTAACCCAGCAAACCAACGAGATCGGTGGAAAGGCAGATCTCGATCCACGATGACTCCAAAAAGTCAACAAATATAAACATCTCCTAACGGCCAACTAAAATGTCATAGAGCACACACCTAAAGAAACTACAGCCAAATGCACACAACAAGACTGACGGGCTCAAAGGGACCTCTCGACACTATAACCTGTGTGTCTCACCTAGGAGAGGCTTGATACTCCCAAACTATAACCGGAGGTAACATAATCAGTTATAAGGGCCCTTAGTCTTCACTGTATGAACACAACTGTGTTGTCCGACCCCTATTTGACCCAGGACAATCGCATAATAACTGCTGCAAATGCCCTATGTGATACCTAGGTAAAGCAACTATGGCCATCACGTATAACCAATGCTCAAGCGAACAGTTGAAGGTGGGATCCGTTGTATGGGAATGGTAACTAAGCCTGAAACTCAAGAGGGTCAAATCCCCCAATAATTCCCAGATACAAACAAATCCTAGATATATCTCCCATGCTCAGCAAGTATTGGAGGGCTATTTCCGCAACCGACCTCTCATGACCTCGTACTTAACTCTGGCTTGAGTAAATCATCCTGAGAACACTGATGTATACCATGGGTTTCACCACTCCCTGGTCAGACACATATAATTTGTTTAATAGTCTTGGATCGTTTACTCAGAGTGATCTATTCCAAGACTCTAAACCTATACTAGTTGGTGCACCCTATAAAAAAGAAAACCGTTTCTAATCAATTTTTATATTAAGCGTTAATTTTAATGGTTGTGATTACTCAAAAGGATATGGTCGTGAAACTAGTGATGTGAATAGACTCAATGAAATGCACACCCTAAAAACACTAGACTCATCTACCAATGAAAAAATATGCCACTACAATGACAATCAAACCAACGTTTCGTTTTTTTTAAAAGAAAAATGCAATCTCTTTATAATTTCATGCACAAGCAAGTCCTAATGAAAGCAAAAGCACTCTAATGCAAAATGCAATAACATAAAGCATTTTTTTTTATTTTCAATATAAGTGAAATGAAAATGCAAACAATATTTTTTTTTGTGTTTTTCAATATAGATGAATGAAAAATGCAAGCAGAATCAGAACTCTTCAGAAAAAATGTAGAGCATGCAAAGCAGACAACCCAACAAATCCAAAAAAGCAAGACTCGGGTAGGCTAATGAGCTATAAAAGCAAAAAATGGGTGGAAACCAAAAGCCCAAAAACTAAAGAAAGAGGAGTTTCTAATCAGTAAAAGGGCATGGAACAGTCAGAAAATTGGCCTACTAAGACTCGGGAACACTCAAAACTCACCTAGCAACAACCAAAGATAAAAAACATGGAAAAGTCGGACCTGAACGCAATTGTTCAAAGAACAACAGTGTATATATGTAGGCTAATGTACTGACAGTGGTGGGTATACGTGGGTAACACAAGGCAGACTCGCGTACATGGCATAGTAGGTGGACCAAAATTGAATCAAACAACCAAGAAAAATCAATATTTTCTATGCAGATCCTAATAGCTAGTCAATGACACAAAAACTCAACAGAACAGAGACTCAAAATAAGGAAAAATGCCCAAAATCCCCAAAATGGAGGTTCCTCCCCAGCGGAATCGCCATTTCTATTACGCATAAAAACTTCCTATGGCTTAGGGCAGACCATAACAGAAAGATGACTGCCAGAAATGAACTCAATTCCCAATGCAATGCTATATAAATGTAAATGCTAAGATGTGGAATATAAGACCAACCTTCAACTAGACGTTTGATGTAGATCCTCGTTGAGCTTTCAAATCTCTACACTTGAACCTACAGCTTAGTCTCAACAATAAACACAAGCAAGTGCATATAATATATGAAATATGTTAGCATAAACAATAGCATAGTCCATGATATAATAAGCAAATGTAACCCAATGCTAATAATTAACAACCATTCACAATATCAATTGGATGAGAAAATGAGTATTTATATTAATATGAACAAGAAGTACATGATACAACCTCTTGCCAACAACTCATCTGAACCAAGAACTAGGTCCCTCCACTTGTGCCTCCACCACTTCAATCCCCAATGCAATGGCAAACTCACTAGTAAAGGATAGGGTCCTTCACAAGATATGGAAGAGTTTGGTAGGTGAACATAAAAAGTTCACAACAACTAGGATCAATGGATGTAGACTCAAGTCACGGAAAAAATCCAATAGAGTTTCGTTGCTCTTTCTTTCTCCTTCCTCCCATACACCATAGGAGATCAATATATAACCCTTCAAAAGGTAGGTGAAAGGTCGAATTGAGTCGTTTCGAGATGCATGGAGGGACAAAGGTCACAATGGCCACTTTTTGGAAGTGAAAAATAGAGTTTTTACTACTATTTACCAATTAACTCGATGTACGCATGCTATAGTGGTGCAGCCTGTGTATACGTGAGTTGCAGTGAAACAACTTGCGTACAGGAACAAAAAATAGGGAAGCAAGGGTTCTTGGAGGACAAAAAGTGGTTATGAGTCAATCAAATAAATAATGGAGGCCAATGAGTGCGAATGCTCAAAGGGTGTAAAAATACGTTGTAACAGCTCGATCTTTGTTTTTAACCTAATGTTGCTTGGTTATGCATAGGCACCAAGTAAACTTCTACTATACGCCGCCACTTGAGGCTAACTGACCTGCGATATAGAGAGATTGCCACCCATCGTCTAGGAATTTCCACTTGTCCATCAGGAATTTCCACCCTTCCATCAGGAATTGAAACCCGTCCATCAGGAATTGTCAAAAAATATTACGTGATTCATTAATGACATTGGACAAACACTTTCTAAATGAAGTCAGTGATTAAGTGTTTACCCAACGGGTGTAGGGCCATCTCTACAACATCTTGAACTCCAACCATGATCATAACCAACTTTGTTTTCAAAGTATGGCCATTAACTGTTTTGAAACTATGGTTGTTACTGTTTTGAAGGTATGGCCATTACGGTTTTGAATTTACTCAGGTAAGTTTGTGATTTACGATAGATTTCCGATAGCCATCAATCCAGTAACAAAGAAGAGATAACCTCTAAACTTGGGAATATAAAATTTGGTGCAAGTAAAGTTCATAGCGGAATCTGCATTTGCAATCAGTAATTTTAGTAAAGACAATGCCTATTGTTGACTTCAGGTACCAAATTTTCATTCCCTTTCATAATTGTTGTTATTACTAGTGCCTCTTAAGGTAACACTTTTATTTTCCTACCAAAATCATCTGCTACGTTGAATTCATTTGGAACAATGAGAACGAATGCTAGAAGTAGCACACTGAGCATTACTCTCACAATAATCTCCATGAAGATAATACATAGTAGATAGTGTTTTCCTTGTGGTTTATTTGGCCAGACGTGATCGCTTCTTCCTTGGTAATTTGCAAATATTTGAAAATTTTATCAAATTTTCAACTAGTGCTCTTTTTTGAAAGCTCTATTTTGGAAGAATTATATGTAGAGGGTGGAGTTCAACTTGTTACGTAAATGAAGAAATTAAAGAGATATTGATAATGATAAATTAGTTAATTAGTAAGTAAGCATCTACCAAAGAATTACATAGATTCCCCCAAAATGAAAATTAAACACATTATTGATCACATAATATTGAGATCAAATTGTCTCTAATGTTAGGGTTAATTTTGACTTTGGAATGAGTAGGGAAGTAATTGGTTTTGGGAACATGGTTTAAGTTTCCTACGGTTTCTTGCTAGTTGTATTTGCATGTAAAGAATCCTATTTATAGGTTTGTAGTCCTCCATTGTAAGGTTCCAAAGTGAGCACGAGAGATGCTCTTGGACACCTTGGCCTGGTTTGGACAAAGACCAATAATAGATCTACTATTGATGGTTGGTTTTTCCCTACACATTTTCCATGATAAATCTAGTGTTTCTATTTTGATTTCTTTTATTTGTATTTGTTTCTTTCACATATTTTATTCCTAACATATACCACACCACATTGTATTTATCTATTGCTTGAGAAATGGGTTAAGTTTATCGGACAATACACCAACTCTCTAGATACAAAAATAGTGGATCTAGAATCTAAACATAGCTAATACAACCTACAACCAATTTGGAACCTTGTTCTAACAATAGATGTTTATGGTTCCATTGAGAACTAATTACCAACTCATTTCTACATTATTTCAAGTCTTTGTTAGGAACCAATGTAAACCCTTCTCTTTACTTTGTTAGTATATTGTTGTTGGACGCATATGCTTTGTAAGTCGTCCCGTAGTATTTGTTGATCCATAGTTTGTATTAGCCCATAGTATTGGACGCATTGTTGTAGGTACAATAGATCCCATGTTCTAATAGAACATGGAATCCCTAAGTTCTTAAACGCAAACGTAATGACTTAAAATTACTTTATCATTATGGGGTTTTTCAACCATTTTTATTACAATTTCATGATTTTACATTTGGATTGATTTAATTAGGATTTTCCTTTTGAAAATTTCCATTTTTTTTTGTTTTTCTCAAATTGCGGGAAACTTCTATTTCTCTCTAACAGTCATTTTCATCCTGCAACCCCACAATCCCGCAACCCACAATTGCGGATTGCGGGAGCTTGTTTCTTCCTTTTCGATGTTGGCATCCCGCAACTCGCAACCCACAAAATTGCGGATTGCGGGGAGGTCGTGTAAATAGTTTTTGGAACTTTCCATTCCACAACCCGCAACCTGCAATTGTGGATTGCGGATTGCGGAAAAGTAGATTTGAATAATATAATTGTGTTGTGTGTTTCCGCAACCTGAAACCCATAATGGCGGATTGCAGATTGCGGAAAGAATATTTTTATTTTTGAAAAAGAGTTGTTTGCATCCCGCAACCCGCAATTGTCGATTGCGGAAACTCTCGTATCCATTCGTTTTCTAAGTTGTCATTCTGCAACCCGCAATTACGGATTGTGGGAAGAATGTACATTTTTGAAAATAAACTCCCGCAACTTGATACCGCATCTCGCAAAAGGTAATCTCATCCGTTCATTCATTTTGATCCTACGGCCTTGATTTTATTCATCGAAAATTGATAAATATAGGGTTTTTTCTATTTTTCCTTATCATTCTCATTTTCAAAAAATTACCTTGCTAAGTGGATTTTCATTGCGAATTTTGCCAAGGGTCGTTTTCACTGTTTTCAGTTAATTTAGGTTGGTGCTCCTGTCACTTTCACATTCTATTGTTTACGGTTTTTGTTGTTTAGGAATTTGTTTTGATTTTGTGATTTTTCTACTTATCAGAATTATCCAGTCTTACAAGATGTCACAGAATACCCGATCTAAGACTACTCACAAAGACCTGTTGACCAAAGACCCAAATTTTGGTATTTTCTCGAACACTAGTGACAAGATTACTGAAACCTATTAAATTGACTGGTCCAAAATCTACTCAATTTTTTTATAACGATGACCTATCAAACATCCAGAGTGACCAACTTGCATATGAGAAAATTAGGGATTCCCATCTTCATGCCATTGCTGCTCGAACCCCTATCCTTCCTTACACTGATGCGGTTAAGTGGATTGTGGACCACGCTAACCCTAAGAACCGGTCATTCAATGACAGCGCGGGGTCACAATTGGCCACCTTCCTCCCATAGGTTTTCATTAGAGCCTATGCTCTTAAACCGTCCATCCAACCCCTTAGTGTTGAATTCGTAGAGTCTTCTAAAACCTGGATTAATTTTAATGAAATGCTTAAGTCATGGATGCATAAACCTAACAGTTTCATGCCTAGGGATGATAACTTGTATCCGATTTCCTGGTTTAGGGAACCTTATTCCTTATTGGCAACCATGCTATGCAGACTGTATGGTCTCTCGAACTGTTCAGTATTTAATGTTGAGTGGGCTCTCATTTCCCATAATGTCTTAACAACTGGCGAGTCTTTACATGGGCGTCTATCCTCTCTTTTGAACTCAAAACAACCATTCAAGCATATCAAAAGGCACCGGCTCTAAGGAAGCCACATTTCTTCTTTTCAGCTTTCGTCATTGATGTATTTTGCACAAAATTTCAATATCCCAACATGGGATGGCATTGGACTCCATTTGACCCTCCTATCCATATCTATCATTCTACATTATTTGAGAATAATTACATACCTTTGTTATATGATATTTGCGATCACTTCCTTGGGAGTATTTATTTTAAAATATTCAAAGAACAGGATCCTGCCTTCTCAGCTAATGCCAGAACCTTCATTGCCACAATTGGTAACTGGTATGTGGGGGAATCCTTCTCATATATCAGAGTTTGGGGAAGCGACTCTTCTCACCTGCTACCCAGGATAGTACCTAACAGGCTGGTCATTGAAGAAGTCTCTTATTAGACTTGTACAGATGGTGTGTACTTAAAACTAACTGGTCCAAAGAGGAATGGTTGGCCTAAGTTTCCCTTGAACCTTGGACCATTCGCCATCCCAACTTAAACTTGGGAAATAGTGTTGGGTGACAAAATGGCCTCTTTGGAATTCGGCTATGCTGCCAAGAGAAGACATCATCCTAAGAAATTTCTTGATGCTCATTTCAAGCAAAACCATGTGAAAGGTGGTTATGATCATGAAGATGTTTCTGATGATTCCATCTATCAGGGAGTAAATACCTTTTCTTAATTCCTAGCTAGGGATAAGAACAGAGAGGAGAAGAACCATATCATGCAATATCAGTAAGAGCTTAAAGCTAAATTTTTAAGCTACCGAGCAAGGGAAATGAAATTCATTGAGCAGCTAAGAAGAGAAAGAGAAGAAAAGGAAGCTCAGAAAATATTTGCTCCATTAATGTTGATCTACAATGACAGTGACAAAGGAAAAGGCCTCATGGAAGGTGCTCCAGAGGTAAGGACTGTTGAAAAAGTGAAAATACTAATGCAAGCAGCTCAACAATCAAAGCAGGAATTAACAAAGATCACTTCGGTGTTGGATACTCAAGCAACTACAACTACTAAGCCTATTGCTGATACTCAAGTGACCCCCGTGGTTACTCAGTTTGATGATGATTAAGTGATAGTTGCGACTAAACCAGCTAAACAACAGAAAACTCAGTTTTTTGCATCTCAAATCCCTGCTTCAGACATTATTGACTGTGATGTTGTAGATGAGGCACCCCCTTTTGTGCCTGTGATTGAGGAAATAACTGAAACTTCACAAACAATCACAAATTTATTGAATGCTATTGAAATGGATGACTCTTTCACAAATCAACAGATCCTTGGAACCACTTCTTATGCTATTATCACAACCTCAACACTTTTATTGTCATCTATTCAAATTCTTTCAACTTTATTACCTGGGTCAACAATACCACCTTCCATATCCCTGTTCTTCCATACAATAACTTCCATTACCGCCCCATGTCTAACCAACTCGGTTCCACCTCCTATTTTTCCTTCTACATTAGCATAGACCTAGTCTTCGACCATCCCTCTACAATCACCTTCATCCATTTTATCACCATCAGCTACTAATGAGAAAACCCTAGCTCCTTCTTCTTCATCACCAGCCAATGACATCCAAATTTCAATCTTTGAAGCCTTCACTTCAATCCCTTCCCAAACCTCTGTACCAGCAATTGTTCAAAATGTCTCTTCCTCCCTGACTACTCCCCAAATCACTGTGTCCTTACCTAGTCCCACTACTACTCAGACATCCTCATTGGTTTCAATAGTAAATGTGACTTAATCATTTATTGAATTGGTAGCTAAGTTTGAAGAAGATATTGTAGTCCCTCTTGGGGATTATTTCTACAGTAAGGCATCTAAAGAAGTGATGTGAAAAGGAAAGAAAAGGAGCAGTGATCAAGGTGGATTGGACTTATTGGAGGCACCTACTCATAATCTAGTAATTTGGGCTAAGCAGTCTAAAAATATCCAACAAGAAGCATTGGATGTTGCAGTAGCCATGGGTCCATTTGCAGATGCAAACTTTGATTCAGTGACAACACTGAACAGGGAGATTAATTTGAAGAGGGGAGAATTAAAGAAGCTTGAAGAGCAATTGGCCAGAACCAATGAGGAGCATGAATTTTATGTTTCTGATCTCAGGAAGATATTTGAAGACAGGTTTGAATATTTGCAGAGGAATAATTCCTCTCTCCAGGTTCAACTATGTGATGCACAAGCTCTGAATGCCACCAATACATAAAGGATAGTTGTGCTTGAGAAACAATGTGAGGATGCAACTGCAAGTGCAGCCTCCTTTGCTTTCTCTATGTTTTCCCAACATGAGTTTAAGGATTTGGCCATCTAGGTCAATGAAGAACACCACAAACTGCTGATTGAATTGTTTAGCACCCTGGATGAAATTCGGGAAACCCACATTGCTTTTGGCAAGATGTCTGATATTCTTGATGGGCAGATAGATAAAGGACAACAAGCCTCTAAGGCTAATGATGATATTGTAGGATGGCAGAGGTATATCAAGGAGAGACCAGATGACCTTCATGTTCTTAATAGTTTCCAGCTTAAGAAAGTTAGGACTGCACTTCGAGCTTGGCATGATCTCAATGATATGGTCGAAGATACTATCCAGAAAGCACAAGCTATTTGCGGAAGGAGGTGGTATGTTGTCGACAATATCATGGAAGTGTTGCAATTCCCGCTTATGGAGCTTATTGAAAACGCCTGTCTGCCTAAACTGATGATTGAACAAGTGGAACACTGATGTGAGGAGGCCAAAGAGAGGATTCAACGTCTCGAGCATATCAAAATCGAAGACGTGGATCAACTAATCAGACGACCAGTTGCCATGGAGGGAAAGAGCCACATTTTTATCTGTATTCGGCACAAGCTGGCTAAGAACGAAATTAAAATTTTTAAGTGTGATGCCCAGTTGGGGCTTGAGTCAGCAAATTATCCAAATATAGATGATTTGTTAGAGATTTGGGCCAAGTGGTAAGATTTTCTTGGCCATTAGTCTAATTCGAATTCTGTAACCCCTGTTTTGTGGGAATTTACTCTTTGTATCATTTTGTAATTATTATTTAAAGGGTAGATCTCTTGTAGGATGGGAGGATGGATGGTGAAGGAACAAAATTACCATAAGAGACTGGAGATACTCTGTTATTATAGACTATGTAATGTTTTGCAGGCCTTAATACACAGTTAGTTTCCTTCAGCTATCTCTTCTGTTTTAATTTGTCAAATGTTTTTGATGAATTGTGGTTTTGCTTCGACACATTCACTAATACTGTCTATTATTTGCAATCAGTAACCTACATTGGTTTATAGTTCATATTTCTCTTAACTTATCGTCTCTGCAATTGATGTTTGAAATGAATGTGTTTATCTAAAACATTTTATCTATTTATACAAATGATTCACAATAGTCATTAAGTTAATGTTAATTTGTCAATTAACATTCCAGATTCAGGATAAGATTGTATGCACTTCATCCTTAAGTTATTATTGGTTGAATGTTTTCAATTAATTATATCTTAAGCTACTAAGTCAAGATCTAGTTTTACATGTCTGTTAAATTGGTGAATAGATTTAGTAATTTTCAGATCGAGCTATCTTGTACACAAACAAATCATTCCTGTTAGAATAGGCCTGACTTAGATTAGATTTCTTTTCAAAGTTAGACTAACTCTTAGGATTAGGAAAGCTTCTTGTCTTTCCTTATAGGAAGAAAGATCCTTCTTAGGATCAAACACACATAAGTGCCAGCGGAGGCCTTTGTATCCGTGGGTGTTAAGCACACCAAACAGCTCGAGGATAGGGTAAAACTTGCGTAGGATTATCTTGCCTTTGGCTGGGTTTTCATCCCTTGCTATTTTCCTTGAACACCTTTCCAGCACATGTTCACCCGAGGCATCAACACACATATGCTTTGTAAGTCGTCTCGTAGTATTAAATGTCCCGTGGTATTGACCCATAGTATTGGGCATAGACTTAGTATATAAGTGTGTGTTGAGGCCAATGAAGGTACCGTGAAGTTATTTGTATTGAGCTTGCTCAAAGGAGGTTTCCCCCTCAAAGTGTCCTGCGATCAATAAAGTGATTCTAAGTTCTGTTATGTCTGTTATCTCACGTATTTTCATTAATTAATTGTTGCAGGTTCTTCTCATCTGGTATCAAAGCACTTTCTTGGGCTCGTTGGATGAAATTTCTGCCAAAAATGTTTTTCACATTTGTTGCAGGTTCGGATTGGGAAAATCCCTATCCGCTTAACTGTGGTAAGTACTTGGGCATAATCCCTAAAACTCATTGTGAGGAGTACCACATGAACCCCAAAGTAGTTGGCCCATTGAGAGGACCTGCCAGTGAAAATGGCACCGATCCCTACCTGATTGACTAATTCCCACCCGTGAGGTAAAACAAGAGATGTCGTTTGTGGCAAAGCGGTTATCAGTTTTACCTGAGCCATGGAGTGAGGGGTAGTGCCCCAATACGCAAGCCGTCGGACAGTATTGGTGGTCGAGTAAATCCCCTGAACTGTTAGGAAGCCAAGCATATGGGGTCCATATCTATTTTCAACTAATAAATCCCATATTTTCTCTGTCCAAAACTGTTGCCAATCACTTCTGCGTCGTTTCATATTTATTTGTTGCTGATCCCTTCTGCGCCATTTCAGATCCATCAATTGTCGATCCCTTCCATTCCATTGCATATCCATCTATTTTCGATCCCTTCTACGCCATAGCAGATCCGTTATGAAAAAAAAAAAAATCATTTTTTTGCCATATCTCCCTTATTTTCACTCTATTTCCCTTCAAACTTCCCTGACACCCCTGTAATCCCATTCTGCATCTTTCATTCCTGAGGACCCTATCCCAAATTCCACTTTCCAAAGCCATAAATCTCACATTTGTCTATTTTTAGGGTTTTCCATAACTTCTTTAATTCACCCAATCGCCTTCAAATTTTGCCACCGTGTTTATTCCCTATTTCTGCTTCTTGGTCCCAATCTGACAAATTTTTCCATTCTTTCACCTCGCTTCTGAAATCCTCATTTTTTGCTTCCATGTCCATTCAAAAGTGTCCAAAACCTACTCAAATCCCAATTACCCATCAAAGTTTTTCCCAAATCCAAATTTTCCTTTACTAAATAAGCTTTTGTTTGTGCTTTTCTACCCATTCAAAAAAAAAAATCCTGGTTATGGTTGTCACCCGCGCAGGAGCAAAAACCATGGAGGAAGCACTGGCAGCCATCCATACCAAAATCCAGGATCTTGATGAAAAATTTCTCGGCCTCCATCTTAAGCATTCAGCCATGAACAACAAACGAAAGTCTGAGTCTTCATTAGACAATGGGTTCTCTTCTTCCAGCAATTTTCGTGGTCCGAAGCTTGATTTTCCTCTCTTCAATGGTACTAATTCGACTAGCGGGATCTATCGTGAAGAACAGTATTTCAGTCTGCATAATACTTTTGATGTCAACAAAGTTCCACTTGCATCCTTTCATTTGGAACAGAAAGATCTTCAATGGTACCGTTGGTACATCAAGACTCATGAAGAGCCAAAATGGCTAGATTTTTTTCAGCTCCTTTCGCAACGATTTGGTCCTAGTGCTTTTGATAACATCACAGGAGCCCTCACTAAACTTCGCCAAATTGGCACTGTGAGAGAGTATCAGACAAAATTTGAGAAACTAGCCAATCACACAGAAGGATGGTCTAATGAATTCTATAAGAGTTGTTTTATCAGTGGTCTTAAGGATGAAATATGTTCAAAGGTTAAAATGTTCTGTCCCAACACAGTAATAGAAGCCCTAGGGTTGGCTAAGTTGGTAGAAGAAAAGATTTCCGCCCAACCATGCTCCAAACCCACCTTTGTTCCCTTCTGAAATATGGGTTCTCAATGACCTCCCATCTCGCCAGCTCCTCGACCAAATCCTATCAAGCATTTGTATGAAACAAATATGCAGGCATGCAACGAAAAAGGGCTTTGTTATAATTGTGATGATAAATTCACTCGGGGACATAGATGTGTTCAGCAAAAGCTCTATCTCTTGGATGTGGATTCTTCGCTTGCCTCTGAAATTGGTGAAGAAGCTCCAGATACAATGGATGATCAGGTTGACATTCAGGAGCTGCCTATTGACCCTCCGTCTTAGGAAGACCACCCAGATATATATCTCCATGCTTTAGCCAGAATCACCACCCCCCAAACAATGCAGGTCAGGAAGCTTCCTCTTACAATACTCATTGATTCTGGTAGCACTCATAACTTCATTGACCCTCCAATCGCGAAATAGGCTGATTGTTTTGTCCATCTTTGCTCCAACTTTGAAGTCATGGTTTCCAATGGGGGAACCTTACCTTTCAAGGGGAAGTGTCACAATGTGCGTATCTCTCTGGAAGATTATAACCTGCGCTCTGACATGTTTGCCTTGTCCTTAGGCAGATGTGATGTGGTCTTGGGCGTTCAATGGTTACGCTCTCTTGGCCCCATCTTATGGGATTTTGCTGAACTTTGGATGCAGTTTTCAGTTAATGGGAAACAACACAAATTTACATGCTTACAACCAAGGTCTCTGCGCATTATCAATTCACATCGCTTAGAAAAAATCCTTAAGAAGAATTCACATGGTGTCATCGCTCAGCTCCACTCCATTCAGATGCACCCATCAACCATATCCACTACTTCCTTGGATAGATATGTAGGTGTCTTTGTTGAACCAGTGGGCTTGTCGCCTTCAAGAGACCTTTCCGGTAAGAATTTAGCCACATCTACATCTCAGAAGGAAATGATGGTTATTTTGCATGCAGTACAGAAGTGGCAGCCATACCTATTAGGGAATTATTTCTACATTAAGACTGATCTCCATAGTCTGTAAAATTTCCTGGAACAACGGGTCTCCTCCCCAGCACACCTGAAATGGTTTATCCAACTCCTAGTTTATGCCTATGCGATCACTTACAAGAAGGGTAAGGACAATCTGGTGGCAGATGCTCCTTCTCGCACATTGGATGACCCAATTTCTCTTACAGCTATTCTTTGCTTGTTCCAAATTGGTTGCAATTTGTTTAACAGGGCTATCTCTTCTATGAACTCCATGCTTCTCCATCGGCAAGGCACTCTGGGTTCCTCAAAACGTATGACTAGGAACAATGTAACTTCTTTTGGCAGGGACTGGAAATGACAATTCAATAGATGGTGGCTGCCTATCATACTTTCCAAGTCAAGAAGGGTGAACCGACACTCCTTTCGGGACTGCTCAAACCCTTGCCTATCCCTACACAGATTTGGACAACTATTTCTATGGATTTACTTGAATCACTTTGGTGGTACAATACCACATCTAAAATGACACCATATGAAGCAGTCTATGGATAGGAACCACCAATTCTTCTTCCATACACCCTCAGCAGTTCCCTAGTTCAGGTAATTGACTAGGTTCTTCAAAACCGCGATCAGATTCTTCTCATTCTGCAAGATAATCTTCACATGGCATGATCTCGACTAAAACAACAAGCCGATCAGCACCGTTCTGAGTGCACTTTTCACGCAATTGATATGGTTCTTCTTCATCTACAGCCCTACACGCAATCCTCCCTGAAACTTAGAAGGCGTCAGCTTCTCTCTCAATCAATCAAAGATTTATTCATTTAGTGGCACAGAATGCAACTCGATGATGCTCCAGGGGAACCACTCCTTCAAATTCTGCATCAATTTCCACATCTAAATCTTTGAGGACAAAGCTCTCTCTAAGGGAGAGGGGATGTTAGGAACCCGTGTCAACCCTTCTCTTTACTTTGTTAGTATATTGTTGTTGGACGCATATGCTTTGTAAGTCGTCCTGTAATATTTTTTAATCCATAGTTTGTATTAGCCCATGGTATTGACCCATAGTATTGGACGCATATGCTTTGTAAGTCATCCCGTAGTATTAAATGTCCCATGGTATTGACCGATAATATTGGGAATAGACTTAGTATATAAGTGTGTGTTGAGGCCAATGAAGGTACTGTGAAGTTATTTGTATTGAGCTTGCTCAAAGAAGGTTTCCCCCTCAAAGTGGCCCATGATCAATAAAGCGATTCTAAGTAATGTTATTTCTGCTATCTCGTGAATTTTCATTAATTAATTGTTGTAGTTTCTTCTCAATCTTCATCAGAGTCATGTAATCATCTGCAACTTCTATCTTCACATGGATAGACTTTATTGTGTTGCATCCTTTCACTATCTTTCCCTCATCATAAATCATCATGGGATTTTTCATCTTCCCCCTAACAATTACAATTTGATTGAAGTGGTTTCAGCTTACCACAAACCATACATCATATCATGTGGTTTCTAGATAACCACAAACTTCCAATTTTCCTGACAAGTGATTTTTAGGCTAACCAGGAACCTTCTGCTAGGATGATGGCTTTGGATGACCACTAACCATCATGATGGGGAAAGTGATTTTCAATACACACACTTACTAGGATTTCTTCACCACAGGATTCATCCTCGAAATTTATACTTCTTCCTTTTGTACTTGAATAGAAGTCGTCATCGATGTCCATATAAAAAAAAAATCGATCTACTGAGATACATGGGTGCCATCCAATGTACTTTCCAATTCTCTAGGAATGATTTTCACCTACATGGTTCATCAACATGTTAAACTATCCTTTAATAATACCACTAAATCTTGTGGACCAAAACCTCACAGCCGATCGTCGGATATCGGACAAAAAATCGACGCAAATTCGATGATTTTGACTTGAGCAAACCGTTGGTGCAATTTCAACGAATTGTTGACAAATTGTTAAACATCTTTCTATCGACCACCACCATGGTCTTTACCCAACGACATTGTAGACCAAAATGAAGGTGTAGATGAATCTTTATCCGACGTAATTCCATCTCATATATGACTATATTTTCGTCGGCTATCTGGAAAAATTCGATGTTAAAACATGGGATGTAAGACTTGATATTTGTTGGATGTTCGACTAAACTAGTTTTGGATTATTGACCTAATGGAAGAGGAAAAAGTCCTTTTCCCGACTCATAGACGTCGTCGGATAAGTGACTACATTGTTTCTGGTTATCCAACCAAATTGAGGACCCACAAATAATTTAATCTGACACAATAATGTCGGATAATACACAACCATTGTGTTGGATATCCAACTCATAGGAAGAATATGATGTATTTATAACCGATGCTATTGTGTTGTATATCTGTCATTCTGCATCTCGATATAGCCTATCATGGACATAGGATATCTGACGAATGTATCTAGTGTAACCGACGACGATTCCATAGTACCGATGACTTGTTTGTCGGATTTTTTTGGATAGAGTACATTGGATATCCAAAGTTATACAAACAATAAAAAATAAATATAATTCTGGAAGGTTTTAACTGATGGAGAAGGTGATGGTGACAAGGATAAGAGGGAAGAAAATAAAATAGAAAAGAGAATGATCCCTCATTAGAAAATTCTAATCCAAAGAAGGCTCATGTTAACGGTCAATCTTAGAATGACTGAAAATATCTCGTGGTTCTTGTATTTGTAGATACTCATTTTTTTAAAAATTTATTATTCACATTCATCTCCCCTTATTTATTCTTCTTATTCCACTAAACCTACATCCCATTTGGATTGTTCCTCTTCCTCTATAAAACCTCCATCTTCCAATATTCCTATTATTTTCTTCTTCCACATACGTTATTACTTTGGATAAATAAAAAGAGATCATTTATCATGTACCAACTACTATTTCTTAGATGGGGATTCCTGTAATATTTCTTACTTTTCAATCCACTCTAGACACATTGCCTGTTTCCATTCATTTTGATCAAAGAAAGATGAACAATGGAATAATAAGAAATGATACATTGTCGATATTGATGCCAATGTTTCCACCAAACTATTGTCTAACATAAGTTATGAGAGTAATTTACTCTACATGTCCAATCTCACTCCTAAGGTGAAAAGAAAGTGACTAAACGATAACTGATGATTTTTATATAAAAGAAATCAAATTTGATTTATACACTATTAAACATGAGGATATGATTATGTTTGATAAGGAAGAAGTGAAGAATGTATATAGAGGCTACCTTAGAGCTACTTAAGATAGAGTAGGCTATAAAATGAGATTGTAAATAAAGAGCAAGAAAAGATAATAAAATCCATTCTAGATAAGTTGGTTAAGGCATCCACTACTCCTCATCCCAATATAATTTTGGATTTATTGGATGAAAAATATAGAGAAAAAAAATATTAAGGCTAAGGTGGCTTAAATGAAAAAAATCGTGACCCAATGAAACACCCTGATGTAATTCATTTGATCAGCTCCTATAGCGATGTTTTAGATAGGGAAAACTAAAAATGGTTGATCAATTAGGAAGGATGAAATACACATTGAATGGATTCAAAGTCTAGTAGCGTTTCTCAACCTCCAAATATTCAAATGAAGTGGTTTCTAACTTGAAGGAAATTATATAGAAACTGCAATGAGAATTGAGTGAGGCTCAAAGAAGAATTGGTTCCTCTAGTCCTATGCAAATCATAACCACTTCCACTAGATATTCTATCCAGGTTGTGTCAAGGCTAAAGACATAGGTATTAAGGATGAATAAGTATATTTAATATTCAAAAAATATATCAGTGGAGAAACGTCAGAAAATCGATACCATATAGGCCATCAATAAAGATTTAGAGGCAAATATTGAAGTGCTATGAAGAAACATGATGCCAATTTATAATCAATGGCCATCTCTAAAGAATGTGGGCACGTATATAGATAACATGAGTGTGGCTTGGTAAAATGAGTGTGTATTTCTTTATCTTAAGTAGGGACCTTACACAAGGTGATCATCAGAACCCTAAGTAAATCAACAACTAGCCAAATATTTGAAAACAATTCCCTTTATTCATAAACTCATAACATAATAGTAATAAGGTCTCGATTACAATTCAAATGGACTTTATAAATTACTTCACAAAAAATCATAACAAGAGAGTGTACTTCTCTTCACTCTATTCTTATTTATACTAAAAGACTCTAACTAGGCCTTCAATCAGTCCTTGACTGAAGGATGATTATCTCACTATTCCCTATAATCATAATAATGCAACACACTTGTTTCAAGGATATTTTTTTGTTTATCCTACTATTCAAATTCCTTAATAAAAAAATTGAATGAAGATAATGACTTGGTCTCCTTAAGTGCTTTGACATATTCTAAGATTTGCAAGGGAACATGATCCCATCTTTATCTCATGTGATGTTTCCATGTCCATTCCTTGATATTAGTTCACTAATCAGGGAGCCCAATATTTTACATGCTCACTTCATAATTAGTCCATAATATTCATAATGGACAACTCATTTAAAATACATAATTAAGCTAAACCATATCAAATTTATATATGAAAATTCAAGCAGTCAAAAAAGTCAAACTAACCCAAACTATCTCATATTATCACAATGTTTAGATTTTGATGTAGGAATTTGGATTTTAGTCCATCAAACATATCACATAAATTGTATGATAGGCCTTGAAATCTTACGATATAATGGCAGATCAATGAGCTTCATCAAAATATCCATTTCAACCATTAGCAATGTTAGCACACATAGTTGAAGTAAATCCATGATAAATGAATTCATATTCAAAGTGTGCATCTCTAAAGGATGTTCTAAGCTCTATGGATATCTAATATAAAATCTTGGCAATTTTGATACACAACAATATAATACTTTTCTCGTATATCCATTTATCATGTTAATCTCTGCAATTTTAAACGAACATATGCCAATGTATTTATGGGAGAGAATGAGAATAGAAAATATTAACTATAAAAATAGCTAATATAAATTATGTTGTTGGTTATTGAATGCGGATAAGCTCAATAGAGTGGTTGGCCAAACTTCTCTTGAATTTTGAATATGAAAATCGACTCCAAGAAGGGGCTGTGTGATAGGAATTGATACCCACCATGTGTGGTAATGCTATGCCAAATTCATCTCATTACAAAAGCATAGAGGATATAGAATCACAACCTAGGAAGAAAATTCTACTATGAACTATGGTGGGTCACCTTGCTCTAAGTAAATAAAACCTATGTAAGGAAAGAAAGTCATTATCCCATTGGATTGTGAACATAAAATGTGATATGGAATGTCTCTACCAATGGTGAATACATTGGGAACCAATGACACATCATTCACAATGTTGGGGTTATAATCTGTTTATACCCATGTGATGGGAATATCTTAGAAGAAATCCAAGATATACGCTTCTCTATGCATAATGATTGGTTTGAAAGTATGTATTATGAGAACTAGAAAAAAGAAGACAAAACCCTAGGTTGAGACCATAGGACCATTTGTGTAATTGAATACTGGTAGCATTTTTCCCATACAATTCATTTTAAAAAAATATGTCCCCCCCTCCCCCCTCACCCCATCTAACTATTCTCTTATAAAAATATGCATAAAACAAGTGTTGGAAATTGATCCACTAACCTATTAATAGATGTCCAAGAAATGTTTTCTAAGCAGCCTTAGTTGTGCTCTTTTCCCTAACTTATCGTGCTATGATCACAATTTCTCCAATGTTCAGGGTTTGTAATTATTTTAACCAGCAATATGCAACACTAGAATGGTGGTCTACATATAAAAACAAGAAATGCCTCCCTTTTATACAAATGCACTCTTTCCAACCTTCCAAATTTTTGATATGTAAAATTTTGGCACAAATCTTATGATGTTTGGGATTGTACCTATGGTTGGGATTTATTATGTTATGTTAGAATTAACCTCTAGTAATAACAATGAACCTTTAAACTTTAATGTTTGTGTTATGAGATTTGGATTTGCAAAACCTCATCACATCCCTTATAAGCTTTGAAAGTTTGGAGAACTATGACATGGTTAGGCTTGTTATAAAATTTAAACCCTTTTTACCATGTGATGGCTTGTGATATATTCTCCTTTATGACTATCATGAACACTTGAACTTTGTGAAGGTAGTGACTTGGTCACGTGCCTTACAAAGATAAGACTTCTCCAACAATGCACTATGGGTTCTATTGATATGTTTTTAATATAATTTTCTAATGATGATACATGGTCATGTATATCATGATATTTCAACTTCTTGGAGGCAACAACAAAATCACAATTGTTGTGAAATTCAAATTTTCCAAATATGTAAGCAACATAGTCACATGCCCCAAAAACTTGGAACTTTTTTAAGGTTGTGTAGTGGACACATTGTTTCCAAGTTCTAAAACTTTCAAACAAGTACGATGTAATCACGCCCCTCTAGAAATTATAACTTCTTGAACCATGTGATGGCTTGGTTATCAAACATTAATCCAACTCTTCAAGAGGGCATATCAGTCATATTTGTTTCAAAGTTAATGTTTCTATGGAGTGCAATGAAAGAGACTTAGTCACAATCTTTATGAAGTTTGAACCTTTGACTGGTTTCATTGTGATTGCATGGCTCATTAGGTTATATGAAAGAATTATTGGATAATAGTTTAGTTCACTTTAGTGAGAGGTTGGATAGAGGAGGAAGCTTGCTTTATGAGGTGGAAAAAACTTGCAATGGAAATAGTCCATGATAGCCATCCTCTTCTTCACATTGAAGATATTTTTGACAAGTTATTATCTAAGAAGTAGGTTACTAGGCATGGAGGCACCGGTTTATTGATACGTTGAAGATATTTTTGAATGGAATGAGGAGTATAGACAAATTTGAGGAAGGGGTCGATATATTTCCTTTATACAACAACATTCCTTTAATTCCTTGATCACTATAATGATTTCATTTCTTTTGCATTGTGTGGGACCTTTGATATAGCCCTATTTTGCTTTGTATGACCTTAAAATCAACATTAGAATATCTACCGCAACCAACATCAAATATATAACCATTTAAATTCCCAATCCATATGCACAACTAAGCTTGAAGAGCAATGGGATTGGGGTTAATCTATGATATAAATTTGATGAAATATTAATTTTAATTGCAATATAAAAGATGAACTTCGAACTTGATGCAAATTCGAATACCTGAATATTTTATATTTTTCCTCGTATGATATTCCTTTAATGTTGATCCAAAATATCTCATCTAGTAGTTGTTTTCCTAATATAACCAACAATTAAAGAGTCAACAAAATAATAAAATATATTAACAACATTTTTATGACTAAATAATAATTAAAAAGACATGAGTGCATGAATACCTGGATGAGCTCCTCTCGGTTTGGAAAATAAATTATTGGAGTAGCTTAATATTGGAGCAAACATCCCTCCACTTAACCCAGCAGTAGCAAAGTCAACATTGAATTTTTTTTTGCTCTGTTGGATCGAGGGAGGTTTTCTCCAATATTATCCAAATCCTAATTTATTCTCTACTAAACAGGGCCAACCATGTGAAGGTGGAAGATCTCATGGCCCCTCCCCCCTTCTCACATCACTCTCAATTCCCCAATACCCAATATATCTACTAGAAAATAGTTGAAATCAACACATTAAGACTCATGCATATATAGACACTAGCATAACAAAAAGTTCCTAAAGACACATCTCTAGTTTTGTACATAAAGAAAAATATAGCAAACATGCATTAACATATATTAACATTGATTCTTTCATTCATTCATGCATAGACACATGAAAATACTACATCTGAATAAATTGTATCATAAAAAATATTTTTACATAATATGAAACAATACTGTTCTAATTATATAACAAGTACAATCATTTATTTCTCGACCTAGTAGAAAATAGTTGAAATCAACACATCAAGATTCATGCATAGACACTAGCATAACAAAAAACTTCATTTACACATATCTATTGTTTTGTACATAGAGAAACATATAGCAAACATGCATTAACATATATTAAAATTCATTCTATCATTCATTCATTGACACAAAATATTTCATCTAAATAAATTGTATATAAAAAAAATATGTTTGGATATTATGAAATAAGATCCTTCTAATATATAACAAGTACCCTCAAAAAATATGTTTACATAATATCAAACAACATCATTCTAATTATATACCAAGTACCATCATTTATTTCTCGGTCTCTTATTTTTTTAGGAAATCAACAAGGATGTTGGATGTGCCTTCTTCCCTTGCAGTTTTCCTAGGTTCTGTATGTCTTACTGGAAACCTGTACAGACGTCGACGCATCTGCAAGGTGGGTGGGCATCAAATACAATAATAAAGAAATGCTCAATTGATATTTTTAGTTATTATTATTACAAGTGTTTTATTAATAAAAAACAACAACATACTATTCTTTACCTGCTTCAGTAGTGGAGGCAAGCGGAGTAGTTTTGGACATGGCCATATGTTCCTCTTCTTGTATGGCCTCAGCATCTACATGCTCTAGATTTGAAACAACAAAGGTTATTATTAGAACGCCATTTGCAAATAAATATTTTTTATTCTAATACTACTACAAATTTGTTATAACTCATGAAATACCTCCAGTACCGAGTTGAACACCAGTTGCAAGAGGCACTCCACCATTACTAGGATCATGTGTTCCACTACTTGGGACATTTGTATCTACATTGGTTTCCTACTTAAAAGAAACAAACACATTAATTTATGGAAAAAAATAATAACCTATAAATTGCACAAATATTAAATTATAAATACTTTCATTATTTTTATTTACTTGAGTGTCAAGTTGTGTGTCAGAAGGTTGTGTTTGCGCAAATATTCTCTTACTTTCAACCAAGTGTTACATGGAATTTTTGTACTCGTCATGATTACGAACCATGTCCACTTTCTCCTTTCCTAAATCCCTGAGGTACTTTTCCAAAAATACTTAGAAGTGAGTTATGAGGTTTTTTCCCTGCTAAAAATCTGTTTAGAGAGGCCGATGCACCTTTCCTTACAACAAAGTGTGTCTTTCCTGATCGGTGCGCCTTGATCTATTGCAAACCGCATCGCTGGTGCATGTTGCTATTGTCTAGGGTGCGTCGATTCCTGTACAGAGGGAAACAAGAGAATTTTCGAGAAGTCTTTTGAAGGAGATCCTCATGGAGGCCTATCCCTTCCATATAGGGTGGATCTCACTCTCCTCCAAGCTTAGTAGGATCCCTCCTCATCCTTCTCCCTTAATCCTCTCCTCTCCTCCTCATCTCTTTTGGACTATAAATGAAGCTCCTCTTCATGCGATAGGGGGGTTGAAATGAGGGTAGCCAAATGATGGAGAAATTGAGCCAGGAATCCATTCTTCCATGACTGGAAAGAGGCAAGGTTCCATTTGAAAGGATCTTCAACACCAAGGCTTCATTGGTGTAATTATTTCTTCTTTTTTAATTAATACATCAATGTCTTCATTTCCCATAAAATGATGTGTAATTTCATTTATAGTAGTTCTCTTTGGTTAATTTATTTTATGTATCATGTTATCTTGTAGTCTCTTTCCTTTGTCCTTTTGAATCTTTTGCAAGTAATCTCTTCATCAACAAGCAGGATTGTGAAAGCTTCAAGCCACGAAGACAGCCTTCGTAAATAAGGTATGGAATGGACTCTTTGCATTCAAGTAATTTGATAGATGTAGGGAAAGGTTTTCATTGTTTTTTTGCTTTGTTCTAGATCTGAACAATTTGGACTAGGGAGATTGGTTGGTGTCTGCACCAACGGATTTATCCATTAATAAAATCGACGACTCCACTGGGGAACTATGTCAACCATACTAGGGAGAGAATGATTTATTTAAGTTGTAGATTCCCTTGCTTGCCTTATTTTTTATTAGGTCTGGCTTAGTTTTCAATTTGTATATCACATCCAATTGGTAGATCTGACTGTCTATACGTCATTGTATAATCCCCTTTAGGTCTCAAACCCTGAAGTCTGTTTATTGGCTTGAAAATCTTTATTTTCTTAATTTTTTGGTCTCCCAACGCTCTTTACCTTCATGCACATTGCGCCGTTGTGGCCATGACGTGCTTTTCCTTCGGACAAAGCGCGTCACTGCCATGCTTTTCTTGTTAGAAGATTGTGTCAATCCCTATCGACGCTCTGGTGTGTACCTATAGCCTACGTAAACCTATTGATTTTTAGCTTGATCTTCTGCCCAGACCTCTTAGTGCCCTATTGCTTGTCTTGTGACTGGGTTGGTATAATGTTTTCTACTTTCTGCATTTGAAGAGAAGAAAATATTTTGTTTCCATCGTAGTTTAAAGAAAGAGCTTTATTTTCACTTTCTTTCTTGGATTTGAAATATTTATGAAAATTCCAAAAAAGAGTTTTTCTTTTAGCTAGTTTTGTTTTGGTTTAGATTTGAATTTTATAAAAGAAAAGAAAACTACTTTTAGCTTTTGCATAGTTAGGGGTTAGAAATCCTCTTTTTTGTTTGGAAACTGTGATTAGATCCCTTCTTTTCATTAAATCATTATTTGTTAAAACTAAAGGACTTGCCTTTTTCTTGGGTGTTCTTTAGATTTGGAGCCATGTTTGTCCCCTTGAGTCGAAAGTAGTATTCTGCTTGCATTTTTAAATGAAATGAATCGTGTATCCTATAGTCTCTTTGACCCATATTAAGGTTTCAAAATAATGTTTGCTTTGGTGTGTATTGGCTTGTTTCTACCATTTTTGAAAAAGTTAAAATGGAATTTGCATAGGGTTGTTCACTTGGGAAAAAAAAATTCTTACTCTCTCTTTAAATAGGGCCTCTTTGAAAAGGAAAGAAAAATACTTGCATACGAATTTCCATTTGTCCACTTAACCGCATAAGATAAAATCAAGCGCTAGTTAATTTAAAATATTTATCAACTTGAATGATAGGTTAGAGATGTGTTTTGGCGTAATAAAATGTAAGAGCTATCATTACTTGTCTGCACTACATTCTGGGGTCTTTTTGGTTCTTCCACGTACTCATCGATATATCGAACGACCTTTCATGTACTTTTATGGTATATCGAAAGGTTCTTTCACGTACTCGATGGTATATAGGAAGGCCCCTTTCGTATGGTTATGCATTAGACAACACTACTGCAGATTTGAGCTCCCACGTACCCTGTGTATATCAGGAGACCCCTTTAGGATCCTCGAACCATCTGAGTAAACCTATTGTCCGTCTTATTGTTGCAATACATAGAGAACAACACTCGGGGAGATTACTACGCACGTACTGCTAGGAAATCGGGTTATACAGTCAGGGGTATGGTCCAAATACTCCCTAGTTAGTTCTCTGAAATATTGGGATGAGTATAACTATTTGACCTTACAGTATATCACGAGTTGTGATGATTTGACAATCTCATGAGAATTCGACTTATTTATCCAACTCTTTCACAGACTACTTGTTGTTTTTATATTTGAGTAGTGGTTTTTATGTGGTAATTTAGAGGTTCTTACATATTTTAGATATGGAAAATTCTTTCGGGACTAACAACCAAGAGAACCCTTTTCAAGGTATGTCTTTTGTTTTTCCTCCATATGGAAGTGTTGGTCCTCCTTTCATGGCCATGTTGAGCCTTCCTGGATTGACTATAGGAACACCAATATGGTTATTATCCAATCCAGTTATCCCAATTGCATCAATTGTGTCGGATCACAGTCCTCCCCCATAATGGCATCAACCTCACCTTGATCCTTCTCCTTCTTCATTAAATGTTGAATTTGTTCCCTTTCTTCCTCTTCGCCTATTGAAAACTGTGATGTTAGTAAACAGGTGGATAAGAAGAAGAATAAAATGAAGGATAAGAAGAAGAACATTAATCAGAAGGTCAAAGATCCAACCTATGACCATCATGTTGGAAACCCACCAGCTACTCATCATCATGCTGGGAGTATTGATGTACCTGTTTCGAATATGCATAAACCAAAGTTCCCTTCTAGGCTTTGCGAGGGCCCCCATTTTCTTAAGGATTTCCCTTGTATTCCCAAGGTCTTATAAGTATGGTCGCAATATTCAAAACGGACCATATTGTTAAGCTCTGATGATACCTTGTCAACCAATGACTCTTTAGTTAAGAGTAAGGAAAATAAAGTCAAGAATCCATGCTTATTATGTAAGGACATGCACCATACTTACCTTTGTCCTCGCATGGAAGAAGCTTCACTATTATTGGAGGATATTAATGTATATCAATCACAGCCTCCAATGAGTTGCAGTAAATTTCCTCTTGACTTGTCGTTGGTTGACCAAGCAGTCGATCTAGTTTCATCCTTGGTCGATCCTATTATTCCCTTGAAGAGTGAAACCCAAATGGTTGATCTAGTTTCATCCTCGGTCAATCCTACTCTTCCCTTGAAGACTGAAATCCAAGTGGTCAATCTACCATGCAGGGGGGGCATTACTCCATCTATTACAGGACCTCCCCCAAGTAATGAGGCTTACGGTATTCCACCTTTGGTTATGATTCAATCTATTTTTATCGATTGGAATGGAATCTCTGGACCTTGCCTCCCCTCATATCTGTGTTTCGAAATCATTGTGCATGTTGTTCATATAGATGTACCTCATGCTATAGTTGATGAAGGTGTCGTAGTTAGCATTTTTTCCTCAAATGATTGGTAGGCTATGGGTTCCCCATAGCTTGTGCCCATTAGTTAGAATCTATTAGCTTTTAACAAAGGAATCAGTCAACCTCTTGGTGTTGTCCCTTAGTTTCCTATTTCATTAGGAAAAACAACAATTTGTATTGATGTTTTGGTAGTTCTGAATCCTTTGTATTTTAATTTGCTCCTCATACGAGATTATGTCTATGCGATGAAAGCTCTCATGTACACACTCTTCCAAGTGTTTTCTTCCCTCATGACATACTCATTGTGACTACCGAACAACTTTCGTTTGTTAACTCCGATCTGACTATCGATCATCCGAATTATACCCACGTGTTATCTTACTTGCCACAGGTCAATTATGTGGTGTTTTATCCCATGCTTTAAACTTCCGCTGAACACGGGCCTCTCTCTGATTGCTTGTCTTCTTTAACCTTAGATTCGGGAATTGACATGTTTTATCTTCCTTCCAATGAGGACCTCTTAGAAGCCATGGACGAGGCTTATCCTTCAATATGTATTCCTTCTGGAGTGTCATCCCCTTGGGAGCCATGAAGTGGTTTGAGCATGGTTCCTATTCCTATGTCAAGCTCGTTAAAAAATGAAACAAATGACCATGAGCATAGTTCTATTCATGTGTCAAGATCATTAAAAAATGAAACAGATGAGTATGAGCATAGTTCTATTCATGTGTCAAGATCATTAAAAAATGAAACAGATGGCCATGAGCATAGTTCTATTCCTGTGTCAATATCGTTAAAAAATGAAACAAATGACCATGAGCATAGTTCTATTCCCATGTCAAGCTTGTTGAAAAATGAAACAGATGACCACGAGCATAGTTATATTCCTAT
This sequence comes from Larix kaempferi, assembly GCA_027924585.1. NCBI lineage: Eukaryota > Viridiplantae > Streptophyta > Pinopsida > Pinales > Pinaceae > Larix > Larix kaempferi. Next base: position 14,023,863 of record BSBM01000138.1, on the reverse strand, counting down.
GTCAAGCTCGTTAAAAATGAAACAATACCCCACGAGCATAGTTATATTCCCATGTCAAGCTCGTTAAAAAATGAAACAGATCCCCTCCCTTTGAGTCGAGTCTTTTTCCAGATTTAATATCTGAACCTTCATTTCATTCGCTTATGCTATTTAATCCTCTTTTTTCTTCCTCGCTTGGTGAATATATTCCTATTAGTGACCATGAGTTTTATTGGATGAAGAAAAAGAGTAGGCGAATGAAACAAATCTTGGGGGGAATGTCTCCAGCCTCTAGACATCATATTGGAGGTAAGCCATCAGCTTCTTATGTTGAGGGAAAACTTCCAACCTCTGGATATCATGTTGGGAAGAAACATGACAATGGGAATTATACTGAGGATAGTTTATTTTTTGTTACAAGCTCGTTAAAAATGAAGCAAACATCATGAGCATTCTTTTCACCTGTCTTCGAGCTCGTTAAAAATGGTAAGATGGTATTGAGCCCACTTTTTAATTTTTCATCCTCTAGTTCAAACATGGAAAAGATTCTCAGTGCTTTTTATACCATTTACGTGCTCGTCAAAAATTGAGTAAAAAGGTGTATCTAACGAGTATAGGTTTATCACTTTACTCAGCTTCACTAGATTACTTACGAAAAAGGAGTTGTGACGAGTTTAATTTTTCCTTTGTCGTACTCAATCACCAACCATGACAATGTCGTACATGGAGTCCTCTTTAATCTCTTTTTAGACTTCCAAAATGGGAAAATATTGCCAAGCAAACTTGTTTCTTTTACACTCGTAAAAGGATTTGAAAGGACATCTATCCGGTGATAGTTTATCCCTTTTTCGAACCGTTTAGACTATTTACAAAAAATGAATACTCTAATCAATTGTGATTAGAAGAGTTCTCTCTCACATTGTTTTATCATTTTTCGGGTGAGGAGACTAACTTTTATGAAAAAGAACCATTAGGAGTCTTATTTTGATCATTTTAGACTCTCTAAATCTGAAACGTCACTAATTTTACCTTCTTTGAACTCATAAATTGTACATGGAAAGACCCTTTTTGGGGACAAACCACTCCTTTCTCAAGTTTGTAAAACATGTGAGATTGGACTCATCATATGATGAGCTACATCAAGTGTTTGTAACCCTCTTCCAACTCATTAAAAAGAAAAGAGGCACTCATCCATCATGATGGGGAAATTAAGGGAATGGGAAGATGTATTTGAGTCTATATTAATGGCAGCTTAAAGTAACCTTTGAACATGGGACCTATCTGCATTCTAGTCAAACAGTTGGGTAGTCAGCGTTTCTTCGAGTCATACTAATTCCATGAGTCATTCTACTCCTTTGGGGACCCCAAAGAATGATTCAGTCATTTGTTGCATTATTTCTTGGTCTCTGCTATGTTGAGTCAATGTTTCCAAGTTGCTTGTCGTGTCGTTAAATGTTCAAAGGAATTATTTGGCCGGAATCAACCTTCGCAGTCATTAAAACTTCCATTGTGTCGGTCGTCCCTATTTACCATTACACCTTTTTGTCATTTTACACTCATTTGATCTACCATATTATATCACTTCCTTTGTTAGTTTCATGTCGATGATGTGGGATACATTATGGCTCTCCTTCGACGATTCTATTCCTGTCGACATCATCTCATCATCTAGGAATTAGACTTAGAAACTACTCGGTACCTTGGAGCATGCATGCCTCAATGGCAGGTTTCCTCGCTTTTGACAGTAGTTTTTCGTCATTGAACTTTGATCGAATGATTCCACGGATGTTTGAATCCAACTCATTCATTCGCATTCGTTGGAATGTACTAGTTATACCTAGGGGATCATCGTAATCATTGGTGATTTCCCTCGCACTTGTTAATGGTTCACATGATTGACCGGTAATCAAGTGGTTTCTACTATGTTCAACTTCAACGCATTGTAATCACATGGTTATATTTGTATCATTTCGAGAATAGGTATAAGACCCTTGGTTGTTCTGATGTCTTATTATTACACCTAGTTTGCGACAGATATTTTTTAGTAGGTTCCCACACAAATGCTACGGTGTAGACCTCATTGATGCACTGTCACACAGATCCACTCTTGTATTGGTTGTCGTTGTGTTATTATCTCGTCATGGATCTACGCTTGTATTTTAGTAGCCATGATTATGTTCAGTTATTTAGATATGGATCCACGCTATATTTTGGTGGCCATATCATCGGTCAGTATCAACATGGATCTGCAATGAACTGGTCGGTAGCCATGTTGTGAGTCATTGGGATGATAAAATTATTGTATTGCAAAATGATCCTTGGTTATTGTTGACATATTTCCAACAAACAATTACTTTCCTTGATCCTTTATACTTTATCCATCAAAGTATTTCACCTATCATGTTACTCTAGCTTCATACTTTGGGGGGCATTATGTTACATGGAATTTTTGTACTTGTCATGATTACGAACCATGTATACTTTCTCCTTGCCTAAATCCCTGAGGTAATTGGCCAAAATTCCTTAGAAAATGAGTTATGAGGTTTTTTCCCTACTAAAACTCCGTTTAGAGAGGCCAAAGCACCTTGCCTTACAACAAAGCGCATCTTTCCTGATCGGTGCACCTTGCTCTACTGCAGACCACATTGTTGAGAGGGCCATTTAGCTGCCTTTTGGGTATCATCATGTATTAATGTGTGTTTAACTAATGAGCAGTTGGAGCAGGTGTAACCGCTCCAACCTCTCCACTTATTGTATAAATACTACCTCAATGCATGAATAAGATGACTGGACGTTCTGTCCATATTGTGATCTTCTTGATGGTTTATATGTGTGTATTGTTATGTTGTGCTTGAATATGTAGTGAATCCGAGCATTCAACGGTGGCGCCGTTGCCTCCTGTGTCCAGTCTCGGTGATACCAGCAGTGGATAGAGGTGGTCTGAACTCGGAAGAGAAAGTGAAGATGCTCGTGGAAGACAAACCTGCAATAAAATTGAAGATTGCTTGTGCATTGATCAAGAAATTTTTCCAAGAAAGACTGCTCATGCTTGATACTCCTGCGAAAATAAAAATCTGAAGTTGTTATCCGTGACCATTAATGACCAAGTATTGAATGTGAAATATTATTTGACAGCAGCACAAAAGATGAGCGGTACGACCTGCAAAACGAAGAAAAACCACTTTGTGGACTGGTTGACCAGAAAAGAAAAATGCGTTTGAAAATGGAGGACTGTGCCAAAGAAGTTGGTGTCGACCACTCCAGTCGAAGTGAAGCTGACCATTCCATCCAACACGCAGCCAACCACATGCAAACTTAGTGCAGTAAGGAGATCGTTTTTTGGAGGAATCATTGGCGCCAATGAGAAGCCTGCAAGAAAAGGAAGGCACGGAAATGAAGGGTGTTGCACTTTGATCGATGCATTGTTAAAAATGATTGTGCATGCTCTGTTTTAGCTATGCTCGTGGATAAAGGAATATCGATGCTTCTCTCGTAAAGAGAAACCCCTGCAAAAGACAAAAGATATCGTGATATCGTATGGAAATAAAAAGCTCAAAGAATGTTCATGGATATTGTTGCGTGCAGAAATGAAGAATATTCTTTAAATTTCCATCGACACACCAAGAGAAGCTGCAATAAGATGTTGATTATCAAATAAGACCGGTCAGGTATCAAAGTTTTTTTTTTCTCCCAGCAGGATGATTTGAAAATGGTCGACCACAACTTGTCGTCTAATTGAAGTTATGCTCGTCGATGAGTCAACCCGGAGCACCACCGACCCTCATCTGCTCTTAAAATATGTCGTTGATTTCATGTCGATTGACGACTGCCATATGAAGACTCCCAAGTTCCAACTGATGGATTAGAAGGATGGTCGTCACTTGGAAGTACCTGCTCGCTCGTCGGTTTCCATCAACCAAATTATGGTGCTGGAGGATTCTTGGTTGGGATGCCGATACTTGCTTGTTCACCATGCAATCTCTGCTACCAACCATTATTTCCATATACATCAGCCACGAATCATAGCTGAAGCATGCACTAAGTTGGTGACACCAGGATCTCACCTGAGAGACGCGGATCAAGTGGCTCCTCTGCCCATCGACCAGAGCACTTTTGATCATTATTAAAGTCTGTAGAAGAACGAGGAAGTCGATCAAAATCAGCCAGAAGTTGTCTCACACCGGAGGAACCACCCGACTACAATATCATATTCGACTATGGCAATCATCTGTCGACTTGCATTCTAATCGACCGGCGTCATCTTCATCGACCAAACATTGGCTATTAAATAAGGAAATGTGCAAAAAAGGTTATGTGTTTATTTGTTGATTAACCACATGATATTTTGATAGGCTGGATGAGTTTCTCTTTTTGACACTTCCACGATTCTTGTATTAGCTGTTGGTGGTAAAGAATAGCATGGTTGAGTTCCAAATTGTGTCTTGTCCAAGGCTTGCTCATTGACAGCAGCATGTCAATCAAGAAAGAAGTTGCTCACAGAGGAGTCAGTCGACTAAGCCACTCGACTAATATTAAGCAATGTATTATGCCAGCTCATTGACAGGAATGTGTAATTGACAGTCGATTTCTTATTTTGTAATTATGGACTGCCCAATGCATAGTTTTATATTGTTGAAGGTGATTATCCATCGCTTTCTAAAGAAGTTCGATGCGTCGGTGAGGAACAACCACAGCATACCACTCGTTCCTATTTATAAAATATGGTTAATGGTTGGTATCATAACATGGTCGATACTTATATTTGGAAAAATTAGTCTTTGATGGACGAGTAATGATTATAGTATAGTCCCTACTTTAGGACTTATGGTTGACATATTAAACGTTATTTGGTCGATATACAATTAATTGATGAGTTATTTGTAAGGCATGGGAGGTCTATATGGCTATCAAAGGGAACTACTTGGTCGAGTATTTTAATTATAAGTTTAGTCGAGTTTTTATTTTATGGTCGACTCTTGATCCCCTCCACATTTGTAATTCAATTGATTTTTAGTCAACTAAGAGTCAAGTCGAGTCGATTCAAGTCAGTCGACCACGACCAATATCATATATAGCAGTCGATATCGACCACAAGCAGTGAAAAATTTACAAACTTCGAGGAAGCCTCACGAGAGATGAAGTCGACGAAGACCATATTCAAGCAGCAACCATCTTACATCACACACAAGAAAGAGCTTAATGATCACATGATGATGCCACAAAGAAAACCTGAATTGATTGAGCCCCCCGGTGCTGAAATACAGAAACATCTCTTCAGTGTGATTTCAAAAGTTTGAAGGCAATTGGTGAGATGGTGTAAAGGTAGAGCGTGGAATCCCTCGTAGTTCTTGAACCGATGGAGAAGCTAGCAAGAAGGTGAAAGGGTGAGGCTCCATTGACCACTACTAGACTGCTGACGAAGGATAAATAAATCATCACTCATGGTTGTTTTTGTATGTCTTCTTCAAGATGAAGAAGTGTTTTGTTGGTGGGGGAGATGTTGAGAGGGCCATTTAGCTGCCTTTTGGGTATCATCATGTATTAATGCGTGTTTAACTAATGAGTGGTTGGAGCAGGTGTAACTGCTCCAACCTCTCCACTTATTGTATAAATACTACCTCAATGAATGAATAATATGACTGAACGTTATGTCCATATCCTGATATTCTTGATGGTTTATATGTGTGTATTCTTATGTTGTGCTTGAATATGTAGTGAATCCGAGCATTCAACACACGTCGTTGATGCATGCTTATAGTGTCTAGGGTGCGTCGATTCCTGTATGGAGGGAAAAAAGAGAAGTTTCAAGAAGTCTCTCGAAGGAGACCCTCGTGGAGGCCTATCCACTCCATATAGGGTGGATCTCACTTTCTGTTAATTTTTCGATAATTTCATTCAATATTATCTAGGATCAGTAAGAGAATAACAAGCACAACATCACAATCACAAGAGACAATGAACATAAAGCATTTCACCGGGAAAAACAAAGAAGGTGAAAAACCTCGCAACTTCCTTAGAGATAGAATAAGCCCCAATACAAAGATCACAAGGATCAATCCCCAAAAGATATATGACTCCAGTAGCTACTCCTCCTCCACTTGTGCACACTCCTCTCTCAACTAATGCGAGTTGGATGAGTGAGTGAATGAATAGAATGAGACACACTCACTCTCTATTTATACACAACTTAACCTACCTTTAATTCTAGCTGGGCCGACTTCCTAAGGAAGCCTAATAGCCCACTCACATGACACAAGCAGGGCCGACCCCACACTGGTGGTCTAATAACCCGTCAAATATAAGTTGCGACACTTACAAATACAAATGATGAAACTTCTGATTGGAGGAATAATACATCTCCATCATGAATATAATAAAGTACAAGTGTAATACATAGAAGAATATCTTTTGAAGTTATAAATACATCAACACTCCCTCTTAACTAGGAAGGTATTCTCTAGACACAGGTCATCAATACATATCGGCACAAGTCTTCAATTCTGGAGCTAGATCATCGTCACTAGATCACGAAGCATCATCGTCACTGCTGATGTACTCATCATCTCGATCACTGTGCTATCTCCAATTCTTCTCGTCATAGGAAATACTACAGAGCCAACCCTTTTTCATGCTGTTGTAGGCCTAGACTCCTGTAGGTCTTCATCATCTCTGCGAGTTGGCCATCTTGTGGATCCCAGGACTAATTACGTGCATCAACAAAACCTCAAAAGAGCATTGCAGGATTTTTACGAGCACACAGCTCAACCTATTGGATCTCCCAGGGAGCTATTACATGTGACCACCACAAAACCTTAAAAGAGTGTCCCAGGAACGTTTATGTGCATAGCACGACCGACAAGAACTCTAAATACCATCGCAGGACTTTTACGTGCCTAGCACAACCTATCGAATCTCCAGGACTGATTACATGTGGTCTAGAAAAACCTCGAAAGAGCATCCCAGGACTGATTACGAGCTTACTGCTCAACCTATCGGATCTCCCAGGGAACTATTACATGCCACGGGACAAAACCTCGAAAGAGCATCTACCAGATCTCCCAGGGAGCTATTATATTCCATAGGAAAAACCAAACCTCAAAAGAGCATTTGCCATATCTCCTAGGGAGCTATTATATGCCATAGGAAAAACCTCGCAAGAGTATCTGCAAATCTCCCAAGGAAAGATTATATGCTTATCGCACAACCTATCCACGGCCATAGAGTATCATCCTGATACTCATGATCCACCTGATCATCCTCGCACAAAGCATCATATTGATGCTCATGATCATACTGATCATCATCACACAGTACATCATCTTGATGTACATCATCATCACATGATCATCCTGATCATCGTCACAGCATCATCCTGATGCATATCATCACCACATGATCATCCTTATCATCGGCATAGCATCGTCCTGATGCATATCATCATCACATGATCATCCTGATCATCGTCACAGCATCGTCCTGATTCATATCATCATCGCATGATCATCCTGATCATTGTCACAGCATCGTCCTGATGCATATCATCTGGAGCATCGTCCTGATGCTCATCACACATGATCATCTTGATCATCATACATAGCAATAACTGGAGCATCGTCCTGATGCTCATCACACAACACTTACATCCACATCCATGGGAAGGATCCTCCTATCACCATGCTTGGAATGGCTTCTGTAAATGTGTCCCATCACTTCTTCCTTGAAGTATCTTCTATCTGAAGAACACCAAGCCTCTCTCTGAAGTACTTGAACTTCACTTTGGCTAGTGGTTTGGTCAACACATCTGCAATCTGCTCATATGTGGCAACATACTGGAGATTCATTGCTCCTATCTGCACTATATCCCTGATATAGTGATATTTGATCTTGATGTGCTTCGAGCTATCAGGGAACACCGGGTTCTCTAACAACTTCACACAACTCTGGTTGTCACAATAGATACAGGTAGCATCCAAATAGAGATCAAATAAATTAGATAGTAGCTTCCTTATCCATACTACCTCACAACCAGCTAAACAAACTGCGGAATACTCTGCTTCAGCTGTCCTTGATGCTACGCAGGATTGCTTCCTACTAAACCAAGAGATCACACTTGATCCCATATTGAAGTAGCTCCCCAAACTGCTCTTCCTATCTGAAGCACTGTCTGCCCAATCTGAATCAACATAGCCCTCTAGGTTAAACTTTTGATTCGCATCAAACTTGAGCCCATAATCAACTGTATCCTTTAGGTACTTCAGAATATGCTTTACATCAATAAGGTGAACATGTCTAGGATATGTCAGAAACTGGCTCAAGGTGTTCACCACAAAGCAAATATCTGGTCTCGTGTTTGTCAGGTACATCAAGGACCCAATCATCTGATGATACACCATGAAATCAACTGACACTGATGAAGCATCACTCAATAGCGTCAGGTTTGGCCATGCATTCTATCATCCCGAACCGCTTCAAGATCTCTACTGCATAATTCCCTTGTCCGAGGAAGATTCCATTTGCCCTCTGCCACACCTCCATACCTAGAAATTAATGCATCATTCCCAAGTCCTTCATCTTGAACTTGGTAGCAAGCTTCCTCTTCGTGTCGGCATTCAATCTATCCTCACCTATCACAATCAAGTCATCCACATACAATAGGAGTATCACTGGATTGCCTTCCTCAACCTTCTAGTAAAGGTTGGAATTCGCTCTTGGTAAAGCCCAAACTGGACAGGAAGTTGTCTATCATGTCGTACCATTTCATAGGTGCTTGCTTCAATCCATACAAGGATTTCTTCAATCTGCACACATATGACTCCATGTCATGTGTCTCAAAACCAAGTGGTTGCTCCACATACACTTCCTCTTCGACTACACCATTCAAGAAAGATGTCTTGACATCCATCTGGTGTATCTTCCATTTCATCACTACAGCCAGAGCAAGTATTGTTTTGATGGAAGTGTATCTGGCTACAGGAGCAAAAGTCTCTTCATATGTCACGTCCTTTCCCATCTCTTAACGCAAGGAAGGGAACATGATACCCAAAATCTGGGCTTTTACAAAACTTAGCCCATTTCAACATTCATGATTCATATAAATATAAACAATTGCCTATAAATCAGGAAAATATGCACAGTGGAATAAAACATCATCCACACATATTTCACATGCATCAACGATATCAAGAACAACCATCCTTTAATTAAAACAATGCAGAAGTAAATACACATAATAAAATATACTTATCTCATTGTAATGTTGTCCCAAGCAACTAGCTATGTCGCTGCAACGTTCCACCCAACCATAGGTCTCTCCCCAGCCTATATTCTTTCAGCACTCAGAGACCACTCCCGAGCTGGGCATGATATCTACAAGGAAAAGGGGACTCTCAACCTCTGCACATCCCAAAGCAATGGATACCCATCTCAATCCCAACATTCATTTACACACACAGCATCTCAAAACTAGGCATGGTTACACATTTTAGCAATGGGATTCATAGAACACGGTCTATGGGTTTTCCCCAAATCGTTGCACACCCAACACGGATTGTGGGAAGAGGGAATCAACCCCAGGGAAGAAAACCGATTTCTTCCACAGATGTATGAGCATTCAATGGGCCAAAACGGCCTCTATAAAACCCAAAATCGTTTCCCCTTCTTCCCCACTGTTATACAACACAAAAACGCCCTTCCCAGCTAGGAAAATGAAGGAAAACACAGGAAATTCATGGAGAAAAACGCCCAGGTAGCTCCAAACTCGTGAGAGAGCAAAACTGATGGGTGAATAATGGCTTGGGGGGGATTTTGTGGCTCTTTTCTTTCCCAAGAATCCAAACACGAAATTCTAGGAATGGTGGCTTGCCCATACTCAAATTTTGACAGCCATACCTCTCCATTCCCCAAGGAATTAACTACCTTAACCAACTCTTGGGAGAAATGAATGATTGGGCACAAAAGTCAACATGGGTAGTTGAGGGTTCATGGGTTCTCTCATTGACACTTGTCTTGACTTGATTGGCTCAGGGGTTTGAATATTTTCCTCCCAATTCCTTGTAAACATCATGCCCACATCTCTTGTTGCATTGCATAGCTAGTTGTGGGCATTTATATTAAAAATGCATATTTACAATCCCCATGGTTCACTAGCACATGGGTAGCATAATATCAAATACTTTCCTCTTCAAGGTCGAGCATTCACTAGCGGGGCCTTGGCCTTGAGCTCCACACTAGGAATCATACATAATATGCATACAATATTTACGTTATAGCCCAAAATATTACAAGGGTCAAAATGGGGATGTGACATCATAATCTATCCCCTCTTTCTGGGAGAATCCACGAGCTACAAATCTTTCCTTGTATTTCTCTATGCTTCCATCTGCAGCCTGCTTGATCTTATAGATCCACTTGGAAGTCACAACAGACTTCCCTTATGGTCTTGGGACCACATCCCAAATATCATTCCTCATGATCAACTAGTATTCCTCGATCATGGCATTCTTCCATTACTGCATCCCGGATCCTGGAAACTTCATATTCTTCAATATCTTGAATAGATAGTTTTCTTGAACTTCGTTGCTGGAACAAATGTTGTAGTCCTTATTTTGTAGGTGATTGTACATGATCTTTCCTACAAGTCAAATGCAATTGCATGATTAGAAACTTCTCATAGTTTTCAGAACAAAGTCTTACACATAAAGGCATATGACATACAGTCATGCAATTATCTTAGCCAGTGCTTCAATACAACATTCATCCATATCCCGTATTCATACGGTAACTTTCTAAATGCCTTCCATCTCTACCAGAACATTGTTAAGAGTTTTCACTACTCCCAATATGTCAACAAAGAGGTTTCATTCTAGATAAGTAGCAATGGAATGTTGTAGAGTGCCATAGGCCACTTACCCATCACATGAATATTAGTAGTGAATTGTACATTAATGCAATTATTCTAATATGCATAATACACAACCTAAGTCTAGGAACATAAGTATATACATCATTGAACAATATTATTTAAACAATCATATATACAAGAATGACAATTCAAATACTTATCTTTGTTTGTTTGTTGGGTGGAATCCATCTCAATCTTTGCTTCCTTTCTACAACTCCATTCTGATGTGGATTGTAAGGAGTGGTCAACTCCCTCTTAATCCTTGAATCACTACATAGCTACTTGAAGTCTTCTGAAGTGAATTCTCCGCCATTGTCGGATCTAAAGGTCTTGATCTTCTTTTCAGTGCGGCTTTCTATCAAGGCTTTGAATTCCTTGAATTTGCTGAATACTTCATCTTTGTTCTTCAAGAAATGGACCCAAGTCTTCCTAAAGAAATCATCAATGAAAGAAACATAATATACGTACCCACTTAGAGAACTAGATGACATTGGTCCGCATACATCGGAGTGGACAATCTCCAAAATTTATTTTGCTTTGCTTTCATTGCTTGGAAATGCCTTCATTGTGTTCGTTCCTTTTGCACATCCTTTGCAAACACCTTCATGTTTTGATTGGATTTCAGGAAGACCTTCTAATGCTTTGCTTATAATTGGTAGTGCCCTATAGTGTACATGAGCAAGCCTTCTATGCCAAAGTTCACTTGGCTCTATGGATTCATGTACCATGGCATATTCAGGTTGTCCCTTCAATTTGTACAATCCTCCCTCTTGCTCTCCGATCATTACTGCATCATATATGGTCTTACCTTTTGGCCACATAAGTACTTGGCCATCCACAAATGCAACTCTCATCCCTTTTGCATCCAAAGATGATATAGAGAGAAGATTCTTCTTGAGTCTAGGTACATATAGAACATCTTGCATCTTTATAGACTTCCTAGAGTCTAACTTGTAGTAGGCTTCACCACTTCCTTTTATGGGGTATTGATAGTCATCCCCAAGTTTCACCTTATGAGGTGACTCATGTTTAGATAGGTCCATAAGAGATTCTTTGAATCCCATCATATGTTTAGAAGCCCCACTATCAATAAGCCAATCATTACACCCATGTGTAACAGTACCTGTGAGAGGAGATATTGGCACATATTCATCATCACTTGAAGAGTCTTTACTTTCTTCTCTAGCCTTCTTCCTGGGAGTTTCATCATCCTCAGTAGCATGAGCATGATATCTCTTCTTGTTTCTCTTCTTCTTGTTGTTGCTGAAGCCTTGTCCATTCTTGGGACATTCTGAGGAAAAATGTCCCTTCTCATTGCAAGAGTAACATCTAAGGAAAGAGAGATCTTTCTTCTTTTGATGGAAGTGAGAATATTTCTTGCGATTAGTTTTCTCCCTCTTGAACTTAACTTTCTTGGTGTGTGCTATGAGAGCTTTGTATTCACTTCCCATCTTTTCTTCTCGGACCACAAGCCTAGCTTTTTCTTGTGAACATTCCTCCCATAGTCTACTGAAAGAGATCAATTTATTTCTTGCACAGATACCTTGGATGAAGGAATCCCATGACCTAGGTAGGCCATTCAATTTGGTCGTGACAATTTATCCATTCTCCACTATTTCATCCACAGCTTCAAGTTGTTCTTTGATTTGAGAGACCTTAGTAAAGTAGGATTAGATGGTCTCTCCATTATGGAACTTTACCCCTTTCAATTTATTCCACAAAGCCATCTTTCGATTTATATTCTTTCCTTCAAACAACTTGCTCAATGAGTCAAACATCTCCTTAGGTGTCTTTAGAGAAGACACATGGGGTATGAGATGGTCTTTTATAGAATCAACAATGATTCTCTTGGCTTTGACCAAGTTCTTCTTGTGTAAGGCCTTAGCCTCATCTCCCTCTGGAACTGAAACCTCTTGACTTATGTAAGTGTCCAATTGATTCTCTTCTAGGATTAACCCAATCCTATACTTCCATGCTTGGAAGTTGTCATCTCCTTCAAGATTATCCTCAAGCTTGGTGTGGTGAGACATCTTAATGAGAAACTCAAATGGAAATAAAAGATTTAGGTCTTACCACTTGATTTGCTGAAAACTGGATTTGGAGCTGGATTAGGGTTTGTCAGAGAAACCCTAAAAACTGAAACTTTGAATTCCAAACTTTTGAATGGATGGAAAGATGCGCCTTGTTGAGCTGATCAAGCTGGTATACTTCAATTTTGAAATCTGCAAAAATTGACCCCTCAAAATTGCCTTTGAAACTTCCAAATCTTCCGGTCAAAATCCCAAACTAGGGTTTGATAATGCTTGGGTTAATGCCCAACCAAAAAGTTTGATATTGTGCTCTAAACTTTGATTTTTCTGAGGAGCATCCAGCCATGGTCACAGATTCCAAAAATTTCAAAATTTGCAAAAACCCTAATTTTCCACCTTACCGATCAAAATCCCGAACTAGGGTTTGATGATGCCCGGTGTTCTGCCCAACCAAAAAATTCGATCTTGGACTCTAAACTTTGATTTTCTTGAGGAGCATCCAGGCATGGTCTCGGATTCCGAAAATTCCAACTTTCTCTAAAACCCTAATTTTCCACACAGTGACGGGCCAAAAATTGAAAGTGATCAAAATTGAATTTTGTCTCGACAGAAAGATGTGCCCTTGCAAGGAGAGTCATCCTAGCCGCCTTCCTTTGATGATCTGAGGAGAGAAACCCAAATATTAAGAAGCCCTAGTTTCCGCAGCTGCACAGTGTCTTCTTCTTAGCACGACTCTGATACCATGTTAATTTTTCGATAGTTTCATTCAATATTATCTAGGATCACTAAGAGAATAACAAGCACACCATAACAATCACAAGAGACAATGAACACAAAGCATTTCACCAAGGAAAACCAAGAAGGTGAAAAACTCCACAACTTCCTCAGAGATAGAATAAATCCCAATACAAATATCACAAGGATCAATCCCCAAAAGATAGATGACTCCAGCAGCTACTCCTCCTCCACTTGTGCGCACTCCTCTCTCAACTAATGTGAGTTGGATGAGTGAGTGAATGAATAGAATGAGACACACTCACTCTCTATTTATACACAACTTAACCTGCCTTTAATTCTAGCTGGGCCGACTTCCTAAGGAATCCTAATAACCCACTCACATGACACAAGAAGGGCCAACCCCACAATGGTGGTCTAATAACCCATCAAATATAAATTGTGACACTTGCAACACTTGCGACACTTACAAATACAAACGATGACACTTCTGATTGGAGGAATAATACATCACCATCATGAATATAATAAAGTACAAGTGTAATACATAGAAGAATATCTTCCGAAGTTACAAATACATCAACACTCTCCTCCTCATCTCTTTTTACCTATAAATGAAGCTCCTCTTCATGGGATAGGGGGTTTGAAATTAATGAGGGCATCCAAATGTTGGAGAAATTGATCCAGGAATCCATTCTTCCATGATTGGAAAATTGAGGCGAGGCAAGGTTCCATTGGAAAGGATCTTCAACACCAAGGCTTCATCGGTTGTAATTATTTATTCTTTTCTAATTAATAAATCAATGTCTTCCTTTCCCATAAATGATGTGTAATTTCATTTATAGTATTTCTCCTTGGTCAATTTCTTAGATGTATCATTTTATCTTTTAGTCTCTTTCTTTTGTCCTTTTGAATCTTTTGCAGGTAATCTCTTCATCAACAAGCAAGATTGCGAAAGCTTCAAGCCATGAGGATAGCCTTCGTAAATAAGGTATGGATTGGACTCTTTTCATTCAAGTAATTTGATAGATCTAGGGAAAGGTTTTCATTCTTGTTTTTCTTTGTTCTAGATCTGAACCATTCAGACTAGGGAGATCGGTTGGTGTCTGCACCGATGTATTTATCCGTTAACACCAAGGATTGATAGCCATGATAGTAAGCATGCTTGAGGTCTTCCTCCGTAGGATACTCATTGAATTGTGCACCCTGCAATTTTGCATAAGTACATGAATTTTTCTTCTTCAGTTATATTAAATTAATTTTTTTAACAATTTATAATTTGGATGCAATTTTTTTTTTATACTTACAAATCGTGCGACCAGTTTTGAGTAACCACTCGGGCCAAGTTTATGCTTCACATGTTTATCTATTCTAGGATTGATGGATTTGGATGTATCTGGGAGCCTATATTCAAAAGTTTCTAATACTTAATTAGATGTCGCCATGATAATAACACATCATAATTACATTGTTAAAAGTGTCTCATACCTTCCTGATCTAGGTGGTGTCTTTCCTTCTTTTTGGAGCATCTTATCCTTTGCATCTTCCATGAGGGCCTTCCACTCTCTCTCTAGAATCGCTAGAGGGCGCTCATACTTAGGGTTCTTTTGCAGATGAACCCTATACTAGTCATGCAAATATTTTAAATCTAAGCTTTCCTTTCAGGTAACTCTGATTTTGTTGAAGGTACCCTCACCAAAAATTCCAACAAACTTGTTGATAAGTTCATCCTTTAACTTAAAACTTTGGGAATTCCACCATGTGTGTATGGTGGGCCCAAGGAGTTCCAGGGTTAGGTCATTCATGCATCCATAAAATGTATCATTTCCTGCTAAACGATATTATCGTTAGTTTAAAATAATTGTTGATTATATTTAAATTTAAATTAGATTATACATAATAATTAAAAGACTTATTAACTACACGTAAGATTTTTTAATTTCATGGGGATGAGGTGATCATCTACCAAAAACGTAACTAGTAGTATTCCTGTGCTAGTGACACGGGAAGATCTAGGAAATATTGTGTCAAATTCTATGATAGGATCACACTCTTGATCCACAACATCCCTTGTTAGAAAAACAAGATCACATATAGCAATAACAATAAACAAGATGCAAATATAAAACACATAAACACAATACAAGAGAGACACCAATATACATGGTTCACTCAATCTGGTCTACATCCATGGAGAAATTTCTAGTCCTTTTATTATACCATCCAACAAAAGGAAGGGATACAACCCACAGCACATCCGCTGCAATTTCCTCTTCACTCTCTCACAGTCTCTCTTACACAATCATAGCAATTTTTACAGTAATACAATACATAACCGTATTAAAATGCCCCCCTTTTAAAGAAGGATTGCCATGGGAAAATACCGTGGAACACCCAATACCATGGGCCCATAAATCACCCATTTGTAATACCCCTATTTTGGATGTTGAACCCCTATTATATTTTCTGCTAAGTATTATTTCATTTATACTTAGGAAAGTTTAGAAATATGCTAAAGAGGTTTCTAATGACCATGTGGACCAACACATTAAAAGAGGGAGTCACAGTACCCTAAGGTTGGAGGGAAAATGCCACATAATAATAAGAAGAAGAAATTATTATTGGAGACAATTGGCAAACCCTAAAGAAAATAATTGAGAGATTAATGAATTAAAAGAATTCACATAATGAGGAAAATTCTCCTAAGGGAATAAAAGGTGAAAACTCATTGAAACTCTCATAATTCATTATGCATCATTCACAATCTCATGAGCTAAATACACAAGAGAAATGGGAATGGGAAAACCAAAACTTGAGACAATGAATGCTGGTGAGGGAGGATAGATTTGGGAGAACCAAACTGGTCCTGAAGCCAAGTGATTGAGTGCATATTTGGGAGGACCAAACTGAATCAGATTAGGAGGAATCATACAGTTTGGTATGAGCTTGGCCACTTAATTGTGTGCAAGTAGGAGAACTACCCCAGGCTTGCAGGAGTACTGCATTTACATAAATAGATTGTGTTAGTGATTCTCTCCATGGCTATGGCTCAAAAGCCCTTGGAGCATCTTGGAGCTCAAGAGTATTGAGTTGGGTGTTGGGTTTCCTGCTGCCTTTGAAATATCCTAAATAACTTGGGGAAATAACAAGTTAATGGTAACTAAAATCTATACTCTACCTAGGGGACTGTGAACTCAGCTCGGGGGTGACCTGAGAGCAAGGAGAACTTGCTGGTCAAACCTGGGAGGTTTGTGCCTGGTTCCACTAGTCCGCAGATTCAGATAAGTGTTTATCTTCTGACTTGCATAGTATTTGTTTTGGAATAATATTTATATATGTTTCTGAGTATATCTGATTTACAGTTGAATGGTATATGTATCAGATCGAAAATATATGTATTCTTTCCTGATCATTTTGAGCATGAATCTCAGCTAGAAAACCAGATCTTTGTAATAAGTTTATCTTAAGATCATTTTACAGATATGGAATATTTGTGTTGTGGGATGGCTGTGAAAATACCTACATTCTAATTGCAGTAGAATTAAAGCATGAACAACACTGTACTGTTTAAAGTATATACAATATTTAATATATCACTTATATGAATCATGTGCTAACCTAGGGTGGTTGAGGCATGTTTTCATATTGCAGGTTGTATTTTAAATATATTCCAGTATTTAATAAAGAGATTATTCCTTGCATTGTAATGCTGCAAATAGGGCAGGTAGGTAAACCTGAAGGTTTACATGCCTAGCCCCATATGTTTGTCAACTCTTTTATAGTAGAGTTTGTTTCAGAAAAGATAAACCCTGATAATGCTAGAGTTCAAACCTGTTATAGTTTTGAGTTACTATGTGGGACAGAGTTTGTTATTCTATCTAGATTTGGTCATAATCGACTGTATGCAAGTAATTGGCATTTTAGGTTAAATTTCTGAGTATTGAAATAAACTGTATATTGCTATTTATATTTCTGAGTTGAATCTATGCCTGGATATTATTCTAATTTAAATGACTAATGTTTATCCAACACCATTGTAATACTCATTAGTAATATGGATGTGAATGTATTCACCGATGGCGATATGAGACTCATGTATAACCTAGGTCGCCATAACCTATATATGGATATAGACTGAATGCGTTTTTTATATGTTGTGTTTAATGATTGAAAATGATTCAAGTATCTGAGGGTTTTAACCTTAGTGTGGCTGCTATTATTATTAACATATGGTAAGATACATGTATACATTCACCTGTGCATTTTAATTATAGTCTGACGTTTTCTCCTACTGTTAAGTATTGTTTTGAATGCATTAGAAATGAAAAAGATGTTGGGCATAGAAGCCGTTCACATATTAATAATTAAACATCGCATCACATAAACTCATCTTGTATGTAAACATTGTTGAAGGAAGAGACAACGATTTGCTACACTAAGAAATTCATTTGTGCATACGATGGGCAGGCTTAACGACTTTACCCTAAACATTCTTTATACAGGAATTAAAAACCATATTTATAGTATGCTGCTGAATGCAAACAAAATCATGGAAGATGCATGCTATGAGGACGATTCCTTCTAAGTGAGCATTAAACGACAAATTCGAGCATATGTTGCTAGCAACGAATCTGTATGCTCATATTAACTTCATCCATTTAACATTAATATTGTATGCTTCTAACATTGAATCGATATGCATATACATTGGTGAAGCTCAATGTATACATTGCATAATAATAACGAATGGTGAGGCCATTTATACATTACAACATGTAATCCAAAAAGCATATCATTTATAAATAACACATAGAACCGACGAGAGTCGCGGCAGGTGTTTCAAGTCAAGCTAGGCTTACATTCAAGTTACCATTTAGAATTTAACTTCAAACAAAACCTACATACAGAGTTTTGAAATCGTAACAGTTGTGGCATTTCCACTTTAAATTACAATGAATCCGGTTACATAATCCCGATGCCTCTACCAGGGGCAGAGCATTGTTGGATTGCTTTTCAACTACACATGACTGTGGGGAGTCCCCTGGACAACAATTCTTTCAGTTCTAAATAACCTTGCAACAAAAATGGAGCGAAGAAGAGGTCGCAATGACTCTCTCATAGGTTGTATTTACGCCCCTATCATTTTGTCCAAAGGTCGTGCTCCTTAAAAACATGGAAACGAAAGCAGGAGAAACCCTAACTTCAAATGACAGTGTTTTAGTAACTCTGCCCCCACCAACGGGGTAAACCAAACCCGAGGGAATGGGACAGAGAGTTACCTGTTGAGCTTGGCAAGTCACCACGACCCCCACTTCTGTTACGAGCTTGCGGGAGAGATTCACTCCACCCTTCGCAGTTGGTTCCCTGCACATTGCAACGTGGCAAGAGTTTAAACCGCAGGAATAACCACAAACCAACTGTTAACGAAATTAAACTACGCCAAAACGAAACCAATAGGAGGATGGTTGAGTGACATTACCTGGTGAAGCAACGAGTCACAGCGTAGCTCGGCTCCGGTTGCACCTCTCACCACAACATTACGAAGGTAAAACCTAGGCCTTGAACTTGCAAAACATAAGCGTAAATTACAGTGATCCATGACATTGTAAAACATAAAGATGGTGCAAGCAGCAAATGTTATCACTTACATTGCATTGGTGATCACGCCGAGCATTGTAACTACTGGTGCAGTATGCATCTATGGAAGCGAAGTACCATGGCTTAGCTGTAGACCTTCACCATACCCTACGCAGTGCCAAAGATGTCGTCGCAGCTAAACAACAAAAGAGTTGAATGCCAAGTGAAGGGACTATCAACGCTGGATATCGGAGAGAGTAGGTCGATACCACTGCGGCCGGTAGAGAATGGAGTTAATCCAGGCATGGAGATGGAAGGGCGCGAAATCCCAACACCTGGATCGATGGTGCCAAACATATCACAACTTCCCATGCACTATCCCAGATCACCATCAACGACTCAGAACAAAGGAAGGTTTAACACATTGCAGATTTTGGTGCATGGTACGCCTCGGTTAACTTTCCACTGACAGAGTTCCATAAATGGGATGACCCACCATGTTCACCACGTTTCCAAGACTTTAAGTGCAGTGTGTGGACAGCCCTCCATTCACGTGAGCACGAGTCACCATCACCTGCCAACAAGGCAGCCCGGAGTGGGGTTAAAACATGTAATTGGATTGGTGAAGCCCGAATGGCACAAACCACAAACCATGTAGGCCACCGGTTTGAGTGAGCTGGCTTACAACCAGCTGAGTCAGATATTAGTTGTCCACGTTTAACATTGAAGTCGAGCTACGTTCATTCGTAGGCTCCAAGTCATATCATCGTGTCAGCATGAATACTCTCACATGGTTAAGTGTTGACCAATATTAACTCTACACGTTAAGTGAGCCACGTCATGTGGTAGTGTCGGCTTCCATAAGCGACCCCACACCTTAATAAACCTTTGTATGTTTAATCATATGCGTTGAGCCTTAAGGTCAACGTTTTACTTGGTTAATATTCCTTATACTATGTGCATTGGAGTGGCGCCTTGAACCTTATAAAGGAGCGCTATTGCACTATATATAAATATATATAGAACCTTATATATATTTACATCTACTTGTATGCATAAGAGTTATGTTATGACCCCAAATTTAATTAGGTGTATTGTTATGTGGGTGAGTCGATTTGCATGGTGATGCAAAGTATTGAACTATCATGTTTATGTTATTAAGTATGCTTTGTTTGTATTACATGCAATATATTAATATATATATATATGTATATATGAATGTATTAAATAGCCTTGGTCATTTTAGTATATAGTTGTTAATTGTTTTAATAAATAACTTTTGCACTATATAACCTTTGCATATGAGAGTTATAATATTAATGTATATCATTAATATGTGTATGTAGTCAATACATATGTGCTCCAAAGAGGAGAGTTGTGGCTAAGTCCATTAAAGTATTAATGATGATGTTAGTTTAGGATGGAACGCCTTTGTATAGTGTTAAATACATACAGATTGTGATATAGGTTGAGTGAGCTGGAAAAGATACCAGGTCTGGAGCGTCATGGTGGTATGCATGCATATGTACTAGACCATAGTCTGAGTGTTATATGCATACAGCTTAGGCATGTCATAGATTGTTACACCCTTGGTGCAGATAGGTAGCATGTGTCAGCATGTCGGCATAAAGGACCTCTACGTCACACACGCTTGTTCTAGCACGTCATTGTTATGACACTTAAGAAATAAGGGTGCGTATAGTTTGAAGGACTATAGCACTTCGGTAAAGAATCACGACGAGCTTTTCTGAAGAAGGTGTGACAACATTACTTAGATTGTTATGCTTCTGATATGCTTTTCTAAGTATAATTATTACCTAGTGGTGTAACCATGAACAGTAATGTAGGGTTGTGGGCCCATGCAAAAGAAAAAAAATTGGTAAGAGGAGACATGACAAATTGGTATCAGAGCACGGTCACTACACTAGGACCTTAAGCTCATTGCGTGTATGCTGTGCTTTTGCTTTTTTATTTTTTTTATAAATGCTTAGATATTTTCCTGTAGCATACTTCCTATAAGTTTTTATTTTAATTACCTGTTGTTCTTAAAAGTTTAACAAACAGCTGGTTGGCCACACTTAGACAGCATAGCAGCTAAAACTTTAAATGGCATAATTAAATTCCGCAGAGAAAGAAGGCGGGCTGGCTATAGAAACATCCAGTTAGCACGTAGAGATGGCCAGCAGGCATGGGAGAAACCCAAGTTGCTCACTAAGAGAAACACCATCCAGTGAGATGTTGGAAATAGTGAAAAGTATGAAAGCAGAATTAATAAGCATCAAAGAAGACAACATTAAGAATTTTGAAGAGCAGTGAGAAATCAATGCCATCCTGCTGCAAAAATTGACGGAAAAGGAGAGCAGTCACCTCCCAACACTGGAGGAACATCATGCAGAAAAATCAGTCACTAAAAGGAATTCCAAGTACAAATCTACACCTCCAATAAATTCTGCTAGTTTTAATATGGACGTTAGTGACGAAGAGTCATAGGTCGAGGATTCTGAAGAGTACATTCCTAAGAAGAAAAAGAAAATAGGAAAAGTACATCACTTACATTCAGAATTGCAGAAGATCAAGCCTCCTACTTTTAACGGAGAAATTAAAATTGGAGAAGAAGCAGAGCTATGGCTGAGAGACATGGAGAAGTACCTATGCATGTTCGATTATTCCAGCCTCATTAAGGCTAGAATTGTTGTTTTCAATCTACAGGGTAAGGCATCGGCTTGATGGAACGATCTCAAGCCGACCCGCTCGATCAAGGAGAAGAAGGTAAAGTGGAAGACTTTTGCAACCTTCTTCAAACAGAAGTACCTGTCTGAATGGTACTTCGACAAAAAGGTAAAGGATTTCTATGACCTTAAGCTAGGACAGTAAAAAATGGAAGAACTGATTAGTAAATTCCTGGAACTGCTGAAGTATGTTCCATACATCCAGGAAGAAAAAGTCTGAATTCAGCATTTCCTGAATTGTTTATCATTTGGGTACAAAGATAGGATAGAGTTTGATGATCCCAAGACCTTAGAAGATGCTTTCAATAAAGCTAAACTATGTTACAAACAGGGGAAGAATAGAGCTGAAGTGTCCAAGAAGTGGAACGAAAAGAAGAAACATAAATCTGAAATAAGGCAGAAGGGTCACAAGCCCAACCAATTCAAAAACCAAAGTTCACGGACACCTTCTAGCAACAAATTTGAGGGCAGCAAGCCACAGTCTAAATTTGTTCTTCCCACTAAAAAGTTCAACAGTGAAGGCACTAGAAAACTGAAACTAACACCATCAAAGTCACCTATCAAGTGCTGGGGCTACGGAGAGAATCATCGATGGTATGATTGTCCTCACAAAAAGGACATAAGCAAACATGTGCATAATCTACAAGAGGCTTCTACGGTCCAAGACATAGCAAGAAGTCCGAGAATCTATGCTGCATTGAACAACCGTCAGGCTGAAAATCAAGCTTCAATAATCGAGGTTGAAGGTATGCTTTCCGGGACAGTCATGTCTATCTTAATTGATTTTGGAGCATGTAAGAGTTACATAGATCCAAAACTATGTGTGTCATGCAAACTTAATAAGAACAAATACATGCAGCCTTGGCTGGTGCAAATGGACACAGGGATGAAATGGAAGGTTTCATAGGTGGTAACTCAGTTTCCCTTGCAGTTGAATAAATCTTGCACTAGTGCAGATTTAAATGTTTTGCCACTAGGATCATACAATGTGCTCATCGGTATGGATTGGCTAGAAAAACATAAGGCTGTTATAGACTGCTACCATAAATCTATTACGTTTACTAACGAGGAAGGACAGCAGGAAACGATCCAAGGGATCGTGAGAGTAGTGAAATTGAGGGAAATTTCTGCTCTCCAACTAAAGAGGAATGCACGAAAATGGTGCAAACTGTATGCTGTCCACATGGTAGAAAATTAGAAAACTGAAAGTGCAGATTTCATAAAGCATCATGTGTTGGATGAGTTTAAGGATGTGCTTCCGGAGGATATTCCAGAGCTACCCCCTAGACGAGAGCTGGATTTTACCATTGACATGTCTCCGAGAACCGTGCCAAACTCTAAGGCACCGTATCTGATGAGTACACCTGAACTAATTGAGCTGAAAGCATAATTGCAGGAACTATTGGAGAAAGGTTATATCCGCCCAAGTGTGTCACCATGGGGAGCATTGATAATCTTTGTGTGGAAGAAGGATGGCACATTCCAATTATGCATAGACTATAGATAGTTGAACAAGGTAACCATCAAAAACTAGTATCATTTTCCAAGGATAGACGATCTGTTCGATCAGGTTGGGGGTGCCACTGTATTTTATAATATTGATTTAAGATCAGGTTATCATAAAATCCGGATTAAGGAAGAAGATGTGCACAAAACAGATTTTCCGAACTCGTTATGGACATTACGAGTTTGTGGTGATGCCAGTCGGTTTGAAGAATGCACCAGCCACATTCATGTGCCTAATGAATAATGTTTTCAGCAAGTACTTGGATAAATTTGTTGTGGTGTTTATTGGCGATATCCTCATCTATTCGAAGAATGAAAAGGAGCATGAGGAACACTTAAGACTAGTGTTGCCGGTCTTGAGAGAAAATCAGTTGTATGTCAAATTATCCAAGTGTGATTTTTATAAGGACCAAATCCAATATTTGGTTCATATTATTTCAGCAGAGGGTATTATGGTGGATCTCGACAAGATATAGGCCATAATGAGTTGGCCTATTCCCCAAAACATAAGCGATGTCCTCTCTTTCATGGGATTGGCCGGGTATTATAGGAAATTTATTGAAGGATTTTCCAAAGTAGCCCATCCCATTACTTCACTTCAACGGAAGGAAGTAAAATTCCTGTGGACGGCCAAGTGTGAAGCAAGTTTCGCAAAGCTGAAACAGTTGCTCACTTCTGCCCCTATCCTAAAAGTGGCATATTGTTATGGAGATTTTGTTGTATGCACGGATTCCTGCAAGGATGGATTGGGAGACGTGCTTACACAAGATGGCGCAATAATTGGTTATGAATCAAGAAAATTGAAAACACATGAAGTTAACTATGCAACGCATGATTTAGAATTGGATGCTATCATTCATACCTTGCGAATGAGGCGACACTACCTTCTTGGAAAAAAAATTGTGTTGAAAACCGCCCACATTGGGCTGAAATATCTTTCCGAACAGCCAAATCTAAACGGAAAGCAAGCAAGGTGGTTGGCCTTCATAAATGAGTTTGACTTTGAAATTTAGCACATCAAAGGTAAGGAAAATAAAATTGTTGATGCACTTAGTAGACGCATGCATCTACTAACTATGGCATCAATCAACAATTTTCCGTCTGATCTAATGTCACAGATCCGTAAAGCAGCTGAAAAAGACCAAAAATGTCTTGCAGAAAATTCAGAACAACAAGCAACAGATTTCAGCATATCCAAGGATGAACTGCTGCTGTTCAAAAACAGGATGTACATACCGGATCCGCCAACTTTAAAGCAACTGATATGGATGAATTTCACATAAGACCATATTCTGGTCATCCTGGCTACCATAAAATGATGACAGCTGTTAAAAAACATCATTACTGGCCAAGACTGAAATAAAAAATTGCTGAATACATTACTAAATGTATGGACTGTTAGTGGGTGAAAATAGAACATCAGCATCTGACTAGTTTTTTGCAGCCCATACCAGTTCCAGAATGGAAGTGGGAACCATTTCCATGGATTTTATCACCAGATTTCCTAAAAACAATAAACAACATAATGCAATCATGGTTGTTATGGATAAGCGAACTAAGGCAGCACACTTCATACCTGTGAAATCCACTTTTAAGGCAATAAATGTTGCAGAGGTTTTCATGAAGGAAGTCTTTCGACTTCATGGAATTCCCAAGGTGATTATATCTGATAGGGACACCAAGTTCGCCTCACACTTTTGGAAATATCTGTTTGAAGGTTTGGGGACTAAACTGAGCTTTAGTACATCCTACCATCCGCAAACTGATGGGAAGACTGAAAGGGTGAACCAAGTCCTTGAGGACATGCTTCGCTTATATGTCATGGACAATCCGAAGCAGTGGGAAAACTACCTACACTAGCTGAATTTTCCTACAATAACGATTACCAAACTTCTGCAAGAATGAGTCTATTCGAAGTGTTGTATGGCAGAAAGTGTAAAACCCCTATGACTTGGGCCGATCTAGTAAATCAAATTGTGATGGGTCCCGAAATGTTAACTGAATTAGAAAAGATTGTGCAAAAAGTTAGAACAAACCTAAAAATTGCCCAAGATAGGCAAAAAAGCTATGTTGATCTTCATAGGGAAAACAAAGAATTCGAAGTTGGGGATCATGTATATTTAACAGTGAAGGCCAAAAAGAGTTCTTTGAGCTTGGGAAAGGTTTCCAAGCTTGCACCTAGATTTTGTGGTCCTTTCCAAATACTTGCTAGAGTAGGACCTGTTGCTTATCAGTTAGCTTTACCAACACATTTTAAAGTACATGATGTGTTTCATGTTTCATTGTTGAAAAAGTATGTATATGATCCTAAGCATATTGTGAACTGGCATGCGATTTAGGTGGAATTGGAAGGAGATTTCCAGATAGACCCTATATGCATACTGGATCGGAAAGAGGTGGTACTTCGGAATCAAACCACCTAATGAGGCTACTTGGGAAATGGAAAGGGATATGCAAGGAACATACCCCTTCCTGTTTGATGAAGAACATGACAAAAACTGAATTTTTTGTTTATGTTAATTTTACCTTCAGGTAAAAGTGCAATGGGAGCACTACAATCCTAATGAGGCTACCTGGGAAATGGAAAGGGATATGCAAGCAACATACCCCTTCCTGTTTGATGAAGACCATGACAAAAACTGAATTTTTGTTTATGTTAATTTGTGTTGTTTTGCAAAACTGTTTAACACCGAGGACGGTGAAAAAATAAGGGGAGGGGAAATGTAATACCCCTATTTTGGACTTTGAACCCCTATTATTTTTCCTGCTAAGTATTATTTCATTTATACTTAGGAAAGTTTAGGAACCCAATAAAGAGGTTTCTAGTGACCATGTGGACCAGCACATTAAAAGAGGGATTCACAGTCCCTTAAGGTTGGAGGGAAAATGCCACATAATAATAAGAAGAAGAAATCATTATTGGAGACAATTGGAGAACCCTAAAGAAAAGAATTGAGAGATTAATGAATTAAAAGAATTCACATAATGAGGAAAATTCCCCTAAGGGAATAAAAGGTGAAAACTCATTGAAACTCTCATAATTCATTATGCATCATTCACAATCTCATGAGCTAAATACACAAGAGCAATGGGAATGGGAAAACAAAAACCCGAGACAATGAATGCTAGTGAGGGAGGACAGATTTGGGAGAACCAAACTGGTCCTGAAGCCAAGTGATTGAGTGCACATTTGGGAGGACCAAACTGACTCAGACCAGGAGGAATCATACAGTTTGGTATGAGCTTGGATACTTAATTGTGTGTAGGTAGGAGAACTACCCCAGGCTTGCAGGAGTACTGCATTTACCTGAATAGACTGTGTGAGTGATTCTCTCCGTGGCTATGGATTAAAAGCCCCTGGAGCATCCTAGAGCTCAAGAGTATTGAATTGGGTGTTGGGTTGCCTACTGCCTTTGAAATATCCTGAATAAATTGGGGAAATAACAAGTCCAGGGTAACTAAAATCTATACTCTACCTGGGGGACTATGAACTCAGCTTGGGGGTAACCTAAGAGCAAGGAGAACTTGTTGGTCAAAGGCTAGGAGGTTTGTGCCTAGTTCCACTAGTCAGCAGATTTATATAAGTGTTTATCTTCTGACTTGCAGAGTACTTGTGTTGGAATAATATTTATATATGTTTCTGAGTATATCTGATTTATAGGTGAATGGTATATGTATCAGATATGAACATATATGTACTGTTTCCTGATCATTCTGAGCATGAATCTCAGCTAGAAAACTAGATCTTTGTAATAAGTTTATCTTATGATCATTTTACAGATCTGGAATATTTGTGTTGTGGGATGGTTGTGAAAATACCTACATTCTAATTGCAGTAGAATTACAACATGAAGACCACTGTATTGTTTAAAGTATAGACAGTATTTAATATATCACTGATATGAATCATGTGCTAACCTAGTGTTGCTGAGGCATGTTTTCATATTGCAGGTTGTTGTATTTTAAATATATTCCAGTATTTAATAAAGAGATTATGCCTTGCATTGTAATGTTGCAAATAGGGTAGGAAGGTAAACCTGAAGGTTTACAGACCTAGCCACATATGTTTATCAACTCTTTTATAGTAGAGTTTGTTTCAGAAAAGATAAACCCTGATAATGCTAGAGTTCAAACCTGTTATAGTTTTGATTTACTATGTGGGACATAGTTTCTTATTCTATCCAGATTTGGTCATAATCGACTGTATGCAAGTAATTGGCATTTCAGGTTAAATTTCTAAGTATTGAATTAAACTGTATATTGCTATTTATATTTCTGAGTTGAATCTATGCCTGACTATTATTCTGAGTCAAATGACTAATTTTTATCCAACATCATTGTAATACTCATTAGTAATATGGATGTGAATGTATTCACCGATGGCGATATGCGACTCATGTATAACCTAGGTCGTCGTAACCTATATATGAATATAGACTGAATTCGTTTTTGGTATGCCGTGTTTAATGATTGAAAACGATTCAAGTATCTATCGGTTTTAACCTTAGTGTGGCTGTCATTATTATTAACATATGGTAAGATACATGTATACATTCACCCGTGCATTTTAATTATAGCATGGAGTTTTCACTACTGTTAAGTAGTTTTTTGAATGCATTAAAAATGAAAACGATGCTGGGCATAGAATCAGTTCACATATTAATAACTAAACATCACAGCACATAAACGCATCTTGTATGTAAACATTGATGAAGGAAGAGATAGCGATTTGCTGCACTAAGTCATTCATTTGTGCATATGATGGACAGGCTTAACGCCTTTACCCTAAACATTCTTTATATAGGAATTAAAAACCATATTTACAGTATGCTGCTGAATGCAAATGAAATCATGGAGGATGCATGCTATGAGGACGATTCCTTCTGAGTGAGAATTAAATGACGAATTCAAGTATATGTTGCTAGCAAGGAATCTGTATGCTCATATTAACTTTATGCATTTAACATTAATATCGTATGCTTCTAACATTAAATCGATATGCACATACATTGGAGAAGCTAAACGGATACATTGCATAATAATAATGAATGTTGAGGGAGTTTATACATTACAACATGTAATCCAAAATGCATATCATTTATAAATAACACACAGATCCGACGAGAGTCGTGGGGCATTTCAAGTCAAGCTAGGCTTACATTCAAGTTACCATTTCGAATTTAACTTCAAACAAAACCTACAGACAGAGTTTTGGAATCGTAACAGCTGTGGCATTGTCACTTTAAATTACAATGGCGCCGGTTACATAATCCTGACGCCTCTGCCAAGGGCAGTGCGTCGTTGGATTGCTTTTCAACTACACATGACTATGGGGAGTCCCTTGGACTACAATTCTTTCAGTGCTCAATAACCCTGCAACGATAATGGAGCAAAGTAGAGGTCGCAATGAATCTCTCATAGGTTGGCTTTACGCCCCTATTATTTTGGCCAAAGGCCTTGCTCCTTAAAAATGTGCAAACGAAAGCAGGAGAAACCCTAACTTCAACTGAAAACATTTTAGTAACTCTTCCCCCACCAACGGGGTAAACCAAACCCGAGGGAATGGGACGGTGAGTTACCTACTGAGCTTAGCAAGTCGCCATGACCCCCACTTCTGTTATGAGCTCACGGGAGTGATTCACTCCACCCTTTGCAGTTGATTCCCTGCACATCACAACGTGGCGAGAGGTCAAACTGCGGGAATAACCACAAAACAACTATTAACGAAATTAAACTACGCCACGACGAAACCAAGAAGAGGATGGTTGAGTGACATTACCCGGTGAAGCAACAAGTCGCAGCGTAGCTCGGCTCTGGTTGCACTTGTCGCCACAACATTACGAAGGTCAAATCTAGGCCTTGAACTTGCAAAACATAAATGTATATTACAATGATCCATGACATTGTAAAATGTAAAGATGGTGCAAGCAGCAAACATTATCACTTACATTGCATTGGTGATCACACCGAGCATGGTAACCACTGGTGTAGTATGCATCTCCGGAAGTAAAGTGTCATGGCTTGGGCGTAGACCTTCACCATACCCTGCACATATCCGAAGCTATCGTCGCAACCGAACAACAAAAGAGTCGAATGCGAAGTGAAGGTACTATCAACGCTGGATACCGGAGAGAGCAGGTGGAGACCACTGCTGCGGGTAGAGAATGGAGTTAATGCAGTAATGGAGATAGCTGGGTGTGAAAGCCCAACTCCTGGATCGACGGTGCCAAACGTATCACAACTTCCCATGTAGTGTCCCGGATCACCATCAATGACTCAGAACGAAGGAAGGTTTAATGCATTGAAAATTTTGGTGCATGGTACGCCTCGGTTAACTTTCCATTGACAGAGTTCCATAAATGGGACGACCCACCATGTTCACCACATCGCCAAGACTTTAAACGCAGTGTGTGGATAACCCTCCATCCATGTGAGCATGAGTCACCGTCACCTTCCAACAAGGCAGCCCGAAGTGGGTTAAAACGTGTAATTGGATTGGTGAAGCCCGAATAGCACAAGCCACAAACCACGTAGGCCACCAGTTGGAGCGATCCAGCTTACAACCAGCTAAGTCAGATATCAGTTGTCCACGTTTAACATTGAAGTCGAGCTACATTCATTTGTAAGCTCCAGGTCCTATCATCGTGGCAGCATGAATACTCTCACATGGTTAAGTGTTGACTGGTATTAAATCTACATGTTAAGTGATCCACGTCGTGTGTTAGTGTCGGCTTCCATAAGCGACCCCACACCTTAATAAACCTTTGTATGTCTAATCGTATGTGTTGATCCTTAAGGCTAACGTTTTACTTGGCTAATATTCCTTATACTATGTGCATTGGGGTGGTGCCTTGAACCTTATAAAGGAGTGCTATTGCACTATATATATATATATATAGAACCTTATATATATTTGCATCCACTTCTATGCATAAGAGTTATGTTATGACCTCGAATTTAATTAAGTGTATTGTTATGTGTGTGAGTCGATTTGCATGGTGATGCAAAGTATTGAACTATCATGTTTATATTATTAAGTATGCTTTGGTTGTATGGCATGAAATATATTAATACACCTCCTATTTGCAGGGTGCTAAACTAAATTATCCTGCCATGGATAAGCAAGTGTATCTGGTATTTAAAGCAGTAAAACAGATCAGGCCGTATATCCTAAAGAACAGAACTAAAGTCATAGTACCTCACCCCACTATTAGATCTCTGTTTGTACATAAGGATTTTGGTGAAAGGAGAGGAAACTGGGACACTGCTCTTCAAGAGTATGACTTGGAATTCAAACCAGCCACCATTATAAAAGGTCAAGGGTTGTGTAAATTACTCACTGAAAATCCAATTGATGAAGAGTTGGACTGGGAGAATGAAGCCGAACTGAATCTGATTGAGGTATGTCCTATTTTCACCACTCCTGAATCTTGGTATAGAGACCTAGTGCATTATTTGCAGCAAGGATATTTTCCGGAGCACTGGAGTTCTAAGCAGAGAAGGGCACTCCGTCTGAAACTAGCATCCTATCAATTACATGGGATAGTGTTGGCATATTTCCGAAAGTAGCAGAACCTTTGCAGCCAGTGATTAACTCTGAACCATTCGAGCAATGGGGCATACATGTTATTGGAGAAATAAATCCAAATTCTTCACTGCAACATCGGTATGTTATGATGGCTATGGATTATTTCACCCGGTGGACATAAGCTATTCCACTGCGCAAAGTGAATGAAGACGCAGTTATCAAGTTCTTGGAAGAAAACATCCTAACTAGGTTTGGGGTTCCAATTTCCCTAGTCTTTGACAATGCAACTTATTTTTCATCTGTGAATTTAAATGAATTTGTTTATGAGAAAGGAATTAAATTGCATTATTCAGCAAATTACTATCCCCAAGGCAATGGACTAGCTGAATCTACCAATAAAAACCTTATCCGGATTCTTAAGAAAATTGTCATTGAGAATCAGAGAAGTTGGCATACAGCCCTCCCAAATTATTTATGGGTGGATAGAGTTACCCCGTACACTCTAGTCTATGGTAAGGAATCCGTACTCCCTCCTAACATATTGCTCCCATCCTTACAATTAGCCCAAGCCTTGGTCATTTTAGTATATAGTTGTTAATTTGCTTAATAAATAACTTTTGCACTATATGACATTTGCATGTGAGAGTTATAATATTAATGTATATCATTAATATGAATTGATGTGTAATTATTTAATATGTGTATGTAGTCAATACATATGTGCTCCAAAGAGGAGAGTTGTGGCTAAGTCCATTAAAGTATTAATGATGATGTTAGTTTAGGATGGCATGCCTTTGTATAGTGTTAAATACATACAGATTGTGGTATAGGTTGAGTGAGCTGGAAAAGATACCAGGTCTGGAGCGTCATGGTGGTATGTATGCATATGTACTAGACCATAGTCTAAGTGTTATGTGCATACTACTTAGGCATGTCATAGAGTGTTACACCCTTGGTGTAGATAGGTAGCATGTGTTATCATGTCGGCATAAAGGACCTCTACATCACACACTCTTGTTCTAGCACGTCAGTGTAATGACACTTAAGATGTAAGCGTGCGTATAGTATGAAGGACTATATTACTTTAGTAAAGAATCACGACGAGCATTTCTGAAGAAGGTGTGACAACATTACTTAGATTGTTATGCTTCCGATATGTTTTTCTAAGTATAATTATTAACCTAGTGGTGTAACCATGAACAGTAATGTAGGGTTGTGGGCCTGTGAAAAAAAAAATGGTAAGAGAAGACATGACACCATTATTGACCAAGTCATGACTATCCAATTACAACATTTTATAAAGCAATTTTTTTTTCAAAATGTTCACTATGGGGTTGCTTCCCCTGAATCCCCGCTAGAGGGGGGCCTCCCAAACTAGTTGTAGGACCCCCCATGGTGATTGTAGTGGTGGGGAAATCCCCCCCCCACACCCCCCCTTAATGGGATGGGATCCAGAAACTGCTGAAACACGACCTCTGATTTAGGAATATCAGGATACACAACCAACAATCTCCCACTTGGAGACTGATCACAACAAATCCACCGCTATTACATCTGCTGGAATATGATACAAAACTTGAAACTGTCAAGACCAACTAAAACCGAGTGGGGACTCAATTTCTCTTTGGTTACTACGTTTGTCAACATGTCTGCAAGATTCTGGCTAGTATGTATCTTTTCCAACTTTAGCAGTTGATCTTCTAGAATAGACCATATGAAATGGTACTTCAGCTGTATATGTTTAGTCTTAGAATGGAAGGTTGAGTTCTTTGCAACATGAATGACACTCTTGCTGTCACTATACAACCTGCTATATTTCTTCTCCTTACCTAGTTCCTCCCTGAACCTCTATAGCCAAATCATCTCTTTTCTATCCCTTGTAGAAGCAACATACTCTATTTCTGTTGTTGAAAGTGCAACAGCCTTTTCAACTTCGAAATACAACTTACTATTGTTCCACCTATAGCGTTAGAATATCAAGTAATACTGAGAGGTGGGGGGTGAATCAATATTAGGATATCTATTTAAATTTTTATCACTTTAAAACAGAATCAACAATGAAGATAGAACACACAATATTATTGTAGAAGCCCAATTGGGAAATCCACCAATACTTTCTATTACTGCAAAATTATATTTACAAATATTTTGCAAGCACCAACTTGTTCGATGCACCAACACCCAAATTTTTCAGCAACGACTGAAGGATTCACCAACACCCTATTTACCAGCAACAACTTGAAGGATTCTATGACCCCCTATAGGATTGTAGCCTTCCCTTGCACCTCCCAACCACACTAATTTGATTTTATCAGATTTCTAGATCTTCTTATTTCTTCAATTTTGTCACTAGTTATTCTTCATTTTCTTGGTCTCTGTCTGTTTTTGCTTCTACTTCAATCTGGACTACAGATACATATTTCTTCCAATTCAATTATATGTTTATATATCTTTAACATCCAGATGAAACATCAATAATCTCATCCCTCTTCTCAATCACATCTCTTCATTCTGGAAACTTATGTCTTTTCGCAATCGCATCCTTTCACTAAAGTAATTAACTATGCTTTAATTTTTACAATCACGCCTTTTTATTAATCATAACTCTTCAAATATTAACCTCTGCATTTTTCAGATTCATTATGATCTTATTAGTGATGTCAAAACTAATCGACCTCACTTGATTAAAACAATACTTCTGTGATTAACACATTTCTAGAATTCATTTACTAATTTCTTCCTCCAGCGTAAATAAAACAATCAACCTCCTCCATCTTCATATTTTCATTGCAGTCACGAGATTCTTCTCTTTAATATGCACTAAGGATTTTTCTGGAGATGCTTGAATCATCTTGTCCACCATACTTAAATACCTCTTTGCGAGATTAATATAATCTTTGTGCGGGCATATCATTATGCCTCTTACGGGCATATCATTATGCCACTTGCATGCATATATTAATGCCTTTGCGGGCATATTTAAACCCTTGTGCAGGCATACCCAAGCTCCTTGCGGGAACTATTCAAGCCCCTTGCGGGAATATCCCAAGCACCTCGCGGGCATTATTCAAGCCCCTTGCAGGCATATCCCAAGCCCCTTGCAGGAATTATTCAAGCCCCTTGCGGAAATATCCCAAGCCCCTTGTGGGAATAATTAAGGACTCTCCTTTTTTGGGGGGACCAATCACACTAGGACAACCCATTAGTCCTCTTCATCTTCTTCATCTTCTATACCTAACGGGCATTTTACTGGAACAGTGCAAATCAAGCCAGAAGGCCCTTTTGGCAGACTAATAACTTCACCCTCAGACACTATTTGGACAAACTAATAATATGGTTAGATGCACAACCAAACAATATGGATCCATATATCCTCATAATCAATTAATCCATCAAATACAGAAGATGGCATGCATTTGTCTGAGGCCACTTAGCCAGTTTTACTAGCAGAATTATCATCCTTTGACCTAGTTTGCAACCTCATCACACATGCCACATCATCATACATGCCATATATTCACTTTCTTTTTTATTCCTTTGTCATTAATGAACTTCTTTTGACATCAGTGACAATCATACTCAACATTCTCCCCCTTTGTCATTGCTGACAACAACTCTTCAATTTTCTCCCCCTTTGACATTAATGGCAAAGGCTTCCTTTTGATAGCTCCCTTGTCAACATGTATCCCCCTGACATAATGTCTTTTCTCCATTTTATCTACTGTAGGGAGATTACTCCCAACTATTTTCTAAGACGCTCAAATGCTTCTTTGGGTTGTGGCTTAGTGAATATATTAGCTATATGTTCCTTTTTATCAACATATTCCAGTTTGACAACCTTTTGTGACACTTGGTCTCTTAGAAAGTGATATTTTCTTGGAATGTACTTTGTCTTGGAGTGCATGACAAGATTTTTGGATATGTTTATAGCACTTGTATTGTCACAATGTATAGCAATGGGATCCTCATATTTTACAAGTAAATCTTCCAATGTTTGCTTCATCCAAATTACTTGTGTATAACATGATGCATCAGCAATATACTCGGCTTCTGTTGTAGATAGTGAAATGGAAGAATTTTTTTGCTTAGCCATGACACCAATCAAATTCCTAAGTAAAATGTTGCTCCACTAGTTCTTTTTCTGTCATCAATACTTCATGCTCAAACTGTATCAGTGAATTCCCTTAGAGTGAATTTATTGCTTTTTGGATACCATAATCCATAATCCACAGTACCTTTTAGATATCTAAGAATTGTTTTTACTGCAGCCACATGTGTTTCTTTTGGGGCTGATTGGAATCTGGAAACCAAACCTACAACCTACATTACATCTGGTCTTGTAGCTATTACATATAATAAACTACCAATCATTGACCTATACATAGTATGATACGGATTCATCATCCTTGCTCAATTTACAACCAGTGACCATAGGAGTACTAACAAGTTTGGAGGAGTACTAACAAGTTTGGATTCTTCCATTTTGAACTTTTTCAACATCTCTTTGATATAGTTAGTTTGAGAGATGAAGATCCCTATTTTTGATTGACATACTTGTAAACCTATAAAGAATGTTAATTCCCCCAACATTGAAATTTCAAATTCCTTCTTCATTTCTGAAGCAAGTTTACACTCAGAATTTGTAGACCACTTCCAAATATGCTATCATCTACGTAGACTACAACAATGATCATATTTTTGTTTTAAAACTTTATGTATAGATTAATGTCAGTGGCCTCTCTTTTATATCCTTTATGTTTTAAATACTTTTCAAGTCTTGAGAACCATGATCTTGGAGCTTGTTTAAGACCATAGAGTGCCTTCTTAATTTTGCAAACATACTCTCTATTTTATGATAAGAGAAAACCTTCATGTTGCTCAAAATATACTTTTCTTCAAGTTATCCATTAAGAAATGCAAATTTTACATCCATCGATACACTTTGAAGTTCTTGTATCATGCAAAAGCTAAAAGCATCATAATGGATTCAAGTCTTTCCACAGGTGCAAAATTTTCTTCAAAATCAACACCTTCTACTTGAGCATATCCCTTGCATACTAATATGGCCTTTTTCCTTATCACATGACCATCCTCATTGAACTTGTTTTTAAATATCCATTCGGTTCCAATAACATTCATGTCCTTAGGTCTTGGTACAAGTTCCCAAGTTTGGATCTTCTCTATTTGATCCAGTTCATGATTCATGGAATTGATCCAATCCTCACGTTTGCAAACTTCTTTAAAGGTTTTGGGTTCTACTATCGAAAGTAGTTCCTGTTCTTCATCATAAAACAATTTTCTCCTTGTTTTAACTCTTGAGTTTTTGTTACCAATTATTTGACTTTCAGGATGATTCTTTTGAACCCATATGGATGGTTTTTTTGTGTCTGATCTGGGGGAGTCTTCATTCTCATTTTCATGTGATTCTTCTTTCTCTAATTTCTCTTCTTCTTCGTATTCAAGAATATCCTCTTCTTGTGAATTTTCTTCTATTTCTTCATCATCACTTTCTTCAACATCCACACTTTCTTGGATTTGTATTCTTTTTGGTTTAGTGTCATCTACAGTTACATTTTCACTTTCTATGATCTTGTGCAACCTTAGATTATAACATTTGTATGCCCTTTTAGTGGAAGAATATCCAATAAATGTGCCTTCATCTTCTCTAGAGTCAAAACTCCCTAGATTATCATCATCTCTTTTTATGTAGCATTTACTTCCAAAGACTCTAAAATATTTAAATGAAGCTGATCTTCCATACCATAGCTCATAATGAGTTTTGTCACTATTTACTCTGAGTTGTCCTCTTTTTTGTACATAGACAACTGTATATATTTCTTCTCTCCAATAGCCATTAGGAATTTTTGCTTCATTTAGCATAGTTCTATCTACTTCTTGGACAATCATGTTTTTCCTCTCAACAACTCTATTTTGTTGAGTAATTTTTGGGGCTGAAAAATGCTTCTTGATTCCATGAGTTTCACAAAAATTATTGAATTCATTTTAGGTGAACTCACCACCATTATATGATATTAGACATTTAATCTTGAGATTTGCTTCATTTTCAACAAGTACTTTGAAGGCTTTGAACTTCATAAAGGCTTCTGATTTTTCTTTAAGAAATGCCATCCAAGTCATTCTTGTATAATCATCAATTAGTAACATGAAGTAATGTTCACCTTGAAAGCTTTAGTCCTTATAGGTCCACAAAGATCAGTGTGAATTATTTCTAATGGTTGATAGGTTGTATGCTCTTTGACCTTGAAGTGTGTTCTTGTTTGCTTCGCATGAAGATAGTGTCTACAAACGTGGTTTGGTGGTTTAATGATATTTGGTAAATTTCTTACAGCTCCCTTCTTACTAACTTTTGCAATATTGTCAAAGTTCGAGTGCCCCATCCTTCTATGCCATATATTTTATGTTAGCACTTAGATTTTATCCCCTATTGTAAAAGAAATAATACCTAAGGTAACTTATTTCAAACCAATCTTTAGGTGGAAAAATTAGCCGTTTTTCCCACCAAAGAGGGCTCTCTCACAAGATATATAAAAGGCTAAAGATATATGGAACAAACTCAAATTTTCAAAGTAATTTGCTTGGTTGAAAATGAAACAAGAACATTGGGCATGGAGTCAATATCAAGATATTCATATACCCTTAAGTGATTAACACCAAATAAGTTTCCATAGAGGCAAGATAGTTATCATGTCACAGTCAATTAACTTTGCAGGTGGTAAAGAAAGAAGTGATGACAATCCATCAACAATAGGCACCAAATAAAGATGAATCTACTTTCAACTTTGGAGAAACAAATGGATACTTAGATGCGATAAATCGAGGCTTACCAAGAAGAATCTCAAATTATTTTAGACGTTCATCTAAGCATAGAAGAAAAACATAATGGACGGTATAACTAAGAAGATAGACATGCACATATAAAGGAAAGGGAAAAACAGACTATAATAATGATTAACACATGAATCTCTAGTCTCAAAAGATAGGTCTCTGTTCGGATATCCACATCATCTTTTTCAGGATCTTGCTTGCAATTAGGGTTTGCATGCAAATTCTAGGGTTTGCATGCATCCCAGTCACCAGGATGATGCCTCCATCACCTTAGCCACCTTATTCTAGCACCCGGGAGCCACTTACTTCAGATTTTTAGCCCTCCTAGTCAGGAATGCGCCCACTTCTCACCTACTGCCAGAGAAGGGCGCACTTCTTTAACTACCACTGCAGTTCCACTTCAGTTACACTCAGTTAGCTCCGATTCTCCTTGATTTGAGGCTAGTTTCACTCCCGACTGACTGTTTCACTTCCATTGGACCTCCAGATTGACTAGATGACTTGTTCTGACTTTAGTTAGCCTCCCATGTGCCCTCCACTGATCCCACTTCCCTATATCAGTGCTACACACTTCAGTTACACATGTTACACTCAGTTAGACTCAGATTGACACCTAGATGACTGGTTCTTGTGCATTGATGACCACCACTGATTGATGATGAGGACTCCTAGTTGGAGTCAAGCTACTCCATTCAGTGATTCGAATGACCTCCTTAGGAAATTTGAATTTCTCAATCATTTTTACTGTATTCTATTGTAATCATTCACCCTTACTGGGATATTGAGCACTCATGCATGTTTTGCACAGTTTTACACCATATTTTCTATTTTCATCTGTTGTGATTGATTTACTTGTTCATTAGATCTGTTGTGACTAATTTTACATGGTATCAGAGCCATTGCAGGGACAAGATCTCTTTTCTATAGGTGTTTCTTCAAGAAGATTTGAGTGAATTGCTCAAAAATTACAAAAAGTTTTGGCATGAAAGATCTCAAGGGCATTCGCTCCTGTGCATGCAAAGCTTGAAAATACTTCCAATACCACTCCAGAAGCTTGAGTTTCCACATAATTCCTGGATCTGATACATTGGACCCATTCAACATTGTTTGATCTCCAATCCCAGGTGTGATGCAACTCTAAAACGGTGGATTGTTTGACCTCATTGTTCTTGGTTTATTGTGATTTGCATGTTATTGTCTCCATCATTTGCATTCGCTACTCTGCCCTTGCAAGCTTCTCTACATCAGTGTGCACTCGCTCCTAGCAATGGAATACTCTTCTTTAAAGCCTATCCTCACCCCATTCAATTATTTTGATTGGAAAGATGATATGGAGATCATATTGCGTTCAAAAGGTTACTACCGAGTCACTCTTGGTCTTGAATTGGAGCCAAACAACTTGTCAGATAGAACCAAACACTACAACAAGCTTAATGAAGCTTATGGTCTTCTTTGTCTCTCCATCTCCAAAGATCTTCACTTCCATCTCAGTGGATTGAAGACTCCAAAAGCTATATGGGAGCAACTTGAAACACTATTTGGCAAGCAGGACGAGCTTAGGGCTTTTCAATTAGAGAATGAATTGATTGCCCTTAGTCCTGAGAATTTCGAGACCATTAATGAATTCTTCAAAAAATTCAAGAACTTGAACTTGCAGTTGAAGAACAGTGGAGTTATCAAAGAGGATAAACAATTGATCCTCTCCATTCTCAGCAAGCTTGGTAAAGATTATTCGGTATTTGTCTCTACTTTCAATTCCGATCAGCTAACTACCCCGAATTGGAAGATGCCTACCTTGAATGCCTTCATTGAGTCCGTCACAAAAGAGCATGACAAGTTGATTCAAATGGGGTCCATAAGCTCCAAAGATTCAGCCCTATATGTTCAAGGACCCAAGATCTCGAATGGTAAAGGAAAGCAAAAGAAGGAGAAGCCCAAATTCGAACCTCACAAGCAAAGAGAGAAAGGCAAACAAATGGATGCACCATCCAATTCGAAGTTCAACCAAAAGGGCAAAGAAGGTAACCAAAAATCTAAATGTACTTATTGCAACCGTGGCTATTGTTGGGCACTATTTTGACCCCTTTTTGCCTCTTAGATAACCTTCATTTCCTTCATAAAATTTCCATTTTGAGTAGAAAGCCTTAAAGATCATCCATAAACCTTGGTCAAAGAGGTATAATGTCATCTGCTTATTAATAAATTGAGTTTTGTGATTTTTAGGCATTTTAACTAGGATTTTTACTAAAATTACGGGATGTACTAACTTCCCGTATTACTTCCAAAGTTGAGTAATTGCAGGACAGTTAGGAGGGAAACAGAAGATCAGGAATGGATCCTTAATGTCCACAGATGGATGAACATCCAACAGTCAGGAGAAGTGGCCTATGCAGATGTCGAGTCAAGCAGAGCTAAATGTGGCCACCTGTTCTGCGTTCAACACAAAAGAAGGAGCAATGCTGATTTTGTGGAACCCCACGATTTTGAAGATGATCTCGACTAGCTGTTAGCATTAATTAGATGTAGGGTTATAGTAATTTCAGTTTGATTTAGAATTTGTATAAATCATTTGCAAAACAATGAGATAGGGGATCACGATTTTAAAAGAGGAATGCATTACATTTGAGCTTCCGAAACTGCGTGGTGTCTCCTGTAAAATGATTCTGTGAATGAATACGAAGCTTTAAGTTATGTGAAGTCGTTTTATGTGTGTTGATCAAGGCGTTGGAGGGCCCCCATCGTTAAACTCTACACACTTACCTGTTGCTGGTTGATCGATTGGGTATGCATTTGAATGTAATTTCCA
The DNA here is from genome assembly GCA_027924585.1 of Larix kaempferi. NCBI lineage: Eukaryota > Viridiplantae > Streptophyta > Pinopsida > Pinales > Pinaceae > Larix > Larix kaempferi. The sequence goes on along the minus strand of BSBM01000138.1, from coordinate 13,983,227 downwards.
GTTTATGAATCAGAATACAATCTCCAGTTTATAGATCATAGAATAAGTACAGTCAAGTTTTAATTGAATCCATTGATGCTCTGTTCTTTTTATGTATGGTTTGAATTACAAATTCTGTCACTGTACATCACTGCAGTATTGGATAAACGCTGTTCTTCACTGATTAACTGTTATGAATATTGAATTGTTCAGACTACGATTTCTGTGAATTGTCCATTGCTGGTATTCGATACTGAAATGATAGAAAGACATTTACAAATTATGAGCACTGTCTTGTAAAAGAAATTAATTGGTAATTGACTTTCAGTGATAATAGAATCTTGCAGTTTAAATCTTAGGGTTTATAGGATTGTTATTTAATTTTTACTTCAATCTTCATGTTTTCACAAATCAATCATTGCAGGCTTAAAAATGAAACAATGAAATCACCCTTGTAAGAGGATTTTGTCTCTATGAGCTGCAGTACATCAGTTCCTATTAGTAGATTTAATTACAAACAGCTAAATTCTGAATAAGTCTAGCTTCTCTGTCCTAAAACTTGGATGTGTCTCGAAGTTCACAAACCTGGATTGATATTAAATTTAAGTTCTGATTAACACCGATAGATCAGAGCCCAACATTTTGGCGCCGTTGCCGGGGAGGCACTGTAGAAGTAGACTTAGGGACTTTAGTTTCTGATAAAAACAAAACTTTTCAAACAAAAGCACAGATTAGATTTCACTTTTATGTTTAGATTAAGAGACGAGAAAGGAAGATTTATTAAAAACCCCCCAAAAACAGAAATAACAGGAGATTCTCTTCCAAAGGAGTTCATTTCAACAGTTGGTAAATTCAAAATGTCTGAGGAAGAAACATCAAAAGGTCCAACTGCAGAACAGAGAAGGGAATATGAGAGGATGTTAGAGATGGAAAACCAACGTAGACAAGAGAGAAGGGAAGAAGAAAGGAGGGAAGAAGAAAGAAGACATATGAGGGATGAAGGAACAACAGAAGATCAGGAGGCCACCTTTAAATTTCCTATCTTAGACACTAGTGTTATCCTAGGGGAAGAGGTGAAAATGAAGAATATTCCACCCTCTGTCTTACCAAACTTTTATGGCATGACCTCTGAGGACCCTGACTCTTTCCTATTCGAATTTGACATCTTGTGTCGAACCTATGGATATACTGATGATACCCATAAGCTTCGTCTTTTCCCTGCTACTCTTAAAGCAGCTGCCTTGAAGTGGTTCATGGGCTTAGGAGAACACTCTATCACTAGCTGGGATGACATGAGGAAAATCTTTCTTCGAAAATATCAAGCATATTGCAGATCAAAATGGTTGAAAGATGATATTTTTGGCATGACTCAACAGGAAGATGAGAGTTTGGAGGAATATCTAGAAAGGTTCTCATACAATTTACAGAAATCTAAATACAATTCCTTAACACCTGAAATGATTAGAACAATATTTCTGAAAGGAATAAGAGAAGAATATTTGGACATTTTAAATGTTATGGGAAAAGGTGACATTTCTTACCTTCCTTTTGATGAGATACAGGACTTGTGTCAGAAGTATTCCAGAGGAAAGGCTCGAACTGGGAAAAGAGATAGCAATACCAAAGCAACTAAATCTGCAAACAGTGGTATTTCTAGGGCTGAGCTTGGGAATCTGCTAGAAGATTTCAAGACTGATTTGTTAAGCACCTTAGGCACACAAGTTGAGGCAACAAAAACCAAGAAGAGGCAAGAGCAACAGGACCAACAAGATCAGGCATTATCTATTTTTTGTCCTAAATGTCGAAAGAAACACCCACTGAGAGAGTGTCCTTTAAATACTGTTGAAATTTGTGGCTTATGCACTTTTAATCACAAAACTGATGATTGCCCTAGATTGAAGGAACTGCAGGCAGTACGACTCGAGGAAAATCACAACATGGAGTCTCTTTACTTCATGGGACAAAGGAGACCTTGGCAGCCACGATTCTCAGGTATGTCTCAAGATCCCATGCAGCAATTTAATACAAATTATCAGACTCCAGTTCAGAATTCATGGAATGCACCCATGCCTTGGCAAACTTGGTCTCCTCCATTAACCCAATCTGCTCCAAATTGGAGAGGTTATGCCCATGGTAATCAAACATATCAGCAGGCTTATTTGCAGCCATACCAACAACCTTCAGCCTATCCCCAATACCAGCAGCAACAAGTCCAAACTCCTTATCAAGCTCCACCTTTTCAAACTCCATCTTTTCAACAACCCAATAATATGGCTCCTCAATTGAGTACACCACATCAACAACTTCAGCTGCCATCTAATCAACCCTCACCTCGGCCTACACAACTGCCAGCTCAGCCAATGCCCAATCCAAATAATAAAACTGACAGACCCATGTATAATGTTGATGATGGGACAGTGCTTCCCTACTCCATTCTTCCACTGCAAAATATCAATTTGAGATCTGGAAAAACCTTAGAAAAACAGTCTCCTGTTATCTTAGAAGAACCACCAGAAAAAGACAAAACTCCAAAAAAATTGAATATAGAAAAATCTCAGTCAGAAAATCACAGTCAACGAGGAAACATAATAACATCTTATCCACCTCCTTTTCCTGAGAGGTTAGTCAAAGAGAAATCTTCAATTTCTTTACCTGACTTCGATATTCTGAATGAGTTAACAAATGTATATGTTAAAATTCCTTTACTGCAGGCTCTAAAAGATATCCCTATTTACACTAAAGCAGTTAAAGAACTCTGTCTTAACAAAAGAAGAAAAGACCCATTAAAAATTCATGTGGTAGGCAATCTAGCAGGGTTGATGTCCAACACCGTTTTCATTGAGAAATATGTAGATCCTGGAATTCCAATGGTTACAATTACCATCAATAATTTTTCCATTCCAAAAACATTGATCGATTTAGGTGCTGCCATTAATGTCATGACCCTGGAGACAATGAATTACCTTCACTTGACAAATCTCAGACCCACCACAACTGTTTTAGAATTGGCTGATAGGTCTAAGATTACACCTGAAGGAGTCTTAGAAGATATTATTGTTTCTCTAGACTCCTGGCAATATCCTGTTGATTTTATAGTCCTACAACCAAAATCCAACTTAGGAGGTCACCCATTGATCCTTGGCAGGCCCTAGCTGGCAACAGCAGATGCTTTCATAGGATGTCGATCAGGAAGCATGCTTATTTCGCATGAGACAGAGAGGAAACAGATTGCCCTCTACCCTTCTGCTCAACGACCTTCCACAATCGATCAGCTGTCATGGATTAGTGAAACCAAGGAACAAGAAGAAGATATAATTCAGCCCGTTTTAAGTATAAATCAGTACTTCGATTTCCAAGAAGACAATCATGAAGATCTAATGGATCATTTTATTGCTGAACCTGATATTTCTACAGAATTAAGAGAATTGGAATATGCTGTAGCAGAACAAGTCATGGGTCATAATTTCCAGGAAAATTGCAATGTTCATTCCTTAGCATTGGCATTTGATGACATTTTTAATGTTCATTCTATAACTGACATTCACAGTAAAACTGTAGAAATCAGTCCAGGAAAAACTTTGAACATAGGTGCACATCTTACCACATTACAGGAAGAACAGTTGACCACTTTGCTGAAGCAATATTCCCATGCATTTGCCTGGGAGTATACTGATATGCCAGGCATTCATCCTGCGACATGCACACACCATATTTACCTAGATGATACAATAAGACCCTTGAGACAGCCACAACGCAGAATGAATCCTATGCTAAAGGAAATAGTCAAAGATGAGTTACAGAAGTTGTTAAAAGTGGGATTTATTTATCCCATTTCCGACAGCCAATGGGTTTCACCCTTGGTCGTTGTTCCTAAAAAAAATGGTAAATGGCGAATATGCATCGATTACAGGGAATTGAATAAGGCCACTTTGAAAGATTATTTCCCACTGCCTTTTATTGATCAAGTATTGGATGCTTTAGCTGGAAAGGAATATTTTTCATTTTTAGATGGCTTCAGTGGTTATAATCAGATTAGTATTGCAACCAAAGACCAAGACAAGACCACCTTTACATGTCCCTGGGGTACCTATGCCTACAAATTTTTACCTTTTGGCTTATGTAATGCCCCAGCTACCTTTCAGCGAGCTGTTTTAGCCATTTTTGCAGATCTGATTCATGAGTGTGTTGAGGTTTACATGGATGACTTTTCTGTATATGGACGTACCTTTGAAGATTCCTTAGCAAACTTAGAGAAAATTCTGAAAAGGTGTGTTGAATCCAATCTTTCCCTGAGTAACGAAAAGTGTTTCATGATGATGACTGAAGGGATAGTTTTAGGACACCATGTTTCTTCATCTGGAATAAAAGTAGATCCTGCCAAAATTCAAGTCCTTAAAAATCTGTCTGAACCCACAACTCAAACAGATGTCAGAAGCTTTTTAGGGTATGCAGGCTATTATCGTCGATTCATTGCAAATTTTAGTAAGATAGCCCTGCCATTGTTTAAATTGCTTTCAAAGGACGTGTGTTTTACTTGGGATATTGATTGTAAATCTGCATTTCAGACACTTAAGGAAAAGCTCTCCACTGCTCCCATTTTAAGGGGACCCAATTGGACATTGCCTTTCCATATTTCCACTGATGCATCTGCTACTGCAATAGGAGCCTCATTGGGCCAGAAAGAACATACTTTGACTTATGCTATCTATTTCATTAGTAAAAATCTAGCACCTGCAGAGCTTAATTATACAGTCACTGAAAAAGAGATGTTAGCAGTGGTCCATGCTGTTAACAAATTCCGTCATTATATCACTGGCTACGAAGTTTTTGTTCATACCGATCATTCAGCTTTACGCTATTTAATGAATAAATCTATCACTAATGGTCGGATTACTAGATGGCTGTTATTACTGCAGGAGTTCAATATTACTGTTTTAGATAGGCCAGGACGAGAAAATCAGGTAGCAGATTTCTTATCTCGCTTACACAATACTGGTGAGGTTGTTCCGGTTTTAGATAGTTTTCCTGATGAGCATCTATTTGCAATTTCTGTTATTACTCCTTGGTATGCTGACATTGCCAATTATTTGTCCTCAGGCCAACTACCACCATCAATGACCTCTAAGGAAAAAAAGAGGATTATCAAACAAAGTGCTAGGCATATCTGGATAAATGGTGATCTCTTTTATACCGGATATGACTTAATCATCAGAAGATGTGTCTGCCAGGATGAAATCTTGGATATTTTGAAGGCATGCCATGATGAACCATGCGGTGGCCATTTTGCTGACAAAAGAACAGCATATAAAATACTCAACTTGGGGTATTATTGGCCTTCCATTTTTAAAGATGCAAAAAGGTATGTCAGAAGTTGTGACACTTGTCAACGAATGGGACGCCCAGTTCGCTCAGATGAAATGCCACTACAACCACAGATTCTCATTGAACCCTTTGAAAAGTGGGCCCTTGACTTCATTGGTCCCATCCATCCACCATCACACGGACAGAAATACATTCTGGTCTGCACAGACTATGTTACTAAATGGGTAGAGGCCAAGCCTTTACCAAGAGCTACGGAGCAAACTGTGGTAAATTTTCTGTTTGAAGAGATTTTTGTTAGATTTGGGGTGCCTCGGGAAATTGTGACTGATCAAGGTGCCCAATTTACTTCCAAATTAGTGCAAGAGATAGCAGAAAAATATAAGATCAAGCACAGGAAGTCCACTCCTTACCATCCACAAGCCAATGGCCAAGTGGAATCCACAAATAAAACCCTAGAAGGCATCATCACTAAGACTGTTCAGATGCATAGGAAGGACTGGTCAGCAAAGCTTACTGAAGCTTTATGGGCATATAGGATCACTTGGAAGAATAGTACTGGGTTTTCTCCTTATCAACTGGTTTATGGTAAGCAAGTCCTCCTTCCCATTGAGTTTCAGGTTCATACTTTCAAGTTAGCAGCAGATTTGGGCATAGACCTTTCAGAAGCTCAACAAGAACGGATACTTCAGCTGAATCAGCTGGATGAGATGAGGCAAGCTGCCATTGAACACAATATTCTGATACAACAGCAGAGAGCTCAATGGCATGACAAATTTATCAAAAAGAAGCAATTCCACATTGGTGACTGGGCACTGATGTTTGACTCCAAGTTTAAGGACTTCAAAGCCAAATTTACTACTCATTGGCTTGGTCCATATGAGATTGTCGATGTCTATGATAATGGTGCAGTAAAACTTCAAACCATAGATGATGAAGCACATAATTTTGTGGTCAATGGCCACCGGCTCAAGCTGTACCACAAACCTATCAACATGGCAGATTTTGTTCAACAAATTTCACAGCAACAGGACTTACAAGTGCTGGATAAACACCTCAGTGTTTTTCCTTCACCTGCTCCTTAGCTGTTCTGATACAGTTAGCCAATAAAAACAAACGAACAAAAATTCAAAAAAAAAAAATATATATAAAAAAAAAAAGGCAGTTTAGTTGTGAAAACCAGTTCGCTGGCACAATATAAACTGGAATTTTCTGTGGAAAACCAGGCTTGCCTGGCCATTGAAAATTCCCAAAAAAAAAAATCTTCTTTTTCTATTTTTCCTGTTTTGTTTTCCAAATCATGCATATCTTGTTTGACTTGAGGACAAGTCAAAAATTAGGCCTGTGAGGGGGATAAACTGTCATTCTTCTTTAGAACCCTCCGAGTCTTTTTCAAGCAAAAGATTGCAATTTTATCAGCAGAAGGGACCTGATTACTAGCAATTTTTATCAGCAGAAGGGACCTGACTTGTGATAAGATAGAAGAGATATATGAAGAGATCCGACATTCAGTGACAATAAAGGAAATAGAGACAGCAGCAGAAAACATCAGATGGATGATCAGAATACAAGCCAATTTTCACACTGACAGCAAGCTCATCAAGGGAACATCAAACAAGTCTGTAAGAATTCATGGTTTTTATGCTTAAAAAGTTTCAAAATTCTTTTGTTCTTAAGTGATGACATCTTACAAATTGACTGTCTATTATTGCCATCATTTTGATAAATCTCTACCAAGCTTCTTATTTTTCATTCATCTCTGCCATTACCTCACTAAGTCTTTGTCAGCACTTCATTTTTATCTCTGTCAATACTTCATTTTCCACCTTAGGGGTCAGAATGGTTGTCAGAATCAAGCCCAAGGGAAATGTTAAAAACTGCATCCTACAGGATATCAATTGCACTCTACAGGATACAAGCTGCATTCTTGAACAGAGTTTTCTTCTTGGTTTAAAGACAAACAGGGTCTCCTTCTTTGCAAAAAGTGAATGATGACATGAAGGAATTAAACAAAGATTTCCTTGTATATGAATTTAGTGCATCAGGCATTAAAAATAATACACAGAATTAAGGGAAACAATGGTCATATTCTCAGCACATTTTCTTTTCTGGAAAAGAAGGTTCATAAAAAAAAAAAAAAAAATGTATATATAGCCTGTTTAAATTAAACATTAGAACCAAGGCATTTTATGTTTTATATTAAACGATGGGCAATATTAAAATATTTACCCAAAAACCTTACCCTCCTCGTTTTTGAAATGACATGTTATGTAATGATGGAGGGAAACGTGGAATGATACCCACGACAGACATAGAATGATGCCCACGACAGCACTTGAAAAATTGATTCCTGTGTTATTCAAGTCTAAAACACGATTCATTCATTCCATTTGAAGTCGAGTCAGTTGTTTGGAAAAATCGATTTCTGTAATACCACAATTTGGTCGTTTTCTGGAGGCCGAGCCCATATTTTTTGTTGGTATATGAAATCGATTGAAGGTAATTGCCAGGAGAAAGGATTGTGAGCCACAGGAAATTAGAATATATAGTTTTGCTGAAGATAATTGTCAGTGGAATGAGGCCGTAAAATCACAGAGACACCATTTGTTGAAGGTTACGCGCAGGAGAGAAGACGGCCAGCAAAAGAAGAAGCTGTGGATACCCTAATCTCTGTAAAAATTATACAGGAAGAGGAAAATTGGTTACATCAGGGAAGAGGTAAGCTTAAACCCCTTGTCATTGCTGATACTCCGTTCTATGCTAGCAAACACTTACAATTTCAGGATATTATTAAGGGGGTAGGAAGACAAAGGCAGTGAAAAATAAAAGATTCCTGTTTTCCAATTTTGTTTAAAAAAAAAAATGACATCTCGATTGGAACCCGAGATATTCGAGCCTGCAGATGTCCATGAAAAATGTCTAGAAATTTTAAAGAGGAATCAATGGATTCCTTTCTTTGAAAAATTCGATGGGCACAATGACAATGTGAGCTTAGCCTTTGCTGGCTCGTTTGATGGAGAAAAGGCTACAGTGGGTAATTTAAACTTCAGGCTGTCTGAAGATGTTTTGGCACAAGTCACTGGTCTGCCACAGCAGGGAGAAAGGTTCTTCAAAACCAAGCAATTCAAAGAAAAATCTTGGGTGCCCTTTCTGTGCAGATCTAGAGCAGGATCAGTCAATTGGAAGAAAGGCATACCAAGGAGCTGGTTGGTACATCCTTGGGATGAAATGGTATACATTATACAAAGATTCATCACCTGTGAGGGGAGATTCAGTATCGTTTACCTTTACCATATCAAACTATTGCAGCACTTGACAGGTGAATGTGAGATAAATATGCCCTTCTTCCTATTGCAGAGTCTAACCAAAATGGCCAAAGCTGTTCAGAAGCGTGAAAAAGACAAATTGATAAGTCTTTTCCACTGTGGACTTATCAAAATTATCATTCAACATGAGTTAAGGAAGCAGAATTTGACATGGATAGAATTTATAGTCCAAAATCAATTTGAGGAACAGGATGAATTGCAAGAAGAGGTTCTAAAAGAGGAGAAATTGCATGAAGAGGTTCCAAAAGAGGAGGAATTGCAAATGGTAACATGCCCTGAGGCAACAAGCTCAAAACTGCCTCAGGATAAAAAGAAGAAAGAAGAAGTATTGCTCATTCTTGATGATGAAGACAGCCCTGAAGCAACAAGTTCAAAACCTCCTCAGAGGAGGATACGAACTAGGAGTGCAGTAAAGGAAGATAAACAAATTCAAAATCAGGAACAAATCTTCACTACCTACCAGAGGAAGCCAAGGAAGAAGCAGGTTCATACCCAGCCAGCATCAGAGGATGAAGAACTCCCACAAACTGTGGAAAGACAAGAAGAAAACTTAGCAGATGAAATAGAACAGGGAACCCTAGATACTGATGAGATAATGAGACAAACAAAGAAAATAAATCTTTTCTTAGATCAGCAGGAGAAGGAGAGGGAGAAAGAGAAGCAGTCAAGACAGGGAGTATTAAAAGACTTAGCTTCTCCTTCCTCAGAGCCACAGATTGTGCATGAAGAAAAGAAAAAGGGTTCAGAACAGGGAAGTGACAGTTTAGGAGCAGACACCAGTTCTATTAAGCCTTCAATGAAGAAGAAGACTTCTAAGAAGAATAAAGAGATTAGGAAATTGAAACTTGAAATCAAGGAGTTAGAACTCAAAAATGAGAAATTAAAAAAAGACAATAGGAAGCTGAGAATTCAGAGGACACATATTTCTAAGACTGCATCCAGATGGTATAAGCAGAAGAAGAATTACAAAGCTAAGTATGAGAGGCTAAAGGTTCTCTATGCATCTCCAACATCAACAGATGCATCGTCTCAGTAGGAGATCAGAAGCAGGAAGGCCAGCAACAAAATTTTGGTTTCAACACAAGGTCAAAGTTTTTGGCATGAGGACATGCAACAGTTTCCTCTTGGGGGAGATGTTGGGCACTATTTTGACCCCTTTTTGCCTCTTAGATAACCTTCATTTCCTTCATAAAATTTCCATTTTGAGTAGAAAGCCTTAAAGATCATCCATAAACCTTGGTCAAAGAGGTATAATGTCATCTGCTTATTAATAAATTGAGTTTTGTGATTTTTAGGCATTTTAACTAGGATTTTTACTAAAATTACGGGATGTACTAACTTCCCGTATTACTTCCAAAGTTGAGTAATTGCAGGACAGTTAGGAGGGAAACAGAAGATCAGGAATGGATCCTTAATGTCCACAGATGGATGAACATCCAACAGTCAGGAGAAGTGGCCTATGCAGATGTCGAGTCAAGCAGAGCTAAATGTGGCCACCTGTTCTGCGTTCAACACAAAAGAAGGAGCAATGCTGATTTTGTGGAACCCCACGATTTTGAAGATGATCTCGACTAGCTGTTAGCATTAATTAGATGTAGGGTTATAGTAATTTCAGTTTGATTTAGAATTTGTATAAATCATTTGCAAAACAATGAGATAGGGGATCACGATTTTAAAAGAGGAATGCATTACATTTGAGCTTCCGAAACTGCGTGGTGTCTCCTGTAAAATGATTCTGTGAATGAATACGAAGCTTTAAGTTCTGTGAAGTCGTTTTATGTGTGTTGAGCAAGGCGTTGGAGGGCCCCCATCGTTAAACTCTACACACTTACCTGTTGCTAGTTGATCGATTGGGTATGCATTTGAATGTAATTTCCAGTTTATGAATCAGAATACAATCTCCAGTTTATAGATCATAGAATAAGTACAGTCAAGTTTTAATTGAATCCATTGATGCTCTGTTCTTTTTATGTATGGTTTGAATTACAAATTCTGTCACTGTACATCACTGCAGTATTGGATAAACGCTGTTCTTCACTGATTAACTGTTATGAATATTGAATTGTTCAGACTACGATTTCTGTGAATTGTCCATTGCTGGTATTCGATACTGAAATGATAGAAAGACATTTACAAATTATGAGCACTGTCTTGTAAAAGAAATTAATTGGTAATTGACTTTCAGTGATAATAGAATCTTGCAGTTTAAATCTTAGGGTTTATAGGATTGTTATTTAATTTTTACTTCAATCTTCATGTTTTCACAAATCAATCATTGCAGGCTTAAAAATGAAACAATGAAATCACCCTTGTAAGAGGATTTTGTCTCTATGAGCTGCAGTACATCAGTTCCTATTAGTAGATTTAATTACAAACAGCTAAATTCTGAATAAGTCTAGCTTCTCTGTCCTAAAACTTGGATGTGTCTCGAAGTTCACAAACCTGGATTGATATTAAATTTAAGTTCTGATTAACACCGATAGATCAGAGCCCAACAGCTATCATCCTGAAAGTTCATGTATGAAGAATACTATAGATCAAATGGCCCTCCTTTTCGAAAAGAACAACATAACTCTTCCTAACGGTGCAAGGAACAAGGATAGGAATGATGATCATGAAAGAGGACAAGCACTCATGGCAACTATTTCGAAGCCCACTACTCTCTTGATAGATTCGGGTGCATCAAATCATATGGCTGCAAATATTGATTCTTTTTCTTCATTCGATCCAAACAGCTCCATCCCCATCCATTTGGGAGATGACTCAAAAATTTCTTCAAAGGGCAAAGGTACGATTCATGTAGATCATGGAAGCTTTCAAAATGTTCTCTATGTGCCTTCCTTGGCTTCAAATCTTCTTTCTGTGTATCAAATGACACACACTGGTGAACCGAAGCAAGTTACATTCAACCCTAATACAGTTGAAATTTATGATATCAAAAGTGGAATACTTGTTGCAGTCGGAAAGGCGAACCACACTGCAAAATGCTATGAGTTTTCACACTTCATTCCGCTTGCAAAGCCCACTACTCTTCACACACATGGTAATGAGGTTAGTAGGATTTGGCATGAAATATTTGGACATCTTAATTATAAGTATTTGTTGCTTCTATCAAACAAATCCATGGTAGATGGTCTTCCACAACTCCGTTCCTCGAAGGGAATATGCACTGGTTGCATTATTGGGAAGCACCCCGAGCACAGATTCGACCGCGGAAAAGCTAGCAGAGCTTCTACAGTTTTGGGGTTGATACATTTTGATATTAGTGGTCCGCTGCCCCATACTTCATTAAATGGTTCAAGGTATGTTTTGACATTTATTGATGATTTTTCCTGCTTTACACGGGTATTCTTTCTCAAAAACAAGTCAGAAGTGCTTAGAAAATTCAAGGATTTTAAGGCTTCTGTTGAGACCGCCACTGAGAGCAAGATCAAATCTCTTAGATCCGATAATGGTGGAGAATATATCAAGGCCGAGTTGCTGCAACTTTGTGCCCAAAGTGGAATTCATATCCAACATACAGTTCCCTACACACCCCAGCAGAACGGTGTAGTAGAAAGGAAAAATCGGTCACTGAAAGAGATGGCTACATGCATGATTGAATCAAAAGGTTTGGCTGCAAATCTTTGGGCTAAAGCAATCAATGTTGCTGAATACATACAGAACCTTGTTCCACATTCATCCGTGAAAGGTATGACTCCTTTCGAAGCATTCTTTGGTCACAAACCGGATGTGTCAAATTTGAGAGTTTTTGGCTCTACTACATGGGCTAGAATTCCTTCCAAGAAGAGATGAGCCTTCGATCCACAAAGTATTGAGTGCATACTGATAGGATATGGGGAAGAATCAAAAGCATATATACTCATGGATATCAGATCTAAAAATATATTCATAGAGCGCAGTGTGCAATTTGAAGAACCGTTTCAAGAATTGCAACTAGTCGAGGAAGAGACTGCCGATTCACCGCCTTCACCAGAAGAAGATCTGTGCAGCGATAATGAAGGTATGATTTATGATATTTCTGATATTTTAGCATCACATGATGATCATGACATATCAGGTTCGAAATCCGACCATTATGATCCTCCTCAGTTACCAAAGTGGGCCCAAAACACTCTTCAATCTGCTGGTTCGAACCTTGGAAATCCTGCTGATGTGAGATGAACAAGAGCAGACTTTCAAAGAGAAGGTATGCTTCTTTCTATTGCTGATCCATTAATTCCTGAGATTTGTTATTTGATGGCTGGTTCAGATCCCACATCATACTATTCTTCCCACCGATATCTGAGATGGCAAAGTGCCATGGATGAAGAGTACAATTCTCTTCAAAAGAACAACACATGGGAGTTAGTTTCTCTTCCACCTGGAAGAAAATTAGTGAAGTGTAAATGGGTCTACCGCAAGAAAGTTGCTGCTGATGGATCTATCAGAAAATACAAAGCAAGGTTGGTGGCAAAAGGTTTCTCCCAAGTCCAAGGAGTGGACTACACTGAGACCTTTGCACTGGTTGCAAAGATGGATTCCATCCGCCTTGTTTTGGCTATTTCCGCATCCAAGCACTGGGAAGTGCATCACATGGATGTGAAGAGTGCATTTCTACATGGAGACCTTGCTGAAGAGGTATATATGCAGCATCCAGAGGGCTACACATCAGATCCATCATTAGTTTGCATATTGAAGAAATCTTTGTATGGGTTAAAACAGGCCCCAAGAGCTTGGTACGCAAAGATGGACTCCTTCCTTCTTTCTCAGAATTTCCAAAGATGCAAATCTGATCCGAATGTGTATCTTCAGCGAGTTAAAAATAATTTTTTGGTTATTGTACTTTATGTTGATGATCTTCTCATTACTGGTAGCACTCTTACTTCAATAAATAAGCTAAAAACTGCCTTAAATCTAGCTTTTGACATGAGCGATTTGGGCTTGCTGAGTCACTTTTTGGGCTTGGAGATAGCTCAAAATTTTGATGGGATCACTATATCTCAGAAAAAATATGCTTCCGACCTATTATTGAAGTTTAATATGGCTGAATGTAAGGCATCCCCATTTCCATTCCTCTCAGGAATCAGTCTTGAGGAGGGAGATTCTACACCGCTTGCAGATTGCAGTATGTATTGACAGTTGATTGGTTCACTACTTTATTTGACACACTCAAGGCCTAATATCTCATATGCCATGAGTGCCATGTCAAGGTATATGCAGCAGCCACATGAGCTTCATTGGCGAGCAGCCAAGCGGATCTTGCAGTATGTGCAAGGTACGAGACAGTTTGGCATATATTATGCTGCAGATTCTGAGCTTGATTTCATTGGTTTTACTGATTCAGATTGGGCAGGTGATAGCATTGATCGGAAGTCCACTTCTAGTTATGTTTTCATGATTGGTCATGGTGCTATTTGCTGGTCCAACAAAAATCAGGAAGCCATTGCACTTTCTTCAGCAGAGGTAGAGTATCGAGGGGCAGTCAATGCTTGCATTCAGGAAGTTTGGTTGCAGGGTATTCTTTCCGAGTTTGGTTTTGGTGGCACTAATTCGACTGTCCTATTTTGTGACAATCAAAGTGCTATCAAGATCTCCATAGATCCAGTTTAGTGGCAGAGGACCAAACACATTGAGATTCATATGAATTACATTCGACAGTTGGTGCATGATCGCACCCTCATTCTGCAATATTGCCCTATTGATGAGCAAATTGCAGACATCTTCACCAAGAGATTCACTGAGAAGAAGTTCTCTTACCTCCGTTCACTGTTGGGGGTGAGTTCCATCATTGTGGAGACAGATTGATCCATTATTATGCTTTAGCTTGAGGGGGGGCTTTCTTCCCACTGGGTTTTCCCTCTTTCCTCACTTAGTTTATTTTTAGCATTTTTTGGATTATTGTATTGGGGTGACCTTTGGTCTTAGTTACCAGGGCCCCACATTATTTTTTTGCACATCATAGTCTAGCTTGAGGGGGTGTGTTCGGATATCCACATCATCTTTTTCAGGATCTTGCATGCAATTAGGGTTTGCATGCAAATTCTAGGGTTTGCATGCATCCCAGTCACCAAGATGATGCCTCCAGCACCTTAGCCACCTTATTCTAGCACCCGGGAGCCACTTACTTCAGAGTTTTAGCCCTCCTAGTCAGGAAGGCGCCCACTTCTCACCTACTGCCAGAGAAGGGCGCACTGCTTCACCTACCACTGCAGTTCCACTTCAGTTACACTTAGTTAGCTCCAATTCTCCCTGATTTGAGGCTAGTTTCACTCCCGACTGACTGTTTCACTTCCGTTGGACCTCCAGATTGACTAGATGACTTGTTCTGACTTCAGTTAGCCTCCCATGCGCCCTCCACTGAGCCCACTTCCCTATTTCAGTGATACACACTTCAGTTACACATGTTACACTTAGTTAGACTCAGATTGACACCTGTATGACTGGTTCTTGTGCATTGATGACCACCACTGATTGATGATGAGGACTCCTAGTTGGAGTCAAGCTAATCCATTCAGTGATTCGAATGACCTCCTTAAGCAATTCGAATTGCTCAGTCATTGTTACTGTATTCTATTGTAATCATTCACCCTTACTGGGATATTGAGCACTGATGCATGTTTTGCACAGTTTTACACCATATTTTCTATTTTCATCTGTTGTGATTGATTTACTTGTTCATTAGATTTGTTGTGACTAATTTTACAGTCTCTTCACTGTATGGCCCTTTTATTAATATAATCAACTCAATCACAAAACTTATTGTCTCTCAAAAGGTTTTCCAACCCTTTCAAAAATGATTCACATTGTCTTTTATACAAAATTGGAAGAAGCATAACCTAACTGCTTCTTCTAACTAATAACTAAAAATATCTTAACTAAAGATATTTAAATACTTTCAAGTTTAAATGTCTTTAAACAATATTACAATTTTTTCAAAAAATAAAAACATCATTGCTACTTGCCAAAAAATCCATGTGCATCTTTAGGAACGAACTGTGTATTTCACTTTTCCATACTTGTCTACATAACCCCATTGGTTAGTCGTTGGTAGATCATAGCTGGTCATTTCCTTCACCAGGACTCGCATCTCGACGTGATCTGCATAAGAAATAGGAGGGAATCTTTCGCCAATTGAAGCTATCTGATTTAAAATTTCAAAGTCTTTGGCAATTTTATCCATTAAAATCTTTCATGTAAGCAAGTGATCCAGATGTTGGAATTTTTCATGATTCATCCATAAGTCAAATAATAACCTTTTATAATCATTATGAGTAATCAATTCCTACTTTGCATCCCAGAAAGCAGGTAATCCTTTAATAATCAATTTTTCAAATAGCCTTTTAAATTTAACTACTTGCTCTCTTATTTCTCCAGCTTTGGCTTCGACATTTTCAACATGTGTGTACTTCCCAAGGATCCTTCTAGCCCATGTGATGACTGCAATCCTACTCTTTATTCCCAACACTGCCAAATCTGCTTCTGTTAAACCATTTAGAAATGTGATTGCATTCTGTGCAGTTTCCTTTGGTTTTCTATTCAGATTTTCCCTTACTACTGTGCAACTTTCAAAAGCATATTCCAACACCTTTTCTTTAACTCTCATCTAATCAAGATATGGTCTCAATTTTTTATCTTCCTTAATAATTTGGTCCCACACCAAGTGTTTACATCCCTGCATTGCGGCCTACCCTGTTACCTGAATTGCTAATCTTTTATTAGTGTCAATCAATTCTTGGTATTTATCTTGTAAAGCTTTGGTTTCTCCACCCTTCTTTTCATTTTCTTCTTTTAGCCTCTGTGCTTCTTCCTTCAATTCTTTGATTTCAACATCTTTTAGACTTATTTGTGACATAGCTTGCAAAAGACTATATGCTCCATCTCCTTCTTCAACTTGACCTGTATGTGTATGTTGTTGACCCAAATTTGATAATTTTCTTTTCAGATCTTCCACTTGATCTCTCAAACTTATTTTTTCCTTTTCCCAGTGAGTTTCTTCTTCAACGAGTTTTAACATCTTTGTTGTAACATCCCTTACTTCATCCGACAACTCTTCTTTTTCTTTTTCCAGTACAATCAATTCGGATCCCTGAATAAGTTGAGTTTCTGGGATATTTAATTTTTTCTTCAATGTCTGGATTAGGATATCTTTTTCCTTAAGCAAATTTGTTCCTCCAGCTCCTGCATTATTCACCAAATCTAATTGTAATTTCTTGATCTATTGCTGTCGTGATTTATTCTCCACTTTTTCTTGTTTTAGATGATTGTATAACTTATCTACTACATTTTTCAACTTTTCAACCTGAAGAACTGCTTCCAAAAATTCTGAATATATGACTTCTCTAGTTTGTCTATGCAACAAAATCTTATCAGGAGCATTAATATTTTTCAAATCAAATTTCATTTCTGAAACTTTATCCTTGGTAATAACTAACAATTTTAGAGAATTTTCCTTGACATTTCTACTTGTGAACAAACTAACTTCTGTAGTGGATAAACTTCTAACTTTTGGAAACAATTGACTTGTATACCGAGATGATTCTTGCTTATTTTGACTATGTTCATTAAAAATGTCCACTATGTTTTTAGGTCTATTTACATCCTCCATCGCTTGGGTTTCCTGAAAAATATATTCATTCACACTAACTTCAGGTATTATGAACTCAACTTTCTTTTCATCCTCTATGAATATCATCAAGTCCTGCTGCTCATTTATCTTTAACTTCTTCAACTTTTCTTGTTCTTCATTTTCAGGATCAACTATATCCTGGAAATTTCTTTTAGATCCAATTGACAAAGTATCCATCATGGTTTCTGTTCCTTCAGTCACATCTGTTAATACTGTTTCCTCCCCTTGAGAAATGGAAGTTATTTCTTTATCTTCTCCGTACTCCAACCAGTTTACTTTGTCATAAATTCCTTCAATTTCTTGATGATCAAATGCTTTGATGTGATGGCTTACTCTTCGGTTAAATATGATGTGTAAAGGATCGTATTTAATAGCCACGTCCTTTTTGAATTCCATTTCTTTTAGTACTTCTTCTATATACACGACAACATTTTTGTTTTCCACAGTGAATGGGCCAGCTATAAATGGATATTTAATGTCTATAGCTTTCTTAAAAAACAAGAAATTATTGTCTTGCACAATCAATTTCTGTCTGAGAAATTCAAGGGCAAAAACCCTCAAGTTAAGAAACGTCGGAAAAATATAAGGTTGATGTTTGAAACCATACAACCTGATCATGGTATTATCCTTTGATAAAAACCAATCTCCTACTGCCAAATCTGTACTCAACTGCATAAACGTCTTCATCTCTGGTAGTACTCTGGGCATTTTTTCTCCAAAAATCATCCTTTATATTTCTGAGAGCATATAAGTTATATAATTGAACATATTGTTCTCCAACGGACTTGTGAAGATTATTTCCGGAAAATGTAACTCCTTTTGACTATCCATTATAACCATTTTCATTAAATATGACTGAAATCTGAATTGTCTGAGGGCCGAAAAATTCACCATTTGCCAGTGAATTCTTTCAGCTAAGAACTCTTCAAAATTGAGGCGGGGAATTTGATTTTCATCAATTCCCGACGGACTTATACTCATTTTATACAACAAACTCAATGAAAACTCGGTCACATACATATCTGTATCAAACCCTAAAACTAATGCCAATAATGACAGAACTAGTTGGGTATTCTCATTGAACAAAGAGGCGCTATGGGATAAGGAATGTCGGCTATCGTCAATTCTGGGCTAAGGCAGGTAGATAAAAACATTTCTTTGCTTTCTAGGAGAGATTGATGGTAAAAATCTATAATTATGGTCTCGGAGAAGCTTTCTAGTTCAAGGGTTTGGGGTAAACGGATTTCTAGGGCATCAATTACAATTGATATCTCTATCTTGCAGACAACTCTGGTCTTTTGGGCATTTACAATGGTTCTTTCATCTCTGGAGTAGTTACAGACACACCAGGACACAAATTCTGGAAAATATGCGGTTTGGTCCAGGCAAAAAGACAACAGGGAAGACTAGTGGACTATATGAACATCTACGCCTTCATCCAACAATTTTTTCAATTTAAGCTTAATTTCGGCGACTGAAGACCTAATTAAAGTATCATAAACATCTACATCCATGTCTTCTAGGGATTCTCTAGCTTTAACATGGTCTAGATCATGTACAGTTTCCATTTTGAATACTTTATAAACAAAGCTTTCAGAATATACAAACTGGGTTCACCATGCCCTACCTGTTGTAGACACGTCCTTTGTTCCTTTGGCACTCCTAGCAGCTTCCACATGTCCTCAAAGCTTCCAACAGCAATGACACATCGACAATATGTCAATTTTAACCGCCCTTTTATTACATATAAACATATTCTCTTATCTTCCTTGCTAGTCTCCAAGTGTTGATCATTCTTAGCCGTTGATCGCATGTGTCAAGATCGAAGCCATTTGATCTCCTGCCTTTATCTTCACATAAGTATCGCAATCCCTTGTAATGGTTTTCCTTTTCCGGATTCTTTCTATGCGATCCAACCATCCGTTGACACCTGTTGGGCGGTTTTGTTTCCACTACCACCTTCCATGTTATCGAGCGTGCTCTTTCTTGATGCGTGAAAAAATTCATACCATAGATCATTCATACTAGATCTCGACCGTTGTTTATTCCTGATGAGTGGACCCACTCCAATATATTTCTCTGCTCGCCACGTGTTATGGCCCACATGTCCTCCATGTTAACTTTCCAGCTGTTTTCGCATGGTGCATAAGTGGTTTGTGATACCACTACTATTCCTATGCGCTGCAATATACATCCACCACGTAGCAAGGTGGTTTCCCCATCGCAACCGCTCAATACTTTTTCCAAATGTGCATTTTGGTGATGCGATAATCAACGACTGCCGTTGATTTCGTTTTCCACTTTCTTTACCGTTAGATCTTGTCAGTCTTTAACCTTTTCAAAGTATTTCTTTCAAACTATTGTTTTTTGGGTTTTGTTTATTCATTTTTTCACATTTTTTTCCTTTTTTAGAAAACTTTTCTAGGTCTGATTTCTTTTTGGTGTTTTCTGGCTCTTCTTTTGGATTTTCACCCAATTGTGAAAACAGAGTGTCAACACCCTAAACATTCTTTATATAGGAATTAAAAACCATATTTATAGTATGTTGTTGAATGCAAACGAAATCATGGACGATGCATGCTATGAGGACGATTCCTTCTAAGTGAGCATTAAACGACGAATTCAAGCATATGTTGCTAGCAAGGAATCTGTATGCTCATATTAAATTCATGCATTTAACATTAATATCGTATGCTTCTAACATTAAATCGATATGCACATACATTGGTGAAGCTAATTGGATACATTGCATAATAATAATGAATGTTGAGGGCGTTTATACATTACAACATGTAATCCAAAATGCATATCATTTATAAATAACACACAGACCCGACGAGAGTCGCGGCGGGCGTTTCAAGTCAAGCTAGGCTTACATTCAAGTTACCATTTCGAATTTAACTTCAAATAAAACCTACAGACAGAGTTTTGGAATTGTAACAGCTGTGGCATTGTCAATTCAAATTACAATAGATCCGGTTACATAATCTCGACGCCTCTGCCAAGGGCGGAGCATCGTTGGATTGCTTTTCAACTACACATGACTACGGGGAGTCCCCTGGACAACAATTCTTTCAGTGCTCAACAACCTTGCAACAACAATGGAGCGAAGTAGAGGTCGCAATGAGTCTCTCATAGGTTGGCTTTACACCCCTATCATTTCGGCCAAAGGCCTTGCTCCTTAAAAACGTGCAAACGAAAGCAAGAGAAACCCTAACTTCAACTGACAACATTTTAGTAACTCTTCCCCCACCAACAGGGTAAACCAAACCCGAGGGAATAGGACAACGAGTTACCTGTTGAGCTTAGCAAGTCGCCACGACCCCCACTTCTGTTATGAGCTTGCGGGAGTGATTCACTCCACCCTTCGCAGTTGGTTCCCTGCACATCACAACGTGACGATAGGTCAAACCGCGGGAATAACCACAAACCAACTGTTAATGAAATTAAACTATGCCACGACGAAACCAAGAAGATGATGGTTGAGTGACATTACCTGGTGAAGCAACAAGTTGCAGCGTAGCTCGGCTCTGGTTGCACATGTTGCCACAACATTATGAAGGTCAAACCTGGGCCTCGAACTTGCAAAACATAAACATAAATTACAGTGATCCACAACATTGTAAAACGTAAAGATGGTGCAAGCAGCAAACATTATCACTTACATTGCATTGGTGATCACACCGAGTATGGTAACCACTGGTGTAGTATGCATCTCTGGAAGCGAAGTGCCATGGCTTGGGCGTAGACCTTCACCATACCCTGTGCAGAGCCGAAGCTGTCATCGCAGTCGAACAACAAAAGAGTCGAATTCCAAGTGAAGGTACTATCAACGCTAGATACTGGAGAGAGTAGGTGGAGACCACTGCGGCTAGTAGAGAATGGAGTTAATGCAGGAATGGAGATGGCTGGGCACGAAAGCCAAAATCCTGGATCGACGGTGCCAAATGTATCACAACTTCCCATGCAGTGTCCTGGATCACCATCAACGACTCGGAACGAAAGAAAACTAATTGCATTGCAAATTTTGGTGCATGGTACGCCTCGGATAACTTTCCACTGACAAAGTTCCATAAATGGGACGACCCACTGTGTTCACCACATCCCAAAGAATTTAAACGCAGTGTGTGGATAGCCCTCCATCCACGTGAGCATGAGTCACTGTCACCTTCCAACAAGGCATCCCGAAATGGGTTAAAACGTGTAATTGGATTGGTAAAGTCCAAATAGCACAAGCCACAAACCACGTAGGACACCATTTGGAGCGAGCCAGCTTACAACTAGCTAAGTCAGATATCAATTGTCCACATTTAACGTTGAAGTCGAGCTACATTCATTTGTAAGCTCGAGGTCATATCATCATGGCAGCATGAATACTCTCACACGGTTAAGTGTTGACTGGTATTAACTCTACACGTTAAGTGAGCCACGTCGTGTGTTAGTGTTGACTTCCATAAGCGACCCCACACCTTAATAAACCTTTGTATGTTTAATCATATGTGTTGATCCTTAAGGCTAACGTTTTACTTGGTTAATATTCCTTATACTATGTGCATTGTGGTGGTTCCTTGAACCTTATAAAGGAGTGCTATTGCACTATATATAAATATACATAGAACCTTATATATATTTGCATCCACTTCTATGCATAAGAGTTATGTTATGACCTCAAATTTAATTAAGTGTATTGTTATGTGTGTGAGTCGATTTGCATGGTGATGCAAAGTATTGAACTATCATGTTTATATTATTAAGTATGCTTTGGTTGTATGGCATGAAATATATTAATACACCTCCTATTTGTAGGGCACTGAACTAAACTATCCCGCCATGGATAAGCAAGTGTATCTGGTATTTAAAGCAGTAAAACAGATCAGGCTGTATATCCTAAAGAACAAAACTAAAGTCATAGTACCTCACCCCGTTGTTAGATCTCTATTTGTACATAAGGATTTAGGTGAAAGGAGAGGAAACTGGGCCACTGCTCTTCAAGAGTATGACTTGGAATTCAAACCAGCCACCATTATAAAAGGTCAAGGGTTGTGTAAATTACTCATTGAAAATCCAATTGATGAAGAGCTAGACTGGGAGAATGAAGCCGAACTGAGTCTGATTTAGGTATGTCCTATTTTCACCACGCCTGAATCTTGGTATAGAGACCTAGTGCATTATTTGCATCAAGGATATTTTCCGGAGCATTGGAGTTCTAAGCAGAGAAGGGCACTCGGTTTGAAATCAGCATCCTATCAAATAATTGATGGAATACTTTTTAGAAAAAATTATGATGGGATATTTCTCAGATGTCTTGATAAATAGTACGTTGATGAAGTGGTCAAACAATTACATGATGCCTTGCTGGGGGACACTATTCTGGAGATACCACGGCTCATAAAATACTCAGAGCCAGATACTATTGGCCGACTCTATTCAAATATGCCCATGCATATGCTAGGAGTTTTGATATATGCCAAAGAAGTGTTGGCAGATTTCCGAAAGCAGCAGGACCTTTGCAGCCGGTGATTAACTATGAACCATTCGAGCAATGGGGCATAGATGTTATTGGAGAAATAAATCTGAATTCTTCGCTGCAACATCGGTATATTATAATGGCTATGGATTATTTCACCCAGTGGATAGAATCTATTCCATTGTGCAAACTGAATGAAGACGCAGTTATCAAGTTCTTGGAAGAAAACATCATAAGTAGGTTTGGGGTTCCAATTTCCCTAGTCTTTGACAATGCAACTTATTTTTCATCTGTGAAATTAAATGAATTTGTTTATGAGAAAGGAATTAAATTGCATTGTTCAGCAAATTACTATCCCCAAGGAAATGGACTAGCTGAATCTACCAATAAAAACCTTAGCCGAATTCTTAAGAAAATTGTCATTGAGAATCAGAGAAGTTGGCATACAGCCCTCCCAAATTCTTTATGGGCGGATAGAGTTACCCCGAAGAATGCCTTAGGAGTTACCCTGTACACTCTAGTCTATGGTAAGGAAGCCATACTCCCTCCTAACATATTGCTCCCATCCTTACAATTAGCCCAAGCCTTGGTCATTCTAGTATATAGTTGTTAATTTTTTTAATAAATAACTTTTGCACTGTATGACCTTTGCATGTGAGAGTTATAATATTAATGTATATCGATGTGTAATTATTTAATATGTGTATGTAGTCAATACATATGTGCTCCAAAGAGGAGAGTTGTGGCTAAGTCCATTAAAGTATTAATGATGATGTTAGTTTAGGATGGCACGCCTTTGTATAGTGTTAAATCCATACAGATTGTGGTATAGGCTGAGTGAGCTGCAAAAGATACCAGGTCTTGAGTGTCTTGGTGGTATGCATGCATATGTACTAGACCATATTCTGAGTGTTATGTGCATACTACTTAGGCATGTCATAGATGTTACACCCTTGGTGCAGATAGGTAGCATGTGTCATGATGTTGGCATAAAGGACATCTACGTCACATACGCTTGTTCTTGCACGTCATTGTTATAACACTTAAGATGTAAGGGTGCGTATAGTATGAAGGACTATAGCACTTCGGCAAAGAATCATGACGAGCTTTTCTGAAGAAGGTGTGACAGCATTACTTAGATTGTTATGCGTCTGATATGTTTTTCTAAGTATAATTATTAACCTACTGGTGTAACCATGAACAGTAATGTAGGGTTGTGGGCTCATGCAAAAAAAAAATGGTAAGCGGAGACATGACACCATTAATGACCAAGTCATGACTATCCAATTACAAAATTTTATAAAGCAATTTTTTTTTCAAAATGTTCACTATGCGGGTGCTTCCCCTGAACCCCCGCTAGAGGGGGGCCTCCCAAACTAGTTGTAGGACCCCCCATGGTGACTGTAGTGGTGGGGAGATCCCCCCCTACACCCCCCCCCGTAATGGGATGGGATCCAGAAACTGCTGAAACAGGACCTCTGAATTAGGAATATCAGAATCCACAACCAATAATCTCCCACTTGGAGACTGATCACAACAACTCCACCGCTATTACATCTGTTGGAATATGATCCAAAACTTGGAACTTTCAAGCCCAACTGAAACCGAATGGGAACTCAATTTCTCTTTGGTTACTACCTTTGTCAACATGTCTGCAAGATTCTGGCTAGTATGTATCTTTTCCAACTTTAGCAGTTCATCTTCCAGAACAGACCATATGAAATGGTACTTCAATTGTATATGTTTAGTCTTAGAATGGAAGGTTGAGTTTTTTGAAATATGAATGACACTCTTGCTATCACTATACAACCTACTATATTTATGCTTCTTACCTAGTTCCTCCATGAACCTCTATAGCCAAATAATCTCTTTACTATCCCCTATAGAAGCAACATACTCTATTTCCTTGTTGAAAGTGCAACAGCCTTTTCAACTTCGAAATACAACTTACTGTTCTTCCACCTATAGTGTTAGAATATCAAGTAATACTGAGAGGTGGGGGGTGAATCAATATTAGGATATCTATTTAAATTTTTATCACTTTAAAATAGAATCAACAATGAAGACAAAACACACAATATTATCGTGGAAGCCCAATTGGGAAAGCCACCAATACTTTCTATTACTGCAAAATTATATTTACAAATAGTTTGCAAGCACCAACTTGTTGAATGCACCAACACCCAAATTTTTCAGCAACGACTGAAGGATGCACCAACACCCTGTTTACCAGCAACAACGTGAAGGATGCTACGACCCCCTATAGGATTGCAGCCTTCCCTTGCACCTCCCAACCACACTAATTTGATTTTATCAGATTTCTATATCTTCTTATTTCTTCAATTCCATCACTGGTTATTCTTCATTTTCTTGGTCTATGTCTGTTCTTGCTTCTACTTCGATCTGGACTACAGATACATCTCTTTTCCAATTCAAGTATATGTTTATATATCTTTAACATCCAGATGAACCATCATGTATCTCATCCCTCTTCTCAATCACATCTCTTCATTCTGGAAACTTATGTCTTTTCACAATCGCATCCTTTCACTAAAGTAATTAACTATGCTTTAATTTTTACAATCACCCCTTTTTATTAATAATAACTCTTCAAATATTAACCTCTACATTTTTCAGATTCATTATGATCTTATTAGTGATGTCAAAACTAATCGACCTCACTTGATGAAAAAAATACTTCTATGATTAACGCATTTCCAGAATTCATTTACTAATTTCTTCCTACGGCGTAAATAAAACAATCAACCTCCTCCATCTTCATATTTTTGTTGCAGTAATGAGATTCTTCTCTTTATTATGCACTAAGGATTTTTCTGGAGATGCTTGAATCATCTTGCCCGCCATACTTAAAATACCTCTTTGCGGGATTAATATAATCTTTGCGTGGGCATATCATTATGCCTCTTGCGGGCATATCATTATGCCTCTTGCAGGCATATATTAATGCCTTTGCGGGCATATTTAAACCCTTTTTCGAGCATACCCAAGCCCCTTGCAGGAACTATTCAAGCCCCTTGTGGGCATATCCCAAGCACCTCGCGGGCATTCTTCAAGCCCCTTGAGGGCATATCCCAAGCACCTAGCGGGCATTCTTCAAGCCCCTTGAGGGCATATCCCAAGCCCCTTGCAGGAATTATTCAAGCCCCTTGCAGGAATATCCCAAGCCCCTTGTGGGAATAATTAACGACTCTCCTTTTTTGGGGTGACCAATCACACCAGGCCAACCCATTAGTCCTCTTCAGCTTCTATACCTGGCGGGCATTTTACTAGAACAGTGCAAATCAAGCCAGAAGGCCCTTTTGGCAGACTAATAACTTAACCCTCAGAGACTATTTGGACAAACTACTAATACGGTTAGATGCACAACCAAACAATATGGATCCATATATCCTCATAATCAATTAATCCATCAAATACAGAAGATTGCATGCATTTTTCTGAGGCCACTTAGCCAGTTTTACTAGCAGAATTATCATCCTATTACCTAGTTTGCAACCTCATCACATATGCCATATCATCATACATGCCATATGTTCACTTTCTTTGTTATTCCTTTGTCATTAATGAACTTCTTTTGACATCAATGACAATCATACTCAACATTCTCCCCCTTTGTCATTGCTGACAACAACTCTTCAATTTTCTCCCCCTTTGACATTAATGGCAAAGGCCTCCTTTTGATAGCTCCCTTGTCAACATGTCTCCCCCTGACATAATGTCTTTTCTCCTTTTTATCTATTGTAGGGAGATTACTCCCAACTATTGTCGAAGATGCTCAAATGCTTCTTTGGGTTGTGGCTTAGTGAATATATTAGCTATATGTTCCTTTTTATCAACATATTCCAGTTTGATAACCTTTTGTGACACTTGCTCTCTTAGAAAATGATATTTTATTGGAATGTGCTTTGTCTTGGAGTGCATGACAATATTTTTGGATATGTTTATAGCACCTGTATTGTCACAATGTATAGCAATGGGATCCTCATATTTTACAAGTAAATCTTCCAATGTTTGCTTCATCCAAATGACTTGTGTACAACATGATGCATCAACAATATACTCAGCTTCTACTGTAGATAGTGAAATGGAGGATTATTTTTTGCTTAGCCATGACACCAATCAATTTCCTAAGTAAAATGTTGCTCCACTAGTTCTTTTTCTGTCATCAATACTTCATGCTCAATCTGTATCAGTGAATGCCCTTAGAGTGAATTTATTGCTTTTTGGATACCATAATCCATAGTCCATAGTACCTTTTAGATATCTAAGAATTGTTTTTACTGCAGCCACATGTGTTTCTTTTGGGGCTGATAGGAATCTGGAAACCAAACCTACAACCTGCATTACATCTAGTCTTGTAGCTATTACATATAATAAACTACCAATCATTGACCTATGCATAGTATGATCTACTTCTAAGGATTCATCATTATTGCTCAATTTACAACCAGTGACCATAGGAGTACTAACAGGTTTGGATTCTTCCATTTTGAACTTTTTCAATATCTCTTTGATATACTTAGTTTGAGAGATGAAGATCCCTTTTTCTGATTGACATACTTGTAAACCTATAAAGAATGTTAATTCCCCCAACATTGAAATTTCAAATTCCTACTTCATTTTTGAAGCAAGTTTACACTCAGAATTTGTAGATCACTTCCAAATATGTTATCATCTATGTAGACTACAACAATGATCATTATTTTGTTTTAAAACTTTATGTATAGATTACTGTCAGTGGCCCCTCTTTTATATCCTTGATTTTTTAAATACTTTTCAAGTCTTGAGAACCATTATCTTGGAGCTTGTTTAAGACCATAGAGTGCCTTCTTAATTTTGCAAACATACTCTCTATTTTTTGATAAGAGAAAACATTCATGTTGCTCAAAATATACTTCTTCTTCAAGTTATCCATTAAGAAAGGCAAATTTTACATCCATTGATACACTTTAAAGTTCTTGTAGCATGACAAAGCTAAAAGCATCATAATGGATTCAAGTCTTTCCACAAGTGCAAAATTTTCTTCAAAATCAACGCCTTCTACTTGAGCATATCCCTTGGATACTAATATGGCCTTGTTCCTTATCACATGACCATCCTCATTGAACTTGTTTTTAAATATCCGTTCGGTTCCAATAACATTCATGTCCTTAGGTCTTGGGACAAATTCCCAAGTTTGGATCTTCTCTATTTGATCCAGTTCATGATTCCTGGAATTGATCCAATCCTCACGTTTGCAAACTTCTTTAAAGGTTTTGGGTTCTACTATCGAAAGTAGTTCCTATTCTTCATCATAAAACAATTTTCTCCTTGTTTTAACTCCTGAGTTTTTGTTACCAATTATTTGACTTTCAGGATGATTCTTTTGAACCCATATGGATGGTTTTTTTGTGTCTAATATGGGGGAGTCTTCATTCTCATTTTCATGTGATTATTCTTTCTCTTCTTTCTCTTCTTCTTCGTCTTCAAGAATATCCTCTTCTTGTGAATTTTCTTCTTTTTCTTCATCAACTATTTCTTCATCATCACTTTCTTCAGCATCCACACTTTCTTGGATTTGTATTCTTCTTGGTTTAGTGTCATCTACAGTTACATTTTCACTTTCTATGATCTTGTGAAACCTTAGATTATAACATCTGTATGCCCTTTTAGTGGAATAATATCCAATAAATGTGCCTTCATCTTCTCTAGAGTCAAAATTCCCTAGATTATCATCATCTCTTTTTTATGTAGCATTTACTTCCAAAGACTCTAAAATATTTAACTGAAGTTGATCTTCCAAACCATAGCTCATAATGAGTTTTGTCACTATTTACTCTGAGTTGTCCTCTTTTTTGTACATAGACAACTGTATATATTTCTTCTCTCCAATAGCCATTAGGAATTTTTGCTTCATTTATCATAGTTCTAGCTACTTCTTGGACAGTCATGTTTTTCCTCTCAACAACTCCATTTTGTTGAGTAGTTTTTGGGGCTGAAAAATGCCTCTTGATTCCATGAGTTTCACAAAAATTATTGAATTCATTTAAGGTGAACTCACCACCATTATATGATATTAGACATTTAATCTTGAGATTTGCGTCATTTTCAACAAGTGCTTTGAAGGCTTTGAACTTCATAAAGGCTTCTGATTTTTCTTTAAGAAATGCCACCCAAGTCATTCTTGTATAATCATCAATTAGTAACATGAAGTAATGTTCACCTTGAAATATTTAGTCCTTGTAGGTCCACAAAGATCAATGTGAATTATTTCTAATGGTTGATAGGTTGTATGCTCTTTGACCTTGAAGTGTGTTCTTGTTTGCTTTGCATGAAGATAGTGTCTACAAACGTGGTTTGGTGGTTTTATGATATTTGGTAAATTTCTTACAGCTCCCTTCTTACTAACTTTTACAATATTTTCAAAGTTCAAGTGCCCCATCCTTCTATGTCATAGCAAAATTTCATCAATTTGACTCATATAACATTTTTCTTCATTTTGTAGAATATACACAATGCTTGGAGTTCTCACAGCAGTCCCAACAAGTTCTCCCGAATCTTTTCTTTTGATTTCACACTTCTTAGAATCAAATATACGTATGTGTCCTTGATCACATGTTTGGATTACACTTAAAAGATTAGGTTTTAAGTTCTTTACAAGCAAAACATTTTCAGCTTTCATCTTGTCTCTAAGAGCCACTGTACCCTTCCCAATTATTTTAGAGGATCGATTATCTCCAAAGGTGACTTTTCCTTTTTTATTTCTGTTTAGGCTTATAAATTTGTGTGGGTCTCCTGTCATATGTTTTGAGCATCCACTGTCCATATGCCATATATTTTTTTTTTTCTGTTGCACATAGAGTTATTGAACATACCACATCTTCCTTCTTCCTCCAAACCTTCTTTTCCTCATTTCCTTGAGATTTTGTGGTGTCATTCTTCATAGGAATCACTAGTTTACAATTTCTAGCTATGTGTCCTAGGTTACCACATTTGTAACATTCTATACTACAACTTTGTTTCTTATACAACAAATATTGTGATGTATTGCCTTTCCCAATAGGAACGTTTAGTTTACAATTTCTAGACATATGTCCAAAATTGTTACATGCATAACAATTTCCCAAAAAGAGTTGTTGATGTCTGGTTGGCATATTATCTATCCAACTTTCAGTTTGAGAGTGAGCTAATTTTTTACCGTATTTCTTTACAACTGGTTTCATAAGTGCATCAGCATAACTTCTTTGATTTCCTTCTTTATTTATGAAAGAGGATTGTTCTGACTTCTTTCCTTTATCATAGCCTAGTCTAGTTTTATTACTGAATGGTCTTTAACAACTTAGGATGTCATCTAGAGTTTTTGAGCTCCTCTTAAATTTTGATTGAATAGATTCTTCATCAGTATTCTTTCTGAGCAAGATCATTTCAGCTTCGAACTTTTCTTATTCTTCCTCTCGTTTCTTGAGTTGTTGTTCTAGATTGTTTTCGACCTTTTTGGCTTCTTGAAGCTAATTTTTTAGGTAAACAATAATTATTTCTAATTCTTCAAGAGTACCTACAAGTTCTGCTTTAAGATCTACCACAACTTCTACTTCTTCTTCAAAGATTTTATTTTATATTCCCATGAATAGGACTTTTGCTTCTTCATCTTCACTAGACTCATTTGAGCAGCTATCGTCCATGGAATAAAAAGTCTTCTTTTTGTTTATCTTAAAAATCTTTTTGTTTTTCTTGAAGTTATTAGGGCACTCATCATCATCTTCTTGTTTGGAATAAGGACATTTTGAAGCAAAGTGACCAATTCCCCCACAATTAAAACATTTTAAGGGAAATTTACATTTGAACTTACCAATACATCTCTTAATATTTTTAACAAGAAATGCTTCTTTATTATCGGAGTCTTCTGATTGAAACTTCGTTTTAGATTTCTTAGCTAGTTTTGATGCTTTAAAAGTTGCTTCCTTCTTTTGAGAATTATCTTGCCCAATCCTCATATCATAAGCTATGAGAATTCCATATAACTCTTCCATGGTGAGTTTGTCAAGATTTTATCTATCTTCTAGTGTGGAATTCTTGGGATTGTAAATCATTGGAAGTGATCTTAGGACTTTTTCAACTATTTATTTTTCTTTCAATTCTTCTCCTAGCCCTTGAATTGCATTCACAATTTCATCAATTCTCTCAAAGTATTCTGAAATGTTTTCTTCTTCCTTCATTTTTAGACATTCAAATTGGGTTTTAAAAGTCTAGAGTTTTTCCCTTTTTACCTTGGTGTCTCCTTCATAGATGGTCTATGATTTGTCCCATATTTCCTTTGTTGTCTTGCAATGCATCACTTTGGCAAAGACTGTTCTGGCTAATCCAACCAAGA
The DNA here is from genome assembly GCA_027924585.1 of Larix kaempferi. NCBI lineage: Eukaryota > Viridiplantae > Streptophyta > Pinopsida > Pinales > Pinaceae > Larix > Larix kaempferi. Next base: position 13,952,157 of record BSBM01000138.1, on the reverse strand, counting down.
TTCCATTAACAACTTTGGCATTGCTTCCAAATTGTTTTATTCCTTCAAGATCTATTGGAGGGGTTTTGGAATATGTGTACCCTGTTTCTATAGACATCCAAACATCTAATCCAAGAGACATTGTGTATTCTCATCCGGATGCTCCAGAACGCATAATCTTCTCCATTAAATATTGGAACTTTGGAGGACATTTTTACTTGTTGATCCATAGTGATAAAAAAATTTATCTTCAAGTGTTTTAAAATTTTAATAAAGAGCCCGCTCCGATACCAATTGTTAGATTATCAAGTAATACTAAGAGGTGTGGGTGAATCAATATTAGTCTATCTATTTAATTTTTTATCACTTTAAAACAGAATAAAAAATGAAGACAAAACACACAATATTATCGTGGAAGCCCGATTGGGAAAACCACCAATACTTTCTATTACTGCAAAATTATATTTACAAATAGTTTGCAAGCACCAACTTGTTGGATACACCAACACACAAATTTTTCAACAACGACTGAAGGATTCACCAACATCCTCTTTACCAGCAACAACTAGAAGGAGGCTACGACCTCCTATAGGCTTGTAGCCTGTCCTTGCACCTCCCAACCACCCTAATTTGATTTATCAGATTTCCATATCTTCTTATTTCTTCAATTTTGTCATTGGTTATTCTTCATTTTCTTGGTCTCTGTCTTTTCTTGCTGCTACTTCGATCTAGACTGCAGAGACATATTTCTTCCAGTTCAAGTATCTGTGTATATATCTTTAATATCCAAATGAAACATCATGTATCTCATCCCTCTTCTCAATCACATCTCTTCATTTTGGAAACTTATGTCTTTTCACAATCATGCCCTTTCACTAAAGTAATTAAATCTGCTTTAATTTTTACAATCATGCTTTTTTATTAATCATAACTCTTCAAATATTAACCTCTGCATTTTTCAGATTCGTTATGATCTAATTAGTGATGTCAAAACTAATCGACCTCACTTCATTACAAAATTACTTTGTTGATTAACGCATTTCCAGAATTCATTTACTAATTTCTTCCTCCAGCGTAAATAAAACAATCAACCTCCTCCATATTCAGATTTTCATTGCAGTCACGAGCTTCTTCCCTTTATGATGCACTAAGGAGTTTTCTGGAGATGGCCAAATCATCTTTCCCGCCATACTTAAAATACCTATTTGCGGGCTTAATAGAAGCTTTGTGCAGGCATATCATTATGCCTCTTGTAGGAATATATTAATGTCTTTGCGGGCATATTTAAACCCTTGTGCGGGCATATCCAAGCCCCTTGCAGGCATTATTCAAGCCCCTTTCAAGCATATCCCAAGCGCCTTGCGGGCATATCCCAAGTCCCTTGCGAGTGTTGAAATATTGTAACTTCTAAGAATATTATATTTGTACTTTATTATTCCAGATATGTTTCATTCCTCCGTGAAGACCTTATTGTATATCTGGAGATGTTTATTCCTCCGTCATAATGTGGTAACTTGGGTTATTAGACTTCCCTAGTGGGGGTCGGCCCTATATGTGTTATGTGGGTCAAAGGGTTATTAGACCACCCTAAAGGGGTCGGCCCAGTTAGTTGTAATGGGGTGTTTAACCCAGTGGTTAAATTGGGGCCAACCTAGTTAATATAAAATACAAGTCGGAGTTGTGTATAAATAGAGGAGGTGTGTTCCTCATTTAACACACACTACACTCACTTGTGAATAGTGCATAAGTGAGGGACAGGTCTGCTATGGAGGAGAAGCAACTCATGGTTGTGGATTACATCTTTGTATTTTCTAGTCATCTATATTGAGTAAGCTTTGTTGGGTTTTCTTCCTTATGAGGGTTTCCCAGGATAAATCTATGTCTTTTGTGTTTATGATGTGCTTGTTGTTCTTCCAGTGATCCTATATATGTTATTATTATGAAATGGAATGTAATGCTGATATTTTCTATCTTAGAATATTGAATCTTAACATGGTATCAGAGCTAACCTGAAGGGAGGCAATGTATGGCACTTACGACACTTGCTTCACTTACAACAATTTGAAGGTTAGGGTTTTGTATAGAAAAAATAAGTCATTGTGGCACTTTCTCTATAAATATATGTTTGGAAAGGTTCAAGATCGGAAACCTTTACAGGTCGTAGATAACATCCCCAGGTACCTTGTGTCCAAAGGAAACCCTCATATTCGTTGTACTTTGTGAGTTATGATCAATACAAGTTAGGGTTTCTGCCTCTTCTAGATCTCAGTCATAATCAGGTGACCTAGGAAAAAAGGCCATAACTTGGGCTAGGAAGCTCCAAATGAAATTTCGTAAAAAGTGACAAGTAGTGCACAGAATGTACTATCTCAAGTAACGTTTTCAGAGGCCGAAGTTGAACCAGTGACACGTGGAACTCCATACATGTTCGCTCTCATGTTTTATCTGATAAACAAGTCACGTTGCAACACTTGGCATAACTCTCTATCAGAGACTCCAATTGAGGTCAGACATGTGGGGTTGGAAAGACAACAGGTCGGGCTACCACAGGTAGAAGTTTTAGACCCTATGAATTGAAAAATTCGGAGTTACACCAGAAACAATCAGGTACATATTTCTGTCAAAACAAAATTATTTTTTGAGCACCTTCATTCATGGCTTCAGGAATTTAGGGTTTCAGAGAAAGTTGAAATTTTTGTAATCAGAGACCACGGCTCGGGGTTGCTGCATATAAATATCTTCCTCCAAATCCCCATGGAGAAATGTCATTTTTACATCTAACTGTCCAAGTTGCAAATATTCTACCACCACTAGACTTAAAATAGTTCAAATTGAAGTCATTGTATCAAAAGGATAAAATATTTCATCAAAATATATACCTTTCTTCTGTGCAAACCCCTTTACAACAAGTTTGTCCTTATACCGCTTATTTCCTCCATATTTTTCCTTCAACCTATAAACCCATTTATTGTGCAATGCTCTTTTACCTACAAGCAATTGAACCAAATCTCAAGTCTGGTTTCTTACCAATGAGTCCATCTCCTCATTCATGCCTTACTCCCACTTCTTTCTAATTTCCACATGCATTGCTTCTTCATAACATTCTGGTTCACAAGAATTAGTCATCAATAAATAATACAATGAAGGAGAGAATCATTCAGGGGGTCTAACTAACCTAGTATATCTTCTAACACTTGCAAGAGTTTGAGGTACCTGTTGTTGTTCTTGATTTTTCGGCACCTTTGGAACTTCATTTTCTTTGATTTCATCAAGTAATGTATACTCTGTGTTTTCCTTTTCTTGTTTCTTTCCCTACAACTGATCTTTATACATGACCTAATTTCATTGAATGCCACATCTCTAATCCTAATGATTTTTGTTATTTTCGTAATCATCAACCCTGTATCCGATAAATGTACATTTCTTGGATTTATCTTCAAGATTTGTTCTATTTTCTTTATCAATATGGAAAAATGTTTCTCAACCAAAAGTTCTTAGAAATGAGTAGTTTACATTTTTACATATCCATGCCTCCTCTAGAATCCCACCATCCAAAACACTTGAAGGCCCTATGTTTATTAAGTAAACAACAGTATCTACAACATTTTCCCAAAACTATAAGGGAAACCCTACATGCAATCTCATACACCTTGCACACTCCATGATTTTTCTATTCATCCTTAATGACACACCATTTTCTTGTGGTGTTCATGGGACTATTTTCTCTCTACAAATCCCATGGTATGAACAATAATGATAAAAATCCTTACCGCAGTATTCACCTCCATTATTAGATCTGAGACACTTTAACCTTTTTCCTGTATCATTCTCAACCAAATATTTCCACTTCTTAAAAGCAGTGAACACGTCATATTTATGTCTAATGCAATAAACCCAAGTTTTTCTATTTGCATCATCAATAAAAGTAAAATAATAATGAGAGCCACCAAGAGATTGTACCTGAGTCAGTCCCCATACATATGTATGCACAAGTTCTAAATTTTCACTCTTCTTCTATTTCCCAACCCTGAGAAATCTAAATCACTTTTTTTTTCCATAAACAAAGTTCCCACATAATTTCGAACTTACCTGCTTCAGATATGGCAGCAACTTCCTTGAGTGGAGAATCTGCATCCCCTTCTCACTCATGTGGCTAAGCCTATGATGCCACAATGTTGTATATGTTCCTGTGGAGGATAAAGAGATAGAACATTCAATATTATGAGGACATAAATACAACATATCTATCATGTCTCCTTTTTCTATCACCATCGATCCTTTAGTGATCTTACACCACATTTATCCAAACGTATATAAAAGGCCAGCATCTCCCAACTACCCTGTTGAGATCAGATTTCTTTTCATAGTAGGAATATGCCTTAAATATTTCAGCAACCATTCAATTCTATTCTTTAATTTTATACATACCTTACCCATTCCAACAATTTTACATGGTTCATCATCACCCCAAACATGTCCAAAATCACCTAGAACATAATTATGAAAAATTTTCCTATGGGGTGTAGCATGACATGAAGCCCTTGAATCTACTACCTAGTAATCACTAATATTATCTAATGCAAGAATCAAAGAATATTGTAACACATCACTTGCTACATTTGCTTCCTGGGTAGCTCATAATGTCCATCTCCTTTCTTCTTTAGAGATCTGCAGTATTTCTTCATATGTCCTTTCTTTCCATAGTTCCAATACTCAATATTTGCTAGTCTAAACTTGGATCTTCCTTTTTTGTACTTGCTGCGATTACCTGGGATCTTTCCTCTCTCCCTTTGTCTTCCCCTGCTCTCCATGGTCAACACATTGCCTGATGTTTCACCTGTTATTTTACTTCGCATTTCCATGCTAATAATAACACCAACAACATCATCAAATTTCAAAGTGTTGAACCAAAGACATAGCTACTTACAGCCATGACCAAGACATTCCAGCTTTCTGGTAATGAGAAAGAGGTTAGAAGAGCCCTAACCTCATCATCAAAGTTCACTTTTACAGAACTTAGTTGATTTGTAATCATATTAAATTCATTTAAATGATCAGAAACAAATCCACCTTCTGACATCTTCATATTAAATAAATGCTTCATTTGAAATACCTTGTTGGAAGCCAAGGGTTTTTCATGCAATTTACCTAATGTGCTCATTAGACCCTTCATTGTATTTTCTTTTGAAATATTGAAAGCCACCGATGAAACCAGGCACAAGCGTATTGTTACCAGTTCCTTTCTATCAAAAACCTCCCATTCTTCGTCCTTCATAGTTTTCGACTGTTTTTATTTTCCTCCCAACAGTAGGAATAGATCCTTCTGATACAGATAGTCCTCCATTTGCATATTCCATAACTGGTAGTTTTGGTCGTTAAATTTCTCGACCTTAAACTTTCCTTCTTCTGCCATTGCTCCCACTCGAACCAGAAACCCTTCTTTCCTGCGAGTTTATTTGCCAAATAGAACTTTGACTCTGATACCAATTGTTAGAAAAACATGATCGCAGAGCAATAAAAATAAACAAGATGCAAATATAAAACATATAAACACAATACAAGAGAGACACCACTAAACGTGGTTCACACAATCTAGGCTACGTCCACGGAGAAATTGGCAGTCCTTTTATTATACCATCTAGCAAAATGAAGGGATGCAATCCGCAACACATCCGTTGCAATTCATTAGAGGAAATTTGGATGAAAAATGATCCACCCAACCCTAATTAAAATTCCATGTCATCATGTATTAGCCAATCAAAATGCTTAAAAATTCAAAAGAGGTGCATATAAAAGAATTGGGGAAAAAACAAAAACTATTTTTTTGGATCATATTTTCAACTCATCTCTTTGTAGATTTACTCAAATTTCAAGCAGGAGCACTTGTTGAATGTAGAATTAAATTATGCATCTAGCGAGTACCCAACTTGCATACTATTAACATCATCTACATCATGAAAAATTGGATTTAATAACGCACCTACTATACTTTTAAGACTGGTTGTCACTGCATTTAAATATTATATCCATAAATTCTTAGAAGTATACTTTGACGACTGGACAGTATTTGGCCTTTTGAAGAACATTCATGCAAACTAAAGGATGATGTTAGCGAAGTGGAGACTGTATCATATTTCCTTGAATTTGAAGAAATGCGTCTTTTGTGTTCCCTATGGTATTTTATTGGGACACACATAGTTTGTAAGCAAGGATTGATGGTTGATCCAACAAAGATAGAAATCATACTAAATCTTCTAGCGCCTAATTCAATTAAGTAGTTACGCACTACATTGGGACACATAGGATACTACATAAAATTCAATAAAGGATATGCGAATATAACTGCACCTATGGAGAAACTACTGAAGAAAGAAGTGAAGTACAATTGGACTGAAGATTTCTAAAAAGGATTAGACACACTGAAAGAGAAAATGCTTACAACGCATATTCTCGTCTATCCTGACTGGAATAATCCATTTCATGTACATGTAGATGCTTCATCGATAGCACTTGGAATTGTACTAGCACAACCAGTTGAGGTAGGCATCAATCATCCCATTGCATTTTCAAGCACAAAGCTATCCTTAGTATAAAAGAATTATACAACAACAGAAAGGGAAGGCTTAGCTATGGTGTATGCATTGCATAAATTTAGACACTACTTGCTAGGTTTTCATTTTTGTACGTTCACTGACCATTCAGTGTTGAAATACTTGGTCAATAAACCAGTGTTAGGGGGAAGAATATGCATATGGTTGTTACTATTTCAGGAATATGATTTTGAAATCATAGTGAAACCAGGAAAATTAAATGCAGGACCTGACCATCTTTCAAGAATCAAGTTAGGAGAAGAACCTAATAATTTGGAGGACAATCTACCAGATGCGCAGTTGTTTTCTATCTAGGTAGCAAATGACTACTTTAGGGATATTGTAGAATTTCTGACCGCACGGTTAGAACCTACAGAATTTACTATGCAGTAGAAGAAACAATTAGTGGTAAAAGCAGTTGATTTTACCCTCATTGCAGGAAAATTATACAAACTGGGACTAGATAAAGTATTATGAAGATGTGTATTAGAACCTGAGAAACCTATGATTCTTTCTGAAGTAGATTCAGGAGTATCTGGAGGACACTACGCAGGAAGAGCGACTACGCAGAAAATTTTGAGATCAGGGCTAAGGTGGCCTACCATACATAAAGATTCAAAAGAACACTGCCATAATTGTGATGTATGCCAGAGAACAAGGAAGCCATTTCGGAGAGATGAGATGCCATTAGTTCCACAATTGACTTTGTAAGCATTTGATAAATGGGCTATTGAATTTGTAGGACCTGTTAACCAACCAGGGAAGAGAACTGGTTCGAGATATATCATTACAGCTACAGATTATCTAACCAGGTGGGAAGAGAAAAAACCAGTGAAGGACTGTAGCGCGGTTACTATCGCGCAAATAATTTTTTAGAACATCTTAACAAGGTTTGGATGTCCAAAATTTTTTATGAGTGATCAAGGAACCCATTTCTTGAACATAACTATTGAAGCCTTAATAGAGGAATTTCAGATATTCCATCAGAAGAGCACACCATATCATCCACAAGATAATGGCACTATAGAATCCTTTAATAAAGTACTGGAGAATGCATTGAATAAGGTATGTAATACAATCATGGATGATTGGGATATTATAATTCCAACAGTATTATGTGCATATAGAACAACTTGTAAAAAGTTGACAGGACATACACCTTTCAGATTAGCATATGGACAGGAAGTTGTCATGCCCATGGAATACATAGTGCCAAGCTTGAGAATTGTAGCATTCACAGATATGGCTGATAATGAAACAATGGATGAAGGACTATTATAGCTGATTGGATTGGAGGAAGACCGCTTCATTGCAGGTTTCCATCAACAAGTACAGAAAGATAGAAAAAAGGTATGGCATGATAGACACATCAAACATAAATTCTTCCAGGTAGGAGACCTTATCCTCCTATATGATAGAAAATTTATGAAGCTTCCTGGAAAATTTAAAATGCATTGGTTAGGGCCATACATTGTCAAACATGTTACTAATGGAGGAGAAATCCAGCTAGCAACATTACTTGGAGAGAATTTACAAGGTCTTGTCAATGGGAGTATACTAAAGCCTTACAGGGATGTCCCTACTCCTATAACCATAATTTAAAGAATGCAGGAATGTTTTACGTGTCAAGTGTAGTTGAAATTGGACACTAAAACAATGGGCAGAGACTGCACACAGTTTTGATAAAAATGCACAGTTTTACAATATATGAAGGAATGTTGCGAAGCGCACATAGTAAGTCATGCTGCGAAGCTGAAAAAAAAAGAGGGGGTGTAGCACTACGAGGTTCAATCATAAAGAAGGTAAATGTGAATTTAACCTCGTCGTTCACTAACCGCCAGTGAAGCTAGAGGAAACTAGTCGTTACAATATTGTTCAGAAACTAGCCGTTACAGTTTTGTTTGGAAACTAGCCGTCATACAGTATTTTTGGGAACTGGCTTTTTTTGCTTTTAAGGCATATTTTCCCGTTAAGAAACATTTAATGAAGAAAAAGGACCAGAATATCAATGAATATTTCACCAACGGACAAGGAATTAAATGTTAATTTAGTTGTTTTTGGGCACGGCTTAGTGAATTTGTGCCTATAAATAGTAAAGACCGTATAGTTACCGGTTTTAACGTAACTTGTAAATTTTTACCATGCGTAATTTCTGAGGATTTACCAGTTAAGAGCAAGAGTAATTCAATAGTTTATGTCTGAGCAATAGAGCTTGGAAGAGATATTGAAAGAATTCCAACACTCTAGTTTAGAAGGAATCATGTAGTCACCCGCGACAAAGACAGTACTGGAAAAAGGTGGAACATCTAAGGCTTCACTGCGGGACATGCCAGAGCCAAAGAAGAAAGACAATCAGAAGGCCACTAGGCAAGAAAATTCGAAGTTCGTAGAGATTCCAAAGGCGCATCAACTAGAACCACCTCACGAAAGATCAATTATGTTGGTACCTAAGTACATACCTCTGAGCAGAGATGATTCTCCAGTGGTGACACTCAAGAAAAGTCTGCAATATGTGATTTCGCTGCCGCCTATGTCAAGTCACGTGCAAGAGAAAGAGGATTTGCTTGGAAAAATCCCGGAATGCAAGTTCACAGATCACAACTTGTTGCATGACAAGAAGTCTCCTCAATTCTATCCAGATCAGTATATGTGTAGAAAATACCATGAAGCCCCGAAGCAATCGACAATTCATGCACAAGACTGGATTGCATTGTCGCAGCCATCTGGATTGTTGAATTTTCTATGTATTTCGCACTTTGACAGAAGTCCATAGCTCACCGTGGTTGTGTGAATATTGATTTCATGTATGCACCAAGGCAACTTGTGGTTAGACTGCAAGATTGACATCAACATAGACTTGATCTATAGGATTACGCACCTGAGAAAAAGAGGCACCGACCCTGCAACAGAGTTTGTAGGAAAGTACAAAGACAAAGAGCTTGCATGAAAAGGTGCTGAGAAATTTTAGACCAACCGAGGTGTCGACCACTGTAATCTCCTTAGCTGCAAAGGCTAAGGATGGATTCCAATACAATTGGGTAGGCTACCTCCTGAACGAGTTCTTAGATAATGCCGTGGATGCGTAAGACAACGGCTATAAATTTCATTATAGATGGTTGTTAGTCTTGATCACATTCATAGGCTAAAAAGAGCCTAATTATCAACAAAATGTACCGGTGTTCATTGGAGATTGTTGAGGACCCAGCCACGCAAACATGTGGGCCAATTCGAATCCAAACAAACAAAAGGTAAATAATGTACAGTTGTACACATATTATGAGCAGTTATGCGAAGTCATCAAGCGCACTTCGCGTATTCCGAAGGAGATACCAACAACATATATTCGCAAGATGTGATTCAAGGCGAACTTGCACTTTATTTTTATTCAGCCGAGAGAACCAATGAACCCAGACTGGTATGAGGGGAAATACCAGCTGGACGCATAGAAGATAGATCTTATCCTTGAAGATTAGCCTCCAGAGTGGAATATTGATGCACCGGTGAACTTGGTCACTACATCAGAGGAAAATTAAAATAAAAGCGATGTTCAGGACCAAAACGAAGAGAAAATTTAGGAACAACAACAAATTGTTGACTTGCCAGCATGTGAGAAAAGGAAGAATACCGACACATCCGTGATGGAGAGTTCACAAATAAAGAAGCAAAAAGCAAGTAAAATTCTACTTGATGCGCAATTTCATGATGACGACTACGAATGCATCATAGAATTGAAGAGACACTCTCCATTAAAGATAGAAAGAAATAGGAACTCCAAGCGAATATGATGGAGAGCATCGCAAATTGAAAATCATGGTCGCAAGAGTAGAACAAATCCATAGAGACTTGGTAAGGGAATCAGACTTTGATGATTGTTGAGCACTCTATACGTCAGTTAATTAAAGCTAACACACAAAATGATCAATATAAATTGTCAAACCCAAGAAGGTCTTTTATTTCAAAGGTAATGAGCACAATCTATGCATAAACAGATTAAGCAGTTGATTAATGAATGTAAGTAATGATCCTACCTAGATGCGCAACCAGCTCATTCCCTAAGCAACTAATCTAATTCACACATCTACAAATCCCAATTGAAACAATCCTTCTTACAGAATCAATCCAGAAAGTTAATGATCTAATAATGAAATGAAATGAAATTACTTTTGCAAGAAGTTAAATCCTAATGATCATCAAACTACAGCATTCAACCTTTACCAAAATGATCTATCCAGTGACTATTGTAACTCCAACATTATTTGTCTAATCTATGTATGCAATTAAAGATACAACAGCAACCAGAATTGAAATACAAGCTTGAACTCTACTGATGATTACTGGAAGTCCTAGAAAGCATAAATAACTACCAATTGATTGGGATCAAGCTTGGTTGTTACAGCTAATTAAAACACACATGCAATTAATTGAATTGTTCTACACAGTCGACTGTCACACCACTCTTCTACAGCTATTCAAGACGAAACTGTAAACTACCAGCAAGGAAGCTAATCTCTGTTACAGCTATCAGCAATGTCTGCAACTTTCCACACCACACAACAGAAATGAAATTAAACTATTCTCTGTTATAGCTATCAGCAATGTCTGCAACTTTCCACACCACACAACAGAAATGAAATTAAACTATTCTACCTGTCAATGTTATAGATTGATCTGGAAAGACATGGATATAGCTCATGAAAATAGGATGGAATTAGGGAAAAAAGGTGTAATAGAGGAAGCTAAAAAGGGGCATTTCCTGGACCCAACATCTCCCCCCAACTATCCAATTGCATGTCCTCATGAAACAACCTACTTTAGTCTGAATCTGAATCTAAGTGAAATCTGTGGATATTGGTGATGTTATAAGCAAATTCTGGTGCCTCCCCTCAAGGAACAAACCCATAGCAGTATACCCAATGCTCCCACGAACTCTCTTCTTCTTCTAATGTTAGAGCATAATTGGTTCTGTAAGAATTTCTTATAGGCAACCAAATGAGGGGGAACTTAAATCTTAAACCAATCCACCAAGGTCCACACCTATGCATGTACTGCACATATCTAGGCACCCTATTAAAGGCTTGCCTGAAATTTTCGAAGCCATATGGGTCCATTTCCTTCAGAGATGAGGATGAGTATAGCCATCTGTATTCACTGCCTTCCAGGGCATCCTGCTGCATATTAAGAATCATTGGGAAACATGTAGTAAGGATTTTATCTCGCAGTCTCTCAAAATATTGAGCAATTGAAGGAACCCTGAGGGATTTAGCATGACTGGCCATGAGTGCTGGTGGATTATGAGGTTCCTCCCTAATCCAGAGAGTAGAATTCTCCTCGTTACTAAGGATGGTTTGGAAAGCATCCTTCCATCTTACATGGTTAATGACAAAGGAGGCAAATGCCCTCAGCTGAACATCCCCAAGAACAGGTAAAGGGTTAGATGGAACGAAAATATAGCAAGCCCTATCATGCAAATATAACTCACATAACAAATGCTGATCCTCAAAGTCACTCTTCAGAAAAGTCTCTAGAAATTGATCAGCTACTGCCAACTCAAATGATCTTCCATCTTTGAGAGCCTTCAATTTAAATAAGGTTGTCTGCTCATAGAGGAAGACAGGATAAGAGGGGGATGGAGCTCTGCAACTCATCAATTCTATAGAAAGATTATAGATTTGATTTTTTTCCTGCTGTAGGGACTCAAGCTTCTTCAAACCTTCCAGTTTTTCTTGGAGTTTCTCCCACCGAAGTTTCTGGAAGAATAGCTCCTCAACCCATTTTTCTCTTAGTCCCTTAATGACATTCCTATGCTCCTGGAGAGGGATCATACCTTCTTTGAACGGTTCAATCCATCTGAGCCATTTATCCAATTCAAGTTTTAACCAGAGAATTTTATTCTCTAGTTGTTGAATCTTTCTGTCTTCTACCTCCTTTTCATCATCAAAATCTAGATGAATGACTTCCTTGTCTTGCCTTAGCACTGTGATAGCTTCATCTTCTATCAGGATTGCAATGGCCTGTGCATGTGGTGCAGTATCAACCATAGGGTTTAAGGATGCTGATTCTTGTGTAACAACATTCTTCATATCCATATCCATCTCAACTTCCTCAGTCAGTGTTATAGTCTCAGTTAGTATTTTTAGAGTTGCTAGTTCTTGTGTAACAGCACCCAAGTCTTTCATTTCAATCACAACCATATCAGTTTGTGTTGCCACTGTAGCAAATGATTTTGGAAACACTGGTTCTTATGTAGCAGTGTTTCCCTCCTGATTCTCCTCATCAAATGTTGCTATCTGAGTTGCAGATTTAAACATTCTCAAGGGTATTGGTTCTTGTGTAACAGTCCCCTGTTCCTCCGTTTCTTTAAACTGCTGAGATTGTTTCTAATTTTTATCAGATCTTTCTGACTGGTAAGACTGGTCCTGAAGGAGCTCAGTATCCCCTAATGGATGGGATTGTACCATTTCATCCTCTAAATTCAAATCACAGATTTCTTCCATTCTTGGCTCATTCTCCTCTATCAATTCGATCCCTGACATTCCTTCTTCCACCTCCTTTATTTGTACATGACTCTGGGATGCAAGTCCCAACACAACAACTCTGTGTCCTACTGAAGCAAACATATCTCCACATTCTGGGCAAATAGTCTCCCCATACTTCTCATTTTCAAATGTAAAAGATGGGCTTTCCAGAAAATTTGCAGCGTTTGCTAATGTATCCAAATTTTTCTCTGCTTGTCTTCCAGCTGCTCCCATCCACTTTTCCAATTCTTTTCTTAATGTCTACACTTCCTCCTTTAATAATTTGTTTTCAAATAGGAGGTTTTCAATTTGGGGTTCTTCCCTAGAGGGTTCATGTGTAGCAGTAGGCAATTTGGGGTTCAAAATAGGAATCTCTATATCTACCCCTACTGTATGTGCTTCTTCTAACGTAGGTGACCCCCTCTTCCCTTTAATTGCTCCTGACATCTCTGATAGGGGTGTTCCACTGTTACTCCCAACAACATTCACTGTATCAGCTTCTGTTGCTGTCCTTGTCAATTCTGCTGCCATTACAGTTACTTCTGCTGCTGCCACTGTCACAACTGCTTCCGCTGCTGCTGTTGATCGAGTTCTTCTTTTCCTCATCAATCCCACTGGTTTTTCCTCACCACTTGCTGCTACTGATGCTTTGACAGTCCGACTCTTCTTCCTCTTTGCTGCCATGGGTGTATGACCCCTGTTTCTTGATTCTATTCTTCGTTTCTTTGACACAGGGATGTTCACCTTGGTTTCTTCTTCTTCAATAATGGTGCCCCTTATTTCTGAAGAGGACTCCACTTCCAAGACTTCCACAGTCCCTTCTGCTACTATTTATGGCCTATATCCTTCCTTTTGAATCCCTACTTCTACAATTGCAGCTTCAACAGCTTCTCCAATTTCAGCTTCTTTCAATTGAGTACTTGACTCTGCGATTACAGATTCCAATTTTTCTACCTCTTGCTCCAGGGTTTCCATCACACTTCCTTCAATTATAGGGTTTTCTGATACTCCATCCTCTTCTTTACTTACTTCCCCTTCATTATTGGCCTGACTTTCTGTTATTCCAACCTCCCCCCCAACTGGGTTTGAGGAACTCCGGTCCTCACTATCCTCACCAGCACCTCCCTCTTCTAATACAGGTTGTCTGATTGGTGCGTCCTCAGCCAAAAATTGCTCCCAAGTTAAATGATGACTTGCAATGGCTCTTAGGACCAATAATTTAATTAAACCATGATTAGTGAGGGAGGAAACTGGGTGCTGGGAAGTTCTTGCATAGCTAGCCATGGTTTGTAGGGCTTTAAACAGATAGAATGGTATATTTACTAAGATACCATGTCGTAAATGAGGCAGTAAGGGAAGTTCAGAGAATGAAACAACTTGGTACCTACCCCCACAAGAAATGTATCTTTTCACAAAGACTACAACTTGATTCCATGGTGGTGGTAAGGATGCCAGTTCCAGCCCATGGAGCTTTGGAATAACCTGTTCTCCTACTGACAGAAATTCCCTCACTACATTCACATTATGTACTTTCCGCCCAAATGACTTATTTCTCACCATGGTCAAACCAGTAACCTCAGCTATGATTTCTTCTATAACATCCACGCGTAGTCCTCTAACCTCGGCATGAGTATCAGTCAGGCTGAGGGCGAATTCCAATGCGGTTTCAGTATGAAAACCATTCAACCGTTCGAAATACTCCATCCAACCTGCTGCTGTAAAAATATTGAGAACCTCTGCATTGGCACGCACAGCATCTGTATTCACAGGTTCATGTCTGACTGGATTTCCCATTTTAACCTCTCCTCAAGGTTCAGACCTCAACAATTTCTGGTTTAGAAATGGAGAGTTGCAGCTTACGAAGATGCAAAGGGTCGTTGGGGTTCAAGAATCAGGTTTCAGGCTAGTCTATGATCGTATGAACTTTGTTTGGAAGCGACGAGGTTGACAGATAGGAGTAACAGGTGCAAAATCAGGTAAGGTGACGGAAAAAAATAATCACCATTATGACCTTTAACTTAATCTTTAAAGTGTGATTCAATTCGGTTCATTGATCGAGGGTTATGACAGGACATAATCGTTATTACCGTATTAATTCTCTGCCAAATCATGTAAAAGATAGGACCTTTACCATGCATTTATGAATTTGAGCCATGAATTAATCATTGTGGCCGATCGTCGTCCGGGAGGTAAATGTACATGTGCCGAAGTACATGGCCCTTGCCACCCAGGCTGACATCTACTCAAGGCATCCAAATTGTCCTTCGTGGTGGATCACGGTTGGACCGTGTGGAGCAAGCACCAAAACTGACGCCTAGTCACATCGTTATTGGCATCATTAATCGGAGAGCAGACAAACTGGCGGAGTATCAACTGCAAAATCTAGAAAAATAATGAAAAATGGTTTAGTCGTAGCTGTACGGAAGGAGCTATAATGAAGTCGAAGGAATGGAGCCGCGGTGCTAGATTTAGCAAAACGGACAAAGGTCGCGGAGTCTCAACTGCTATATTTAGCAGAATGGACAAAATTGATGGAGTCGCAGTTGCAAATTTTGGCAAAACGGAAAAATGTGGCGGAGTCGCAGCTGCGAATTTGGCAAAATGGGAAAATGCAGCGGAGTCGCAGCTACGAATTTGGCAGAATGGGCAAATGTAGTGGAGTCGCAACTGCGAATTTGGTAGAATAGGCAAATGTGGCGGAGTCATAGCTACGAATTTTGGCAAAACGGGTAAATGTGGTGAAGTCACAGCTGCGAATTTGGCAGAATGGGAAAATGTGGCAGAGTAACAGCCGCGGGATTTGGTCGAATGAGCAAAAGTGGCAGAGTCGCAACTGGGAATTTGACAGAATAGGCAAATGTGGTGGAGTCGCAGCTACGTCCAACTGTAGTATAAGCAAATTTTATTTGTGAAAGACCATGAAATATCCATCTTCCTCAAAGAGCTTTATTAGATCAGGAACAAATATGGGGTGTCTGCAGTCATCTGGCCCAGTCACGGTTGCTGCTCCTCCAATAAGTTCCTGCACACAATTCTTAAAACCAAACCGATCAAGTGCAAGAAAAATTTAAAATAGATAAAATACAGAATGAAAGAAAAACCGATTATTTATATACAAAAATATGTGTGGAAACTGCAACTTTTTAGGAATTTACAGGGTTTAAAAATCCCTGTCCTGACGTTAACTGATACTCTGGATCAGATGCACTTGTGAAATAAAAGCATCCCTCGAGATCGGCCTGTGATACAGTCGCAACCGATGACCATTTGCGAATAATGGTACTTTGTTCTCATCAATGGTGATCAATCGGACTGTTCCATTATCAAATACCCGATCTATCTGATAGGGTCCCAACCAACGGGTGTGCAATTTGCCTTTAAAATCCCTTTTAAACCGTGAATCATACAACAGGGCCCAGTCTCCTTCCTAGAAGACTTTTTTCTTTATAAATTTGTCATGCCATCTAGAGCGTTGTTGTTGGATTAAAGCTGTATGATGCACTGCAGTTGTGCATTTCTCATCCAATTCATTGAGTTGATTCAGTCGATTCCTATGAGCCTCTGATAAATCCATATTTGCTTCAAAAGTTGTTCTCAAAGTTCTGATTTCAAATTCAATTGGGAAAACAACGTTCTTTCCATACACTAACTCATATGGGGAAAAACCAGTGGTGTTACGCCAAGTAGTACGATAGGCCCAAAATGACTCTGGAAGTCTTTCAGCCCAATCTTTACGATGGCTCTTCACTGTTTTTGTTAAAATAGACTCAATAACCTTGTTTGTGCTCTCCACCTGCCCATTGGCCTGTGGATGATATGGTGAGGTTATTCTGTGCTGAATATGAAATTTCTGCAAAAGTGCTTCTAGCTTGTGAGATACAAACTGTGGTCCACCATCTGTAATGATCTCCTTGGGTACTCCAAAGCGAGTAAAAATTCCTTCATACATGAAATCAATCACAGCCTGATCATTGGACTTAACCAAGGCTACAGCTTCCACCCATTTATTCATATAGTCTGTGCAAACCAAGATATGAACTTTCTGCTTTGAGGGAGGGTTGATAGGCCCCACAAAATCTACAGCCCACCTGTCAAATGGTTCAACTACAAGCTGTGGCTGTAAAGGCATCTCATCTAATCTGTTGGGTTGGCCCATCCTCTGGCAGCTATCACATGCCTGAACATACTTCTTTGCATCCCTGAATAATGTAGGCTAGAAATAGCACATTCTCAAAACTTTATGACCTGTCCTTTTGTCAGCAAAATGTCCCCCACAGGGCTCATCATGGAAATCTTTAAGAATTCTGAAGATTTCATCCTCTCTAACACATCTTCTGATTTCTAAATCAAGCCCAGTGTAGAAAAGATGGCCATCAATCCAGCGGTACCTAGCACTCTGTTGTATGATTTTCTTTCTTTCTCTCTTCGACAAATGTACTGGAAGCTTACCTGTAGCCAAAAAGTTAGCAATATTTGCATACCATGAGGAATGAGCTGATACTGCGAACAAATGTTCGTCAGGGAAGGAATCTTCGACTGGTAAATTGTCGTCACTATTAGTAAGTCGAGATAAGAAATCTGCAACAACATTTTCCTTCCCTGGTCTATCAATAATTGTGATATCAAGTTCCTGTAGAAGTAACAACCATCTAGTAACTCTAGCATTTGTGATTGGTTTATTCATTAAATACTTGATGGCAGAATGATCAGTCTGAACCAAAGTAGAATATCCAGTAATATAATGCCTAAACTTATTGATGGCATACACAATGGCAAGGAATTCTTTTTCTGTGACAGTATAATTCAGTTCAGTAGGAGACAGATTTTTACTAATATAATAAATAGCATAAGGAGCATTACCTTCCTACTGTCCCAAAACTGCTCCAATGGCAGTGTCTGAAGCATCTGAAGAAATATGGAAAGGCAGAGCCCAATTGGGTCCTCTTAAGATGGGTGCCGTGGACAACCTCCTTTTTAGCTCAGTGAATGTTGTTTGGCATGCATCATTCCAGATAAACTGTGCATCCTTCATTAACAAAGTGAACAAAGGAGAAGCCAGTTTGGAAAAATTCTCTATGAATCTTCTGTAATAACCAGCATGCCCCAAGAAGCTACGCACATCCTTCTGAGTTCCAGGAGTTGGTATGTTTTCGATTACCTTTATTTTAGATGGGTCTACCTGGATACCAGCTGAAGAGATGAAGTGCCCTAGTACTATGCCTTCACTCATCATCATGTGGCACTTTTCAGTGCTCAAAGAGATCTAACTTTGCTCACAGCGTTTCAACACCTTTTCTAAGTTCTTCAGTGCTTCCTCATAGCTGTCACCATATGGAGTAAAGTCATCCATAAATATTTCCATGTAATCATTCACCATTTTTGAAAAGATTCCAATCACTGCCCTCTGGAATGTAGCTATTGCGTTGCACAACCCAAAAGGAAGTACTCGGTATGCAAAAGTCCCCCAGGGACAAGTGAAAGTGGTTTTGTCCTGATCTTCTGGAGCAATCTTAATCTGGTTGTAGCCACTAAATCCATCCAGAAAAGAGAAATACTTCTTCACAGACAAGGTATCAAGGACCCGATCGATGAAAGGTAAGGGGAAATGGTCTTTCTGCATTGCCTTGTTCAACTCTCTGTAATCCACATAGACCCTCCATTTCCCATTTTTCTTTGGCACGATCACAAGTGGAGAAACCCACTCATTGTCTGAAATTGGATATATGAATCCAGCTTCCAACAGTTTCTGAATTTCCTCTTTCACTATGTCTCTCAGGTTCGGGTTCATCCTTCGTTGGGGTTGGCATACAGGCCTGGAGTCACTTTTAATATAGATGTGATGAGTGCACAGATGAGAGGGAATTCCCTTCATATTTGTGTACTCCCAAGCAAAATCTCCCCTGCGTTGTTTCAGCAGAGTGACTAGCTGTTCCAGCTCGCTAGGTGCCAGATTAGGATTAATATTCAATGTTTTTCCTAGCTCAACTTCGACTGGAACACTCTTCGAATTCTTAGGTACTGGAATCACATTGTCATCACCGATTAGAGTTACTTCTGTAAGGTTTTCTTGTTCTGTTGCAGCTAAAGTATTGTCCAAGATCTGATAAGCATTCTTATTGACTGATGTGGGCTCACTGATGAAACTATTAATGGCATCATCCTCTGTTTCATCTTTAAATGTCAAGGCTCTCCCTATGGTTAATAGTGGCTGAACTCCCTCTTCCTCCTCCAAATCTACCCATAATGGAGTATCAGCTTTTGTGCTTGGTCGAGTTGGAGGGTATAGGGTTAGATTCTTGATCTCAGTTCCGTCTGAAATGGTCATAGAACCTGACCGATAGCTGATACAGGCATCAGCTGTGGCCAACCATGGTCTTCCCATGATCAGTGGGTGTCCCCCCAACTGAGATTTTGGCCGTAACACAAAAAAGTCTGCAGGGTATTCCACGAGTCCACTGAGATTACAAGGTCATCTAAAATTCCTTCAAGCTTGATCGTTGATCTATCAGCAAGTTCCAAAATAGTAGGGGTTGGCCGAATATTAGTGAGTCCCAATTCCTTCACAGTTTTTATGGTCATAACATTAATAGTTGCACCCAAATCCACCAAGACATTTGGAATCCGTGTGTTCCCTATGTGCACTGTAACAGTCGGGTTCCCAAGGTCATCATACTTTTCCACAGGGGCCTTTCCCATTATTAATTCTGACAGTTTTCCCAGCACGTGGACAGTGGGAGGATCCCTGGGCCTTCTTCCTGGTTTCTTAACACACAAATCTTTAACAGTATTAGCATAAATAGGCACATCATGAAGGGCCTATAACAGTGGAATTTTAACATATAAATTCTTCAACTCTCCCACGAGATCAAATCGGGGTTGTTCCACTGTCTTCTGCAGCTGCAATCGTTCGGGATATGGTGGTTCTCTGTTCAACTGTGTAGGCTGTGGCAGATTATGTGTTGCTTCCTGAGTTTCAGCTGCTGCTTTAGTAGGAGTATCAGCATCCTCAATAATGGGGCTTGCTGAATAGTGTTGATTTACTCCAGTTTCATTCACTGGGGATGACAGATCCTCAGTGATAATAGGCTCCACTACCCTCCTTGATCGTAATTGTATATCATTGCAGGGAATCTGAGTAATGGAGTATGCAAGCATGTTGGCAGTCTCAAACTGATGGACTGTTTTATTGTTTGGGTTCGGGTTAGGTTGTGCAGGTAGCTGGGGTCGAAGTGGTGCATTCATGGGTGCGGCATTGTTCTGGAAAGGGAGTTGTGGTTGTTGATACTGCTGGTGCTGATACTGTTGAGGAGGGTATTGCTGATACTGAGTCTGGTGATGGGGAAAGTTATTTCCTTGTTAAGGGTTCCTCCAGTTGGAATTCCAAGGAGCTTGGTTTGACTGCTGTGGCCAAGGTGTCCATGAATTAGGATTTTGCATTGGGTTCTGAGATGGATGCCACTGGTTGTTGGAAAAATGTGAAGGGAATTGTGTATTCATATTATGCATGTTTTTTATCCCATTCATATTATGCAGAAAAAATGCTGGATCTGGATTCATACCTTGGTTTCTAGGATGCCATGGTTTCTTCTGTGCCATAAAGTATGCTGGCTCTACATCAGGAATAGATGCCTGCAGGACTTCTTTAACCTTAGGTAATGAAGGACACTCTTTAGTTTCATGCTCGAGTTCACATATCCTGCATACCTCTGCTTTGTCCAACGGGCACTCCTTCAGTGGATGCTTCTTTCTGCATTTGGGACAGAATACTCCAAGTGTAAGATCTTCTATTACTTGTTTATGTTTTGCCTTCATGGCATCCAGTTCTGAGGACAGGGAACTCATCATATTTGTTTTAAAGCTCTCCAGTAGGTTTCCTATTTCTGCTCGAGTGGCACCTCCACTAGGTGACTTCTGAGTCCTAGTGAAAACATCCTGATCTCGATCCTTGTCTCGTTTGCTGGTTCTGGAAGATCTCCTGGAGTACCTTCGGCATAATTCAACAATTTTTTCAAAAGGTTCCTTTGAGATATCCCCTTTACCAAGCAGATTCAACATGTCAAGGCAATCTTCCCTAATTCCTCTTAGCAAGATGATCTTGAGCACATCCTTGCCAATCTCAGCATGACCAGATCTTTGCAGATTGTACAATAATCTCTTCACAAAGTCTTCCAAACTCTCTTCATCCTTTTGAACCATTTTGAACAACTCTTCCTTTCTATCTCTAGTTCTGCAATATTCTTGATTTAGAAAGGAAGGTGTTCTTCAATTGGTCCCAAGTTGTAATGGTCTCACGACCCAAACTCATGAACCAGCGCAGAGCATTTCCTTTCAAGGTGGTTGGGAACAGCTTCAGCTTTTGAGCACTGGAGGTGTAATCATAGCTGCGACAGAGAATATCAAAATCAAAAAGAAACTCATCAGGATCCTCAGAGGACTTACCATGGAAATTAGGGAGGACTGATGGTGAGATATTCTTCATAGGAGCTACTCCAAGTGTCTGAAGGATAGGGAATTCTAATGTAGCCACAGTATTACCGGGCTAATTATTTTCTCCTTCTTCCTCTCGGTGGTCCTCATGTTCATTCTCACCCCCTTGTTCTCCATCAGCCATGGTTCTGGTCCAAAACTCAATAGTCTCTTTTATGCGTTCTTCCTCTGCTTTAGCTTCTTCCTCTTTTCTCCTCTCTTCTTTTTTCCTTCTTTCTTCTTCTGCTATTCTGCGTGTCTCCAACCACACCTCTTTAGTAACTCTAGTTCTGTCAATATGATAAATATCCTCTCTATCTGGTGCACCTACAGTACTTCCCTTATCTTCAGGAGGTTTACTTTCTGCAATAGGAGTTGAAGGTCCCGTTGTATTCTCCATTGTGGATGCTAAATGTTCAAGATTAGGAGAAACATAATTTCCCCTGCCTGTAGAGTTCCGTTGTGGTCTAGTGGAAGAATCATCTCTAGCAATTATCTCATCAATATAAGTGTGTCTCCCCTGACCTGCATTACGACCTTGACCTCTTCCACCTACAATGTTAATATTCAAAGGGGGTTCCCGATTTGTTTTTCTTGTATTCATGCATGCCGTAAAAAAAATATTGAACTAAAGTAAAATCAAATGAAACCAACTACTAACTCTATCTATCTATTACCATCCTCGGCAACGGAACCAAAATGTTGAGCACTCTATATGTCAGTTAATTAAAGCTAACACACAGAATGATCAATATAAATTGTCAAACCCATGAAGGTCTTTTATTTCAAAGTTAATGAGCACAATCTATGCATAAACAGATTAAGCAATTGATTAATGAATGTAAGTAATGATCCTACCTAGATGCTCAGCCAGCTCATTCCCTAAGCAACTAATCTAATTCACACATCTACAAATCCCAATTGAAACAATCCTTCTTAAAGAATCAATCCAGAAAGTTAATGATCTAATAATGAAATGAAATGAAATTACTTTTGCAAGAAGTTAAATCCTTATGATCATCAAACTACAACATTCAACCTTTACCAAAATGATCTATCCAGTGACTACTGTAACTCCAACATTATCTGTCTAATCTATGTATGCAATTAAAGATACAACAGCAACCAGAATTGAAATACAAGCTTGAACTCTACTAATGATTACTGGAAGTCCTAGAAAGCATAAATAACTACCAATTGATTGGGATCAAGCTTGGTTGTTACAGCTGATTAAAACACACATGCAATTAATTGAATTGTTCTACACAGTCGATTGTCACACCACTCTGCTACAGCTATTCAAGACGAAATTGTAAACTACCAGCAAGGAAGCTAATCTCTGTTGCAGCTATCAGCAATGTCTGCAACTTTCCACACCACACAACAGAAATGAAATTAAACTATTCTACCTACTTAAATCGGCTATCTCTGTGAGAAGGCAGGCCCTGGCCTTCTAACAGAGACGCTGAGAGTCACAGCTAATTAAAACTCAGAAGTGAAGAATTTTTGCTCTCATATTATTAATGGAAAATCATGAGCTTCAATGCTCTGTTACAACTTACACCAGTAATGATTGTCCAACCCCCAGGCTACGAGAGCCTTCTGGGATTTATACAAAAAGAAAGACAGTTTCAAATCCACAAAAATAGCGTAGCAATGAAGACCAATGATCTTCACGCTGCGCAATTACAACTAACTGATACAGCGTGTTGAATAGTGTTGTTAATACCGAAGGATGTTGCTGTCCCGATGGCAATTGGATCAACAGAGTTGACAGGTGGAATGCCACCTGTCTATTGCAAGTAAGCTCTTCTTCAATGAGATCTGTTACAGTGGAAATATGTTACAACTCGAATGGAGGATGAACTGTCCCTTAGAGTATGAAGAGCTGACATTGAAGAGTCACAGCTGGCACTGCTGAGCTGATACACCTGCGCTTTTAGACCTTGGCTAAATAAAATCACATAAATTAGTATAAACCAAGGACTAAGATCCATAATCTTTAACAGTCTTAGGCATAAAAACAAATAAAGTAATAACAAGTTATACGTGTCAATGTTATAGATTGATCTGGAAAGACATGGATATAGCTCATGAAAATAGGATGGATGTAGGGAAAAAAGGTGTAATAGAGGTAGCCAAAAAGGGGCATTTCCTGGACCCAACAATGATGACCAGAAGAGTCTAGCAGAAGGAAACGAAACGTGGCTACTTTGAACATGAGACCCAGCTTAGTTCGCATTGAGTCGATGAATTTCATATTTCCATCAGATGAACTAACTGAAGGTGCGAAGCAGCTTGCACATCTGGATATCAATGTTGGAATGATACCCATGGAAGGACTGCATAATCTACATTTGTAGGTTGTGGAGGAACTTCAGGACAAAGAGACGATTTCATATAACCATCATCTCAAGCTGGAAGATAATTATGAGTTGAAAAATGAAAGTGCGTAGAAAACAATGAGCTAGCAAAGGCTCGGGAGAAGCAGGAAAAGTTGAAGAAAACCATGGTAGAAGTATGTGCGAGGATCCCAGACTGCAAAGAGGAGCCATAAGTAGAAGCCACCATCCTTAAGATTGGTGTTTCCATCGATAATATCAAATCAGAAATGGTAGATATGGAGATTGGGTACTAGGAAAAGATTGTTGGTTTAGAATCTTGATAACAACCTGGCACTTCACTAGAGGTAAAATTAGCAAGAGCCAAAGAACTGAAGGCATCGATTGAGAACATCTCCGCAGAAGTTGCGAGGTGTCATGATATGCTAAACGAAGTAACCAAGGTTTGGGCCATATTGCAGGAGGACCCTGAACTACAGAAAATTCAGGATGAAGTCTAGAAGAGGTAGAAGGACCTTGATTCTATGAACATGACCATGAAGGATTTGCCGCCAAGGAAAAGGATTTAGAAGTTCGCATAAACGAAAGAGATTCAGAAGGAAATGAAGGAACTAAGGGAGAAGGAAGTTGAAACTTCGTCAATGTTACAACCTATGCAAGAAGAATTATTGGCACTCTCTGAAGAAATCGAGGAGAAATTACAAGAACTTCATACGATAAAGAGTACATTGAAGGATCAACTGAAAGAACCCATATCGGCGATGATGCTCGAAACATTCAAGGAATATGAGCAAGAGACCAAGGATGCAGTTGCAAAGTTAAATGCAAATTTCCAGTAATTTGCTGCGAAGACAAACATCCCAAGTGATGCGCAGTCAAAGAAGACCGCTGAAAGTGGCTCTGGGGAGAGCCACAAGTAAGTTTTAGTAGTTGGGCGCATCCCAAGTACAAAAGTTTTGATGAAAAAAGTATAGTTAGGCGAGGCCTAATGTTGACCATTTTTTGGGAGAAGCAACTCCACAATTCCTAGGAGGAGGGTATGTAGCGCAATAAAGTGACTTGACAAAACCTGTCCCCTTAGTAAAGACAAAGTACTAAGGACAACCATAGGTAGTTGAAGCAGTTAAGAGTTAAGCGGCGAACTGAAAGCTACAGGATCAAAAGTAAAGAAGCGGAATGGTGCAAAGGACACGCCACTGTAGATTTAGAACCACGCAGCCAGAACTACACTATCAGAAGAAGCATCAGAGTCAGAAGAAGTGGCGCAAAAGGACAGCAGAGTTACAGCGGAATTAAAGCAAAGCGTGGAAGAAAGGAGAACCACACGATTTTGGGTTTAAGGGCACTGTGGGGGTTGGCCCATAGTTATTATAATATGTGACCTTCGGGCACATCTATATAAAGGAAAATTTTGTATAAGAAAGGGTTAGATTATGTTGGGATTTTGATGTAAGGGTTAGATCTAGATTGAGAGAGAATATATATTTGTATAGAAAGACTCTGCAGCTGAGTGCGCAGAGATCTATTGTAGAGAAGAGTCTGCAGCTAAGTGCACAGACTGGAACTGTTAACCGTTCCAAGTAATATAAGAACAGTTCCCGTGGACGTAGTTCCCATCTGGGGGTGAACCACAAAATCTGTGTGTTAAATGTATGAATTTTTTATGTGTTTTACGTTCATGATATGATATGTTTATGTATTTTCTTTCATATTATGTTAAATGGAAACCATATGTCAAGTAAGTTGAACAAAAATATATGAATGTCACGAAGTAGTGATAAGTATGATAAATGTGTAGTTATATGAGTAAAGGCAACAATGATTTAGTGTAGTCTGTAGGTTGTTGATAACTACGAAGTGCAAAGTCTCATCCTAATATTGTTATGTTAAGTATATGTTGAGTAAGTAAAAGAACTGCGAAGTTATATTCCACGTCTGCGCATCGCCACAGTTACAGAAACTTGATTATGTAAATGGGCCATAATGTAGCGAAACAAGAATATTGAGGCAAAACACACCACATTTTCGCACAATACACTGGAAATGAAAATGGAGGCTTTTAGGTCTTCTTCAATTCCTTTATGCATGAATGATCCCATCCATAAACAATGTAGAGGAAGGAAAATCTATCTATATGATTTGCCAATTGATTTTAGACTATGAAGATGTTTTCGATATTATCATTGCAGAGAAAGAATGTAGATGAGCTCTTTAGCAAGCCATTTAATTCCATGCTTATTGCAAAAAGAAATGAAAGAATGCACTGTAATCTAAAATATCCTTTTCAGACATGGAAGAAACCCTCACATTTAGACATGGAAGTAGCCCAATTGGACATTTCATCCCTTTGGCATTGACCTTCCCTTTGATTTTACACCATATAAGATTGAAAATGACAACAAATAATCTCATAGAAAATCTCTCTCATCAAAGGTGTGTTACTTATCCCTTGTCTGCAATCCAATCGAGCTTAATTTGATTGAAGATGGTGCATCCAGGAACGATGAAGAAGATTCAGAGAATTCTCAAGAGGTGGCAAAGCTTCCCCAAGGTAGCACGTTCATACAGTAATCTCAGTTCCGATTATGATCCTTTCCAGGATAATGTTGAACAGGCCATCGAGCCTCCTCCATGCAAATGATCACAAAGTGGGTGGAGCACTGGACAAATATAAGGCAGTCTATGTCAGGAAATGTAGGATACCATATTTCATATGTGTGAAGTATCTGAACCATCCATTGTTAACTGAATTGATCATCGAGAGATTCAGAGATGGCTTCTCAGTTTCCTGCAAGATGATATTGTTCGAGCATTTGGTGTCGATGTTATAGAATGTCGATCCAAAGGAAATTCAGAGCTACTCTACATTGGAGGAACTGGCCCAATTCTATGCTTGTAATTAATTAATGAGGAAAATTTGCATATCTAGTTCTTGATTTGGATATGCTACATCTTGCTATGTAGTAAGAACACATTACCTTTTATGGCTCAAGCTGTGGTGGATAGTTCATATCCAGTTCCAGCATCGATTTCTAGGAGAGGAAGAGGAGAAAAATTACAACAATATGGTCTGACGAACCCAGTTGATGTGACGTTGTACAACTCTAGAGTAAGGAAAGGAGAACTATTCCTATCATTTTTTTTATAAATTAGTTTTATTTATTTTTTAATTTTGTTAAATCAGAGAATTCCTCCAAGGATTTCTGTTCCATCAAGCCAATCAAAAAATCATATTTTTTAATTTTAAAAATTGTTAAAATTGTTTTAATAAACAATACAAAACTTGAAAACCCCAACATTCGTTCTAATTTCTTCATTTTATTTTAGAAATTCTAAAGAAACTCTAAAAACACTAGCATTCATTTGTATATCCTCAATTTCTTTCAGAAATGCTTAACAAACCCAAAACCCCTAACATTTCGTTAAATTCCTCGAAAATCTTTCAAAAATGGTCAAACAACAGTTTTATTTGAAATACATTTGGATTGATGTCATTTGGTTTGCACAATAAGTGGGGTTGTGAAACATTTGTTGTGATATATGTATTCTATTTTACTTTTGCTCATATCTATTTTTAGTCTAGAATTTTCATGGGACAAAACCCCATGAAGTGTTATTATCGTGATTTATTGCATTAAAAAAATAAATGTGTATTTAAAGTGGGAGCTGTGTTTCAGTTGTTGAAGGCTCGATAAGAACAAATGTAGTATTTTTATTTTTTAGAAATGCTTTGAGAGCCATGTCCCTAGGTACTGAAGTGGAAAGGGAAGACTTCTTTTAGCTTAGTTGTTAGGTCCTAGGCTGTTCATTATTCCATAATCTCCTGCGATTCACACCTGACATCATCCTTTCAAAACTCTCATACCTTACTGGTGGGGCATACCATGGTGAGAATGGAGCTCTAGTGTCAAGCTTAACACTAATGATACCATAAGTGAAGCAATGTGTCATTGGTAGAATGTTTGTGCTTAAATCAATCAAATGATCTAATAGTGTGTAATCTCACTTTGATCTAGTCAAGGGCGATTGGTTCAATTCATTGGGCTAGCTTGCAAGTGCCCCATAATTATGTTTTCTATCCCCTTTCATGTTATCTATGTGGTTTGGATTCAAATGAAACATCCAATAATGGCATCATAGTAGATAGTCATCACTTTGGCATAGTGTAAACAAGACTCTAATTAGTGCCCTATTGGTATACTTGTCCAGACCATATCTAGAAACAAGCCCCTCCTTTGTCCCCAAGTATGTGACTGCAAAGACAATGGCAATATTTATTGTTAAATTGAGGATTGTTTCTAGTCATTGTAGTGAACATTCTTTCCCATGCTATGTGATGGAAAAGAAAATAGAAGAAATGCATATCATTAATCACATTGTTTCCAACTCTCAGGGATTTTATTGGATGATCTATAAAGAGTTCAATCTTAATATTTCTATATAATAATGGATTGAAGCTCTATTGGCCTGTGCATGACCCTGGCTGTCAACTTACTAATTCCAAGAGATCATATTCTCTATATAGCCTTAATAAAATAGTAAGCCTAATATTATGCTAAATCCACGCTAAAGTTTGACAAATTGTTGTGCTATTTGGCATTTATTGTGGATATAGGATCCCAAAATTCGAGTCCTTGTACAAGGAGCTTGCAAGTCAACTTGTTGATCTGAAGATACCAAGTGACTTCAACCAAGCACTTATGGATCTTGGTGCTACCATTTGTACCCCCACAAGTCCCACTTGTTTTTCATGTTCAATTGTGGAACATTATAATGCATTTCCTATTATTAGAAGGTATGATTCAAAGAATGAGCATTGTATTGCTATATTTCATAGACATGCCTTAAGTTGCAGAAATAATAAGTTTGGCTATAATTATTTCATTCAAAATCATATATTATAAATACTTTTCAATATCTAATTACTAATTAACACCTAGAACATAGACAATATCGATATTTTGAAAGATGGACACACTCTCTTCCGAAAATGAGACACCAAAGTGTTCATACATTAATATCTTCACATAATTCTGATGTCATTTTTATTGAATAAATAAATAATTTGGTATAATTGGATTCTCCTACTTTAGAGGAGAGTATACAATCCAAACTTCTAGCAATTTATATGAAGAGAGGGAAGAAACTAAAGAAAAACATTCAGCTAGTTGTAGTTGTTGAAGGATCCACAGTCTCTGTAGATTTCTCCATGTCCCCAGGTCTTAATTCCCACATTCCCCAGTTTGATCATGGACATCGCAAAGCAGTTGAAGAAGATCCACCTGGACTTGGAAAAGGAATTAACGTAACCACGAGTGGGAGGATCGACATAGAGTATTTGGCCAATTGCGAGAAGCTCCAATCCTTTCATGGCATAACAAATTTGAGAGAAAATAAAATGTTCACTAGACAAATACCTAAAACTATGGTCAACTGGCCTCTAATTATTTGTAACCAACTCTCGAAATTCTTCTTCTTTTAGCTACCCTAGATTAAATTTGAATGTGGCTTCTCATTATTTTTTTAAATTGTAAGTAAATAGGGTTGTGATAAGGATCCCTACCATTGCTAATCTCTTATAGCCCCAATGTTCCATTAGGTAGGCCTAAATGATACAGGATCTACATCCACTAACCTTGCGACATCCAAATTTTGGAACCCCCCCCAACATCCAATCTACTCAAAATGAAGATTTAATAACCCACGAAAATGACCCTAGCATCCTTTATAACTTCCATAGAAAATATATTATCCAAAATTTATTTCTTGTCCTCATAGGTTCATACACAGTAAAAACAATAAAATATTGGCCTAGAATCTTACATAAATTTTGGTGTCTATACCTAAAATAACAACATAAGAGTTTATTACACACAATACCCCCTAAAATACCAACAAGGTCAACCTGAGAAAACTCCCATCCCTTGAAATGTTCCCTTAGTATTTCTGAGATTGTAACACCACCATTCATTGTCAATTGTAAAAGAAGAGTATACTACTTCTTTACTTCTATATTCTAGACAATGCCAACCTCTTCTGAAGGATTTCTAGTCCTCTAGTGTTAATGGAGACAATCTTCAATAGACACCACACCCTGGGGGTTAACTTGCTCTAAGAAACCTAATAATAGGATGTTTCCATCCAAGTTGTATATATTTGATCACTTTTTCTTAGGCATGATGTAAGTATGATTTTCTCTTGATGGAATTATGGATGAGATCCTTACGGGTATTTAACTCTAATCAACTTAACATAGAACCCCCTATAAAAACCTTTAAATTTTTCAAAATCAAAATATACCTTACCTTTCACCTACCATCATCAACACATGTACCAGACCCTAAACTATAAACTTTTCTTTCCTTGTTGTTGCAAGGATCTACATAATGACTAGATCTTGGGGAAGTAGAGTGTGACTAGCCCCACTTTCCACCACATCAAAAATCCATTTTCCAAAATTCTTAGTTCCCTCCATAGCCCTATTGGGGGGTCTAATTAGATTTACTCACTTTAGTTCTAATATTACCACAACCAGATGATACATGTAGGATCATCCTTATGATACAAGTCACATGGGTTATTAGGCTTATTAGGAATATCAAGATATAAAAATAATTGAGGAATGGGATCCTTGTCATCTATGAAGTTTAAATATTTCCCTTAGCAGTCTCTAGGTGGATCCTATATGATCGACATGCCCAATGTATCTTGTGCAATAGTTTGAGCCTTAGATCTAGTGTCAACTATCTCCCCTTGCAATGTAGTATATTTTGCAAAAGGACATGAATCACCATGCTTGGAAACTAGATCATGAGGACCCTTGGTAGATATACCAACCACTGTCTTCGTAGTCCTCTAATTAACAAGTTTATTCTCCCTAGTGGAACTTGTACCCTCCTTATTTATCCAAACAAACAAGTGAAAGGGCTTCTCACAATTTTAAACAACATGTCCATAATGATATTATTGGACACACAAAAAGAAATGTTTATATAATCCAAAGGTTGTAAGTGCATTGATCCTCCAATCACAATATATAGGTTTTCAAAGGGACACTTCCTTATATCAATATCAATAAGAACCCTACCCATTGTCCCAAATTTTCTCACTTTATATCCTTGATCAAGCAGTAAGATTTTTCCTAATATGTTAGCTAGTGTAGTCAACCATTCATCAATCCAAAATTCTAAAGGAAGGCTTGGAAACTTTACCCAAATAGGAATTCTTGTGGTGACCTTAGACCTAGGGTCAAAGTAGGGATGTCATGATTTAAGTGTCAAATATGTAGATCTCCAAAGCCACTTACCACTTAGTATTTCCAATGCATGCTCATTTGATCTAAACATATATAGATCATATCCACCCAGGTTTTAGGATATGAAAAGCAAGCCTGTAGCCAATCCTTTGGTTTCCAATGCTTTTGAAACCATGGGTTTAGGACTTCCATTGCAATATGAAAATACACGAACTATTGAACAAGGGTATTTCTCACAAAGGATAGGATTTTATCTAAGGTTATTTCCTCTACCACAATCAAGCAGGAACCACCACCCTTATTTCTCAATACCTTCCTACCTTTTTTGAATTTCAACTTGACAATAGTTATCATAGTTTAGAGTCATGTGCTTCAAGAAACAACTAAACGATCTAGGACAAAATTGTAACTGATAAGGGCCACCTCCTATAGAACTACCATCTGACATGGTAAGATATTCTCCTTCATGTCTACCAAAACCATGGCTCATCCCTCCAATCAAATGCTTAGAAGCATTGACCAAATCTTGTCACACCAATGAGACTTTTGGAGGAGAGGTTCAAAAAATATTCCTTTACCTTTTTCTACTCAGGTATTGGAAACCCTAGACTCATCTACCTCCAAAAGAGTTGAAGGGTTGATAAATATCCCATATCCTTCATTGTCATAGATGTTCGTTTCATAGTCATTTCCCTTGCCACTAGGGATCACAAAGTCTTCATGACCTAGGGTTTTTTCACTAGCTAAGGAAGATCCAGCTTAACCCTTTTGGGTAAAACAATGTAGTCTTTTTCTATTGGAGCAATCTTGGAATTGAAACCATCATACTCAAGGATTCAAATCCCTGACGTGGGATCATTCGAGTATTTGAGTATTTTTTCATCATCCATCACATCTCGTCCAATTTTGTTAGAAAAACAGGATCGCAGAGCAATAACAATAAACATAAATGTAAATTTAATCACACACACATTACAAGAGAAACACAAATATATCGTGGTTCACCCCAACTAGGTCTACGTCCACACTGAATTTGCCAGTCCTTATTATTATTACTGTCCAGCAAGGTGAAGGGATACAACCTGCAGCACAACCGCTGCACTTCCTCTTCACTGTCTCACAGTCTCTCTCCTGATCTTAGAGATCTTTACAATGCATAAAACCTAATACATCAATCCTAGTTGTATTACAATGTCTTTCTTTTATAGGGAAAATACAATGGGAAAAATACCACGAGATACCCAAAAAACCATGGGCCTGCAAAACAGCTGGCGAAAACAGCCCCAAAAATGCAGAATGGGTGTATAGTCCTCCGGGGTGCACGGCTAAGACAATATCATCTATGAGACTGGAAGATCTGGCTCCACAACCAACAAATTTATCCTATGATTTCCTATGTCAGACTTGAGCTACCTTTTTTATCTGTGTTATTGTTGTAAGAGAATCTTCAAATGTAGGAAGTGTTAGGATATTCCTATACTCCATCCTAGTCCTACTAGCTTTTCAGTTATTTTCATTTTCAGTCTTGCATGCATTTCTGCATACAACATGCATGCAATTGCATGCATCCTAGTCATCAGTCCCAGCACCTAGCCCCAGTTGGCCAGCCACCAGGTCCTTCTCTCGGATCAGGCTTATCCCTCCTAGAGCTTAGTGCACCCTCCTTTCACCTACTGCATGAGAGAGGCGCACTTCTTCACCTACCAGTCCAGTTATCTTCAGTTACATTCAGTTATATTCAGTTATCTTCAGTTAACCGAGTTCTCTCCTTGATTAACTGACCTTATCACTCTGATGGACCTCCAGTGTGACTAGATAGGATGTTCTGACTCTAGTTAACTCCATCTGCACCCTCCACTGAGCCTCCTTCACTATATTAGTGCTTCCATGTGCCAGTTACATCTACCACACTCAGTTAGACTCAATTTGACTCCTGGTTGATCATCACTTGTGCATTAATGACTTCACTAATGATTAGTTGGACTCCTAGTTATGCTTTGATGACACTCCACTGATTATGGATCTATCCATGCAGGCTAATTCGAATCACACCTAGTGTATTCGAATCCTGAGAATTGTATAATTACTATTTTACTATTCAGATTAATGTAATAAGTGTGATTATTCTGCCTCTATCTGAGCTCCTTTGGATCTATGTTCTTCTGCTCTATTCTTCTTCTATTATTCCTAAATTCTTTCATTGTGAGGTTTACATCATCTCTTGGATCTACTATGAGCATTTTCATAGGAAGGCCCTATGCAAATAACGAATTACTTGTATGCTTTATTGTAATACTGATTACACCATCAAATGTTCTTTTCTTTCATGTTTCATTCCCACCCTAATTAATTCATCACGTAAGTGATATTATTACTTTGGGGCTACCATTTCTATTTGGTTCAAAGGTCATCCTCACAACCTTCATCTATACATACTGAACCTTAGTCATTGCTTTCATGCAAGTTAATGTGAAACATCAAATATCACAAAACTCATAAAATTCATCCATGCAATTCACATACAACAGTTTATGCATTCATGATCATGGTGGAAATATGAGACTAGTAAACTAGGGATTGTATCAATATTTTGAGGAAATTAGGGTTTCTACCTATTGCTTGAGAAAAAATAGGGCTTTCACTTCTTCTTTTAATTAATACACAATGAAAATCTTGATGAGATTGAGAGAGAATGCGAAAAGAAAGGGAAAGGCTATGTTACTCGGCAACAATTGGAACTTCTTCAGGTGGCTATCATCAATGCTAAAGTCCCCAGACAATTAGGTATAGCCTCTGAGGCGCAAAAAGGTAGAAAGAGGAAATTGCCTGAAGAAGACCTGAAATGAGGCAAGAAGATGAATAAACAAAGGATTGCTGAGATAGGTGTGAAGTTAATCGAGTATGGTCAGTATCCCACCATACTAACAGCATTCTCTGAAGTCAATAAGGTTAATCAATGAAGCTAATATCTTGGAACATCTGAGGGTGCAATCATACCAGGAAGATTAAAACCCTGGCTAGAAAGATCAAACAAGAAAAACCGGATATATCTTTATCCAAAAGACTAAGTGACATTCGCATTTTCTGGAGCAAGCTAAACATAAAATATGGAAAGGTGGTGAATGTATGGCTATTGATGCATCAGGGCTTGCTAGAGGACTGGCGATATTCTGGAAGCCAGACTTTCTATGTCTCTCTGATTGGTGGGAAAACCGCTTCTCTCTGAGTGCTCAGTTCACTGATCGGGTGACTTGTTCCACTAGTTGGCTTGTTAATATATATGGACCAAGTGCTTTCCCTCAAAAAAATGCTTTCCTTCAACACTTAGCATGGCTAAGAGCCCAAGCTTCTATTGGCTCTTGGATTTTAGGGGGAGATTTTAATCTGATCTCGTCTCTGGAGGGAAAAAAGGGGGTAGGAGGGTCTTGGATAAATTCCAGGAAGCTTTTGGAGATTTCATCTGCCAAAGCCCCTTCATTGATATTGAGACTGGTAATGGTTTGTACACTTGGAACAACAAACGAGGAGGAACCCATTTGGTTGCTTCTAGGATTGGACGTTTCCTGACTACGGAGGACTTGGTTAGAGATGGGGGAGAGGCCCATGTTGTTGTCCTTCCGTCGGCTGGCTCTGATCATTGGCCCATTTTCCTCCAATGGGAATGGTCTAATGCTTCTCTGTTCAGACCTTTTAGGTTCAAACAATTCTGGTTAGAACAATAAGGATTTCAAAGAGCTAGTGGGCCAATGGTGGCAGGAAATTGTCCCTCCCAGGGGGACAGGGATGTTTTAGTTCCAACAAAAATTAAAAGCTCTCAAAGCCAGGATAAAAGCTTGGAACACATATGACTTTGGGAACATTTTTCAGGACAAGGCAAAGGTGGTGGCAGAATTGGAGTTGTTGCACAGAAATGGGATGGATGAAGGGTGGACTGATGAGCTCAAAGAAAATGAATATAATCTGATGAATCAACTATAAGCCAGAGAAAAACAGGAAGAAAATTTCTGGAGGAAAAAATATAGAAATCAATGGCTCCAAGAAGGGGATAGGAACACTAAATTCTTCCATAATGCGGTGGTTCATAATCGGCAAAAATCCAAGATCTTTAAGATCCACAAAGCTGATGGTAGTCAAGCTGAGTCTCGGTGGGACATTGAAGATGAACTTGTCGATCACTTTGAAGACATTCTTAAGGAGGATTGGGTGGATCGTAGTTTCACCATTGCTAGGAGAACCAGCCACATCCCTCATCTGGTCACTGAGGAGCATAATGAACTCCTGAACAAACCTGTTACCATCCAGGAGGTTGAAGAAACCATGCAGTAGATGGCTTTGGGAAAATCCCCTGGCCCTAATGGCTTCACTACTAATTTTTTCCATTTCTTTTGGGATTTAATCAAATAGAAAGTTGCAGACATTGTGGAAGAATCCCGAAGAAGTGGTGGTGTTCTGAGAGCTTTCAATTCCACTTTTTTTACCTTAATTCCCAAGGAAGAGAGGGTAGAGGTGCCTAGCAAGTTTCAACCTATTTCTTTGTGTAATTTCATCTACAAGATTATCACGAAGGTGATTGCTAATCGCCTGAAACCTTTGCTCCCGATTTTGATCAACCCTAAGCAATCTGGCTTTGTGGAGGGCAGGCAGATCCTTGATGGAATCATCTTAGCCCATGAAACCATTCATTCTTTGAAATCCACCAAGAAACTCGATATGATGATCAAGCTTGTTATTGCTAAAGCCTGCGATAAATTAAATTGGCAGTATATGCAGAGTATGTTGCAGGCATTCGACTTTGGAGAAGATTAGGTTAATTGGGTAATGAATCTGGTGACGACACCCTTCTTTTCCATTCTTCTTAATGGGTCTCCCACCAGGCTTCTTCACTCTTCTCATGGCATCAGGAAAGGTTACCCCCTATCCCCTTTTCTCTTCATTCTCATGGCGGAAGGGCTAGGATGGTTGATTTAGTCACTTACTGTAGAAGGAAAAATCAGAGGCCTAAACCTTCATGAGGGAATGTCCAAGTAGACACACCAACAATTTGTTGATGATACCATGCTAATGGGGCACCCTTCATTCCAAGAAGCCCATACTTTAAAAAAAAATCTTAAGCTTTTTTCTAAAGCCTTTGGGATCAAAGTTAATTCTAATAAGTCTCGGATTTTCTTTTTCAATACTCCCAGTATTACTCAATGCACTATCATTCGCATCCTGAATTTTTCCAAAGGTTCCCTCCCTACTAAATTTATGGGGGTGCCGCTCTATGAGGGCACTCTTTGGGGGATCTCGTGGCAAGACCTGCTGAACCGCATCAAGGGTAGACTCAACAACTGGATTAATAGACCTTTAAACTTCCCTAGCCGGCTAACGGTGGTCAAATCCGTCCTGTAGGCTATGCCTATTTACCTTTTTTTAGTGTTATCTATGCCTAAAATAGTTCTTAGAGAGATCAGAATCATCCAACGTAATTTCTTTTGGGGTGGCAGGGAGACCAAATCCAAATTTGCTCTAATCAGATGGGACTTCTTATGCCGGCCTAAGGTTCAGGGTGGCCTAGGACTCAGGGATCCGGAAGTGGTCAGTGATATCCAGGGTTCTAAGCTATGGTGGCGTTGTTGTAACCACACCAATGAGCCTTGGGCTAAGCTTTGGCAAATCAAGTATGCCAGGAACTATCAAACCAACCAGTTAATTCGTTTCAATTCTGAAATTATGGGCTCTCATATTTGGTCGAAAGCTTTAAAAGGCAGAAAGTTGGTCCAGTATCACAGCTTCTGGGAAATTGGTGATGGAGAGTTGGCTAATTTCTGGGATGATTCCTGGAATCAATTCCCTAAAATAGGGAGTGATCCTAGGTGGCATATTATCAGAGACCATGGGTTGTCTGAAGGAAGAATTAAGGTATGTCACTTCTGGTCTAACCAGCGGATGGATATGTGCAGATCTTGGTTAGACCAACAATGGTGGACTGGTATTCTTAACGAAGACAAGGGCAGAACCTTTGGGGACCTACTCCAAGAAAGATACATTCGTAGAAGAACTAGTCTTGATAAGCTTAGATGGGTATATCAACATAAAGGGATTTTTAGCATAAAGGAAGCCTATGATCTGCACTCTAACAGGGAGGATGCCGACGATACCCACTGGGATAAAATTTGGAGAATGAAACCCTAGCCAAAGTGTTGATGTATTTGTAATTTCGGAAGATATTCACTTGTATATTGTATTTGTACTTTATTGTGTCCCCAACGAAGATGTATTCTTCCTCCGATTGGAAGTGTCGTCATTTGTACTTGCAAGTGTCGCAAGTTATATTGTAAGTGTCGTAAGTTATACTTGATGGGTTATTAGACCACCTTGATGGGGTCGGCCCTGTATGATTCATGTGGGTCAAAGGGTTATTAGACCACCCTAGTGGGGTCGGCCCATTTAGCATTATGTTAAGTGGTTAAGTTGGGGCCGACCTAGTTGAGTAAAGGTCAAGTTAAAGTTAAAGTATAAATAGAGAGTGTGACTCACTCATTTTACGCATTCTATTATTCACTCACTTTGCATTAGTGAGAGAGAGGAGGAGTGCGCACAAGTGGAGGAGGAGTATGCTGCTGAAGATATCTATCTCTTGGGTTTGATCCTTGTGATCTTTGTATTGGTGCTTATTCTATCTTTGAGGAAGTTGCGGGGCTTTTCACCTTCTTGGTTTTCCCCGGTGAATTTTTTTGTGTCTCTTGTCTCTTATGCTTGATATGATGTACATGTTGTTATTTCAGTTAAGATCCTAGATCTATTGAATTAAATGATGAAAAACTAACATGGTATCAGATCTAGCCTGAAGGAAGGCATGGTATGGCATTTATGACACTTGTTGCACTTGCGACAAATTGGAAGCTAGGGCTTCATATAGAAAAACCCAGTCATCGTGGAACTATCACTATAAATCCATTTTGGTGAAGGTTCAAGTTTGAAAACTTCTACAGGTCGTAGATAACATCCCCATGTACCTTGTGTCCGAAGCACAACATCTAATTCATTGTACTTTGTGATTTATGATCTGTACAAGTTAGGACTTCTGCCTCTTCCAAATCTCAGTCATAAACAGGTGACATAGGAAAAAAGGTCACAACTTAGGCTATGAAGCTCCAAATGGAATTCTATAAAAATTGGCAGTTAGGGCATGGACTATAGTTTCACAGGTAATTTTTTCAGTGGCCGAAATTGGACCAGTGACATGTGGAACTCCATACAAGTTCGCTATACTGTTTTATTCCATAAACCGATCACGTTGCGACACTTGGCATAACTCTCTCTTAGAGAATCCATTTGAAGTCAGATATATGGGTATGGAAAGATGATATGTCAGGATACAACAGGTAGAAGTTTTAGACCCTGTGGATTCGAAATTAAGAGATGCACTAGAAACAATAAGGTGCATATTTCTGTCAAAACATAATTGGATTCTGAGCACCTTCATTCTTGGCTTATCATTGCTGTGGGAATTTAGGGCTTCGGAGAAAGTTGAAATTTTTGGAATCGGAGACCATAGCTGAATGCTCCTCATCAAAATCGAAATTTAGAGACCAAGATCGAATTTTTTGGTTGGGAAGAAGGTCGGGCTTGATCAAACCCTAGTTCGGGATTTTGATCGGAAAGATGGAAAATTAGGGGTCAAATTTCGAAGTTTCAAAGGCAATTTTGAGGGGTCAAATTTTGGAGATTTCAAAATTGAAGTATACCAGCTTGATCAGCTCAGCAAGGCACATCTTTTCATCAAATCAGAAGTTTGAAATTCAAAGTTTGAATTTTTAGGGTTTCTTTGACAAACCCTAATCCAACTCCAGATCCAGTTTCAGCAAATCAAAGTGGATTGGGTTAATCCTAGAAGAGAATGAATTGGAGACCTGCATAAGTGAAGAAGTTCCAGTTCCAGAGGGAGTTAAGGATAAGTCCTTACATAAGAAGGCTACAAGCAATCCCGACATGTATGACTTGAAGAGATACAGGTATGTTTTGAAATCTGTTCATGATTAAGTTTATGATATGTTTGTCTTCATATTATTGAGGTTAATCTTGATCAATTTTAGACTTGTCTTATCACCCTGGTAAAAATATGAATGCATGTGAATACATTCATTGATTAGGGGTATGACACTTATGATTGTACTAATACACTATGTTGTTGTATGAGGATGATGTTGTCCACTAACATGAAGGGTACATCAAGAAAGACAAATCAAGTTCTAGATCAAGAACATATGACCATGGTGACATGAAGACAAAGACTCATCCATATTCATGGATCACATAGAATCTCTACTTACGAGGTATGTATGATTTGGTTCTACAATAGTTAACTTATGAGATATGCAGGTTACTAGCACAAGTCATTGAAAAGAACAAGAAGACATTATGTGGGTATGTTAGACATAACTGGCAAACATGATAATCCAGGTATGTTTTTCCTATATCAAGTTAGAATCCTACCTTGTGTTAGGATATTATACTTTTGTATGAATGATAATGATTATTCTTGAAGTTAGAAGTTTAAGTAATCAAGGGTTTATGCATATTGTGTTTCTTACTTTGATTGATGATATGACTAACCAGAAGAGTCCTATGGTCAAATAAGAATATGCATGAGTAAAAGAAGTCTTCCCTGAAACCTTGAATACTAGCGCTTATTACCTATGTATGAAATGATTATGACCATACATAAGAGTATTTAGAATCATAATGTTTTGATAGTATTGAGATTATACTAATGTATGTATGCTTATGTATGAGATCTTGAGGATAACACAATGGTAACACTAGTGCACACTTAAATATGCATAGTGGTCCAGGATGGATATAAGTTCAAGGACATATAATCCACGAAGCAAAGATCAAGAGGGAGCACACTCCAGTAGTTCCTGCAAGGAAGCAAAGATCAAGAGGGAGCACACTCTAGTAGTTCCTGCAAGGAAGCAAAGATTGAGAGGGATTCCACCCAAAAAAGATAAGTATTTGAATTGTCATTTCCTGTATATATGATTACTTAAATGATGTTGTTCATTCATGTACATACTTATGTTCCTAGATTTAGGATGTATATTATGCATATTAGAAAAGTTGCATTAATGAACAAGATACTACTAATATGCAAGTAATGGGTAAGTGGCCTATGGTATTGTACAACATTCCATTGCTACTTATCTAGAATGAAACCTCTTTGCTGACATGTTGGGAGTCGTGCACACTCTTAAAAATGTTTTGGTAGAGATGGAAGGCATCTAGAAAGTTACGGGATATGGATAAATGTTGTATTGAAGCATTGGCTAAAATAATTGCATGACTGTGTGACATATATTTTATGTGTAAGATTTTATTCTAAAAACTATGAGAAGTTTTCTAATCATGCAATTGAATTTGACTTGTAGGAAAGATCGTGTACAATCACTTAGAAAAGAAGGACAACAACATTTGTTCCAGCAACCAAGTTCATGAAAAACATGTATTGAAGATATTGAAGAATCTAAAGTTCCCAAGATCAGAGATGCAGTAATGAAAGGATGCCACGATCATGAGTCGATCATGAAGAATGATGTTTGGGATGTGGTCCCAAGAACAGAAGGGAAGTCTGTTGTAACTTCCAAGTGGATCCATAAGATCAAGCATGCTGCAGATGGAAGCATAGAGAAATACAAGGCAAGGTTTGTAGCTCGTGGATTCTCCTAGAAAGAGGGGATAGATTATGAAGAGACTTTTTCTCTTGTAGCCAGATACACTTCCATCAGAACAGTACTTTCCCTGGCTATAGTGATGAAGTGGAACATACACCAGATGGATGTAAAGACAACTTTATGAATGGTGTAGTCAAAGAGGAAGTGTATGTGGAGCAGCCACTTGGTTTTGAGACATGTGACAAGGAGTCACATGTGTGCAGATTGAAGAAAGCCTTGTACGGTTTAAAACAAGCACCCGGTACTTGGGTATGATGCTTTACTTTCTAGGTATGGAGGTGTGGCAGAGTGCAGATGGAATCTTCCTTGGACAAGGGAAGTATGCAGTAGAGATCCTAAAGCTGTTCGGGATGATGGACTGCAAGGCCATGGCCACACCTATGGCATCAAACCTAAATCTATTGAGTGATGCTTCATCAGAGACGGTTGATGTCATGGTGTATCGTCGAATGATTGGGTCCTTGATGTACCTGACGACAACGAGACCAGATATTTTCTTTGCGGTGAACACATTGAGCCAGTTCCTAACGGATCCTAGACATGCTCACCTAATTGTTGTAAAGCATATTCTGAGGTACCTGAAGGGTACAGTTGATTATGGGCTCAAGTATGATGCGAATCAAAGGTTTAACCTACAGGGTTATGTTAATTCAGATTGAACAGGCAGTCCTGCAGATAAGAAGAGCACTTCTGGTAGTTTCTTCAGTATGGGATTAGGTGTGATCTCTTGGATTAACAAGAAGTAGTCCTGCATAGCACTGAGTACAACCGAAGTAGAGTATGTCGCAGCTTGTTCAGCTAGTTGTGAGGTAGTATGGCTTAGGAAGATACTGTCTGAGTTATTTGATCTCCCGTTGGATGCTACTTGTATCTATTATGACAACCAGAGTTGTGTGAAGTTGTCAAAGAACCCGATGTTCCTTGATAGGTCGAAGCACATTGAGATCAAATATCACTATATCAGGGATATGGTGCAGAGAGGAGCAGTGAAGCTCCTATATGTTGCGACGGATGAGAAGGTTGCATATGTGTTGACTAAACCACTAGCTAGAGTGAAGTTTGAGTACTTCAGAGAGAGGCTTGGTGTTCTTCAGATAGAATATACTTCGAGGAAGAAGTGATGGGACACATTTGCAAGATCCATTCCAAGCATGGTGATAGGAGGGTTCTTCTCATGGCTGTGGATGTAAGTGTTGTGTGATGAGCATCAAGAAGATGATCTAGATGATGTTCTACATGATGTTGATCAGGATGATCATATGCATTAGGTGGATGCTTTACATGATCAAGTGGATCATTTGTGATGATATGCATCAGGTGGATGCTTTGTATGATCAGTTTGATTATACGATGATGACGAGTATCAGGACGATACTCCAGATGATATGCATCAGGACGATGCTATGATGATGATCAGGATGATCATATGTGATGAGTATCAGGATGATACTCCAGATGATATGCATCAGGACGATGTTGTGACGATGATCAGGATGATCATGCAATGATGATGTGCCTCATGATGATGATCAGTATGATCATGAGTATCAGGTTGATACTCCATGGCCATGGATAGGTTGTACATGTAGCATAGAAAAGATCCTGGGAGATCCGATAGGTTGAGTGGTAAGCTCGTAAATTAGTCCCGGGATGCTCTTTCAAGGTTTTGCTACTAGAGGCATGTAATCAGTCCTGGAGATCCAATAGGTTGAGCGG
This sequence comes from Larix kaempferi, assembly GCA_027924585.1. Taxonomy (NCBI): domain Eukaryota; kingdom Viridiplantae; phylum Streptophyta; class Pinopsida; order Pinales; family Pinaceae; genus Larix; species Larix kaempferi. The sequence continues at coordinate 13,909,578 of BSBM01000138.1, read as the reverse complement.
TAAGCTCGTAATCAGTCCTGGGATGCTCTTTAGATTTCTTGCAGGAAGAAAGACACTCTTTAAAGGTTTTGCCTAGCCACATGTAATCAGTCCTCGAGATCCGATAGGTTGATCAGTAAGCTCGTAATCAGTCCTGGGATGCTCTTTAGAGTTCTTGTAGGAAGCAAGACACTCTTTTAAGTTTTTGTGGTGGGGGTCACATGTAATCAGTCCTAGATATCCGATAGGATGAGTGGTAAGCTCGTAAATCAGTCCTGGGATGCTCTTTAGAGTTCTTGTGGGAAGCAAGACACTCTTTTAAGGTCTTATGACAATCAACATGTAAAAGATCCTGGGATATCCGATAGGTTGAGTGGTAAGCTCGTAAATCAGTCCTGGGATGCTCTTTCGAGGTTTTATTGAGGCACATAATAAGTCTTGAGGATTCCATAGTATGGCCAGTGATGATGAAGACCTACAGGAGGCTAGGACTACATCCAACATGAAAAAGGGCTAGCTCTGTAGAACTTCCTATGATGAGAAGAATTCATAGATAGCCCAGTGATTGAGACGACGAGTACAGTAGCAGTGACGATGCTGCTCCGTGATCCAGTGACGATGATCCAGCTCCAGAATTGAAGACTTGTGCCTATATGTATTGATGACTTGTGTCAAGAAAATACCTTCCTAGTTAAGAGGGAATGTTGATGTATTTGTAACTTCAGAAGATATTGACTTGTATATTGTATCTGTACTTTATTGTATCCCCAACGGAGATGTATTATTCCTCCGATTGGAAGTGTCTTCATTTGTACTTGCAAGTGTCGCAAGTTATATGTAAGTGTCGTAACTTATACTTGATGGGTTATTAGACCACCTTGATGGGGTCGGCCCTGTATGAGTCATGTGGGTCAAAGGGTTATTAGACCACCCTAGTGGGGTCGGCCCAGTTAGCATTATGTTAAGTGGTTAAGTTGGGGCCGACCTAGTTGAGTAAAGGTCGAGTGAAAGTAAAAGTATAAATAGAGAGTGTGACTCTCTCATTTGACACATTCTATTATTCACTCACTTCGCATTAGTGAGAGAGAGGAGGAGTGTGCACAAGTGGAGGAGGAGTATGCTATTGAAGATATCTATCTCTTGGATTTTATCCTTGTGATCTTTGTATTGGTGCTTATTCTATCTCTGAGGAAGTTGCTGGGTTTTTCACCTTCTTGATTTTCCCTGGTGAAATGTTTTTGTGTCTCTTGTCTCTTATGCTTGATATGATGTACATGTTGTTCTTTCAATTAAGATCCTAGATCTATTGAATTAAATGATGAAAACTAACACAAAGACTGTCATTTTATGCTGGATAATCATTTGGCAAAGAATTCTAATAGGAGAAAACCTCAAGAAACGGGGAATTCAAGGTCCCTCATGTTGCCCCTTATGCAATAATAGTGAGGAAACTACTAACCATCTGCTTGATGAGTGCGAGTATGCATCTTTCCTTTGGAACAGAGGCGCCATTACGTTCCGAAGAAGCAATCGGGCTCATGGCCATCCTGATCATACTTTGAAAAACTGGAACATCCAAACTTTCAGTAATCCTATTACCTCCCTTACATGGCAGATGTTCCCTGGGATGCTCTGCCAGAACCTTTGGAAAGAACAAAATGGAAGAATTTTCAGGGACAAGAGTTACCGGAAGGAGGAAGTTTGGGATACTTTGCTCCGCAACATTCCGGAAACCATCCGGAGCCGACAGTGGATTGATGAAGATAAGAATATCTCCGAGGAAGACATGTTAATTGCAAAAGCTTGGGGTCTTGGCAGGGAGGATATGCACGACTTAAGAAGACGTGGAAAAATCTGTAAAACCACTAGCCCCAATACCTGGTCTCCGCCTAGGCAGAAGGAATTCAAAATTAATTTTGACGAAGCTTCGCGGGGCAATCCGGGGGTAGATGGTTATGGCAGGGTTTGTAGAAATGTGGATGGGGTTATTCTTCACGTGTTCTTTGGCTATCTTGGCCATGATATGAATAACTCTGTAGAGCATGATGGTTTCATCCATGGTCTGCAATTGATTATTCATGGTGGTTTTTTTTCGACTACCATAGAGGCTGACTCGAGAATCATCATCCACATGGCCAAAGGGCTAGCGCAGGGAAAGCTGACTAAACAAGTGACTACCAGATGGAGGCTCTCCCATCGCCTGGATCTCCTAAGACATCTTGTCTATTCCAACAGTCAGCTGTCTTTTCACCACGTCAGACGTGAAGCTAACAAAGTGGCAGACTACCTGGAAAACTTGGGTGTTGATGGGGGAGGTGGCCATACTTCTGGCCTCATGGAAGATCTTCGGAACACTGCTTGGGCCCCTAAGTGCTTACAATTGGTAGCGAAGGACTTTGGCAGAAGCCACATGGTGGAGAGTACGCTACATATGTCCCAAGGAATTGATAAGCATAATGCGGTGGTCATTCCGCTGACGCAATAATGAGGGAACCCTTTAGATCGAGACTTGATAAGTCCCACAGGTTAGTTATTACGGGAAGGAAGATGAAGTACGATTTTTTGTTTTTCGCGTTCCAGGTGAAGGATTTGTACAGATTTCAATCTTTTATCATTATGGCCACTATTATTCTCTGTAATGGTGAACGTACATTCCGGGGTCGGCTCCGATCTTCAAGGGACTTAAGCCATTTATGGCCCAGTTTGCGTCATCATGAGTGGGAGGTCCTTATATGGTGGCTCATCTACACTAAGGATTATTTCATGTTCTGAGGGTGGCATTCCTTGTCTCTGTGCCTTTATTGCTTGTTTTTTCAGAATTCCTTACAGGGTGTGGTTAGCACAAACACAGCCACTTGATTTCAGTATGTCCTTTGTGTTAAGTGTCGCTATGGCTCCTAAGTGTGATATTGGTGTCTCCTCGAGGTCAGGCGTTGGTCGCACTGCTATGAAAGGTAAAGAGAATATTAATGTTCGGGGGGGGGGGGGGGGGGGGGGCTCGGGAAGGGTAACGAGGGCCCAAATCCGGGCGTAGTCTGCTGCTTCTTTCTTCTGTGAGCATCTCCCTGATCCTATCAAGGTTGACATTGAGAGTATTGAAAAGAAAATCTGGACCGAAGCTCATGGCCTTCCCATCGAGGATGTCAGGATGGAGGTGGAGGAGTGGGTCACGAACCCTGGTACTACTGTTGGTCGTGCCTCAGCCTATGATAGAATGGTGCTGACGTGCTGGGTCACCAAGAGCCTACTTGCTCATGTGTTGATGGAGTGTAATGCGAAGCGAGAAGGCGACGAAGAACCGGTAAAAGCTTGGAAAGCTCACAATGAGAACAACTGTCTTATGCACTACAAAATTGATTTTATTGCCAAAAAGATGGGCCTCTCTTTCTCGTACCTGGGCCTGGACGCTCAAGGAAATTGGGTTTCCAGTAGCATATCTCCTAAGGATGGTTCTCCCTGACCTGCTAATGTTTTTATTCAAATTGACAATCGCCCTCCGAAGAAAGTGGCGGACGTGAAGATGCCTTAAAAAGGTGTTGCTGAACCGTCTGCTCTGCCTCTGAAAGGTCTGGGGAATTAGCTAGTTCTTGTTGTTTCTTTTTGGGGTTTTGGTGTCTCCTGTCTGTAAGTTTGGTTTTTTGGGCAGTTGGTTAGGCCTATTGTCCTTGTTTAGATGGATGGATGATATGTTTTGGCGAAATGGAAACTTATGAATGCTTATTGAGGAGGTCCGGCTTCGTGGACACTCGCTCCGCATTTTTGTAACTCTATGTCTGTACTGGTCAATAGTTTTTTAGGAGTTGGTCTGGTAACTCTGTTCCGCTGTTAGTGCGTTATGCATTCCTTCTATTTCTTGACTCAACAGTAATATAAAGTTTTTATTTACAAAAAAATTAATACACAATGAAATTCATATTCGTGTTGCAAACTAAAATGACATTGGAAAACCCAAGACCCTATCACAACAATCTCTTTCACATATAGCTTGATCACCTTGACAATCAAACACAACCTATTTTTATTCAAATATCAAATCCATGGTTGGTCAATTATAGTTGTCTTTATCCATCACACCCCCTCTAATTTATCCTATGATTTTCCTATGTGAAACTCAAGCTACCTTTTTTCCAATATAATATTGTTGTTGCAACACCATCAAATTTAGGAAGGCCTTACATAGATATATGAATACCTAGCCATATGCCCTGTTAGAATAAAAAGTCTAGACTATCAAATGTTATTTTCTTTCATGTATAATTCCCACCCAAATTCAATCAACGCACGAGTATTTTCAACTATTCCTATTTAAGCTCCAACCTTATTATTCTCTTTCTCATGCCATTATTAATTTCAACCTTCTTCATTGTTTTATTGATGAGCGACTGAAAATTGCTTCTACCATCACCTCATATAAAGTATTTATCATATATTTGTTTTTTGTAATCCTATTTCTAGCATTATGATATTTTGTTGGGTGCAAGATAATATGGTGTAAGATCCAGGTACAAGAATGATTTCAAATTGGCGCTAATTTATAAGCTTTTATGATATTAATTTTAATGTTTATAATTAATTTATAAAATAATATATTGTTCATTTTAATATAAATTTTATGATGTTTTGAATCTATTGTTGAATATGTGACAATAATGATGTTTATCTTTCCCAAAATTAACAATGTTATATTTAAAAACAAATGGAATTAAATTGACTATGTTTTAGTGTCATTTTTATATTTAAACATGGTTGAAATGGAAGTACCAAGATCATTATGGTTTTCCCCATTTAAGATGTCCTAAGGAGTAATTAAGTTATGAAACTTAGTTGAGCTCTAAGTATCTAAGCTCAATCCAACTCTAAGTATCTAAACTCTAGAAGCAAAAGATCTTTAAAGTTCAAATCCCTGCAATATAATTTGATCACTAAAGTCTATTGAAATAAAGTCTAATTAGGTAATGCTGCATTTTTTAGAGAAAATAGACACATAACAGGTCCTTGCAATTCTACATAAAGGAGCAACTAGTATCCATTACTTTAGAGACACTACAACCCTAAAATACCAATGGTAGGCTACTACTAACGTACCTTGTTCAAAGGTTCCCATACCCATGTTATAAAATTACATGTGTGCCAAGCATGCACACTGAGAGAGAAGAAAGTTGTGTTACCTCTACAACTCATAAATATCAACCAACCATTTGAACAACAAGCTCTTGCCAAGGTTATAGAGTTGAACCCCAATTCATCTAAATGACACAAATTCGTTTCAATGGCTATTTATTATTGTATTGAGTGGTTGGAATCCATCTCCATCAAAACCATTTATGAGAGAGTGGTGAATCAATTTATTGAGCAACATATAACCATTATATTTTGGATATCCTCTACTACTGTGTTTGATGACTCATTCATATTACAGGTTAATGAATTTGATTTCGAAGACACTTTATAGAGGAACTATTTTGAAGTATTATTCCAACTATTATTCGCAAGGGAATGAAGCAGTTGAATCAAAGAATAAGAATTTGATTCTAACCATTAAGAAAAGAATGGTAAACCACCATTATAATTGGCATAATGTACTATTTTATGTGTTTTGAGAAGGCTGATTTACTCCCAAAATTTCTTTAAGAAACTCTCATTATTCCTTGGTTTATGTCAAGGGAGTTATTCTTTCTTCAAACATTGTTTTACCTTCCTTGAAATGTTCCCATAAGGTCTTGGGAAATGATTATACTGAACTGCAAGCTAGTATCAATGCCTTGCTCAACCTTGAAGAAGAGAGATATAAATCCAAGCAAAATCTTGTGGATCACCAAAACTTAGTCAAGCCATGGTTTGATAAATGTTCTTCTAGTAAGGACTTCAAAATCAAAGATATAATTTTGATGTGGGATAAAACATGCAAGCCTAGAAGAAAAGCATGAAAATTTGCATCCATTTTGGACAAGAACATATCAAATTTCTAAAAAGATTGTCCATCTCCAACATGCAAGGATCCTCAATTGACTTTACCTAACAATAACCAGCATTTGTAAAGGTGCTTTAGATAATCAACTCCTAAGGTGTATGGGCTTGTAACAGTAGTCCTTTTATGTTTTCCTAGACTAATTATGTTGTTTTCTATTCATCATTTTCCATTACTTAGAATAGTTCCCATTTCATGTTAGTGATTTTTGTTTTCTTAGCATAGTTTTTGTTACAATCTTATCATTTTTGTTACATTCTTATTTTATTCTTGATTTCTAGTTTATTTTCATTTTTTTTATGTAAGCTTTGATTTTCCTAAGTGATGTTTTGATCATAAACACCTAAGTACTGAGTGAGGAGCATGAGTTAAACTTTTATTCTTCCTCATTGTCTAAAGTGAATAACAACTAGCAAATAATCTAGAGCTTTACTACCCAAAATAATCCTATGGCCATTATTGCATCCCTACTTGGGCAACAAAACAATCTACCCTTAAAAATTCACACATAAATAGAAATATAGAATAGTGTTTGAGAAAAGTGAAAGTCAAGATTTAGAGAAAAAAAATATATTCAATATTCGTATCCTTGAAAATGAGACCCACCAATTATAGAAATATTGGCCATGAAGATTCCATCCACGTCTTCTCATTTTTTTGCAATGATGCAAAGAAGACCAATTTACCTTCTATCATGATCCTCACTTTTCTTTTCAAAACCTCTGAGCAAATCCCCATCCATGCTCATAAAATATCACTTTCCAATTAGCCCACCATGGCCCAACCTCCTCTTTCAAAAACCTTTTAATATTCAACAGATTAGGGATTTTTCAAATATGAATACAAGTTGTTTCAAAGAGGTTCGACGACCTTCGACATGATTACAATAATAGTAGAAAACTTATTATAGTGAAGTGAATTAGGTGGATATTAATTTAATTAATTGCATTCGAATATATTTTTAACATAAAAATATATATAATACAATTGTCTTATGTGGGTATTACTTTAATTAATTGCTTTGGGTTTTATTATCAACCTACTTTGTTTTAATATTTAAAAATATATATTAAATCATTGTATTAGGTGAATATACTTTTAATTATATATATATATATATATATATATATATATATATATATATATATAATATGAAGATTCCATCCAAGCATGCTCATTTTTTTCAATAATTCAAATAAGACGAATAATGCTGCACCTTCTATCATGATCCTCACTTTTCTTTTCGAAACCTCCAAGCAAAACCCCATCCATCATCCCAGCATGGCCCAACCTCCTCTTTCGAAAACCTTTTTACATTCAATGGATTAAGGGTTTTTAAAATATGAATGCAAGTTGTTTCAAAGAGGTTCCATGATCTTTGATATTATTACAATAATTCTAGAAAACGTGCTTATTAAAGTGAAGTGAATTAGGTGGATATTAATTTAATTAATTGCATATTTATATATAATACAATTGTATTAAATGGATATTATTTTAATGAATTAGTTTCTAATGTCAACATACTTTGTTTTAATATTAAAAAAATATATTACTAAAATTATTATATATATATATATATATATATATATATATATATATAATTGTACTAGGTAGATATTATTTTAATTAATTGCATTAGGTTTTATTGTCAACATACTTTGTTTTAATATCTAAAAATATAGGAGGGTTTTGAGCCGATCCGAGTTGATCTCGGCGGCCAGGGCTCTATCCCTGGTCAGACTCCTTCTGAGCTCACTGTATTGGGCGACGGCGAGGGAAGCATTCCTGTGGCGGCGACAGCGGGTGCAGAGGGGCGACATTCTTGGCATTGTGGTGACGGTTCAGCTGTGGGGAGCGACATCCATCGGTGGCTCTACAATGGGCGGCTCCTGTCGGAGAGTTCTTCGGCTTCGAAGGTCGTCGGGACCTGTCTGCAGAGCCGTGCTGAGGCTTCTTTCTTGGAGGCCGGTGAGTCATCGACCCAGCTCACAGCTTAACAGTGCAGGGTATCCACCACGAGCTGCTCATATCCATTGACGGCGGCTTGGCTATCAAGGGTTTCTTGGAAGCCATGGATCCATGGAGGTTTCCCTCACAGGCTTCCCTGCAGAATCGGATCCTTCAATGGTGACGAGTTCAGTGGCCCGGGCCAAGGCTGCTACGGCCCTACATGCAAGGCATGTTTTCCTCTTCCCGGTATGACCCGGATTCATAGCGGCAAACCATGGTGAGAGGGAAAATAATGTTCTCGAGGGTTCCAAGAAGGAGCATTCCAAGATAACAGAGATTAGACGTTACAGCGATGTTATTGTGGGTTTGCAGGAAACCCTGCTTGCTTCTCTGGAGAAATCGAGATCTCGCCATCTCTCTATGGTTGGGCCTGCGTGGTTTGCTTTCAGGCATTGGATGGATATTTCTGAGTATGGAGAGAGGGCGGTGCCTTTGCGCGGCGACCCATTGGGTCTGCACGATCCAGTGGCGGCGGCGGCGGATTCAGGGAACAGACCTGAAACCGGTGGCCCCAATTTCACCACTTTTCATGATATATATGTTCAACTTCTTGAGGCAACATTATTTGGATTCTTCTTTTTTTTGGTTCAGCTCATGATAAGCTGGTGTTTCTACTTATATGGGACAGAAATATGTGAAAATGTAGGGATCCTTGTTGATCTTACTACATCTGCAATATGTAATTTTAATCATCTTTTTGAAATAAAATTACGGACATTTTCCAAGGAAAAAAAAAAATATCTAAAAATATATATTAAATCATTGTATTCGGTGGATATTACTTTTAATTAATTCCTTCGCGTTAACATACTTTTTCATATATGTGTTAGTTTAATTAATTGCACTCTTTTATATTGTTGATTTTTTTTTCATAAAATATGTGTTTTACTTATAAAATTTAATTATCATTCAAATGTGTATAGTTTTGAGAGATTATAAAAGTTTTTTATAAATTTAAAAAAGTTTAAAATGTATTTCTTCTTAAAATGTCATACATTTAAATATGGAGGGATGTAGGATATGTATACCTCCATAGAATTCATGGAAAATGTTAGGGTCTGATCTTATCCCATGGGTTAAATTTAGGGGTTTTAAATTTTTAATGGGCTATATTTTATTAAACACTCGTTAGGTATGATTAGCCCACATTTTATTTACTTATTTTTAGTTAATAGGAGGTTAGCCCCATCAAATTTAAAAATGGGAGTCAATATAAAACAATTTTGCCCCTCTAAAAATGGATTTAAACCTTTGTTCACCCACGAAAAATCGCTAGGTAGCTCCCATTCGCCCCTGATATCTAGAAAAGGAAGTTTATAGGGGCCCTTTCACCTTCTATTGATCATGGAAATCAAAGTTGGAGTTACAATCGTCCAAATTTTATGGGTTGAATATTGTTTTGCAAGTTGCTTAATGTCCACATGAGAATGGTGGTTGATATTTACTATTAGGTCTTAAAGTGACCCACTTTTATCTAGGAGAGTTATAAATCCTATCATCTTAGATGATAAGTTTCCCCAAGAAACATGGGGATTGTGAATCTTGCAATCGAGGATACAACAATAACATTTTTGTGGGTGTTTTGGGAATCATGTCTGGGAGCTGGGACATATATCATAGTCGTGTATTTGGGCATGCAAGGAGCCATGACTTGCCAGGGAGAAACTTGCTCAAATATTCGCCAAGACTTCCCAAGGTTTCTTAATTCAGTTAAAGATTCACCAAGATTTTACAAGGTTTTACAATTTAGTGAAAGATTCGCCAATATTTTTTTCAAGATTATATAATTCAATGAGAGATTCACCATAAGTTATATATACATAATCTAACATTGATAAAATAGTATTCATATTTTCCTATATATCATGGGGATTAGCCCAATTATTATACATATAAATTTAGGTGGGTTTTACCTTGATAGAATCTATGGGTATGTATACCTCCATTAAATTTATTAGTGAAATCATTGTGGAGGAGATCCCTTGTCCCAAAAACAAGGGGGTCTTATACACCAAATGTGGATATGAAAATTTTTTCTTTAAATTTGACAACTTGACAAGTTAAGTCAACAATCTTATAAAATTGCAAAACTTGCAATTGAAAATTAACCCAAAATCGAACATATGGGAAACCCAAATTGGAGCATACCAAAATCACACATATGGGAAACCCAACTTGGAGCGTATTATAATAGTAGGGAACGTGATAACAACTGTGGCCAGTGAAACATTTTAATTTATTTGCTACCGACTCCCCTCGGTGTATAGGAAGCCCAGATTAGAATAATTCGAGCATTATGATTTAGAGAAAAAATAACATAGCAATGTTAAAAGAAAGTGAATTCCTCTCAGTTATAACCATTATCCGTAAATAAAAGTTATATATTCTTGAACCTTATTTCATTTCTTACATTTTATATTTTTACACTATATTATAATAGGTTGTGCATGTACCTCTAAAATTTCTCCTAGTCAATATATTACTATTTTTTGAAATTTCCATTGCAATTAATGTGTCATGAGAGGGAAACATTAGCTTGCACCAACCATACTATCAAATATTTTTTTATTCATGTACATTTCCTACCCTAATTTAATCAACACCTTAGTAATTGAAACTATTTGAAACTATCCTTATTTAAGTTACGACTTTCTTATTATTCTCTTGTTCATGCAATTATTATTTAAGTTTCAACCTTCTTCATTGTTTTATTGATGAACGATTTGAAGTTGCTTCGACCATCGCCTCATATAAAGTATTTATCATATATCTATTTTATTTTTTTACTTCTAACATTATGATATTTTGTTGGGTACACCATAATATGGTGTAAGAGCTTGGTACAAGGATGATTTCAAATTGGCACTAATTGGTAAAGTTTGTTTGATATCTAATTTATAATTTTTATAATTAATTTATAAAATTATATATTAATCATTTTAATATAAAATTTAGGGCATGTTGAATCTATTGTTGAATATATGATAATAATTATGCTTATCCTTCCCAAAAATTAACAAAATTTATATAGCCAAAAAAAAGAATTATATTAACTATTTTTTACACTATCACTTCTATATTTAAACGTGGTTAAAATGGAAGTACCAAGATCATTATGGTTTTCCAATCTAAAAATTTCTGAGTAATTAAATTATGAGAGTATATGAACTCTAGAAGCAAAGAGCCTTAAGGATCAAATCCATGTAATATAATTTGATCATTAAAGTCTACTAAAATTGAAGTGTACTCAAAGAAACTATAATTTAATATTGCTACATTGTTTAGAGAAAATAGATATAGAAAGGGTCCTTTCAATTATGCATAAAGGAGAAACTAGTAGCCATTACTTTAAAGATGCCACAACCCATAAAATTCTAAGGGTAGGCTACTAAAAATCTACCTTGATCAAAGGGACCCATCCAATGTCATGAAATGACACAAATGCCAAACGTGCACAGGGATAGAGAAGAAAGTTGTGTTACCTCTACAACTCATAAATATCGATCAACCATTTGAACAATGAGCTCTTGGCATGGTCAAAGAGTTGAACCCTTACTCATTTAAAGGACACAAATTCATTTCAACGACTATTGATTAATGTACTCAATAGTTGGAAGCCATCTTGGTCAAAACCATTAACGAGAGAGTGGTGATTCAATTTATTGAGCAACATATAACCACTAGATTTGGGATATCCTCTACTATTGTGTTTGAAAAACATTGATATTCTAGGTCAGTGAATTTGATTGCTAATGCACTAGATAGAGGAACTATTTTGAAATATTCTCCCAACTATTATCCACAAGGGAATGACACAATTGAGTCAATGAACAATAAATTGATTCAAACCATTAAAAAAGAAATATTAAATCACCATCAAAATCGGCACAATGAACTATTTAGTGTGTTGTGAGAAGACAGAGTTAATCCCAAGGTTTCTTCAAGGTGGTTTATGTCAAGGCAATTTTTCTTCCTTCAAATATTTGTTTACCTTCCTCACAATTTTCCCATAAGATCATGGGAAATGAGCCTACCAAAATGCAAGCTAGTATCAATGCCTAACCTTGAACAAGAGAGAAATAAAGCCAAACAAAATCTTGTAGATCACCAAAACATAGTAAATCCATGGTTTGATAAATTTTCATTTGGGAGGGATTTCCAAATCAAAGATCTAGTTTTGTTATGTGAACAAAAGCATAAAAAGTTTCAATCATTGTGGATAAGAGCATACAAAATTTCTAAAAGGATTGACCAAGACATACCATCTCTAACTTGCAAGGAGCCTCAATTATCTTTACCTAACAATGAATAACATCTTTAAAGGTGATTTAGATCGGAGAAAATTTTAACGATCCATACTTATTTTAAAAATGTATAAACCTTGGCTAATCTTACCAACTCTTAAAATTTCAACTATAAAATATTTGGGGGTATTTTTCTAAAATTATTTCAGTTAATAAGGATTTTATATAGTTTATATAATAATTTGGCGATTTTTAAAGGGATAAAATTTTACCCCATCAAAATTGGGCGAAAAGGGCTTCAAAAAAGCAAATTGTTGAATCTTTTTTTGGAAAAAAACATGGAAAAATAGCTCATAGGCTAAATTTCGCCCCTAAAATTTGTCTTGATTTAAATAATTCACCCATAAGGTGAATGGACTTGTAAAAGAAGTCTTTTTATGTTTTCCTAAACTATTATGTTTGTTTTCTATTCTTGAGTTTCATTTGCTTAAAATAGTTCCCATTTCGTGTTAGTAACTTTTGTTTTCTTAATATAGTTTTTATTACAATCTTATACTTTTTTGTTAAATTTTTATTCTATTCTTCATTTTTAATTTACTTTTGATTTTTTTACACCTACCTTGTTTTCCTAAATAATGCTTTCATCATATATATATACCTAAATTTAAGTGAGGTGCATGCCGTACACTTTTCTTCTCCCTTATTATCTAAGGAAGATAATAACTAACAAACAATATGAAGCTCTACTACCCAAAATAGTACTATGTCCATGACCACATCCATGCTTGGGCAACAAAACAATCTACCCACAAAAATGTACAATAGATAGAGCAAGTCTTAGGGGAAAAATGAAAGTCAAGATCCCTAGGAGAAAATCCAAAAGGGATATTTTTATCTCTTGAAAATGAGACCCAATCATAGTAAGTCTTGGCAATGAAGATTCCTTCCATCGAAGCCTTAAAAAAAATTCAATGTTGCAAAGAAGACTATAACCTTTGTATCTTGGATGCTCCACTCTCTATGATAATCCCCACTTTTCATTTAGAAGCATCCAAGCGAATCCCATCAATCCCATTTATAAAATATAAGTTTCAAAATAGTGTGATCAATGCGAGATTATAATAATAGTAGAGAACGTGATCACCATTTTTTCTTCTCATATACAACAACGATGACCTTCATATAAATAGAATTTATTATTAAACCTTCCTAATACAACTATGACCTTCATATAAATATGATTTATTATTAAACCTTCGTAATAGATGCTTAGATGTACCCAAGATTCGATGCGTAGTATCCGAAACTCTTCATATCATATGAAGTCTAAGAATATATACTATATAATTGATTGAATTAGGTGGATATATATTATATAATTGAATTATGTGGATATTTGTATAATTTATTGCACTCGGCTATATCGTCAACGCACGATTTATAAAAATATGTAACAGTATCTATTACATAATTATATTAGTTTGATTAATTGCACCGGTCTATATCGTCAATGTTTTTTATAATTGTATTAAAGGAAATTAATTTAATTAATATCATTCATATCAAATCTGTACATTATGCTTTTACTATATAGAATAAAACATGAAGATTTATAACATTTCTTCCACAATTATATAAAATTGAGTAATTAATTATACATTCTAATTTAAATTACCTATCTCAACTGAAACCAGAATAAGAAACCAGAATGGATTGTCCCATTATCAATGAGGAAGCAAATAGCATACCTTTCATTACAGAGACAAGCTGGGAAAGCGAAGGCGAGGAATATGATATTACAATTGATGTCGAGTGTGAGAATTATTACAAGGTAAAACTTGGATACTGTATTTCATATAAAATTATGAAAATGTGAAGGGTAGGTTCAAATGTACAAGTGAAAAGCACTCCACATTTCTTCCCCTCATCTTTAGCTAGTGATATTATAATTATAAAACACAAATGTAAGGGAAAGCATACTGTAAGTTTGTAACTTTACCATTCATATAATTTCTTTCTAACATGAGCTCGTATGCATGACAATTGGACTCATCGTGCCCTACTGACTTACAAAAATTACAATATAAGTTTATAGGTGTTCTTACGTATTTCTGTATCATGTGGCAGTCTTCTAGTCGGTGTCCTCTGGTTCTACAAATTTCACACCATGGCCCTTGGACCGGATTTAATGGATTCGATCCCCCCATGTTAAGGAACTCTTGGAATAAAGGACAATGATCCTTAGTGTGTCCTTCTCCCTTACAACCTGTACACCAGACTTCCTGTCTCTCTTGCTTTCCTTTCTTAATATCCTTTAGTTGTAGTGTCAGGGTAGCTAACTGGTTCTGAATCTGAGACATCCCAGTGCTAGTTTCTCTGATCGGTGAAGCTTCCAACTTCATCACGATCTCTAGGGCTTCTGCTTGCGAAGCCACTTTTTGTTGCATCAATGGTTGTCTGATATGGGGCAACAGCGCGGCTATGAACCATTCCTTGTGTTGCTACAGTGCTATGACGAAGCTTACTTGATCTACTAATGTCTTAAACTTCTAATCAAACTCCCAGACTGTTTCATTAGGTTTCTCTTTGATCTCTTTTAACTCTGTGATACACTGTGACTCTGACTTCGGCTTCTTAAATTCATCTAATAGCGCGGCCTTGATTTCTATCAGGGTTATATTATGTCCCTGTGAGTATTTCATGAACCAATGCAAGGCTCTATCTCTAAAAGTGGTAACGAGATGCGCTTGCTTCACAGCATCGTCCTGTACTTGTTTTACAATCCATACAGCTTCACATAGAAACCAATGTTGATCGAGGTCTTCTAGACCCATTCCTTTGAATATCAGCAACTTAATGTCCTCAGTCATGCTTCTTCTAGGTGGCGAAGGGTTCTACGCAGTGTTCTGCGCAGAAAAAATGAATGTGGTATTGTGCTGAATGTTCACGATTGTGGGGTTCTGAACTAGTTGTATATTTATAGTGAGACGTGCGGTGTTCACAACTGGTGGATTCTGTGGCGTAATAGGTTGACAAGTCAAAGACAGAGGTGTGGTTTGGCTATCAGGTTCATCCTCTGAATCAATGCCTATGTGGAGTCCAGATCCACTAGGATTCTTCTCAGGTGTATATTTATATCTTTTCCCACTTCTTAGGTTATGCATCTCTTTGTCAGAATCACTAAAAATGCTATTGACCATTACAGATTCCCAAAAGAAATTTTACTGCGTTCCGAAAACAACTTTCTCAGCTAAAATCATTTTGATGTATAAACTCAAATTGTTCAGGTAATTACCTCTGTTTCCTTTGAAAAACTCTCTTTTGACTGCGATGTAGGACTTTAGCATGTCCAGAGCGAACTGAGTTATGAAGCACTGTAGTGTGCTGTTAACCCAGAAGTTGACTGCGCATACAAACAGACTATCTAGTGCTTTGAGCTGTTCGATGAGCTCCGGTATCCACTCCTTCGGTACGTCTCGTGGGATACAGTTTCTGTGTTCTACGAGCCTTGACAACCACTCATGTAGTTCATTTCCAAAAGACACCCAGAAAACTTCGTGCACGTATTTCCAGAGGTATTTGTTCAACCACTGCACGTCAGAGAGATGCGGGTTTCTATTCTCTTTTCTAGCAAATTCTCTCTCTTTCTTGTCGCACCAAGCCCATATCTCTTTCTTGTCGGGATACCAGAAGTCGACGCCTAACTCAACTTCTTCTACTTCACTCATCCCGTATTCAACTCATCACGGATTCTTAGTCTCGGCAACGGAACCATTTGTTGGCTTATAAATTGATCTAGAGGTTTCCAATGTGGACCCAGGTTCTTCGTGGTTTCAACGAACCAACAAAACCCCTTATCACCGGCCCTTTCGGCAACAACCTGCGAATAGGATGAGGTCTCACCCGAGGTGTAGCTATGGGGGTGTTGCGGAATCAGGCTTCCACAGTGGTGTAATGAGTTAATTAAACGGGATGACTGTGTAGTACGCTATGTAATCACGTTGTGGACTGATACTACGCGACAATGGACTGTATCGCGGTCAACCAACGCATCCAAGGACTGAACGGTTCGAGTGGAACTCACTTGACAGGATAGCGCAACTGACTTAAATGCGCTTCCTCTTTAACCAATAATAATGAGTTCACTTCAACACTTACTCCTTCATCTACTACCTTATATTATTTAGCTTTATAACAACTGCAAGCAGACGAAACATACAACACTGCACACTTCTGGTGTTGCACGTCCAAAGAGTTACACCACCAAGATTCTACATGTATTTGTAATTATTCAGTAAACTGATACTTTCACACCCTCGGAATACTGCACATCCAACATTCACCCATTCATGTAATACTTAACATATTATTCCCATATTTCTCCTATGGTGAATACATATAAAAGCATTAACATAATAGCTGATATATGAAGATCCAAGCATCCATTTGTAAGCAAACAAACAAGTGCAAAATATGAATAATCACATTATAGAAGATTTAGCGTGGTTCACCCCCGGATGGAGGCTACATCCACAAGAACTGTTTTTATATTAGTCTTTTGGGTGTTAAGATTTAATATGCTAAGACAGAAAATAGCAGCATTACATTCCATTTCACAATAATAGCATATACAGGATCACTGAAGAAACAACAAGCATAGCATAAACACAAGAGACACAGATTTATCCTGGGAAACCCTCATGGGGTAGAAAACCCAGCAAAGCTTCCTCAATATAGATGACCAGCAATATACAAAGATGCAAACCAAAGACATGATCTCCTCCTCCACCATAGCAGACCTCTCCTCCATAAGTGCGCCACTCTCAAGTGAGTGAGTGTGTGTCAAATGAGGAATACACCTCCTCTATTTATACACTACTCCGACTTGTCTTTTACACAAAACATGTAGACTCGTATTTAACCATTGGGTTATATACCCCACTACAACTGACTGGGTCGACCCCTCTAGGGTGGTCTAATAACCCTTTGACCCACATAACACATACAAGGCCGACCCACACTAGGGAAGTCTAATAACCCAAGTTACCACATTCTGACGGAGGAATAAACATCTCCGAATATACAATAAGATCTTCACGGAGGAATGAAACATCTCCGAAATAATAAAGTACAAATATAATATTCTTTGAAGTTACAATATCTCAACACTCCCCCTTAATGAGAAGGATATTATAAGAGCATCTGCACGAGCAAGGAGTCATCAACATCATACATGATACATCTATAAATCATTGGAAGCTTTCTCAACATCATCAGTAACTCAAGCAGTTACTGGAATATCTTCAATACTGGAACATCAACATCTTTAGTACTGAGTCTTTATCTTCTGCAGCACTCGAACAACTACAACACCATCAACATCTGGATCCTCACAATCATCAGCATCGTCATTATATGATTATCAGCATCGGGATCATCTCGATCTACAACATCTGTATCATCTCGATCTATAGCATCTGGATCATCTCGATCTACAGCATCTGGATCATCTCGATCTACAGCATCTGGATCATCTCAACAGCATCTGGATCATCTCGATCTACAACATCTGGATCATCACGATCTACAGCATCTGGATCATCTGTATTATTATCCACACTAATACATCTATCATCAAAACATGTATTCTTACTAATACATATATCATCAAAAAAATGTATTCTCACTAATACATATATTATCAAAAGCATGTATTCTCACTAATACATCTATCATCAAAAGCATGTATTCTCACTAATACATCTATCATCAAAAGCATGTATTCTCACTAATACATCTATCATCAAAAGCATGTATTCTCACTTAATACATCTATCATTAGAGAAATTTTGAGGTCAAAAAAGGGCCTCAAAACAAAGAAAATGTACTATAAAATACAACCAATCACATTCTAGTAGATGACATCATCCCCCTTGGTGAGGTGGCATTGCATGAGTTAAGAATGCTTATTTGTCAAATTTTCTATGGTGGATGAAAACACATAGTTAACCAAGGTAGTGGTGTAAGTACTTTTAAGTCATAAAGTAAAGTACTCATAATGATAGTCTTTTCATAAAATAATATTATTGTCATTTTCAAGTGAAGTACTATTAATTCATAAAGAAAGTCCTTTCACATTTTTTTATAAAATAATATATTGTCATTTTTATGTTTTTAATTTTAAATTATATATTCACTCCATTCTATTTAATAACATAATGTCAAACTAATAAAGAATAATAATATATTTAATAAATAATAATAATAATGCAATGTGGATTATAATAATATTATTGACATTTTACATGTAAATAAATTCTCAATTAAATTACATTATTAAATTCATGAGAAAAGTACTAAATATAAAAAGTCAACATAAAATTAAAAAAAAACTCTTAAAAACGTTTTTTATTATTTAATTTCATTTGCAAGTTCAAGACAAATAAATGTTAAAGGACAATACATTTTTGGGAATTTACAATGAATCTTAGTCACATCAATGTAGTCTTATTTTATTAATTTTATTTCTAGTGAATTTTGAAAAGTAACTCAACCATGGTTATTTATATTGTGCATAGAAAATAGTGTGGGAGGTGACTTGTCATATATACCTACCCCATAAAACCCTCAATTCATAATATTTTAATATATCTCATATTTTGTAGTACATCTCTTAGGAGGCCCTTTTTTGACCTCAAAATCTCTCTAATGCATCAAAAGCATGTATTCTCACTAATACATCTATCATCAATACATAGCAGCATACCCTGCAACACACACGATCATATTACAGGATGATCAATCCCGCTCTCTTTAGGACATAGGTCCATGGATGATACAATCCAGATCAAGTTCCAGGATGATCAGTCCTTATCACTTTAAGACAAGTCTCATGTCTAGGGACGATGCAATCCCGATCCAGTTCCAGGTTGATCAGTCCTTATCACTTTAAGACAAGTCTCATGTCTAGGGACGATGCAATCCCGATCCAGTTCCAGGATGATCAGTCCTTATCACTTTAAGACAAGTCTCATGTCTAGGGACGATGCAATCCCGATCCAGTTCCAGGATGATCAGTCCTTATCAATTTAAGACAAGTCTCATGTCTAGGGACGATGAAATCCCGATCCAGTTCTAGGATGATCAGTCCTTATCACTTTAAGACAAGTCTCATGTCTAGGGACGATGCAATCCCGATCCAGTTCCAGGATGATCAGTACTTATCACTTTAAGACAAGTCTCATGTCTAGGGACGATGCAATCCCGATCCAGTTCCAGGATGATCAGTCCTTATCAATTTAAGACAAGTCTCATGTCTAGGGACGATGCAATCCCATCACGTACATTTTGAACCGAGGTCCAGGGACGATGCAGTCCTATCTTCAATTCTCGGAGACATCAGTCTACGGATCAATTCTGGGACCGAAGTCCGGGGAAGATACAATCCCCTACTTGCTCATTCAGGACTTCATTATCGGAGACCCAGTCTACGGCTCTCTTTAGAACATGTGTTCAAGGATGATACAATCCCTCTTCTTTCTCGGAGACATCTGTCTACGGCTCACTTTAGGACTAAAATCCAAGGATGATTCAATCCTCACATGTCCACGAAGGACTTCATTCTCAAAGACATACGTCTACGGTTCTCTTAAGGACTGAAGTCCAGGGATGATCCAATCCCCTCATGTCCACCAAGGACTTCATTCTCGAATACATACGTCTACGGTTCTCTTTAGGACTGAAGTCCAGGGATGATCCAATCCCCTCATGTCCACCAAGGACTTCATTCTCGAAGACATACGTCTATGGTTCTCTTAAGGACTGAAGTCCAGGGATGATCCAATCCCCTCATGTCCACCAAGGACTTCATTCTCGAAGACATACGTCTACGGTTCTCTTAAGGACTGAAGTCTAGGGATGATCCAATCCCCTCATGTCCACCAAGGACTTCATTCTCAAAGACATACGTTTACGGTTCTCTTTAGGACTGAAGTCCAGGGATGATCCAATCCCCTCATGTCCACCAAGGACTTCATTCACGAAGACATACGTCTACGGTTCTCTTTTAGAACATGTGTTCAAGGATGATGCAATCCCCTTGTCACCTTAGACCCTGTCTAAGGACCATCCACCAACCTCTCTGTCAGCATCACCAATATAGGTATCCACATCATCGACCTCACTGTCGATGCGGGAAATCTCATCATAAGTGATCACATCGCTCCCCCTTTCGAGGAGGGTCCTTCTGAACTATTTTAAGTTTGTCTCGGAAAACTTTATTGGAGGTAGAGGTTTGGTTAGTACATCAGATCGGTAGAGGCTTGGTTAGTACATTGTCAACTTGTTACAAATTCAAACTTTAATTCTTTTCTGCACCATATCTTGTATATAGAAATGTCAGATCTCTATGTGCTTTGACTTATCATGGAATACTGGATTCTCTGCCATTTTGGTACAACTCTGTTTGTCTCATAGAATCACAGTTGAGTCCATTTTTTATGTCAAACAATTCTGAAGCCATACCGCTTCACAACTAGCAGAGCAAGCAGCCATATATTCCAATTGTGCTGAGAACCACACTAGATTGCTTCCTACTAAACCACGAGATCATGGCTGATCCCAGACAATAACATCCTCTTGATGTGCTCTTCCTGTCTGATACAATTTCTGCCCAATCATCATCTATGTAGCCATCTGAAGTCATGATCTCTAAGATAACATAGATCAAAGTCTATCGTATCCTTTAGGTACCTTATCACATGCTTTGCAACTAACAGGTGAACACATCTAGTTTCCACTAGATACTGACTCAAGGTGTTCACAGCAAAGCATGTATCTGACCTAGTATTCGTTAGACACATCAATGACTCAATAATTTGTGTGTACAGAGTTATATCCACTAACTCTGATGAGTCATCTGCTAACAACTATGAGAGTGGCCATTCCAACACATCAAGTCCTTTTAATATTTCTCAGCATACTTTCCCTGGTTGAGAAAGATTCCTTCTGAGCCTTGCCATACTTCCAGACCTAGGAAGTAATGCATTAATCTGAGATTTTTCATTTCCATTTCTGCAGCCATCTTCTTCTTTCTTTTCATGATCTGTTTCTCATTCCTTGTCAGAAAGAGATCATCGTCATACAATAATGGTATGATAGGTTCATCATCCACAACCTTAAGGTAAAGGTTAGGAACAACTTTACTTTTGGTAAAGCCCAAGCTTATCAAGAAACTATCAATTCTCCCTTTTTGATTGAACATCATTCCCACTCTGCATTGAATGATCTTCTGCATATCTATCTGTGCCATCTCTCGTTAGATGGGTCTACTGATATGAGCCTCAATATCATTCGAACTCTGTGGTGAGTTCCTTCTTGCATCTATGTCATCTGTGTATAGAAACCATATTCAACCTTGTAGCAAAGGTTGAGATCCACATCACCCATGGTGATCATTAAGCTCATCAATTGATTATCGATCTTGGGTACCCATACAGAACCTGATTCACACTTCTTCTTTAATTACACCATTAAGAGAATGGTCTTATCTATCCACTTGGAGCAAACATCTTGTCATGATTCTCTTCCTCTTTCTAAGAGAATCTTCTAGCCACAAGCCTTCTATAGTGTGTTTGATTTGTAAATCTTTTTTTGAACATCCATCGCTTGTTCAGTGTTCATCATTCATCATGATCTTTCCTAGAAATCAAAATTAAGTACATGATTAGTAATACTTCATAATCATCAAATCATGATAACCTATTATGCATACAGATATCATTTACATAGTTATGCAACTATTTTGACCAATACTTTGGCAACACTTTCCCATATCCTGTATGCATACAGTGGCTATCTAGATGCCTTCCATCTCTACTAGAACATACTATCGAGAGTGTGCACAGCTCTCAGCATGTCAGCAAAGAGGTTTCATTCTAGACAAGCAGCAATGGAATGTTTGTCCAACTTACCAATCATATGCATATTAGTAGTATACTGTTCAATGCTCTATGAATGTTTACACTCAGCATCATATATTCTAGGAATACAAATATGCATACAACCTCTGACAGGCAATATCATTTACTATTTCAAATAACAACTCAAATACTTATCTTTTATGTTTGTGTGGTTGCCTCCCGCTTGATTTTATGTATGTCTTTTGAACTTCTATTCATTCTGTACCACTGTGCATGCTCAAGTGTCATCCTCATGATCTCATACACAAACATACATTCATTAGTATATTCTCAACATTATAGTTCTAAATAATCTTGAAAATGTATAGTCATGATTATAGATAATATTCAAGGTTTCAGGGAAGTCTTCTTTTACTCATGCATATTCTTGTTTGATCTAGTTAGTTAAATCATCAACCAAGATAAGAGACATAATATGCATAAACCCTTGATTACTAACTTTATGAATAAGCATAACCAATCATACCAAGCATACTTATATAAGGGATCCTAACACAAGGTAAGATTCTAACATGACATAGGAAAACATACCTGGATTAGTATACCTGCTTAGTTATGTACAACATACCTAAACAATCTCTTCAATGATTTAGAGATCATGAGCTAGAACCTGCATGTCTCATAGGTTAAGCATAATATAACAAATTCATACATACCTCGTAAGTAGAACAAAGATTATGGATGAGTCTTTGTCTTCATGATGTCATGGTCATGGAACTTGATTTGTCTTTTGTGATGTACCTGTATCTTGTTAGCAGACAACATCAACCTCACAAAACACCATAATGCATTAGTACAATCATATAGCCCTAATCAATGAATGTCTTCGATCATTCACATGTATTCATACTGTTACTAGGGTGATAAGACAATTCTAACATTAATCAAGATTGTACTAATAAATAACATGAAGACAAACACATTATGAACTTAATGAAGAATCAGATTTCAAGACATACCTGAACCTCCTTAAGTCATACCTGTCGAGACTTCTTGTAGTCTTCTTATGTAAGGCCTTAGCCTCAACTCCCCCTGAAACTTGATCTGGAGCTTGATTAGGGTTTGCTAGAGAAACCCTAAAAATTCAATCTTTGAATTTCACACTTTTGAATGGATGGAAGGATGTGTCTTGCTGAGCTGATCAAACTAGCATACTTCAATTTTGAAATCTCCAAAATTTGACCCCTCAAAATTGCCTTCGAAACTTCTGGATCTTCTGGACAGGAACCCGAACTAGGGTTTGATATATCCCACCCTTCTGTCCAATCAAAAGGTTCGATCCAAGGCTCTAAACTCTTATTTTTCTGAGGAGCTTCCAGCCGTGGTTACAGACTTCAAAAATTCCAACTTTTGCTGAAGCCCTAATTTTCCATCTTTCCGATCAAAATCCCGAACTGGGGTTTGATCAAGCCCGGTCTTCTACCCAACCAAAAAATTTGGACTCTAAATTTCGATTTTTCTGAGTAGCATTCAACCATGGATTCCGATTCCAAAAATTCTAACTTTCTCCGAAACCCTAAATTCCGGAAGCCATGAATGAAGGTGCTCCAAAAATAATTCTGATTTGACAGAAATATGTACCTGATTGTTTCTGCTGTAACTCCGAACTTTTCGCTCCACAGGGTCTGAAAAATTTTTTTGTGGTAGCCTGACCTGTCATCTTTCCATCCCGACAGGTCTGACCTCAATTGGATTTTCTGAGAGAGAGTTATGCCAAGTGTCGCAACGTGACCTGTTTATGGGATAAAACAAGAGAGAGAACTTGTATGGCGTTCCACGTGTCACTGGTTCAACTTCGGACTCTGAAAAAGTTTCCTCAGATAGTACAGTCTGTGTACTACCTGTCACTTTTTACGAAATTTCATTTGGACCTTCTTAGCCCAAGTTATGACCTTTTTTCCTAGGTCACCTGATTTTGACTGAGCTCTGGAAGAGGCCGAAACTCTAACTTGTACTGATCATAACTTGCAAAGTACAACGAATATGAGGGTTCCCTTTGGACAGAAGATACCTGGAGATGTTATCTACAACCTGTAA
Organism: Larix kaempferi; assembly: GCA_027924585.1. Taxonomy (NCBI): domain Eukaryota; kingdom Viridiplantae; phylum Streptophyta; class Pinopsida; order Pinales; family Pinaceae; genus Larix; species Larix kaempferi. Next base: position 13,885,357 of record BSBM01000138.1, on the reverse strand, counting down.
AGGTTTCAGATTGTGAACCTTCGCCAAAATGGATTTATGGTGAAAGTTCCACGATGACTGATTTTTTCTATATAAAACCCTAACCTTCAAATTGTCGTAAGTAAAGCAAGTGTCGTAAGTGCCATACCTTGCCTTCCTTCAGGTTAGCTATGATACCATGTTAATATTTAATATGCTAAGACATAAAATAGCAACATTACATTCCATTTCATAATAATAGCATATACAGGATCACTGAAGAAACAACAAGCACAGCATAAACACAAGAGACATAGATTTATCCTGGGAAACCCTCATGGGGTAGAAAACCCAGCAAAGCTTCCTCAATATAGATGACCAGCAATATACAAAGATGCAAACCAAAGACATGATCTCCTCCTCCACCATAGCAGACCTCTCCTCCATAAGTGCGCCACTCTCAAGTGAGTGAGTGTGTGTCAAATGAGGAATACACCTCCTCTATTTATACACTACTCCGACTTGTCTTTTACAAAAAACATGTAGGCTCGTATTTAACCATTGGGTTAAATACCCCACTACAACTGACTGGGCCGACCCCTTTAGGGTGGTCTAATAACCTTTTGACCCACATAACACATACAAGGCCGACCCCCACTAGGGAAGTCTAATAACCCAAGTTACCACATTCTGACGGAGGAATAAACATCTCCGAATATACAATAAGATCTTCACAGAGGAATGAAACATCTCTGAAATAATAAAGTACAAATATAATATTCTTTGAAGTTACAATATCTCAATATTGGGAAGGGTACAACAGTTCTTAGTCTATGCACTTAGCTGCAGACTCTCTTCTCTTTCGATAGGTCTCTACACACTCAGCTTGCAGAGCCTTTACAATGAATATTACAGTCAAAATAATAACAAATTAGAGATATTCTATAACCCAACAACAACAACAACAATCCTTTCCCATAAAAAATAAGCCTTATTTATAGATCATGCCCGTAGGTCATGTCTTTACAATTCGAAGGCGAAAACCCTTAGGTTTACAAAACTATCACGGTTTTCCCATAATCGGACTTGCAGGCTTCAGGTGGCGAATCTTCATCGTGGCTGTCTTCCATGCATGCTTCATGTCGCTATCAACCTTCCTATCACACGCCTGCCAACAGGTTGCTTTCACTGAGCCGTTCTTCCGCTAACGGTCTTGTGCGACTGGTCTGCGTAGTGGTTCTCTCGTGTGTGCGACCAGTCATTTTCTTCCACTTCTGCTCCTACCGGCTACTTGGTACTCCTGGAGCATCTTTACCAAAAATAAACCACCAACAATCTAACCAGAATCTTGTGCCGTCTTCCGTCCAACACTCTGCCTTGCTGGATCCACGTAGACTGGACACTTCGCAGCGCTATTTTCTTGCAGCACTAAACTTCGTAGCTCTTCCGACGCTATGTTGCGCACAACTTCGCAGCATCCCCAAAAACATACCAAAAATCCTTCAGTTGAACTGCGCTTAGCTCTGCAGTTCCAAAACTTGCTTAACACAAAAATGCCCCAATGGGCCAGGCCCAACAATGTGCATGGTCGTATGTGTGTATGTATGTGTAGATATTTGTATATGTGCATGTATTTTATGTACATTGACACAGTCGAACTTTTCTGCTTGATTGCATCAATTACCCATCTTTAGAAGGACCAAATGGAATAAGAACTCAACAAAACATGAAGAGACAATCTGTTTCACATATAGCTTCATCACCTTGACAATCGACCACAACCTATTTTTATTCAAATATCAAATCCATGGTTGGTCAATTATAGTTGTCTTTATCCATCACACCCCCTCTAATTTATCCTATGATTTTCCTATGTGAAACTCAAGCTACCTTTTTTCCAATATAATATTGTTGTTGCAACACCATCAAATGTAGCAAAGCCTTGCATAGATATATGAATACCTACCCATATGCCCCGTTGGAAGAAAAAGTCTAGAATATCAAATGTTATTTTCTTTCATGTATAATTCACACCCAAATTCAATCAACACGCCAATATTTTCAACTATTCTTATTTAAGTTCCAACCTTATTATTCTCTTGCTCGTGCCATTATTATTTAAATTTCAACCTTCTTCATTGTTGTATTGATGAACGAGTGCAAGTGGCTTCAACCATCACCTCATATAAAGTATTTATCATATATTTGTATTTTGTAATTCTATTTCTAGCATTATCACATTTTGTTGGGTGCAAGATAATATGGTGTAATATCTAGGTACAAGGATGATTCCAAATTGGCACTAATTTATAAGCTTATATGATATTAATTTTTAATTTTTATAATTAATTTATAAAATAATATATTGTTAATTTTTATATAAAGTTTATGATGTTTTGAATCTATTGTTGAATATATGACAATAATGATGTTTATCTTTCCCAAAATTAATAAAGTTATATTAAAAAACAAAGGGAATTGAATTGACTATGTTTTAGTGTCATTTTTATATTTAATCATGGTTGAAATGAAAGTACCAAGATCATCATGGTTTTCCCAATTTAAGAGGTCCTAAGGAGTACAATTAAGTTATGAAACTTGGTCGAGCTCTAAGTATCTAAACTCAATCCAACTCTAAATATCTAAACTCTAGAAGCAAAAGAGATTTAAGGATCAAATCCTTGCAATATAATTTGATCACTAAAGTCTATTGAAAGAAATTCTAATTAGGTAATGCTACATTTTTTAGTTAGAGAAAAATAGACATATGAAAGGTCCCTGCAATTCTACATAAAGGAGCAACTAGTAGCCATTACTTTAGATACACTACAACCTTAAAATCCCAAGGGTAGGCTACTACTAACCTACCTTGTTCAAAGGTTCCCATACCCATGTTATAAAATTACATATGTGCCAAGCATGCACACTGAGATAGAAGAGAGTCGTGTTACCTCCACAAGTCATAAATATCAACCAACCATTTGAACAACGAGCTCTTGACAAGGTTAGAGAGTTGAACCCCAACTCATCTAAATGACACAAATTCATTTCAATGGCTATTTATTATTGTACTAAGTGATTGGAATCCATCACGGTCAAAATCATTTATGAGAGAGTGGTGACTCAATTTATTGAGCAACATATAACCACTATATTTGGGATATCCTCTACTATTGTGTTTCATGACTCATTAATATTATAGGTTAATGAATTTGATTTCTAAAACACTTGATAGAGGAACTATTTTGAATTATTATTCCAACTATTATTCGCAAGGGAATGAAGTAGTTGAATCAAAGAATAAGAAATTGATTCTAACCATTAAAAAAACAATGGTAACCCACCATTAGAATTGGCATAATCAATTATTTTATGTGTTTTGAGAAGGATGAGTTACTCCCAAAGTTTCTTTAAGAAACTCTGCCTATTCCTTGGTTTATGTCAAGGGAGTTATTCTTTCTTCAAACATTGTTTTACCTTCCTTGAAATGTTCTCGTAAGGTCTTGGGAAATGATTATACCGAACTGCAAGCTAGTATCAATGCCTTGCTCAACCCTGAAGAAGAGAGATATCAATCCAAGCAAAATCTTGTAGATCACCAAAACTTAGTCAAGCCATGGTTTGATAAATGTTCTTCTAACAAGGAATTTAAAATCAAAGATCTAATTTTGATGTGGGACAAAACATGCAAGCCTAGAAAAAAAGCATGAAAAGTTTCATCCATTGTGGACAAGAACATATCAAATTTCTAAAAAGATTGGCCAAGGACTTGCCATCTCCAACATGCAAGGAGCCTCAATTGACTTTACCTAACAATAACCAACATTTGTAAAGGTGCTTTAGATAATTGACCCCTAAGGTGTATGGGCTTTTAATAGTAGTCATTTTATGTTTTCCTAGACTAATTATGTTGTTTTCTATTCTTCATTTCCCATTGCTTAGAATAGTTCCCTTAGTGATTTTTGTTTTTTAGTATAGTTTTTGTTACAATTTTGTCATTTTTGTTACATTCTTAATCTATTATTGATTTCTAGTTTATTTTCATTTTTTTATATAAGCCTTGATTTTCCTAAGTGATGCTTTGATCATAAACACCTATGTTTTGAATGAGGTGCATGAAGTAAACTTTTCTTTTTCCTGATTTTCTAAAGTGGATAATAACTAGCAAATAATCTAAAGCTCTCCTACCCAAAATAATCCTAATCCTATGGCCATTATTGCATCCCTACTTGGGCAACAAAACAATCTATCCTTAAAAATTCACACAGAAATATAAATATAGAATAGTGTTTGAGAAAAGCTAAAGTCAAGATTCAGAATAAAAAAAAAGATATTCAATATTCTTATCCTTGGAAATGAAACCCACCAATTATAGAAAGCTTGGCCATGAAGATTCCATCCACGTCTTCTCATTTTTTTCAATAATGCAAAGAATACCAATTTACCTTCTATCATGATCCTCACTTTTCTTTTCGAAACCTCCCAACAAAGCCCCGTCCATCCCCATAAAATATCACTTTCAAACTAGCCCACCATGGCCCAACCTCCTCTTTCAAAAACCTTTTAATATTCAACGGATTAAGGGTTTTTCAAATATGATTGCAAGTTGTTTCAAAGAGGTTCGACGATCTTCGACATGATTACAATAATAGTATGAAACTTATGATAGTGAAGTGAATTAGGTGGATATTAATTTAATTAATTGCATTAGAAAATATTTTTAACATAAAAATATATATAATATAATTTAATTGTTTTAGGTGGATATTATTTTAATTAATTGCATTGGGTTTTATTGTCAACGTACTTTGTTTTAATATTTAAAAACATATATTAAATAATTGTATTAGGTATGTTTTAATATTTAAAAAAATAATTGTATTAGGTAAATATTACTATTTTGTTATAATATTTAAAAATACATATTAAATAATTGTATTAGGTAATTATTACTTTTAATTATATATATATATATATATATATATATATTCGCTATGAAGATTTCGTCTAAATATTCTCATTTTTTTAATAATGCAAAGAAGACTAATAACCTTTATATCTCCTATATTGTTTTAGGTGAATATTATTTTAATTAATTGCATTGAGTTTTATTATCAACATACTTTGTTTTAATATTTAAAAATATATATTAAATAATTGTATTACATATATATATATATATATATATATATATATATATATATATATATCCACCTTAAAGATTTCATCTAAAAATTCTCAGTTTTTCAATAATGCAAAGAAGACCAATAACCTTTATATCTCTGAATCCCGATACTACACCTTCTATCATGATCCTCACTTTTCTTTTCAAAACCTCCCAACAAAACCCCATCCATCCCCATAAAATATATCTTTCAAATTAGCCCACCATGGCCCAACCTCGTCTTTCAAAAACCTGTTTACATTCAATGGATTAAGGGTTTTTAAAATATGAATGCAAGTTGTTTCAAAAAGGTTCGATGATCTTTGACATTAATACAATAATGGTAGAAAACGTGCGTGGAGTGAATTGGGTGGACATTAATTTAATTAATTGCAATTAATATATTTTTAATAAATATATATATATATAAATTGTATTATGTGGATATTGTTTTATTTAATTGTATTAGGTTCTATTGTCAACATACTTTGTTTTAATATCAAAAAGTATATGTTACGAAATCATTGTATTAGGTAGATATTATTTTAATTAAATTCATATATATATATAGATATATAATACAATTCAATTGTATTAGGTAGATATTATTTTAATTAATTGCATTAGGTTTTATTGTCAACATACTTTGTTTTGATATTTTAAAATATATATTAAACCATTGTATTATGTGGATATTATTTTTAATTAATTTTTTCGCCTTAACATAATTTTTTATATATGTGTATTAGTTTAATTAATTGTTGTTGATAAAAAAAAATTATAAAATATATGTTTTAGTTAAAATTTTTAATTATATTTCAAATATGTATAGTTTGGAGGGATTATCAAGGTTTTTTTTTAATTTAAAAAAGTAAAAAATATACTTTTTTTTATAAAATATCATACATTTAAATATGGAGGGATGTAGGATATGTATACCTCCATAGAATCTATGGAAAATTTAGGGGCTAATCTTAGCCCATGGGCTAACTTTAGGGGTTTTAAATTTTTAATGGGTTATTTTTTATTAAACGCTCGTTAGGTATGATTAGCCAACATTTTATTTATTTATTTTTAGTTAATAGGAGGTTAGCCCCATCGGATTTAAAAATTAGAGTCGAGATAAAACAATTTTGCCCCTCTAAAAATGGATTTAAACATTTGTTTTCCCACGAAAATCTCTAGGTAGCTCCCATTCGCCCCTGATATCTAGAAATGGAAGTTAATAGGGGCTCTTTCACCTTCTATCGATCATGGAAATCAAAGTTCGAGTTACAATCGTCCAAATTTTATGGGTTGAATATTTTTTTGCAAGTTGCTTAATGTCCACATGAGAATGGTAGTTGATATTTACTATTAGGTCTTATAGTGACCCATTTTTATCTAGGAGAGTTCTAAGTCCTATCACCTTAGACGCAAAGTTTCCCCAAGAAACATGGGGATTCTGAATCTTGCAATCAAGGATACAACAATAACATTTTTGTGGGTGTTTTTGGAATCATGCCTGGGGGATGGGACATATATCATAGTCGTGTATTTGGGCATGTAGGGAACCATGACTTTCCAAGGAGAAACTTGCTGAAATATTCACCAAGTCTTCCCAAGGTTTCTTAATTTAGTTAAAGATTTGCCAAAATTTTACAAGGTTTTACAATTTAGTGAAATATTCGCCAATATTTTTCTCAAGATTATATAATTCAATGAGAGATTCACCAAAATTTATATATACATAATCTAACATTGATAAAATAGCCTTCATATTTTCCTATATATCATGGGGATTAGCCCAATTATTATACATAGAAATTTAGGTGGGTTTTACCTTGATAGAATCTAGGGGTATGTATACCTCCATTAAATTTATTAGTGAAATCGTTGTGGATGAGATCCCTTGTCCCCAAAACAAGGGGTTCTCATACACCAAATGTGGATATGAAAAGATTTTCTTTAAATTTGACAACTTGACAAGTTAAGTCAACCATCTTATAAAATTGCAAAACTTGCAATTGAAAATTAACACAAAATCGAACATATGGGAAACCCAACTTGGAGCATACCAAAATCACACATATGGGAAACCCAGCTTGGAGCATATTATAATAGTAGGGAACTTGATAACAACTGTGGCCAGTGAAACATTTTAAGTTATTTGCTACCCGCTACCCTCGGTGTATAGGAAGCCTAGATTATAATAATTTGAGCATTATGATTTAGAGAAAAAATAACATAGCAATGTTAAAAGATAGTGAGTTCCTCTCAGTTATAACCATTATCCGTAAATAAAAGTTATATATTCTTGAGCCTTATTTCATTTCTTACATTTCATATTTTTACACTATATTATAATAGGTTGTGCATGTACCTCTAAAATTTCTCCTAGTCAATATATTACTATTTTTTCAAATTTCCATTGCAATTAATGTGTCATGAGAGGGAAACATTAGCTTGCACCAACCACACTGTCAAATATTTTTTTATTCATGTACATTTCCTACCCTAATTTAATCAACACCTAAGTAATTGAAACTATTTGAAACTCTCCTTATTTAAGTTACGACCTTCTTATTATTCTCTTGTTCATGCAATTTTTATTTAAGTTTCAACCTTCTTCATTGTTTTATTGATGAACGATTTGAAGTTGCTTCGACCATCGCCTCATATAAAGTATTTATCATATATCTGATTTTTTTTTGTACTTCTAACATTGTGATATTTTTTTGGGTACACCATAATATGGTGTAAGAGCTTGGTACAAGGATGATTTCAAATTGGCACTAATTGATAAAGCTTGTTTGAGATCTAATTTATAATTTTTATAATTAATTTATAAAACTATATATTAATAATTTATTATAACATTTATGATGTGTTGAATTTATGGTTGAATATATGATAATAATTATGTTTATCCTTCCCAAAAATTAACAAAATTTATATAGACAAATAAAAGAATTATATTAAATATTTTTTACACTGTCACTACTATATTTAAGCGTGGTTAAAATGGAAGTACCAAGATCATTATGGTTTTCCAATCTAAAAAGTTCTAAGGAGTAATTAAATTATGAGAGTATATAAACTCTAGAAGCAAATATAATTTGATCATTAAAGTCTACTAAAATTGAAGTGTACTCAAAGAAATTATAATTTAATATTGCTACATTGTTTAGAGAAAATAGATATAGAAAGGGTCCTTTCAATTATGCATAAAGGAGAAACTAATAGCCATTACTTTAAAGATGCCACGACCCATAAAATTCTAAGGGTAAGCTACTAACAACCTACCTTGATCAAAGGGTCCCATCCCATGTCATCAAATGACACAAATGCCAAACATGCACAGGGATAGAGAAGAAATTTTTGTTACCTCTACAACTCATAAATATCGATCAACCATTTGAACAATGATCTCTTGGTATGGTCAAAGAGTTGAACCCTTACTCATCTAAAGGACACAAATTCATTTCAATGACTATTGATTACTGTACTCAATGGTTGGAAGCGATCTTGGTCAAAACCATTAAAAAGAGAGTGGTGATTCAATTTATTGAGCAACATATAACCACTAGATTTGGGATATCCTCTACTATTGTGTTTGACAAAACATTGATATTCTAGGTCATTGAATTTGATTGCTAATGCACTAGATAGAGGAACTATTTTGAAGTATTCTCCCAACTATTATCCACAAGGGAATGACACAATTGAATCAATGAACAATAAATTGATTCAAACCATTAAAAAAACAATATTAAATCACCATCAAAATCGGCACAATGAACTATTTAGTGTGTTGTGAGAAGACAGAGTTAATCCCAAGGTTTCTTTAAGGTGGTTTATGTCAAGGAAGTTATTCTTCCTTCAAACATTTGTTTACTTTCCTCGCAATTTTCCCATAAGGTCATGGGAAATGATTCTACCAAAATGCAAGCTAGTATCAATGCCTTGCTCAACCTTGAAGAAGAGAGAAATAAAGACAAACAAAATCTTGTAGATCACCAAAACATAGTAAATCCATGGTTTGATAATTTTTCATTTGGGAGGGATTTCCAAATCAAAGATCTAGTTTTGTTGTGTGAACAAAAGCATAAAAAGTTTCAATCATTGTGGATAAGAGCATACAAAATTTCTAAAAGGATTGGCCAAAGACATACCATCTCTAACTTGCAAGGAGCCTCAATTGTCTTTCCCTAACAATGACCAACATCTTTAAAGGTGATTTAGATTGGGGAAAATTTTAAGGATCCATACTTATTTTAAAAATGTATAAACCTTGGCCAATCTTACCAACTCTTAAAATTTCAACTATAAAATATTTGGGGATATTAAATTCTAAAATTATAAAAGGGCTTCAAAAAAGCAAATTGGCGAATCTTTTTTTGGAAAAAAACATGGAAAAATAACTCATGGGCTAAATTTCACCCCTAGAATTTGTCTTGATTTAGATAATTCACCCATAAGGTGAATAGACTTGTAAAAAAAGTCTTTTATTTTTTCCTAGACTATTATGTTTGTTTTCTATTCTTCATTTTCATTTACTTAAAATAGTTCTCATTTCGTATTAGTAGCTTTTATTTTCCTAATATATTTTTTTTTACAATCTTTTTTTTTTTTTTTAATTTTTATTCTATTTTTCATTTTTAATTTACTTTTGATTTTTTTACACCTACCTTGTTTTCCTAAATAGTGCTTTCATCATATATACTTAAATTTAAGTAAGATGCATTCCGTAGACTTTTCTTCTCCCTTATTATCTAAGGAAGATAATAACTAACAAATAATATGAAGCTCTACTACCCAAAATAATACTATGGCCATGACCACATGCATGCTTGGGCAACAAGACAATCTACCCACAAAAATGGACAGAAAGATTCCTTCCATCGAAGCCTTAAAAAAAAATTCATTGTTGCAAAGAAAACTAACCTTTGTATCTTGGATGCTCCACTCTCTATGATAATCCCCACTTTTCATTTAGAAGCGTCCAAGCGAATGATCCCATCAATCCCATTTATAAAATATAAGTTTCAAAATAGTGTGATCAATGCGAGATTATAATAATAGTAGAGAACGTGATCACCAATTTTTCTTCTCATATACAACAACGATGACCTTCATATAAATAGAATTTATTATTAAACCTTCGTAATACAACTATGACCTTCATATAAATATGATTTATTATTAAACCTTCGTAATACAACTATGACCTTCATATAAAATTATGAAGGTGTGAAGGGTAGGTTCAAATGTACAAGTGAAAAGCACTCCACATTTCTTCCCCTCATCTTTAGCTAGTGATATTATAATTATAAAACACAAATGTAAGGGAAAGCATACTGTAAGTTTGTAACTTTACCATTTATATAATTTCTATATGATAATTTTTATTTTTATTTTATTTTGGACAACTTGCTTATATTTTAATAGTCGGGAACGTGATCACGATGATTAAAGCCAGCAGATCTATAAATCTTGCCGTGGTGACTTTAGGTTGCGCTTCAAACTGGTCTCATAGACTATATGTATTGCCTACCTTCGCTGAATATTAATATATTATATCTCTGCATACGATTCACCTTCTCTGCCCTTCTCAAACTCCTCACGCATCATTCCAGAATTTGATGATGGCCGAATCCTCCTCCACCAGTGCCTACGCCTCCACTGCTGCTCATTCCTACAACAATAAGCGGTATCAGGTATTCCTGAATCATCGCGGACCTGATGTGAAGAAAACCTTCGCCAGAAATCTGTACAAGCGCCTTATTGGAAAAGGACTCACGGCATTTCTAGATCAGGATGAGTTGCAAACGGGATACTATTTTCCTGGTCAAATTAAGGACGCTATTAAAACCGCCTCAGTGCATGTGGCGATCTTTTCTCAGCGATATGCTGAATCAAATTGGTGCCTCGAAGAGCTCCGACTCATGTTGAAATCAGGTAATCCCATCATTCCAGTCTTCTACGGTGTGACGCCGGCCGAGCTTCGGTGGACTCAGCGGGGCAAAAATAGAAATTATGCTCAAGCACTACAAAACCATGAAGATAAGGGGCGATATGACTCTAACACTGTTGATAGTTGGAGGGAAGCACTTTCTGTGGTTGCAGACTTCAGCGGTTTCGAGCTGGAGGCGTGCAATATTGGGTGAGAACTCAAGCTTCCCCTGACATGGTAGTGGTGTTCTATGTTTAATAAATAGGCATATATGTTTGTTTCTCACTAGCTATTTTCTTCTGAATAATTAGCAAGAATTTGGAGCTGGAGGTGCTAGATAAGGTCGTTGAATGTCTCTCCGAAATGGTGAAAACGCCAGATTTGCACGTGACCGATTATCCAAAAGGTTTGGATGACAAGCTGAACGATTTTGAAAAGACAGTACTAACGCAGCAACAGCAAAGCGGGAAACCTCCCATCTTCGGGATCGTGGGGTTAGGTGGTGTAGGGAAAACAACATTAGCAAAACTATTCTTCAATAAGAAGAAATCGGATCATCACAAATCCTGCTTTTTATTTGATGTCAAGAACAGTAAAAGCTCTTTAATTTCGTTGCAGGATCAACTTCTTGCGAGCTTGACTGGATTTAACAAGAAGATTAGTAATGTTGATGAAGGTAAAGAGATGCTCAAAGAGCCTCTCAAAAATTGCAATGCATTAGTAATATTGGATGATGTAGACCATGTGGATCAGGTGAATGCACTTTTTCCTGTTCAAACTCATGATCTCCATTCAGGCAGCTTAATATTGATCACATCTAGAGATCAGGATGTTCTCAGAAAGTCAAGGCTTGATAAATCATCTATCTATACGCTAACTGTGCTTGATACACAACACTCCAGAGAGCTCTTCTGCTCCCATGCATTCAGCCAAGCCTTTCCTCTCCCAGGATTTGAGCCTCTGGTAGTAAAGTTCTTGGAATCTTGTAAAGGATTGCCCTTATCTTTGAAAATATTTGGGGCACTTCTTTATGCAAGAGACATAGTTGACTGGAAAGACGAATGGGAGAGTCTTCAACAAATACTTCCCGGTGAGATACATAACACATTTATAATAAGTTATAACTCACTCAATGAAGAGGAAAAACAGATGTTCTTGGACATCGCCTGTTTTTTCAATGGACAAAAAAGGGATATAGCCATAAACATATGGAACCAATCAGGCTGGAGAGGAAGGCGGGGACTTCAAACTCTACAAAATAAGTGTCTGGTGGAAGTGAATAGTTTGAATGTGATACATATGCATGATCATCTACGAGCTTTGGGAACAGCTGTTGAACACTCGCCACGCCGTCTTTGCCGTTGGACTGATAAGGATATTGACGATTTGATTCAGCAATCAGCGGTAAGTAGTTAATCTTTCGATACTTCATATATTATTGGATAAATGTTTTAGCTCTTCCATCATTTTGCATGAATGAACATGTAATAACCATCATTTTCAAGAAAGGACAGGTAATAAACGTGCGGGGAATTAGGATGGTTCTCAGTAAAAACGATGATGAATTTTGCGCAATTGGTAGGATGACGTTGCGACCTCTTCATAATGAAAATGCGAGACAAACTGAAAATGATTTCGTGGATCTCATTTTGAGAAACGTGGAGTTCTCAAATCTCATGTGGCTCCGCTGGAACAATTGTCCATACTCTTCACTGCCTTCGTGGATTCCAATGAAGGATTTAAGGGTTCTTCGAGTGTCCGGGAACACATTAGAAACATTGTGGCAAGACGATTCACAGGTAAATTGAAATTTGTTGTGTTTACTTATTCATAATATCGCAAAGCAAGTTTTGTAGATCTATATAAAAATATATTTATTGAAAGATGTGAACATTTTGCAGGTACCTTTGCAGTTGAAGGTATGTTTAGAGTTTTGGGCATATAACTGTGCGAAGCTGAAGAGCATACGGGGGTTGGCGCAGTGTACACAGCTTCGGAAGCTAGTTGTTCAGCGCTGCTCCGAGTTAGAAGAGCTGCCAAGCATGGAAAGATTGACATCTTTGGAGGAGTTGTGGGCAGACGGATGTGTGAAGCTGAGGAGCATACGGGGGTTGGCGCAGTGTACACAGCTTCGGAAGCTAGTTGTTCAGGGGTGCTCCGAGTTAGAAGAGCTGCCAAGCATGGAAAGATTGACATCTTTGGAGGAGTTGTGGGCAGACGGATGTGTGAAGCTGAGGAGCATACGGGGGTTGGCGCAGTGTACACAGCTTCGGAAGCTAGATGTTGGGGGGTGCTCCGAGTTAGAAGAGCTGCCAAGCATGGAAAGATTGATATCTTTGGAGGAGTTGTGGGCAGAAGCATGTGTGAAGCTGAGGAGCATACGGGGGTTGGCGCAGTGTACACAGCTTCGGAATCTAGTTGTTCAGGGGTGCTCCGAGTTAGAAGAGCTGCCAAGCATGGAAAGATTGACATCTTTGGAGGAGTTGTGGGCAGACGGATGTGTGAAGCTGAGGAGCATACGGGGGTTGGCGCAGTGTACACAGCTTCGGAAGCTAGATGTTGGGGGGTGCTCCGAGTTAGAAGAGCTGCCAAGCATGGAAAGATTGATATCTTTGGAGGAGTTGTGGGCAGAAGAATGCGTGAAGCTGAGGAGCATACGGGGGTTGGCGCAGTGTACACAGCTTCGGAAGCTAGTTGTTACTAACTGCTCCGAGTTAGAAGAGCTGCCAAGCATGGAAACCTTGATATCTTTGGAGGAGTTGTGGGCAGGCGGATGTGTGAAGCTGAGGAGCATACGGGGGTTGGCGCAGTGTACAGAGCTTCGGAAGCTAGTTGTTAGTAACTGCTCCGAGTTAGAAGAGCTGCCAAGCATGGAAAGATTGACATCTTTGGAGGAGTTGTGGGCAGGCGGATGTGTGACGCTGAGGAGCATACGGGGGTTGGCGCAGTGTACAGAGCTTCCGAAGCTAGTTGTTAGTAACTGCTCCGAGTTAGAAGAGCTGCCAAGCATGGAAAGATTGACATCTTTGGAGGAGTTGTGGGCAGACGGATGTGTGAAGCTGAGGAGCATACGGGGGTTGGCGCAGTGTACACAGCTTCGGAATCTAGTTGTTCAGGGGTGCTCCGAGTTAGAAGAGCTGCCAAGCATGGAAAGATTGACATCTTTGGAGGAGTTGTGGGCAGACGGATGTGTGAAGCTGAGGAGCATACGGGGGTTGGCGCAGTGTACACAGCTTCGGAAGATAGTTGTTAGTAACTGCTCCGAGTTAGAAGAGCTGCCAAGCATGGAAAGATTGACATCTTTGGAGGAGTTGTGGGCAGGCGGATGTGTGAAGCTGAGGAGCATACGGGGGTTGGCGCAGTGTACAGAGCTTCGGAAGCTAGTTGTTAGTAACTGCTCCGAGTTAGAAGAGCTGCCAAGCATGGAAAGATTGATATCTTTGGAGGAGTTGTGGGCAAACAGTTGTGTGAAGCTGAGGAGCATACGGGGGTTGGCGCAGTGTACACAGCTTCGGAAGCTAGTTGTTACTAACTGCTCCGAGTTAGAAGAGCTGCCAAGCATGGAAACCTTGATATCTTTGGAGGAGTTGTGGGCAGGCGGATGTGTGAAGGTGAGGAGCATAAGTGGATTGGCGCAGTGTACAAATCTTCGAAAGCTATATGTTCGTGGGTGCCGTGAGTTAGAAGAATTGGAAGATGTTGAATATTGTACTTGGTTGGAGGAGCCATGTCTTTCTGAATGTCCTAAATTACAGTGTCCCGTGTGGAAGTAGTGGTCCAGCATGAAGGAAGGCGGCCATAACGCTACAATAGACATGCCAATATATGTAGAAGGTTTTAACTCAGTCTTTGTTATTCATTGAACAAAAGTCTTTGAGCTCTAAAGGGTTTAATCGTAGAATGTGTCTGACCTCGGTCGTTGGTTCGTGGCTGTGATTTTTGTTTAAATAAATATAAAACAGCTCAATTGATTGAAAGTGTTTTACTTGTACATATTTTTCAAGTATCGTTTGATACAGCTCTTTTTTCAGCGGAAATCGTTTGATACAGCTCTACGGCAACGATTTAACCGTGATCATTTTTTAATGTAGTATATTATTTTGTCAAACGTGTTTTATTGTGTTATTTTATTATTTTTTTAACTTATATCCTCATGGATTATGAATTTGTTTTTAATTATTTTATATTAATTTAAAAAAATATTTTTATATATAATAATGATGGTTATAATGAGATTAATTTGGATTTATTAAATTTTAAAATAAAGAATTGTTTAGTTTATTTAAAAAACAAAAGTAAATAAATATTTATGATAAAAGTAATTTTAAATTTCCATAGGTATGATAGTTATGATTACTTAAAAGCATAGTAGCACAATTAAATTTTGAAAACCAATTTAATAAAAATAAACTTTAATTATTTAAACACTATAAAACAAAGTACCATTCACTTTCATACTTTCTTATTAACATAACAATTAATAAGTAGTTTCATTCTCTCACACTTCTTTTTTTTTCCAGCAGAAAAAAATCGTACTATTGTTATTCCATAGAATCAAATAGTACAAAGATAGTATGATTATCCAATGACATGATATCCAACCCATATACGGTTTTCAAGATATCATCTAGGAGACCTGTCAAAAATATAATCGTAGCTTCATGCCAAAATTCTAATTACAAAATAACTTAAAAGAAGTCTAATTGACCCCTGTCATTCAAACAGGCATCCAACCATTCCTCCCACAAGAGGATCCCAATAGGACCAGCAAAAGCATCTTTCGATAACATATCAGCATGTTTGTTGTGTTCCCTATAAATGTGTTCAAAAGTGATCTGACTCATTAATTCTGTATTCCTGCAAAGCCCACTTAATAGTCACCCGAGAGTATCCAAAGACTCTGAGATTCTCCAATCCAAATATGTTTGCTACCTTAAGCCCCATCCAAAGCGCCATCACCTCAGCTTTCATATTAGTTCCTCTTCCACCATTGAGTCGAAGCGAATAGAAATGGTTCTCATTTATATAGATAACCCCACCTACTGCACACAATCCATCCTGTGCAGCCCCATCAAAGAACAAAATAGGTTGAGAGACCACAAAAGAAAAAGATGAATTCCTGATAATATGTTTACCAGATTCCTCTTCAGGAAAATTCTGTAACATCATGCACACAGTACTAGCACAATGCACAGGATCAGCTTTCTTGTTATGAAAAATAACTTCATTCCTTTCGTACCAAATAACCCAAGAAATAAATATAGGGAGAAATAAAGGCTTCTTATTTCCTCTTATCCAGTTGAGCATTCCAGCTCCAAAATCCTTATCATCCCAAATAGCCTGCAAATTTAGCTCTTTACAGCATAATTTCCAAACAGATTGCAAAAAAGAGCAGCTCATCATTAAGTGTTCTGCAGATTCTGGTCCTAACTGACATAAGCAACACCAGCCAGGCCCCGTCCACCCACGCTTGATTAAATTATCCCATATTTTAAGGCTACCATTTAACACATGCCAAAGAAAACATTTTACTTTCATAGGAATAGACCACTTCCATATCAACAAAAACCACCATTGACACGGATAAATACATTGAGACTGAATAATCCTTCTATAAGCTGAACTTGCTGTAACAATCCCTTCTTTAGAATTACCAGCCCAGAATAACTTATCATTTGATCCCGTAATCGAAATTCCAGCTGCTTTGATAGCCTGAATATAGCGATTCCACTCCAAAATCTGATCCCGATTCATCCACGGAAATGATTCCAGCCATCCTTTACCAGTAACACTAGAAATATTTTCATCATAAATATCATTTAAAGTATAAAATCCCAGATTATTTAAATTTGAAATCAGATTATCAGATAATCTGTAGCTTTCCTCTAAACCAAGCATGGGATCTACTCCGATAAGACTGCTACATCCATTACCTACCCTCCAGCAGATATCACTTGCAATCCAGTCATATACTTTTAGAAATCCTCGCCATATCGGAGACATCAATCCGGAGATCAACTTAGGTTTTCTCAGCCACCTGATAAAATCAGGTTTTATATATTTGAAATGAAGCACTTGCGACCAAAGAGAATTACAAAATAGACCTCTCCACATACTCTTAAGTCTCAGAGCTTTGCTGAAAGCATAGATATCAATAATACCCCATCCACCAAATTTCACCGGCCTAGCCAGAACATTCCATTTCACCATCACCAATTTAGAACCAAATCTAGAACCAGAACAAAGAAAGTTGAACATAATCCTCCTAATCTTATTGATAATAGAACCCAGAATAACAAGAAGAGATAACTAGTAAACTGGGATACTCGATAAAACAGCTTTGACTAATACAAGTCTGCCACCTGTTGAGAGTAACCGAAAAGCCCAATGATCAATTCTCTGCTCAAATTTCTTAATTAACCAACGCCAATCTTCCGCCTTATATGAATTAGGCTTTAAAATAAAGCCTAAATACTTCATACCATTAATCATATCTTTACAGGAAAATGGCAAAATGGCTTCTATTTCACTTCTCCTTCCAGGATCCACCAAATGATGATAAAAATAAGACTTAGATATGCTGATTTTCATACCTGATACCTTACAGAAAAAAGTTGATGATATTTGAGAAAACCTTCCATTCATTGACCGAATCAATACCAGCTAGTAAAACATCATCAACAAAGAGGAGATGTGACAAGAAGCAGTCAGTCCCCACCTTTATTCCTCTTATCAATCCCATTTCCTTAGCTTGCTTAATAAGACGACTGAACCCATTCAATAATAAGGATAAATAGCAACGGTGACAGTGGACATCCCTGCCGAATACCTCTGCTGCATTGGAAAAAAGAGGTGGGATTCCCATTAACCAGAACAACAATACTGGGCGAAGTAACACAAGCCATAATCCAATTACTCACTAGAGGAGGGGTACCAATTTGGATCAATACCAATCTAAGAAAAGACCAGTTGACACGATCATAAGCTTTTTCTAAATCCATCTTTAATATCATTGCCTTCATCTTCTTGGATTTGATGGTATGAAGTAATTCCTGGGTAAGCCCAATAGAGTCATGAATCTGCCTGCCCTTAATAAATGCAAATTGCTCAGGAGTAATAATATCCGACAGAATAACCTTTAATCTCTGTGCAATAACTTTGGATACAAGCTTATAGATAAGATTGCACAACGCTATAGGACTGTATTCACCAAATGAAACAGGTTTATTACTCTTAGGAATCAACGTGAGGAAAGTAGCATTAAGGGCACCAGATATGAAGCCATTAATCCTAGTGAATTCCACAAGCCTCAGAATATCCTTCCCCAAAAGATCAAAGAAATGCAAATAAAATTCCACCGTCCACCCATCAGGTCCAGGGATTTTGTCCTTGGCAAAAAGATTTAATGTATTCTCAATCTCCTCTAACGAAACTTCCATGCCCAACCCTTCAGCTACATCACCATCAATGCATCTCAGATAAAGCTGTGCCAATCTAATTTGATCTAATAGATCACCACCACCTTCTTCTTTGAAATTATTACAAAAAAATCTGTGAGCCTCCGCACTCAAAGACTCCAATCCCTTCACAGCATTTCCATTAACATCATTTATATCCCAGATATATTTGAAATTCCTCCTAGCAGAGGCATAAGCATGAAAAAACTTCGTGTTTCTGTCCCCCTGCCCAATCCACACTGCTCTGCTTTTTAACCTCCACTCCTTTTCCTCCATTAAAAGAATATCCTCCTTTTTTTTCTCATAAGCCTTTAATATGTCAAAATCATCCATATTCAGAGAGCCATCAAAATTTTTTATACAAGCATTCTGTATATAAGATTCCAACCTTTTCAGTTCAGCAGCATCGACCTTCTTTCTATCCTTAATCGGCCTTCTTTATATTTTTGTTTTTTAAATATATGTTATATTTTATTATATAAATGTCTATGGTTAAAAGGGTAGTAAGGTAGGTATTGTAACAAATATTTTGAATGTGCTATTTAATGTGGATGCCTAAGAGAAAGTGATGTTTATCTTAACCTTCTTAATCTTTCTACTTAGGGTTAGAATTGTTAATTAAGATAATAGTCTAAATGTTATATGATTTTGACTTTTTTGACTATCATCATGGCCTACACAATCTTTGGTGAAATCACAATTTTCATTGCTTAAATTGCATTTTTGAATGCATAAAAGGATTCATTATCCTTAAATACCCCATCTATACAATTCCCATGATTTCTCTATTTTTACTAGGTTTTGGTGCAAAAAAAATAAAAAAATATGACTATAAAAAAAATCCAAATAGTAACATGTTTAGTTATAAATAAATATAAATTATATATACTTAAAATACCATATAAAAAATAAAATAGAAACTCATATTAGGGAAATAAAATCGCACAACACCATAAATGTAAGGAGTTATAAGAAGACTTCACCATAAATGTAAGGAGTTATAAGAAGACTTGCACTTCCTCAAAACCAAGGACAATCCTCAAACGCTGGTCTATAATCAACATGATCATATAATTAAATAATGAAAAAAAATCTTTGGAACAAAGAGCAAAGAAATTTCACATTTCATTTTGAATTCTAAGTGTTCGTGACTACTCCAAGTTAGAAACTCTGCCCAGCATGGAAACATTGATATCTTTGGAAGAGTTGTGGGCAGGAAGATGTGTGAAGCTGAGGAGAATACAGCGGGGCCCCCACCTCCATGGCGGGCCATGAACTAATAATGGGGCCCCCACCTCCATGACGGGCCATGAACTCGAACCAATGTACCATATGTGTATCCCTCGGATCCAAATCATCAATCTCTACCTGTGGTCATAGCAATGGAACCCGCTCCAGAAAGAACGAGACCACTATTAATCCATAACCAAACTGCTTCAGCTCACCACGCCATCATTTGGTGAGCTGCTCTCGAAGGTTCATGAGGATTCCCTCACACCAGTTGAATATATTAGGATCCATACACTCCACGGCGTACAACATATAGGCCTTGGTGGCCTGATGAGGAGCCCTGCTCCCCACCACCCTCTCAATAGTAAAAAGGACCATGTGTAGTGGACGATCCCTCACATTCTTGATGGGGATTTTCCAACCAAGCATCTGAGTACCAGGAGTGAAAAATTGAGCCACCAAGTTCTCAGTGGATTGCTCACTCCCTCATGGCCCTAACAATGATACTGGGACTCCCCGCCTGGACAACCCCGTCAATAAATAGATGTATTCCACATCTATGGTCAGTATGTGAACTCCAACCCGGAAGTACTGCTGGTCTAGATCCCAATACCTGATCAGATGCTCCAATAGTGGTACTTGGGATCTCATGCCCTGGACGTGAAAGTATTTGAGCAAGCCACAGTTTGATAATGCATTCATGCATTGAGGATCATTTTCCGCTTGGGAATCCTCCATATCATGCTCCCTTTCCCTCCACTAAACCATGTTTGCTGCCCAAACCTGTCCAAACACCATTTAGACATCCTTTAGAACCTTGCCACAACTTTTAAGTTGATAAATTTTGGCTTATGATTGTTTTTTTGGGTCGAGTTGCGTCGACGCACCCCGTCAGTGCAGACAGGGCGTCGTCGATGCACTTTACCCTTACACGAAGCTCGTCAACGAGCCCTAGACGCGCTTCCCGTAAGGGGAAAGTGCGTCACCCAAAGGGCGTGCAACTCCCCCACTTTACAAGCCAAAAACTCAAAAAAATGGAAATAAAAATCAAATCTAATCCTCTACAATTGAAAAGGACAAGGTTTAGGACTACCTGACATTGACGGTGGCGAAAATGACTAACCAGAACTCCCGCAATCGACACTTGAAGATTGGCTCCAAATGGTATTTTTTCACTCTCCCAATTTGGTAAAAAACAATGGTAAATAATTTTTACTATTTGGCCTTTTTATATTAAAAAATGGAATATTCCTATTCTAATTTATTCTTTTATGGGTCATTTTTACTATAGTTGGGAATATTTCTATGTATGAATGCCTAATTGATTGTTTTGACCTAGTTTTTGGAGTCTACAAGTGAAGTAAAGTGTCGTATTAAACATTCAGTCGCAATCGTGGTCATCTCGCACTTGTTATCAAGTGTGGATAACTCTTCGAGCATTTTTGTGTTATTATTTCGCTCATTAAAATTGAACATTAATGACGTCGAGCTTACTCTTTGTTCCGTCTCATGCTCGTAAAATGATGAGAATAAGTCACCGAGTTGTATTTTATCACCTTTTCAGGCTCGTTAAACTCCCACGAAAAAGGAACCCTTCGGAGTTCTTCTTTAAGCTCTTTTCAGGCTCCCTAAATACAAAAAGATCGACAAGCAAACTTGATGCTTTCACGCTTGTAATAGTATTTGAATGATCATATTTCTGGTGATAGTTTACCCTTTTTTCGGACCAAGAGGCACTATTTACGAAAAAGGAGCACTCCATTCAATCACGACTGGAAGATTTCTCTCTCACGTTGTTTTATCATTTTTCGGGTGAAGAGACTAATCCTTACGAAAAATAATCTTTGGAGTCTTCTTTAGTTCTTTTCAAACTCTCTAAACATGAAATAACACCGAGTTTACCTTCTTTGGACTCGTTAAAATCTAACATCGAAGGGCCCGTTTTGGGACGAACCCCTCCTATATCAAGTTCGTAAAACATTTGGGATTGGACTCATCTGAAGGATGAGCTATACCGAGTATATATTACCCTCCTCAAGCTCATTAAAAAAAAAAGAGGTACTTTCAAGCATGATGGGGATAAGGAAAGATTTTGTGTTTAATTATAGTTTTGGAAGTACTAGGTTAGTCTTGAACATGGCACTCATTTGAATATGCATTCAAATGCTTGGGTAATTTGTTTGTCTTCAAGTCCTGTTGATTCCATGAGTCTTATTACTCCTTCGGGTCATCCGAAGAATGCTTCCATCACCAGTTTCATTAGGGTTTCGTATCATTCTCATTGCATCAATACTGCCAAGTCATTCCATGCCCATGTTCAAAAGAGGTTTATTGGTCACTATCTCTAGTCATTCTACCTTCTATCTTGTCGGTCTTCCCTAAGTCAGTCTCACACATTTCTGTACAATCTGATTTTCTCCAAAACATCTTTGATCGTGTTTGTGTCGATGATGGGGATACATCATGGCCCTCCTTCAATAGATTCATCCTTGTTGGCTTCAACACATCATCGGAGGATTGAATCTAGAAACCAATCAAGCAACTTGAGCCTACATGCCTCAATGGCAGGTTACCTCTCTTTCAACATGAGTTTACATCATTGAGTCTTGATTGAAAGATTTCATCGAGTGTTCGACCTTCAACTCATTGATTCACATTCGATGGTATGTACTGTGATACCTTGGGGGTCATTGACATCAATGGTGATTCCCCTCATGTGTGTTAACGGTATACATTAATGACCGGTAATCAAGTGGTTTCTACCATGTTCAACTTCAAGATATTGTAATCACATGGTCATATTCATATCATTGCGGGTTCGGCTTGAATACCCTGGGTTAACTCATGTATTTTGTCCAGGCTGCGATGGATATTTTTTGAGTCATATCACACGGATCCATTTTGTATTGGTCGTGGATGTGTTATCATCTCATCATGAATCTACGCTTGTGTTTAGTAGCCATGATTGTGTTCAGTCAGTCTCTACTATCATGGATCTGCATTGTATTGGTCGGAAGCCATATTATGATTCATGTGAGACATGTATCTCAGAGTAATTTGTACTACAACAGCTTCTTCCAACCAACAAGTCCTTGCCTTCAATCCTTCACATCACAAATCATTTCACCTTTCCTATTTTACCAGCTTCATGCTTTGGAGGGAATTCTGTTACACCAAAATATCGTCATCATGGGTCATGTATCAGCTCCATGCTTCAATCCCTAAAGTCCCCTGGTTAAAAAATCTAAGGAAAATTTGTTATCCTTCTATTTCCACAATTTGTAGTCACCTCGACGCACCTTGCTTTCTAGCAAGTAGCATCACACCTTTGTTGACGCACTCTGCAACTTAGCAGAGAGCGTCGATGACTCCTTCTATCTTTGCACAAGGTGCGTTGACCCAAGTCTGACGCATGTTGTCTTCATGCAAGGTGCATTGGAGTTGGTTAAAGTGGATAAAAGGAAGCTTTGAGTGACTTCTCAAAGCTTGGTGACATGGAGGTATATCCCTAGATGCATTGAAACCTGGCATTTGATCCCCTAACCTAGTGGGATGATCCCTTAGACCTCTCCCCTAAATCCTCAACCTATCCTATCCATTTAACCTTATAAATAAGGAACCTCTCTCCATTGTAAAGGGAGGAAGGACTATAGTACTCTCATGCTGGTGGATTTTCTCTAAGTGATCCTCACTCATCCTTTGGGAGGCAAACATCATCCTTTGGAGGCTAGGATTGTTGGATGGAAGTTGCAACGTTGAGGCTTAGGTTGTGACACTTCTTCCCTATGTACTTCTCTTCATTACATTAATGCAAGTTCTTTCCATAAGTGTTGTTCTATTGATAATACTTAGGATTTTCCTCCTTAACTGTTAATCTAGATCGATTTATGTTTATATGCTTTTACCGCTTGTATGTTTCCACCTATTTGACAAGGTTTCGCAGCTGAAGATCTGAAGGCCCTGGAGCTTGGCACAACAAGGAGAAAATGATCGTAGACCTGAGGTAAGCTGTCTACCCATCTACCCTGCAGATGTATTGATTTAGAAAAGTAGCCTGTGTTTTGTATTCATTTGTTCTAGATCCACTTGGACTAGGGAGATCTTGCTTGAGTAGATTGTCCATAAACAAATCTGGTGACTCCGCTTGTCTGCGAAACCAGAGATTCTGGGTTCGATCCCCAGCAGAGTTGCCAGATTTGTTACTCCCAAAGTTTCTTTAAGGTGGTTTATGTCAAGGGAGTTATTCTTCCTTCAAACATTTGCTTACCTTCCTTGCAATGTTCCCAGAAGATCATGGGAAGTGAGTCTACTGAAATGCAAGCTAGTATCAATGCCTTGCTCAACCTTGAAGAAGAGAGAAATAAAATCAATCAAAATCTTGTAGATCGCCAAAACTTAGTCAAGCCATGGTTTGATAAATTTTTGTTTGGTAGGGACTTCCAAATCAAAGATCTAGTTTTATTGTGAGAACAAAAGCATAAAAATTTTCAACCATTGTGGATAAGAGCATATAAAATTTCTAAAAAGATTGGCCAAAGACATGCCATCTGCAACTTGCAAGGAGCCTCAATTGTCTTTGTCTAACAATGACCAACATCTCTAAAGATGCTTTACATAATCCACCCCTAAGGTGGATGGGATTGTAATAGTAGTATTTTTATGTTTCCCTAGACTAGTTATGTTGTTTTATATTCTTCATTTTCCCTTGGGTAAAATAGTTCTCATTTCATGTTACCTTTTGTATTCTTAACATAGTTTTTGTTACAATTTTATATTGTTTTGCTACATTTTTATTTTATTCTTGATTTCTAATTTACTTTCATTTTTATTTTCCTAAATAATGCTTTCATCATATATGCCTAAGTTTTGAGTGAGGAGATCTAAAGAAAATAATAACTAATTAACAATCTAAATCTCTACAACCCAAAATAGTCTTATGGCCATGACTACATCCATGATAGGCAACAAAACAATCTACCCACAAAAATTGACACAAAGAGATAGACGAGTGTTTGGTAAAAGTGAAAGTCAAGATCCATAGGTGACAATCCAAAAGGGACCCACCAATCATAGTAAGTCTTTGGCAATGAAGATTCCTTCCATCGAAGCCTTCTCAAGAAAAATTCAATGTTGCGAAGAAAACTATAACCTTTGTATCTTCGATGCTCATTTCTCTCTGATAATCTCCACTTTTCATTTAGAAGCGTCCAAGCGAATCCCATCAATCCCATTTATAATAAGTTTGAAATTAGTGTGATCAATGCAATATGTTTTAAAGAGGTTCGACGACCTTCAACTGGATTATAATAATAGTAGAGAACGTGATCACCAATTTTTCTTCTCACATGCAACAAAGAGGACCTTCATATAAATATAATTTATTATTAAACCTTCGTAATAGATGCGTAGATGTACCCAAGATTCGATGCGTTGTATTAACCGAGATTTTTCATAGCATATCAAATATATATATATATATATAATTGAATTCGGTGGAAATTAGTTTTTAATGAATTGCACTCGGTTATATCTTCATACTTCAACGCATGATTTTTAAGAATATGTAAAAGTATCTACTACATAATTGTATTAGCTGAATATTAGTTTGATTAATTGCACTCGGTTATATCATCATTTTTTAATTGTATTAAATGGGTATTAGTTTAATTAATAGCATTCATTCTTAAATCTGTGCATTATACTTTATTAACATAATCTATTTAGAAAAAAAAATGATGGAGTGTTCCTATGTTTATTAGAGAAATCAAACACATTTTTGTACAAAGCAGCACCTACTAGTCATTCCAATGTTGGAATTTGTTTTCTATCTTTACCAATCAAACATTTTTGTTTTAAAGTTTTGGATTTTTATATTGCTCTTCGAACATTACTATACATTTTATTATTCATAACCTTTTACAAAATTTATTCTACATTTTATTATTCATAACCTTTTACAAAAATTACTCAGCATTTTACCAGCGAAATAAAAACTCAAACGATTACTGATTTACCAAAATATACATGTTTAAAAATTATAAATGAAAAAAAAGATTATGCTTAGTTTGATTACATGCCAAGCAAAGTTACCTGCCACATATGCCGATCAATAATTCTTATTCCATGTTTCTCTTTATTATTCATTACCATTTATTCCATGTTTCTCTTTATTACCATTTGCAGAAATTACTTCACATTTTACAAGTGAAATAAAAAAGTTAACAATCTCTTATTTGCCAAATTATACATGTTTAAAAATTATAAATGAAAAAAAAGCTTATTTGTACTTTGATCAAATGCCCACCTTAGCAAAAATAAACTGCCACATATGTTTATCAATAATTCTTACTCCAGGTTTCTCCTCTTCATGGCCTCCCTTCTTTTTCCCAGTAATTCTTATTCCATGTTTCTCTCATCTTCCTTCATAGATTCCCTTCTTTTTCCCGCTGTCATGGACATCTCCACATAGAAATCAACGAGAGAATTATAATAAACATTGTCATGTTTTCATTATTAACGGAATCTTTATCCATTAACCATCAATTCAAAATTACTTAAATTTAGAAATAATAGCAATTAACAATATAGGCAAAAATGTGCCAACAATAAGAAGTTCAAAAGATTCCCCATTCTTATACTACAAAATGTGATCTCTAACCGAAATTCCACAATATTATAACACTACACATTAGAAACCCAAATTGGAGCATATTAGAATAGTGGCGAACGTGATCACGATTCTTGAAGTGGCCAGCGAAACATTTTAAT
This sequence comes from Larix kaempferi, assembly GCA_027924585.1. Lineage (NCBI taxonomy): Eukaryota > Viridiplantae > Streptophyta > Pinopsida > Pinales > Pinaceae > Larix > Larix kaempferi. The sequence continues at coordinate 13,858,845 of BSBM01000138.1, read as the reverse complement.
TTATTCAAGCTAACGCGATCACGATGAAAGGGCCACCAGATCTATAAATCTTGTCATGGTGACTCTAGGTTGCACTCTCGGTGAATATTAATATATTATATCTCTGCATACCATTCTACGCATAATTTATTTGGCTTCTCATACTCCTAACCGATCTTCCATTGCAACTTGTATCGACCATCGTTCCCATTTCTGTTGAGCAATTGGAATCATTCCAGTCTTCTACGGTTTCACGCCCGCTGAGGTTCGGTGGACTCAGAATCTATGCTCAAGCCCTACACAAGCATGAAGACAAGGGGCGATATGACTCCAACACTGTTGATAATTGGAGAGAAGCACTTTCTAAGGTTGCAGACATCAGCGGTTTCGAGCTGGAGGCGTGCAATATTGGGTGAGAACTCAAGCTTCCCTCTTGACATGGTAGTGGTGTTTTATGTTTGATAAATAGGCATAGATGTTGTTTCTCACTATAGCGAGGATTTGTAATTGGAGCTGCTAGATAACGTCGGTCTGAAATGGTGAAAACGCCAGACTTGTACGAGTTGATGTATTTCAAATCAGTGCCTGACTCAGTCAGATTCCGTAGAAGTGCAAAGATGTGAAAGAGTTGTCAAAAAGGTTTCATGCACACTTCTTTGTATTTATTTATTTAGTCGTTTGTATATTCCGCAAGTCAAAATTCTTAGGTAGAAATTAATTACAGTCTTTAATGTAACTCAGTAGCTTCTACGCGAAGCAATCTCAAGTGTGTATATATGTAAAAAGAAGATAGTTGAAAAATAGATAGAGATGTGTAAGGGAAGAAGAGAAGAAGAGAAGAGCCAGAGTGAAAGGAGAAGAAGAAAAAGTTAGCTATATGTTTGTGAGCCCAAGCTCATAGTCTTGAGATGTATTAAGAACCCAAGCTGTATAAAAGATGAAAGATCGAAGTAAAATTCATCTGTATGTAATGCAACCAAGTTGCCATGTTTGATGTGGTAATATATAAGTCTATAGTTTTATGTATTCATTCTCAAGAATGTTGAATATTGCATATCACACATCTTCTCCATATTTACTTGTGTGAATGTTGTTTACATTTACGTGTGAATGTTGTTTACATTTACCTGTGAATGTTGTTTACATTTACCCTTTGTAAGCTTGAAAAGACAATACTACTTCAAAAACAGCAAAGCAGGAAACCTCCAATCTTCGGGATCGTAGGATTAAGTGGTGTTGGAAAAACAACATTAGCAAAACTATTCTTCAGTAGGAAGAAATCGGATCATCACAAATCCTGCTTTTTATTTGAAGTCAAGAACAATGAAAGCTCTTTAATTTCGTTGCAAGATCAACTTCTTGTGAACTTGACTAGATGGAACAATGAGATAACAAGTATTGATGAAGGTAAAGAGATGCTCAAAGAGCCTCTAAAAAATTCTAATGCATTAGTAATCTTGGGTGATGTAGACCATGCGGATCAGGTGAATGCACTTTTGCGTATTCAAACTCATGATCTCCATTCAGGCAATTTAATATTGATTACATCTAGAGATCACGACGTTTTCAGAAAATCATGGCTTGATAAATCATCTATATCTATTTATACGCTAACTATGCTTGATACACAACAATCCATAGAGCTCTTTTGCTCTCATGCATTAAGCCAAGCATTTCCTCTCCCAGGATTTGAATCTCTCGTAAAAACGTTCTTGGAATCTTGTAAAGGATTTCCTTGGTCTTTGAAAGTATTTGGGGCACTTCTTTATGAAAGAGACCTATTGATTGGGAATACCAATGGAAGGGTCTCCAAATTCACAGTGAGATACATGACATATTTATAATAAGTTATAACTCACTTAATGATGGCTTGGACATAGCATGTTTTTTCATAGGACAAAAAACGGATATAGCCATAAGCATATGGAACGGTTCAGGGTGTAGTGGAAGCCGAGGGCTTCAAAATCTACAAAATAAGTGTTTGGTGGAAGTGGATAGTTGGAATGTGATACATATGCATGACCATCTATGAGCTTGGAAAGATCTAGATCTTCCTTCCTCTTCCTTTGTCAAGCGAGCAGCAGCTCCCGAGGTGCAGATCATGTCGGCAGCTTCTCGAATGAAATCTTTAGCCCTAAGTGATAGAGGACTCATTAGGCAATTTACTGGGATATGGCCTTCCCCAAAAACAATGGATACTTGGCTCTCAAAGAACTGGATGCCTCTCATCTCTAGAGGTCTACAACATTGCTTCTGTGGTAAAGGTTTTTACACCTTTCTTTTTTAATTTAAAGAGGATAGAGATCTCATTTTTCGTAGTGGGCCTTATTTCTTGGGATCTAGAGGGCTGTATCTCAATAGATGGAATCTCTCCTTCGATCTTGATAAATATATCCCTTCTGTTGTCCCAGTTTGGGTCCGTCTTCCGCACCTTCCACTCCACTGTTCGAACGACGAGGTCTTTCAAGCAATAGGGAACTCCCTTGGAAGATATATTGATAAAGTTGAGCCCAAAGGGCACCTTTTCTCTTGTGCCAAGATCTGTGTCGAAGTAGATCTAGAAAAAGGCCTACCAGAAGGAATTAATCTTCTAATGGATGGCTGGGAATTTGATCAGACAGTGGACTACGAACAACTGCCCTTTAAGTGCAGAAAATGCCATGAATATGGGAATTTTGTCAAAAACTGTCCCAAGGCCACTCAAGAAAATACAGAAAAAAAACTCATGAAGAGGGATGGCAACAAGCCAAAAAAGGCAAAAAAACTACCCAAAATGTAGTTGCAAATAAAGCAGGAATCCAGCAAGGGAAGAACAAGGAACAACAACAGAAGAATATTAAACCTTCCACCAGCAATCATTTTGACACTCTACAACTTGAAGATGGAGAAATTCCAAATCCTGAAACCCAGCCAAATGAAGAAAGAACAGAAGTTATTAAAAATACTGGAAAGTCAATAGAACCGTCATGCACTCTAGTTATAGAGTAGATCTTTGAAAACATCCCCACAAATCCTCCTTCCCCTAAATAAACTTGGGCAGATATGGCAGCTGCAGAAGAGGATAATGAACAACAGTTAACCCCCGGGAGGAACCTGGGCAGAAATGGTCAAACAGAGCAGACCCAATCCCATATCTTCTTCCTCGGGTCAAACTACCTCAAAAGAAACTCAAATCTCGCAGGAAACGGCGACAGTAGACATTAGACCTCCCCTGTCCATCAGAGGTAGAAGATCACAAAGGCAGCATCGAGAGCAAGAAACAGAGAGAGAACCGAATTTAGGAAGACAACTCAGTATAGAAGATACTAAACTCCTGCAAAATAACAAAAGTAATGGCAGCAAGGAAACAAGATCCCGAGCAGGATCTCAAACGCCCAAGAAATAATGAAACTTGTCTCTTGGAATGGCAGAGGGATGGGCGGTGCTCACAAAATTAAAGCATTAAAAAATATGTTGAAATCTGATAAAGCCGATGTTCTTCTCGTCCAAGAGACTAAAATGAATAGTGATGGGATGATGGAAGTTTCAAATCTCTTCTGGAAAAAAAGATCAGGCATGGCGATCAATTCTAGAGGTGTTGCTGGAGGAATAGCAACTTTTTGCAATTCAATCAATTACAGCATCAATCTGATAAAAGAAAACACTCACTAGCTCCCCACAGAAATTACTAACAAAAGCAACTCATACTCCTTTATTTTATGCAATGTATATGGCCCGGCGCATTATAGAGATAAGCAGATCTTTTGGAACTCTCTGCGCTCTCTTTGTGAAGATTATCCAAGGAAAAACCTCATCATCACTGGAGACTTCAACACAACAATCTCTAGCAATGAGAAAAGGGGAGGTTCAATCGTAAGAGACCCTTTTGGTGAAAAGCTAAAAGACTTGATGGCTGACTTCGATCTCTTGGACCCGATTCCAAAAAATGGGAGATACACTTGGAGCAATAAGCGCATTGGACCAGGACATATTGTAGCTTGGCTTGATCACTTTCTGATAAGTACCTCTTTCCTTCAGCTCAATCTAATCACTTCTTTTTACATTATTTCTTTAGCTTCCTCAGACCATAAACCTATAACGCTCTCTCTCTCTCAACCTTTCAATCTCGGCCCTATTCCCTTTTGATTCAACCCTCTTTGGCTGCAAAATAGCACAACTATGGATTTAATTTACTCAGTTTGGAATAAATCCTACCTTGGCTCCCCCAGTTAGATATGGGAATCCAAGATCCGGGCAGTTCGCTCATCTTTAAAATCTTGGGCTATCTCCTCCTTCCCCGACCCCTCTGCCACCAAAAATAAGCTTCAAGACAATCTCGCTGCTCTTCAAAAACACATGGAAAGTGAAGAGATTACCCAACAACTTCTTATACAGGAAAAGACTCTCAATTCCAATATTATAAAAGCTGCCAAATGAGAGAAAGAAAGTTGGAGGTTAAAATCCAGGCAACTTTGGCTCAAAGGGGGGGATAAGAACACCAAATATTTCCATAACCAAACCAAAGTCAGACTCGGTTGCAACTATATCAGAGAAATAAAAGATAGCAACAATCAAACTATCCAAGGCCAAGATGCCATAAAAAATCTAGCTCATCTTCACTTCAAGCATCTCCTCTCAGACAATGGGGAAATGGATCCGATTGCTCGGGATGATCTCCTATCAGGAATCAAACATTTAATCTCTGGCAAAGACAATGAAAATCTTGAGAAGCCAATCTCAGAGCAAGAAATAATTTCTGCTGTCTGGTAGTTGCACCTTGATAAATCTCCCGGTCCTGATGGATTCACTATTAACTTCTATCGAGCTACCTAGCCTATTATAAAAGAGGACCTAAAAAAGATGTTGAATTGGACGAGAAGCAAGGAGAAAATTGGAGGAGCAACAAACTCCACCTTTTTGGCTCTTATCCCTAAAGATAAAAATCCTCATACTCTGGATAGATTCAGGCCCATATCCCTATGCAATACTTCATATAAAATCCTCACTAAAAACATTGCAAGCCGCATGAAAAAGATCATGAACAAAATCATCTCAGATACTCAAGGAGGGTTCATAGTTGGCAGGCAGATCATGGACAACATTATCATAGTTCAAGAAGCAATCCATTCCAGTCTGAAAGACAAGCAGGCAGGAATGGTCATCAAGTTGGATATGGAAAACAAGGGGCGATATGACTCCAACACAAGCATGAAGACAAGGGGCGATATGACTCCAACACTGTTGATAATTGGAGAGAAGCACTTTCTAAGGTTGCAGACATCAGCAGTTTCGAGCTGGAGGCGTGCAATATTGGGTGAGAACTCAAGCTTCTCTCTTGACATGGTAGTGGTGTTTTATGTTTGATAAATAGGCATAGATGTTTGTTTCTCACTATAGTAGGGGTTTGTAACTGGAGCTGCTAGATAACGTCGTTGTCAAAAAGGTTTCGTGCACACTTCCTTGTATTTATTTGTATTCTGCAAGTCAAAATTCTTAGGTAGAAATTAATTACAATCTTTAATGTAACTTAGTAGCTTCTACGTGAAGCAATCTCAAGTGTGTATATATGTAAAAAGAAGATAGTTAAAAAACAGATAGAGATGTGTGAGAGAAGAAGAGAAGAATAGAAGAGCAAAAGTGAAAGGAGAAAAAGAAAAGGTTCGCTATATGTTTGTGAGCCCAAGATCATAGTCCTTAGATGTATTAAGAGCCCAAGTTGTGTAAAAGATGAAAGATCGAAGTAAAATTCATTTGTCTGTAATGCAGCCAAGTTGCCCTGTTTGATGTGGTAATATTAAGAATGTTGAATATTGCATGTCACACATCTTCTCCATATTTACTTGTGTGAATGTTGTTTACATTTACGTGTGTGAATGTTGTTTACATTTACGCGTGTGAATGTTGTTTACATTTACAGTTTGTAAACTTGAAAAGACAATACTACTTCAGCAATAGCAAAGTAGGAAACCTCGAATCTTCGGGATCGTGGGATTAAGTGGTGTTGGAAAAACAACATTATGAAAACTATTCTTCAATAGGAAGAAATCGGATCATCACAAATCCTGCTTTTTATTTGAAGTCAAGAACAATGAAAGCTCTGTAATTTCGTTGCAAGGTCAACTTCTTGTGAACTTGACTGGATGGAACAATAATATAACAAGTATTGATGAAGGTAAAGAGATGCTCAAAGAACCTCTAAAAAATTATAATGCATTAGTAATCTTGGGTGATGTAGACCATGCGGATCAGGTGAATGCACTTTTGCCTATTCAAACTCATGATCTCCATTCAGGCAGTTTAATATTGATTACATCTATAGATCAGGACGTTCTCAGAAAGTCAAGGCTTGATAAATCATCTATATCTATTTATACGCTAAGTATGCTTGATACACAACAATCCAGAGAGTTCTTTTGCTCTCATGCATTAAGCCAAGCCTTTGCTCTCCCAGGATTTGAATCTCTCGTAAAAAAGCTCTTGGAATCTTGGAAAGGATTTCCCTTGTCTTTGAAAGTATTCGGGGCACTTCTTTATGAAAGAGACCTATCTGATTGGGAATACCAATGGAAGGGTCTTCAACTTCCCGATGAGATACATGACATATTTATAATAATTTATAACTCACTTAATGATGGCTTGGACATAGCATGTTTTTTCATAGGACAAAAAACGGATATAGCCATAAGCATATGGAACGGTTCAGGGTGTAGAGGAAGCCGAGGGATTCAAAATCTACAACATAAGTGTTTGGTGGAAGTGGATAGTTGGAATGTGATACATATGCATGACCGTCTATGAGCTTGGGAAGATCTGGATCTTCCTTCCTCTGCCTTTGTCAAGCAAGCAGCAGCTCCCAAGGTGCAAATCACGTCGGAAGCTTCTCGAATGAAATCTTTAGCCCTAAGTGACAGAGGACTCATTAGGCAATTTACTGGGATATGGCCTTCCCCAAAAACAATGGATACTTGGCTCTCAAAGAATTGGATGCCTCTCATCTCTAGAGGTCTGCAACATTGCTTCCGTGGTAAGGGTTTTTACACCTTTCTTTTTGAATTTAAAGAGGATAGAGATCTCATTTTTCGCAGTGGCCCTTGTTTCTTGGGATCTAGAGGGTTGTATCTCAATAGATGGAATCTCTCCTTCGATCTCGATAAAGATATCCCTTATGTTGTCCCAATTTGGGTCCGTCTTCCGCACCTTCCACTCCACTGTTGGAACGACGAGGTCTTTCAAGCAATAGGGAACTCCCTTGGAAGATATATTGATAAAGTTGAGCCCAAAGGGCACCTTTTCTCTTGTGTCGGGATCTGTTTCGAAGTAGATCTAGAAAAAGGCCTACTAGAAGGAATTAATCTTCTAATGGATGGCTGGGAATTTTATCAGACAATGGACTAGGAACAACTTCCCTTTAAGTGCAGAAAATGCCATGAATACGAGCATTTTGTCAAAAACTATCCCAAGGCCACTCAAGAAAATATAGAAAAAACTCATGAAGAGGGATGGCAACAAGCCAAAAAGGGAAAAAAAACTACCCAAAATGCAGTTGCAAATAAAACAGGAATCCAACAAGGGAAGAACAAGGAACAACAACAAAAGAATATTGAACCTTCTACCAGCAATCATTTTGACACTTTACAACTTGAAGATGGAGAAATTCCAAATCCTGAAACCCAGCCAAATGAAGAAAGAACATAAGTTATTAAAAATACTGGAAAGTCAATAGAACCGTCATGCACTCTAGTTATAGAGCAGATCTTTGAAAACATCCCCACAGATCCTCCTTCCCCTAAAGAAACTTGGGTAGATATGGCAGCTGCAGAAGAGGATAATGAACAACAGTTAACCCTAGGAGGAACCTGGGCATAAATGGTCAAACAGAGCAGACCCAATCCCATATCTTCTTCCTCGGGTCAAACTACCTCAAAAGAAACTCAAATCTTGCAGGAAACGGCGACAGTAGACGTTAGACCTCCCCTATTCGTCAGAGGTAGAAGATCACAAAGGCAACATCGAGAGCAAGAAACAGAGAGAGAACTGAATTTAAGAAGACAACTCAGTATAGAAGATACTAAACTCCTGCAAAATAACAAAAGTAATGGCAGCAAGGAAACAAGATCCCGAGCAGGATCTCAAATGCCCAAGAAATAATGAAACTTGTCTCTTGGAATGGCAGAGAGCTGGGCGGTGCTCACAAAATTGAAGCATTAAAAAATATGTTGAAATCTGAGAAAGCCAATGTTCTTCTCATCCAAGAGACTAAAATGAATAGTGACGAGATGATGGAAGTTTCAAATCTCTTATGGAAAAAAAGATCAGGCATGGCAATCAGTTCTAGAGGTGCTGTTGGAGGAATAACAACTTTTTGCAATTCAATCAATTACAGCATCAATCTTATAAAATAAAACATTCACTAGCTCCTCACAGAAATTACTAACAAAAGCAACTCATACTCCTTTCTTTTATGCAATGTATATGGCCCGACGCATTATAGAGATAAGCAGATCTTTTGGAACTCTCTGTGCTCTCTTTGTGAAGATTATCCAAGGAAAAACCTCATCATCGCTGGAGACTTCAACACAACAATCTCTAGCAATGAGAAAAGGGGAGGTTCAATCGTAAGAGACCCTTTTGGTGAAAATCTAGAAGACTTGATGGCTGACTTCGATCTCTTGGCCCCGATTCCAAAAAATGGGAGATACACTTGGAGCAATAAGCGCAATGGACTGTGACATATTGCAGCTCGGCCTGATCGCTTTCTGATAAGTACCTCTTTCCTTCAGCTCGATCTAATCGCTTCTTCTTACATTATTTCTTTAGCTTCCTCAAACCATAAACCTATATCACTCTCTCTCTCTCTCAGCCTTTCAATCTCGACCCTATTCCCTTTAGATTCAACCCTCTTTGGCTGCAAAATAGCACAACTATGGATTTAATTTACTCATTTTGGAATAAATCCTACTCTGGCTCCCCCAGTTAGATATGGGAATCCAAGCTCTGGGCATTTCACTCAGCTTTAAAATCTTGGGCTATCTCCTCCTTCCCCGACCCCTCTGCCACCAAAAATAAGCCTCAAGACAATATCGTTGCTCTTCAAAAACACATGGAAAGTGAAGAGATCACCCAACAACTTCTTATACAGGAAAAGACTCTCAATTCTGATATTATAAAAGCTACCAAACGAGAGGAAGAAACCTAGAGGTTAAAATCCAGGCAACTTTGGCTCAAAGGGGGGGGATAAGAACACCAAATATTTCCATAACCAAACCAAAGTCAGACTCGGCTACAACTATATCAGAGAAATAAAAGATAGAAACAATCAAACTATCCAAGGCCAAGATGCCATAAAACATTTGGCTCATCTTCACTTCAAGCATCTCCTCTCAGACAGTGGGGAAACGGATCTGATCGCTCAGGCTAATCTCCTATTAGGAACCAAACATTTAATCTCTGGCAAAGACAATGAAAATCTTGAGAAGCCAATCTCAGAGGAAGAAATAATTTCTGTTGTCTGGTCGTTGCACCTTGATAAATCTCCTAGTCCTGATGGATTCACTATTAACTTATATCGAGTTGCCTGGCCTATTATAAAAGAGGACCTAAAAAAGATGCTGAACTGGACGAGAAGCAAGGAGAAAATTGGAGGAGCAACAAACTCCACCTTTTTGGCTCTTATCCCTAAAGATAAAAATCCTCATACTCTGGATAGATTCAGGCCCATATCCCTATGCAATACTTCATATAAAATCCTCACTAAAAACATTGCAAGCCGCATGAAAAAGATCATGAACAAAATCATCTCAGATACTCAAGGAGGGTTCATAGTTGGAAGGCAGATCATGGACAACATTATCATAGTTCAAGAAGCAATCCATTCCAGTCTGAAAGACAAGCAGGCAGGAATGGTCATCAAGTTGGATATGGAAAACACCTTTGACAGAGTCAACCACTTCTTTCTCTTTGAAATCATGCAGAAAATGGGATTCTCCAAAAATTTTATAAGATGGGTCAAAGCTTGTATTTCCAATCCCTGGATCACCCCTCTGATAAATGGAAGACCTGCAGCCTTCTTCAACGCATCCCGTGGGCTTCATCATGGATGCCCCTTATCTCCCTTTCTCTATATCATTGTGGCCGAATCTCTGAGCAAGAATCTTCACATTATTCAGGAAAAAAGAGAGCTTAAAGGAATCAAAATAGCGCGGGGACTGAAAGCTGCAAACCATGCTCAATTTGCAGATGATACTATTCTCCTCGGAGGAGCTTCCATTACAATTGTAGAGAGATTCAAAGGAGCTTTATCTACCTTCCTAAAAGCCTCGGATGGGAAAATTAATGATCAAAAATAAAATAAAAATTGGTTGGAACTGTCAAGAGAGAACCATGACTAGAATTGCCGCAATGCTAGGTTACGAAGGAACTACAAAATGGAGCTCTTTTAGCTACCTTGGAGTTCTCATACATAAAGGAAAGAAAAGAGCATCTGACTAGAAAAAGCTGGTCGAAAAAGTAAAAAAGAAGATACAATCCTGGGGAGTGCAATGGCTCAATCCGGCTGGAAAATTAGTACTAATATCCTCCATCCTTGCTGCTTTCCCCATCTTCTCTTGCTCTATAGCTTTGGTCCCCAGCTCAATCATTCAAGACATTCACAAAGAGATCAGATCTTTTCTCTGGCAAGGTGGGAAAACAAATGGCACAAAAAAATTCAACCTCATCAGTTGGGAAATGGTGTGTACTCCAAAAAACAGTGGAGGAGCAGGTGTCAGAGACCTCGGAATCATGAATCTAGCTTTGGGGGAAAAAATTCTTTGGAGAATGATAGCTGGAAAACCTGCTTGGTGGAAAGATATTCTTCAAAAAAAATAATTAAAAGGGGGACGAAATAGATGCCTTGAAGAAATCCCACCTGCGATGGATGACTCCCCAATTTGGAAACCTTGTAGAAAGGCGGCTCCTATCATCCAAAAAGATCTTCATTGACTCCCAGGCAACGACAAACAGATTCGCATTTGAGAAGACATTCTCATCCCCTCTTCTCCAACTCAACACCTTCAATTCTTCGTCGACTTGAAAAATTGGATGATTTAGCAGAACATCTCCACCCTGCACGACATCTCCCTTTGGTCCAACGCTGGTAGATGGCAGGGATGGAAAACACCTGAGATCCCTGATCACTTAATTCCGTATTTTACAGCCCTGCTGACATTGCTTCATGGATGTAATCCGATCCATTTAAGCCTTCCCGACTCCAGATCCTGGGGAAAGCATGGATATTACTTGGTAAAAGATGGATACAACTCTCTTCTCAGCAACCAACAAACAACAACGATTTGGAAAGGCATATGGAGCAACGATGGCATCCCCAAAATCAACTTCTTCTTTTGGGTGCTCTCTCATAAAAAGATTCTTACTACTGAGAATTTGAAAAAAATAGGTATTGCAGGTCCATCTATTTGCATTCTATGTAAAAACTCTGAAGAAACTATGGATCATCTTTTTATGGAATGCACCTATACTATGGAAGTTTGGAGCCTCGCTCTCCAAGAACTACAGGTCAATATCATTCTTCCAACCAATCTAACTGATTACTTTGCTTGTTGGAAAGACTACTACCCTGGATCTCTGCATCAGAAACCTGATCTGGCTAAAATCTGGAACGCTCTGCCCAAATTTATCTGTTGGAAAATTTGGAATACAAGAAACAAAGGGATCTTTGAAAACCTGATACACCCTCCTTTTAGAACCTCCCTCTCAGCCAAAGCTCTGTGGGCCGAATATCTTCTCTCCAGAGGCCTAAACCACATCAATCAAGAACCTTTAAATGTCAAAGAAAAAATCTGGGCCTCTGTTTTCCTCCTCCCTCTCTGCCCTCATTTGAAAAACCATGGCCAAGATAAACCCTCCTCTACAAATTGGCAAATCAGAATCAGTCTGGAACACTTTGCTACTTGGAAGTCACAACTTGGCAGGTTTTCCCTCTTCTTCGACGATGCTTCTAAAGGTAACCCTGGGTTGGCACGTGCGGGAGGGGTCATTTTTGACCCTGGGGGAAACAGAATGAATGACTAGACTTGGGGGATTGGAAACAAAACCAACAATGATGCCGAATGGTTGGCTTTACTTAAATGTCTAGAAATTGCTATCAGTAGGGGGATTAAAGACGTTATAGCCGTTGGGGACTCTCTTTTGATAGTCCGTGAAGCTCGCAATCGCATCAGAAAACGCTCCACTCTAATAAGCAAGTATCAGCACACTCGCAAATTCATCATCAGATAGTTCAATACCATCAAGATCCTCCATGTTCTCCGCAGAAACAACCACCATGCCGATGAAATGGCCAACAAAGGCGTTCTTCTAAGTTATGGAAACTTGGTTCAAAATGACATGCACTATTCACATTGTTGGGTTCCCTAACCCCTCTCTCACTAGGGGTGTCCCCTCCCCCACTTCATGGTCTCCTTATTTCTCCACCCCCGCCACCTTTGTAACTGTTGAGCCTTTTCACTGCATGAAACCACCTATCGCAGAGATCGAGGGCCAATGGAGGCATTTAACGCCTTCACATGGCCTCACCCACCACTGTGATAGCTCGCATGCCCCGATCTTTACTTCCTCTCGACACTTCTCGAACCATTCCCTGCTGGCTCCCGTCTTTTCCATGGATGCTCGCTGCTCTGCGTTCATTGTCCCTGCCCTTGAGTGCTCCGAGTTAGAAGAGCTGCCAAGCATGGAAACATTGATATCTTTGGAGGAGTCGTGGGCAGATGGATGTGTGACGCTGAGGAGCATATTGTTGGAAACCAGTGACAACCAATTTTTCTGGTCATTATGTAATTGTTCAATCAAATAACTAAGTTTGGTTAGTTATGAGTAACCCTTAAACTTATGTGTATATTTGATGTGTTTTCCATTATATTTTTTCAACTGCATATGATTTTTTTGTAACTGCTTGATGCAACAAGTGGTATCATTTTATGTAGTTGCTTGATCCAACAAGTAGTATCATTTTATGTGGCTGCTTGATCCAACAAATGGTATCATTTTATGTGGATGCTTGATCCAACAAGTGATATCAAAGCTTGGTAGAAGGCCACAAAGAACAAGATTGTTGAGAGATACAGCGAGATACTTTCTCTCTTGCAAATTGCAAGAGAGAAGCAAAAAACTCAAAAAAAATTGCCGGTTAAACACTTCGTGAGAATCAATATTATAATGCTAGAGGAGGGGCAAAAATATAATATTGTGGTGCCTTTATACCTTGGAGGGAAGCGATAATTCTTTGGTTGATGTGAATAAAGTAAATCGTGGTCAAAGCATTAACCTATGAGTTAATACCTTTGGAATAAGCTCACTCAAATGTTTTTTATAATATAAAAGGTGGATCATATAAATGGTAGACACATAAGGGTTTTGAAGTGTATGGTGGATTTTAAGTGGGAGGTATAAGGTAATATTTTAAATATTTATCTAATATTTAAGGTGGAAGTTATAAGATGTATTTTTTTGTAATTAAACCTTATCCCATTTTAATTAAACCTTTTTTCTGAAATAATTTATCCACTATATATTAAGAGCTTGATTTTATAAAGCTTTGTTCTGGTTTTTGAGAAAATAGCAAAAACACACAGTATCAAATTCGAAATTGAGAAATTTAGTGGGAGCAATAATTTTGAGTTATGAAAGGTCAAGATGTGGGATATACTCGTGCAACAAGGAGTGGAAAAATCACTGGCAGGGAAGATGAAGAAACTCGCGGATATATCAGATGAAGACTGGGAGGATATGGATGAAAGAACTCTCAGTGCTATTCGTCTGTGCTTGGATAACGATGTTTTGTTTAACATCGTGTCTGAAACTACAACAGCGGGTCTCTAGACACAAATGTAAATATTGTACATAACTAAATCTTTGGCAAATAAAATCCTCCTGAAGCAGCAACTATTTATCTTTCGCATGAAAGAAGGTACCAACATTTCAAATCATTTGAATACATTCAATACTCTTATTTGTCAGTTGGATAGCATGGATGATAAAATCCAATCTAAAGACATGGAAATTTTACTATTGTTCTCTTTACCTGAGTCTTGGGAATATTTTGTAACCTCTATCAATTTAGGTTCTACCGATTCTATTAGCTTTGATGATGTTGTGGGAGCCTTGATTTCTAAGGAAACTCAAAATAAATCTACTCTTGAAACCTTGACATCGGAGGTCATGGTGTCCAGAGGCAGAACCAGTGAAAGAGGACAGCATTCAAGGGGCACATCATGGTCAAATTCGAAGGGAAAAAAGAGCAAATTGAAGTGTTGGTATTGCAATAAAACATGACACCTCAAGAAAGATTGTTGGAAACATAAGCAAGCATCTAAGGAGGAGGACTCTAAAAAGGAGGCAAACATAGCCGAGAAGGATTTAGGTTGATTGATGAGGTATTATCTACATCTACTATCTCACAATACCATTATGACCAGTTACTTGATTATGGAGCATCCCATCACATGTGTCTTCGTAGAAGTTGGTACTCCACATACTAATCTATAGATGACGGGGTATTTTATATGAGAAATGATGTTTCATGTAAAATTGTTGGAATAGGGAGTATTAGAATAAAAATATATGATGGGACCATTAGGACACTAACAAATGTGAGGCATGTACCTGAACTTAGGAAGAACTTGATATCAATGGGAGTTATAGACGTCGTTGGTTACAAATTCACAGTTCTAGGTGGAGTGATGAAGATATCGAAAGGTATGTTGGTTGTCATGAAGGAAAACAGAGTCGGTAACCTATATAAACTTGAAGGGAGGAGTTAAGATATCGAAAGGTATGTTGGTTGTCATGCAGCAGTAGCATACGAGTGAAAAAGGAATGAAGTTACTTGCTGATCGAAAGTTGCTTCCTAGTTTAATCTGTAGATTTGAAGTTCTGTGAGCATTGTATTTATGGTAACAAGCTAGACATAAATTTAAATCTAGAAAACACACCAGTAAAGGTATCCTAGACCATATTCATTCTTTTCTATGGGGTCCATATCCTAAACTCTCTTATGGGGGATCATCATATTTCGTCGGTTTTATAGATGATTACTCTAGGAAATTCTGGATCTATTTATTAAAGAGAAAAGCTGATGTTTTCGATATATTTAAGCAGTTCAGAGCTTTGGTCGAAAAGAGCACTAGAAGGTCCATTAAATGTCTCAGAACAGATAATGGAGCCGAATCTACTTCTAAGGAGTTTGATAATTATTGCAAGAAGGATGGGATCGCGAGACATAAAAGCATGGCCTACACTCTATAGCAGAACGGTGTTGTTGAACGCATGAACATGACTCGTCTTAAGAAAGAAAGGAGCATGCTCAACAATGCAAAGTTGCAACAGGAATTGTGGGGAGAGGCATTGCTTACAGCTTGTTACCTAGTCAACCAATCACCATCTACAACGACTGACTGCAAAATCCCAAAAGAGGTATGGATAGGTCAACCATGTGATTATTCTAATCTTTGAGTATTTGGTTGTGAAGCCTATGCACTTATTCCGAAAAATCAGCGTTCCAAACTAGATCCTAAATCAAGCAAAATTAACTTTGTTGGATATGGTGATGATGTTAAGGGATATAGATTGTGGAATCCTACTACCCACAAGATCATCATAAATAGAGATGTAATATTTGATGAACTTTATCTATCAAATCCATATATAAGTAATGATTTGAAACAGGTTAATGTACCATAGTTACAACAAATTCAATTTGATGTTCAGTCATCTACGAAGGAGGATCATGAGGATTTCCATGATAAATATCAACATGAGGAAACTCCTCAAGAGGATGAGCAGAAAGAAACGTCTCAAGAAACAGAGGAAATGCCACAGCAAATTCTACGAAGATCTACATGGGTCGGAACTTTTCCAAATAGGTATGATGATTTTTTCACATTTGTTGCTTTAATTTTTAATGAAGGAAAACCTAGCTGTTATCAGGAAGCATTAGAAATGTCTAACTCTGACAAATGGAAACTTGCAATGAAAGAGGAAATGGATTCTTTGGCAAAGAATAAAACATGAGATCTGGTGGAACTTCTTGAGGGTAGGAAAGTGGTTGGTTGTAAATGGGTGTTCAAATTGAAGAAAGGAGTTGATGACACTGTTCCAAAATACAAGGCCAGATTGGTTGCAAAAGGGTTTTCTCAGAAAGCAGGTATTGACTTTCATGAGATTTTTTCACCAATTGTGAAACTTGTTTCTATCATATTTCTATTAGCACTAGTTTCCTTATATGATATGGAGTTAGAGCAGTGAGATGTCAAGACAGTCTTCTTACATGGAGATTTAGATGAGGAAATTTTCATGGAACAACCAGAAGGATTCATTTAGAATCGCAACAAGAGGTTTGTTTGCAAGCTCATGAAATCATTGTATGGCCTAAAGCAGTCTCCTAGGCAATGGTACAAGAAGTTTGATTCTTTCATGGTGAGCCGGAATTTTACCAGAAGTGAGTATGATCATTGTGTTTACTTTAAAAATTTGGAAAATGACATGTTCATTATTTTGGTAGTATATGTTGATGATATGCTTGTAGTAAGAAAAAACATGGTTGAAATTAGTAGGTTAAAGGCTCAATTGGCTAAGATGTTTGACATGAAGGATCTAGGAGTAGCAAATCAGATCTCTCTCTACAGATACACATAGACAGGAAAATGGCAAGCTGTGGTTATCACAAGAGAAGTATGTGGAGAAAATACTTAAGAGATTCGATATGAATAAGATGAAACTAGTTAAAATCCCTTTAGCTTTTCATTTCAATCTTTCTTCAGGTTTGAGTCCTATTAGTGATGAAGAAAAGCGGTATATGTCTCGTGTACCATATGCTAATGTAGTAGGAAGTTTAATGTATGTGATGATAAGTACAAGACCATATATTTCACATGCATTTGGTGTTGATAGTAGATACATGGAAAATACAGGAAAAGATCATTGAGCAGCAGTGAAATGGGTGTTTCAATATCTTAGAGGCACAAGCAATTATTGTATCACCTTTGATGGTTGCAATGATGAAGTCTGTGTTTATGTTGATTATGATTTTGCAGGTGACTTGGACAAGAGGAGATCCACTTCAGGTTATGTCCTAACTCTTGCAGGTGGAGCTATTAGTTGGATGTCAAAGCTTCATAACATTGTTTCTTTATCCACTACAGAGGTAGAGTATATATCTGCTTCATGTGCTTGCAAAGAGGAAATCTGGTTAAAAGGTTTGTTGGGTGAGTTAGGAAAGTTTCAGAACACTATAAAAGCTTTATGTGATATTCAAAGTGTTATTCATTTGACTAAAAATCATGCTTATCACAGTAAGACAAAACACATTCCTGTAAAATACCATTTTGTCAGACATACTATTGATGAAGGTGGAGTGGTTCTTGAAAACGTCCAGACTCAAAAGAATTGTGCAAACATGTTCACGAAACCAATTACTTTAGAGAAGCTGTGGTGGTGCTTAGCTTCTCTTGGCTTACAGGAAAGGTGATGGACAAAGCAATGAACGAGGTATCAGGTAAATTGTTGTCAAGGTGGAGATTGTTGGAAACGGGTGACAACCAATTCTTCCGGTCATTATGTAACTGTCTAACCGAGTAACCAAGTTTGTTCAGTTATGAGTAATTGTGTAAGAAATATTATTTATTTCTTGTATTCTCATAGGAGAAAAAGATTGATGAGAGTCAGAGGAGGAAAGGCTATTGTAATCCTCATGTTTTGAATAATAAGAAAACTGATACCATTGCTCCATGGATGTTTCCCTCTCGAGGGTTTTACCACGTAAACATATGTGTACATTTGATTTGTTTGCCAAGACTTGTTTTCTCGTTTAATATCTTCCACTGCATATTATTTTATGTGGTTGCTTGATCCAACACATATGTGGATTGGCGCAGTGTATAGAGATTTAGAAGCTAGTTGTTAATAAGTTCTCCGAGTTAGAAGAGTTTCCAAGAATGGAAACATTGTTATCTTTGGAGGATTTGAGGCAGACTGAAGTGTGAAGCTGAGGAGCATACGGGGATTGATGTAGTGTACAAAGCTTCGGAAGCTGGTTGTTACTAAGTGCTCCGGGTTAGAAGAGTTTCCAAGCATGCAAACATTCATATCTTTGGAGGAGTTATGGGAAGATGAATGTGTGAAGCTGAACAACATAGACGGGTTGGCACAATGTACAGAGATTCAGATACTAATTGTTACTGGGTGCTTCGGGTTAGAAGCACTGCCAAGCATGGAAAGATTGGTATCTTTGGAGATATTGGAGGCAAATGGTTGTATGAAGCTGAAGAGCATAAGAGGGTTGGTGCAATATACAAAGCTTTGAGATCTAAATGTTCATCAGTGCCCTGAGTTAGAAGAAGTTGAATATGTTGAATATTGTACGTGGTTGGAGATGCTTCGGGTCTCTGGATGTCCTAAATTACAATGTTCATGCGAAAGCAGTGGTGTCGTTTGAATCATTCATTTTCTTTTTATATATAATTAGGAAACTCCACACCCCAAGGATGGGTTTATAACTTAGGTCAGAGTTGGCCTTAATGTTGAATTGAATGGAAGAACAATCTATCTACCCAAAAGATGTTGCCATTAAGTTTGTACGAAGATGAGGAGATGCTCTCATCAAGTTTGTACGAAGATGAGAAGATGTTGTCACCAAGTTTATATAAAGATGAGGACCATCCTAGAAACCCCATAAATCGGTGTTTAATTTCCTTCTAGATAGCTCCCACCCTCAACCCCTAACCTGCGATGACTTAACAAATAATTCCCACCTTCAACCCCTACATGTAATGACTTAACCTACATAAATACCAACTGCCCTACCACTAGGCATTCCACTTACATCAAAAGGAAAAGAACACCAATTTTAATCCATCTACTAGCCATTATATGTATAAGATTTACATTAATTATAATTTAGTTATAATTATAAGGTTTACATTAATGATAAAAAAAACGAATTCGGCTCTAAAGGGATTATTCGTACAATGTGTGTGACCTCGATACTTGGTCGTGGCTGTTTTATTTAAATAAATATAAAACAGCTCAATTGGTTGTATGAAAAAGGGAAGAAATCATTTACTTGTACATATTTTATAAGTCTAATTTGAGACAACTCTTTTCTCTATGATCATTACTAATGTATTGTATTATTTTGTCAAATATGTTTTATTGTGTTAATTTATTTAATGTATTGTATTATTTTGTCAAATATGTTTTATTGTGTTAATTTATTCAATGAAATTAATTTTTGTGTATCTTCTATCATCATTTAATTTAAGGATTATGAATTTGTTTTTAATTATTTTATAGTGTTATTTAATAATGTGGGAAAATAATAAAATAATAAAACTTATTATTGTTATATGTAAAAGTGATGGTGATCATTTTTGGTTTATTGGATTGGGATAAACTTAATTTAGTTTTTTTTCTTTTAAATTTAATCCTATTTTTTTAAAGTTTTATAAAAGTAATTTTAGATTTTTAGATTTTTAGATTTTTAACAGATTGAAATGTTAGAAATATTGATGTTGTAACAAATATTTTGAAATTGTTAACATGTGAAACGGTTATCTTAACCTTTTTAGTATTTCTATTTAAGATTGGAATTACTATTTAAGATAATAGTTAATTAGTTGTATTTCTAACATTAAAGTCTCATAGCAAAAGGAAAGGATGTTTTACTTACATTGATTTTTAGTTTTTATTTTATACTAGCAAGCCATATTTATCAATAATATGGCTTATATACGCCATCAACCTATATTATTGATAAATATGGCTTGCTAGTTGACAGCAGGCAACCTTTGGAGCAATAAAACATTTATTATAAAAAAATTAAATATAAAATAAATTGTATTATTTATATAATAATATTGAAATAAATATATATTCAAATAATTATTGAAAAAAATAATTCTTAATTGTTTAATATTATTATTGAAAGAATTATTATTAGTTTATAATGTAAATTTTAGTATCTTAATGATATTAAAAGCTTTTAACAATAATGATATTTTAAATATAAACATGTTAATAAGAATTGAAACTAATAAGCATGGTTGACATAGAAATAATGACCAGTGTTTGACTATGGTTGACCATGTATGATTATACAATAATGTGGTTGACCATGTTTGACTATGGTTAAGCATAGTTGAATATGGTTGACAATGTCTAAATTTAGTTTACCATGGTTGAGTAGAGTTGAATAGGGTTGTCCATGAATTGACTATGTTTCATTGTGGTTTACGATGTTTGGCCATTGTTGATTACAAGTGACCAATGTTGATTATGGTGTAAGCATACTTGATTATTATTGTTAATGGTAGACCATGTTTAAGCATTGTTTGAACATGGTTGATAATAGTTGAGTTATGGTTGACTTTGTTTGACCATCTTTTACATGGTTGATTATTATTGACTTCAGATCAATTCTTTACTTATGGTTAACTATGGTATACCATGTTTAACCATGGTTGACCTTGTATGAATATGTTTGACAATTCTTGACTATGTTTGAGAATGGTTGAACATGCTTTAGTATGGTTGACTTTGAATGATTATGGTTTAATTGTTGATGATTTTGCTTGACCATGGTAGAAATTTGTTAACAATAGAATACATAGGCTAGCTATGGTTGATCATGGTTAACTATGTTTAAGCATGAGTAAATATAGTTGACCATGGTGACCATGTTCATTATTAATGAAGATGATTAAATTTGGTAGAGATTGAATTAAATATTATGTGACATTGTGACATGAAGAATTTGAATTGATAATCTTGTCATATTACAACATTAAGAGGCTGGGTTATGTCAAATTACTGTAGTCCTCAATGGTGATGTCACAATTCAATATTCCTCGTTAAGTTGGGTTGCAATGATCATCAATTGTTATGTCAAATGCAACATTCATCTTAGTTTACTTATATAAAATTGCTACATCACAATTGGCCGTGGTTGACCATGGTTGTTGATAGTTGACCATGGTTGTTCGTGGTTACTGATGGTTAGCCATGGTTATTATTGGTTGACTATGGTTGGCCATGGTTGACCATGCTTAATCCTAGTTGTTTCAATATGGTTGACTATGGTTGATTAGAGTTAGTTAACCATGGTTTTTCATGGTTTCCTATAGTTGACCATGGTTGTTAATGGTGAACTATGGTTGTTCATGGTTGACCATGATTTTTCATCGTTAACCATGTTGAGCATGGTTGTTCATGGTTGAGCATGATCGACTATGGTGGACCATGGATGACCATGGCTATTCATGGATAGCCTTATGGTTATTAATTATTGACAATGGTTGACCATGGTTGTTCATGGTTGACTTATGTTGACTATGGTCGACATTTATCACGATTGGCCACATTTGACTATGGTTAAGCATGGTTGAATATGGTTGATAATGTCTAAATTTAGTTGACCATGGTTGATTAAAGTTGAATAGGGTTGTCCATGGATTGACTATGTTTCATTGCGGTTTACCATGTTTGGTCATTGTTGAGAACAAGTGACTAAAGTTTAGTATGGTGTAAACATAATTAATGATTATTGTCAATGGTTGACCACATTTAAGCATTGTTTGAACATGGTTGACAATAGTTGAGTTATGGTTGACTTTGTTCAACCATGTTTAATATGGTTGATTATTATTGACTTTAAATTAATTTTTTACTTATGGTTAACTATGGTATACCATGTTTGAGCATGGTTGACCCTATATAAATATGTTTGACAATGTCAAAATTGAGTTGACCATGGTTGATTATGGTTAGACTATGGTTGACTATGATTATCCATGGTTGAATATGGTTTGACTATGGTTGACTGTGGTTTGACTATTGTTGGCCATGGTTTGATTATGGTTGAATATGGTTATCCATGGTTGAATATGGTTTGACTATGGTTTGATTATGGTTGGCCATGCTTGACCATGGTTAGATTATGATTGAATATGGTTTGACTATGTTTAACCATGGTTGTTCATTGTTGACTATGGTTATTCATGGTTTACTATGATTGTTCATGGTTGATTATGGTTGTTTATTGTTTATTATGGTTGACCATGGTTTGACTATGGTTGACCATGGTTTGACTATGGTTGATTATGGTTGAATATGGCTTGACAATGGTTTGATTATGGTTGACTATGGTTTGATTACAGTTAACCATGGTAGACTATGGTTTGGCTATGATTGAGTATGCTTGAATATGGTTGAGCATGGTTGACTATGGTCAACCATGGTCCACTATGGTTTACCATGGTGAACTATGATTTGACTATGGTTTGATTATGGATGACCATGGTTTGACTGTGGTTGACTATTGTTTTACTATGGTTGTTCATCATTGACTATGGTTGACCATGGTTGTTCATGGTTTACTATCATTATTCATGGTTGATTATGGCTGTGCATAGTTTACTATGGTTGACTATTGGTTGACAATGGTTCGACTATGGTTGACTATGGTTCACTATGATTTAACCATGGGGGCTTCACTAGAAGGCAATATAATACCACGTTCATTCATATTGATGTATTAAATATTCATGAAAACCTAAAAATTATATTGCTTATGTATTAAGGGGCAAAGGGTCTTTAATTTAATGTAACAATACAAAAATACTTTGGGGTCCTTTTTATATGGGCGGGATGAAAAATATCCTCCAAATGGAGATGGCAGGATCACGGACGGATGATAAATCGGGTTGAGGCAAGGCTCGGGCTTACCAATACGCAGGGAAATCGCGTCTTGAAGCATGCCTGAGGCCAGGGAGTTTCATGGTGAAGTGGGTTTCCAGTCGATCATAGTCGAGAGATAGTGGTCATTGACAGTCAATTGTTACCAATAGCACTCATCCAGTTGTTACCAATAGACTTGGGAGGCTCTAAGCCTCCAGGGCTTGTTATAGGCCCTCGATAGGCCTTGGGGGCTTGAATACCCAACCACTCGTGCCTATTATAGGCCTTGGGAGGTTTAGTCAGCCTCCTAGAACTTGTTACAGGCCTTGGGGGCTTGGATACCTAGCCCACAACAGGCTTAGTCAGCAATTGGGGAACTGTAACATGCAATCTAAATGTTGTACTCTGTGCATTGGCTCTAGTGACATACAAGAAGTGATCTCCTATCTCTTCATTAGACCATTAGATGTTGGAAATCATAATGATATGTGGTTGAGTAATTGCATTGTGGGTGAAGTAATGTGCATCCACAATATACATCGAAATAAGCAAGGTGCATTGTAGAATGCATGTGGGGTCATAAGAAGGGTATCATATCAATATACTAGGTAGAAATATAAAGGGGTATAAAAAATGTTAATGAAAAAATTGATACATACAATATCTAGTGAAAATAGGGATTTTTTTAAATTGGGAAGGCATATTGGGAGGGGGTTAAAAAAAAACGATTTTGCAAGGTATTTTCCAATATTTAGTGAAATTAGGGGTATTGTTTCATATGCCACGAACAAATGTGCTATGATAGCGGTTTATTGAGTGAAGCCCCCGTGGATTTAACTAAGGTTGACCATGGTTGACTATTGTTTGACTATGCTTAAGCATGATTTAACTATTGTTGACCATGGTTTAACTATGGTTGATTATGGCTTGGTTATGGTTTATTATGGTTAACCATGGTTTGACTATGGTTGACCATGGTTGAGTATGGTTTGACCATGGTTTGATTATGGGTAATAATGGTTTCACTATGGTTGACCATGGTTGACTTTGGAAAACCATGGTGAACCAGGGTCAACCATGGTTAACGATGGTAAACTGTGATTTGACTATGGTTGACTATGGTTGACCATGGTTGACTATGGTTGACCATGGTTGAATATGTTTTGACTATGGTTGACCATGGTTTGACTATGTTTGACCAACGTTTGACTATGGTTAACCATGGTTGTTCATTATTAACTATGGTTGACCATGCTTGTTCATGGTTTATTATGGTTGTTCATGGTTTACTATGGTTGACTATGGTTTGACCATGGTTGACCATGGTTGGTTATGGTTTGACCATGGTTTGATTATAGTTGACTATGGTTTGACTATGTTTAACCATGGTTGACTATGCTTTAACTATGGTTGACTATTGTTTGACTATGGTAATCCATGATTAACCATGGTTGAATATGGTCAAACATGGTCAACCATACCCAACCACGGCTAACTATAGTTCCATGGTTGGCTATGGTTGAACAACCATAGTTGACCATGGTTCCATGGTCAACCAACTATGGTTCCATGGTCAACTATGTTTCCATGGTGAACCAACTATGGTTCCTTGGTCAACCATAGTTGACCATGGTTGGTTATGGTTTACCATGGCTAATTATGGTTTAATTGTGGTTGGGTTGACCATGGTTTTACTATGGTTCACTTTAGATGATATTGGTTGAGTATGGTTTAGCACAATTGACCATGGTTATGGTTATCTTTGGTTGAATGTATTTGAATTTGTTAGACCATGGTTGATAATGGTCAAGACATTGCTTCTTATGTATGTTGAATCATTATATTCCTCTGTTTTTTAAATATGTTAGAATCATTAATCATTATCTTCATGGATGGTTATATCTCATTTATTGTTCATTTATAATTATATTGTAATGTGGCATTCATAATAGGTTTTGTTAGATTGCAATAATTAGTAATTGTTATGAAGAGTTTTTGCAATTGATCCAATAAAAGTAAAATATTTCACATTTAAATTTTGTAATATATTTATTAATGTATTTGAATGAACAATTTAAAAAACACTATTAAAATAGAGTTTTCAATTTTCAATTCAAACCTAGTATCTTAACCTACTTCACAATAAAAATTAATAAAAAATCTATACTAAAAATTACATATAATATTTATTTATTACTATAAATTATATCAATTTTTATTTAATCAAACAATTTAATTTTACATATTTCTTATTATTATAAATTATATGAATATTTTTATTTAATCAACAATTTAATTTTAAATTGCAACTGTAACAATCAATTCAAGATATTATATATGAATCCACTCAAGATATTATATAGGGGTAAACATATAATATTAATATTTTTAAATTTAAGAAAAAAAATTATTCAATATAAATTTTTATAAAAATATTAATATCAAATTTCACATATATTAATATCAATTTAACATTAAATTATTTTTTAATTAAATATTTAATAATACTAAATATATATAATTAAAATATTGTATATATAATCATCATTTTTATATATTTATTTAAATAAACAATGTTTTTGAATTAGATGATAGTTATATATAAAAATATATTTATATAATTTTATATTTATTAGTATGATTAAATTATATATATATATAAAATATTTATGACTAAATTATATTTATATATATAATTAAAATAAAAAATGTTTGAAAAAAACCTAAATTAAAAACGTAAATGACAAATTCTTTTTATGCCACTTACATTGGATTCTTGAGAATAAATTAAATGTTTATGTATAATTAAACTACTCAAAAAAAATATTTGAACAAAACCTTAATTAAAAATGTAAATGGCGAAATTATTTTCTGTTGTGCCTTAGCTTGGATTCTTATTAGATTCATTATGACCGGTTTAACAAAAATGTAAATGGCGAAATCATTTTCCGCTGGGCCTTAGATTGGATTCTTATATTAGATTCATTATGACCGGTTTAAAAAAAACATTAATGGTAGAATTCATGTGATTTATTTATTGTATTTATTAAAATTTTATTTTACACTAATAACATTTTAATAATAAAATTATTTTTTATATAATTAAAATTTGAGTAAATTATATATCTAGCAAAGATTTATCTCTAAAGGATTTATATATATAACTAAATTATTTAAAAAAATATTTGAACAAAACCTAAATGGCTAATTCATTTTATGG
Source organism: Larix kaempferi (assembly GCA_027924585.1). Classification (NCBI taxonomy): domain Eukaryota; kingdom Viridiplantae; phylum Streptophyta; class Pinopsida; order Pinales; family Pinaceae; genus Larix; species Larix kaempferi. The sequence continues at coordinate 13,832,942 of BSBM01000138.1, read as the reverse complement.
GGTTAGATTAGATTCTTGAGCGTTAGATTGGAATCATTGTAACTGGTTTATAAAAAACAAGAGTTCATGTATTTTGTTTATTATGTTTATAAAATTTGTATTCCCCACTAATAACAACAAAATATTGATATTATCATTTTTTTTCAAAGTTTATCAATTACTCTCCAAAGCTACTCTAAGCTTGAATGGTTACTTATTTTTCTAACTACTCTCCAAAGCTAAAATTGAATTCATTACTAATATTTGTAACAATTGCTTTGTAATCTTTGTGAAAAGTTTATAGAAAATAATAATTTAATTCAAAGTCATGTAATTTATATATTAAATTTATTAAATTTCCATTTTGCACTAATAACATGTGAATAACGAAATTACAAAAATTTAGAGGCAGATAATAATGACAATCAAATCGGTATATGCTGGTTTTTTTTAGTTTAAAAAATTATATTGACAATCCTTTCAGTGCTTATAACATTGGTGATTTCATTTCAATGACCGCAGGAAAGCATAGCTTGAAGGCGGTGCCATGGCAAGGAATTGAAACATAGCTTCAAGGAGGTGCCCATATTTAATTGCAAAGAATTGGATCCGTGGTGGACAACTCAGAAGCTCCATATTTATTAGCCTCAGAAAACAACCTGATTAGATCCAAATAAAATCTTTATTAGCCTCACAAAACAACCTGATTATATCCCAATAAAATCTTTATTAGCCTTACAAAGCAAACTGATATGTTATGAATATGAAAGACACATATGAGGAAACACAACAAGAGGAATAGTTGGAAGAGGATCGACGAATCAGTGGACTTCGATATGATTTGAATCCCATAACATCACACCGAATACATAGCTATGATTTGAACTAAATTATTTTAAATGCATTGAGCAACAAAATGGTGGTGGTGATGTTTTTTTTCCATGACCTGCTGATGTTGAGAGAAGGTGCACCCCATTGCTCTATTGAAATTGCCTGGTTGATATTGAATATTGAAGGATCTAAAATAGGGACGTTTATCTGCTTAATTATGACTTGTGAAGAAAGAAATTAATTTTATAGGTTTATCAAAAGAAAAGGAAGTCATTTAAACATTTTATATGATTTTGACTTTTTCTTGCTATCATCATAAGAATAGGCATATACAATAGTTGGTGAAATTTCAATTTTTCATTATTTAAATTGCATTTTTGAATGCATAAATGGATTAGTTTCCCTTAAAAACTCAATTCCTATTGCACTAGGATTGTGCAATCTCAACAACTTATATTTGCAATCCCAATGATTAAATTCTCAATTTTTGACTAGGTTCCTAAAAATAATAATAAAAAATACTAAAAAACAGCATGTTTAATTATGAATAAATATAAATTTTATGTAAAAAAAATTGAATATATAATATTTTGTTGGCTAACTTTAATAATTAAATATTTATAAAGATTTATTTTGCAAGAAAAAAATCCAATTTCTATTCCATTATAAAATACAAATAAAAAAGCATAGCATGATACAAAAAAATCCATGCACAATAGTATTAAACTATGTAGGGTTATAGTAATAATATTATAAGGTCATGGGAGTCATAAGAAAATAAATCTATAATATTAAAATCTTAACTAATGATAGCTTAAGCTAAGATGGAGTTAGATAAAAAGAAATAATAAAATACATATATAATGATCTATTTATTTATTTAGGGGATTATTGCATGGGAATATGTGCATAAGGATATGTGTCCATTCAAATGGAGCTTGAAAGAAAAACTTAAATAGGATGAGGGAGAAGGAAAAGGAGCTTTTTCCATCTTGTTTCCCTTTTGGGGTGGAGTATGGGGAGTTTGGAGGTATGGCTGGTTGGGTATTACTAAGTGAGGGATCGTGGGCTCAATGATTGAGGAGTTGGTTGGGAGGAGAGCATTTTCCCCACACATAGTTTCTGGAGGAGCTACAGATGATAGGCATTCTCGTAGCTTCAAAAGTAAGGTTGTAAGTTAAACCTTCTATTCAGGTATGTATTTTGTTGTCATTTCCCTGTTATTGCTAAAAGTGCTTGCATTTTTTAAAGAAATAATTAGGGTTTAATTGTGTTTGTTTGTTTATTAATTACATTTTCCCATTTTTTATCATTACATTATGATATCACATCGGTTTTAACATTAGTACCTAGGGTTGAAAATAATTTTCTTTTTAGTATATGTTCAATTTCCATATTTCTTTAATTTGGTTAAACAAAATTTACTCGTGAAGAATTATGTTTATTTTTGTTGAATTCTTGATATCTTCATGTCTAATTTAAATAGGCAATAGCTCATGTCTTTGTAGCTTTCCCCACATGATATTTGTATCATTACGATCTTGCATTTAGGGCTTAGTACTATAAGATAGTGAAGTCACAGGAGCATAGTGTATGGGAACTTTGGGTTCATGAAGAGTGCAAAGGATTCCATGAGAAAATGTGTTCGCAAATGCCAGGGTAATATATATATATATATAAACCTAAATAGTTGGCAGTAGTATTACTGCGAGAACTTTTGTGCCTCTAGCAACCCAAAAGGTAGAATAATGTTAGGGTTAATGACTTAGTTACAATTTTACAAGCTAGTTTGAAATTCCTTCATTCAATTCACTTACAAGGAAAATTGGATGAATGAAGCAGTGAAAATGCACCTGCAAACTTGTCCCTACACTTCATATATTTTTCTTCATTTTCTCTTCTATATGGATCAAATCACATTCGTGGAACAAAGTAAAAGAGGAATCTACCTATCCCCTACTATAAAATTGAAACGTCCATTTCCATCTCAAGTGGTTTGAAACTTTGACAAAAATTATTAGGAAGACTTCTTAATTCAAGTTTATGCATATATGGTGATCGTATTTGCTAGTAGTTTGTCCCTTAGCACAATATTTGTATGCATGGTTTCTACCATAAACACAGTGGTATAGGTTAATGTTGGATCAAACAACCATAGAAAATAATATACAGCAGAAGAAATTAAACAAGATAGCAAATAATGGCAAACACATAAAATGTACACAGATACTTACATAGTAAAACCTTTGAGAGGGAAACATCCACGGAGCAATGGTATTCAAAACATGAAGATTACAATAGCCTTTCCTCCTCTCACACTCATCAATATTTTTCTTCTACGGGAATACACAAAATAAATAACATTTCTTACACAGTTACTCATAACTAACTAATTTGGTTATTAGGTTAAACAATTACATAATGATCGGAAGAACTAGTTGTCACACATTTCCAACAATCTCCACCTTGACAACAATTTACCTGATACCTTGCTCATTGCTTTGTTCATCACCTTTCCTGCAAGCCTAGAGAAGCTAAACACCACCGCAGCTTCTCTAAAGTAACTAGTTTCGTGAAAATGTCTGCACTATTCTTTTGAGTGTGGACCTTTTCAAGAACCACTCCACCTTCATCAATAACATGTCTTACAATTTAATGGTATTTTACAGGAATGTGTTTTGTCTTACTGTGAGAAGCTGTATTTTTAGCCAAATGAATAGCACTTTGACTATCATAGAAAAAATTTATAGTGTTTTGAAACTTTCCTGACTCACCCAACAAACCTTTTAACCAGATTGCATCTTTGCAAGCATGTGAAGTAGTGTTAGGAATTACACGAGCATACATATTTAACTTTTGAGAGAAATAAACAGAAACAAGCAATTACATAATAGACACATAATTTACCCTGGAAACCCCAATGCAGGGAAAACCAACACCCAATGAAGATCTTCATTACATGGCCAAAACCGGCCATCCGGGCCAAGTGAGCTAGCCACTGCTCACCTCCAAGCCGCTTTACAATGGAGCCTCCTCAAGCCTTATAAAGGCTTCCTTACATGAAATACCATGGGCCAATACCATGGGCTACAACAAACCATGTGCCCAAAAACATGTGCTAAACTTAACCAACTTTGGCTCAATCCCGAGTCAAGGTTAAACCTAACAAAGCCGATATATACTCTGCCTCTGTAGTGGATAAAGCAACAATATTCTGAAGCTTTGACATCCAACTAATAGCTCCACCTGCAAGAGTAAAGACACAACCTGAAGTGGATCTCCTCTTTTCCAACTCACCTGCAAAATCATAATCATCATAACCACATAATTCATCACTGCAACCATTAAAGGTGATACAATAATTGCTTGTGCCTCTAAGATACCGAAGCACCCATTTCACTATTGTCCAATTCTCTTTTCCTACAAGTCATGTATCTACTGACAACACCAAATGCATGTGAAATATTTGGTCTTGTACTTATCATCGCATACATCAAACTTCCTACTACATTAGCATATGGTACATGAGACATATACTGTGTTTCTTCATCACTACTAGGACTCGAACCTAAAGAAAGCTTGAAATGAGAAGCTAAAGGAATATTAATTGGTTTCACCTTATTCATAACGAATCTATGAATTATTTTCTCCACATACTTTTTTTGTGATAACCACAGCTTGCCATTTTTCCGCTCTCTGTGTATCTACAAGCCCAAGATCTAATTTGTTGCTCAGGACTATATCCTTCATATCAAACGTCCTAGCCAACTAAGCCTTTAACCTACTGATTTCAACCATTATTTTTCTTGCTACAAGCATATCATCAACGTATGTGACTAAAATAATGAACATCTCATTTTCCAACTTTTTAAAGTACACACAATGATCATACTCACTTCTAGTAAAATTATGGCTCACCATGAAAGAATCAAGCTTCTTGTACCATTGCGGAGACTGCCTTAGGCCATACAATGACTTCCTGAGGTTGCAAACAAACCTCTTTTTGTGATTCTGAATGAATCCTTCTGGTTGTTCCATGAATATTTCTTCATCTAAATCTCCATGTAAGAAGGTTGTCTTGACATCTAGCTGCTCTAACTCCAAATCATATAAGGCAACTAGTGCTATTAGAATTCTGATAGAAACAAATTTCATAACTTGTGAAAAAATATCATGAAAGTCAATACCTACTTTCTAAGAAAACCCTTTTGCAACCAGTCTAGCCTTGTACTTCAGAACAGTTTCATCATCTCCTTTCTTCAATTTGTACACCCATTTGAAACCAACCACTTTCCTACTCTCAGGAAGTTCCACAAGATCCCATGTTTTGTTCTTTGCCAAAGAATCCATTTCTTCTTTCATTGCAAGTTTCCATTTGTCACTGTCAGGCACTTCTAATGCTTCATAATAACTACTAGGTTCTCCTTCATTAGAAATTAAAACAACAGATGTGACAAAATCATCATACCTATTTGGAAACGTTTTGACCCATGTAGATATTTGTGGAGTTTGTTGTAGCATTTCCTCTATTTATTGATATGTTTTTGTCTGCTCATCCTCCAGAGGAGTTTCCTCATGAATATCCTCCTCATGGGCATCCTCATGATTACTCCTCGTAGATGACTGAGTATCAAATTGAATTTGTTGTAACTGTGGTACATTAACATGTTTCAAATCATTACTTACATCTAAATTTGATAGATAAAGTTCATCAAATATTACATCTATGTTTATGATTATTTTGTGGGCAGTAGGATTCCACAATCTATATCCATTAATTCCATCACAATATCCAACAAAGATCAATTTGCTTGATTTAGTATCTAGTTTGGAACGTTTATTTTTCGGAATAAGTTGCATAGGCTTCACAACCAAATACTCTAAGATTAGAATAATCACATGGTTGACCTGTCCATACCTCTTCTGGAATTTTCCAGTCAATTGTTGTTGATGGTGATCGGTTAACCAGGTAACAAGCTGTAAGAAATGCCTCTACCCACAATTCTTGCTGCAACTTTGGATTACTGAGCATACTCCTTGCTCTTACAAGAAGAATCATGTTCATGCGTTTAGCAACACCGTTCTGCTGCGGAGTGTAAACAGTGGTTTTATGTCTCTCGATCCCATCCTTCTTGCAATAATTATCAGACTCCTTAATGGTAAATTCAATTCCATTATCTATTCTAAGACATTTAATGAACCTGTCAGTGCTCATTTCAACCAAAGCTCTAAACTCCTTAAATATATCGAAAACATCATCTTTTATTTTTAATAAGTAGATCAAGACTTTCCTCGAGTAATCATCTATAAAACTAACGAAATATGGTGATCCCCCATAAGAGATTTTAGGAGATGGACCCCATAGATCATAATGAATATAGTCTAGGATACATTTATTGGTGTCTTTTCCATATTTAAATTTTTGTCTAGCTTGTTTACCATAAATACAATGCTCACAAAACTTCAAATCTACAGATTTTAAACTAGGAAGCAACTTTCGATGAGCAAGTACCTTCATTCCTTTTTCGCTCATATGACCTAATAGTTGATGCCATAAACAAGTGGAGTCTACTGCACGAATTGATTCTATGGTTGCAAGATTGATTTATGTCCTCCCTTCAAGTTTATATAGGTTCCTAACTATGTTCGCCTTCATGCCAGCCAATATACCTTTTGATAGCTTCATAACTCCACCAAGAACTGTGAATTTATAACTAGTAGCATCTAGAACACCAATTGATATCAAGTTCTTCCTAAGTTCGGGTACATGCCTTACTTCTATTAGTGTCCTAGCAGTCCCATCGTACATTTTTATTTTGATAATCCCTATCCCAACAGTTTTACATGAAACATTATTTCCCATATAAACTACCCCGTCATCTATAGATTGGTATGTGGAATACCAACTTCTATGAAGACACTTGTGATGGGTTGCTCCAGAATCAATCAACTAGTCATAATGGTATTGTGAGACAATATATGTAGATAATACCTCATCGATCATACATGAATCCTTCTCAGCTATGTTTTCCTCCTTTGTAGAGTCCTCCTCCTTAGATGCTTGCTTCCATTTCCAACAATCTTTCTTAAGGTCTCATGTTATATTGCAATACCAACACTTCAATTTACTCTTTTTTCCCTCTGAATTTTACCTTGATGTGCCCCTCGAATGTTGTCCTCTTTCACAGGTTCTTCTTTGGCCACCATTACCTCTGATGTTGAGGTTTCAAGACTATATTTATTTCGAGTTTCCTCATAAATCAAGGCTCCCACAACATCATCAAATCTAATAGACTCGGTAGAACTTAAACTGATAGAGGTTACAAAATGTTCCTAAGACTCAGGGAGAGAGAACAACAAGAAAATCGCCTTGTCTATGCGGGTACACAGGGTACTACCAAAGGACCGAACACCAAGAGAAACCACTTCACACAAATAGATCACAAATCAACACACCGATGTTTTGACGTGGTTTAAACCCTCTTGAGGAAACACTCCACGGCCCCGGCCAAATAGCTTCTACGGGACAATTTATTATGCAAAGAAAGAAAGTTACAAATGAGCTTCTCATAATCGATCAACTAAACAATGACCCTCCATGCTCTTTAAATAGAGATCATGGACCAATCGGGTGCTAAGCCACAGATCAAGGTTAGGTTTGATCTAAGAGAAGTTGAGCCGTCAGATCACTCTATGTCGGGAACATATTGTGACCGTCGGATTAAGTATTTACAAATGCATACTAATGCATACTAAAGAAACACACTATTCCTAACATATATATTACACAAGTTGATCTTAACTAACTCCTAAGTGTCTAAATATCCTAACATCCCCCCTTAAGAGCAAGTTGGGAGAGGATTGAAGGATTTACAAAAGTGACATTATTAGGAGAAGGAAGGAGGCATTAGAGCCTATCCCCCCTTAATGACAAGTTCCTGAACGCCTAACATAGATCGAAGTTTAGAAAACTTCGCTTCTGTAAGAGACTTGGTGAAGATGTCTGCAACTTGATCATCTGTACGGCAAAAGAGCACTTCAAGAACACGATCATGAACAAGATTTTTGATGAAGTGCATATGTAGCTCAATGTGTTTGCTGCGTTGATGTAAAACTGGATCTTTGGCAAGCTTGATGGCACTTTGATTGCCGCACCAAAGTGGAATACGCTGCTGCTGCTCGAATCCAAACTCTAAGAGGATCTGTCAAAGCCATAAAGCTTCCTGACTGGCATTAACTGCTTCTCGATATTCTGCCTCTGCTGAAGAAAGAGCAAGAGCTTGTTGTTTCTTACAAGCCCAAGTAATAGGTCTAGATCCCAGACTGAAAACATAGCCTGCAGTAGACTTTCGATCATCAGGATCGCCGACCCAATCTGAATCGGTGAAACCAACCAACAAAGGTTTCCCCCCTATACTGTAATGAATCCCAAACTGAACTGTACCTCGAATATATCGAAGTATTCTTTTAGCTGCTTTCCAGTGACTTTCATGAGGTGTCTCCATATAACGGGCAACACGACCAACGGCAAAGGAAAGGCCAGGATGGGAATGAGTCAAGTATAAGAGACTACCAACAAGCTGACGATACAAGGTGGCATCGACTTCAGGTGAAGTACAAGTGGCAGAAAGTTTGACTCCAGACTGGAAGGGAGAATGGGCTGGTGTACAATCTTCCATGTGAAAGCGACGAAGAAGGTCACAAGCATACTTAGACTGAGAAAGAAAGATTCCTTCTTTGGTTTGCAAGACTTGGAGACCAAGAAAATAATGCAAATGTCCTAAGTCTGACATTTCAAAATTTTGTTTAAGAGTGGATTTCACATGGGTTATAAGCTTAGGGTCACTACCAGTAAGAATAAGGTCATCAACATATAGAACAAGTATGATGAGATGGTTTCCTACTTTCTTGGTATAGACATTGGGGTCAGAATGGCATCTAAAAAAACCAGTGTCAAGGAGAAAGTTATCCATTTTGGCATACCAAGCTCTAAGAGCTTGCTTAAGGCCATATAAGGATTTCTTAAGGCAACAGACAAGGCTAGAGTTATTCTGAACATAGCCAGGAGGTTGTTCCATGTAAATTTCCTCCTGTAAATCACCATGTAAGAAGGCAGACTTGACATCCATTTGATGGACTTCCCAGTTGTGTAAGGCTACAAGGGAAAGAACAAGGCGGATGGAGTTCATTTTTGCGACGGGAGCAAAGGTTTCATTGTAGTCAATCCCTTCAACTTGGGAAAAACCTTTGGCAACTAACCTTGCCTTAAGTCTTTCAACACTTCCATCTGATGCATACTTAGTTCTGTAGACCCATTTACATCTAACAAGTTTTCTTCCTTTTGGAAGAGGTACAAGATCCCAAGTATCGCCATTAGGGAACGATATTCTTCATCCATGGCTGCATCCCAATCTAGATTCCCTGAAGCTTCTGCAAAAGTTTCTGGATCATGATTCTCGGAAACTTAATCCAAAAGAGAAGAGGCTCGCTGAAACTGAGAACGTGTTCGACATTGATCTCTAGGATCACCGACAAGATCACCAGCTGCTTCACATGTTGAACGGACCCATCGAGGAAGCACTTGTGCTGGTGCAACTGGAGGAACATGAGCAGGCGGAGGTGGATTTTCATCCTCACTGTCATCATCAGAAACTGGATTTGGAAACCTGTTAAGGAAGTTGGAAGAAGAAGAAGAAGGCACAAACGCCGAATCAGGCTTGCAGGCCAAAGATGGCACAATTGCCGAGTTAGGTTCACAGGCCAAGAGATTTTCATCAAATTTAACATCTCTTCTAATGATTATATCATGAGAATGTGGTTGAACAAGTCTATAACCTTTTACATCTTCCGAATATCCAACAAATATGCACTTTTCACTTTTAGGCTGCAATGCTTTCCATTTTTCATCCGGAATGTGAGCCCATGCTTCACTACCAAACACACGGAAGTGACTTACATCAGGTTTAGTTTTACTCCATGCTTCTTCCCGTGTTATACCTTGTAATGCTTTAGTGGGGGTGCGATTAACTATGTAATTTGCACAATTAATGGCTTCAGCCCAAAATTGAAGACTTAGTCCCTTAGATTGGATCATACAATTAGCCATTTCTTTTAAAGTGCAGTTCTTCCACTCAGCTACACCATTTTGTTGTGGTGTATATGGAACAGTGTGCTGTTGTTGGATGCCTTGTTTAGTGCAGAAAGTAGTGAACTTATTGTTAACATATTCTCTTCCATTGTCAGATATTAACTTAATAATTTGATGACCAGATTGTTTTTCCACAAGGGCCTTGTAGGCCAAGAACATGTTAAATACTTCGCTCTTAAGTTTTAGGAAATAAACCTAAGTGCGTTTGGTGTAATCATCAATGAAAGTTAAGAAATATTTGAAACTAGAAAATGAAACAGATGGAAGAGGACCACACAAGTCACTATTCACAAGCTCCAAGGGAACCGAGGCGTGCCAAGAGGCACGTTTGTCAAAACTATCCCGATGATGTTTTTCGAGTACACAACCGGAGCAAACACCATCCCTGCAAGATATCATCGGAAGACCTGTCACCATATTTTCTTTACATAGTTGTTGCAATGAGCGATAATTTAAGTGACCAAATCGCTCATGCCAAAGTTTGCTCAAGTTATCACTATGAGCAACAAAAACTGAAGGGAAAGGTGATGACCCAAAGTTGTTAAAATTGTACAACCTGGTAATATCATCAACTATTCCGGTAGCTAGGACCTGTTGATGATCTTTAAAATCCTTGATTACAACTTGGTGAGGTGTAAAGGTCACAGTTTTACCTTCACCAGAATGAGTGATCTGATAGACTGATAACAATTTGCAGGAAATTCTTGGAACACATAGTACATCACTTAAATGACCATTATCTACTGGAACTGTTCCAGCTCCTACAACACTTAGAGATCTATCATCACCAACAAATATTTGTTTGGTGTTACATTCATGCATAGTAGAAAAGATGGCTTGATCGTTAGCCATATGATAAGATGCTGCAGAATCAATGAGCCATTCATTTGAGGTAGAAGAAGAAGATGCATTATAAGAATAACCAGAAGCACAAAGTGCATGTCCATTAGAGGCATATTCTGAAGACGAATCTAGGCTGATGTGGTGCTTCTTCATTGTTGCTTCCAAGGCTGTCATCTTCTTGAAACACTTAGATTCATCATGATTATCTTTCCCACAATAGTTGCAATGACGCTCATTCTTCTTTCCTTTTGGCTTGGATCCTTTATCATTTTTTAAAGAAGGAGCTGACTGAGAGGGTTTGGGACCCTTGTTTGACTTATTATTGCGAAAATGTTATTTCTTGGGAGGCTTGGACTTTTCTTTCTGTTGGGACAATAACGCTTTCCCAGATGTATCTGCATTGTTGATTATTCCAAGATGAATGAGTTTATCTTGTTCTCTAATCAAGGAATCACAAAAGGATTCAATACTAGGCTCTTGATAGCTAGCTGCATTCAAGAATGCTTTCATGGAGTAAAATGTAGATACAAAAATAGAATATGCAGGTCCAAGTTTGGAAAGAATATGATAAATGCATTGTTTGTCTTCCCTCTCAATCTTACATTCTGCACATAAGAGTTTAAGAGTTTTGTACTTAGATCAATAATCTTGAATGCATGAAAAGTCACTTGGATTTAAAGAAATCAACTCATTTTCGAGTTGGTGACCTCGAATTTCATTGTGTTTACCAAACACAGATTCCAACTTGTCCCAAGCAGCATTAGGTTCATCAATTCCAGATATGTGGAATCGCAAATCAGTAGAGATTGACATCCTAATCAATCCACGAGCTTCATCACATCTATTTTCTCATTTTATTTTCTTATCATCATCAGTGGGTGCTGTTTCTTTCCCTGAGGTAATTCTGAAAAGTCCCCTACTTCGTAGAACATCCTCCATACGAGATTTTCATGAGAAATAGTTGGAACTGTTAAGTAGAATATCATAAGGAGCGGCCATATTTGTAAATTAATGGCTGTAAAAGAAAAAACCAATAGTCTGGATGTGAAGAGCTCGAAAAAATAGGCGGTTTAAAAAAAAAACAGCACTGAAAATTGACTCTGTATGATGAAGTCATGCTTGAACAAAGAAACTGTTGAAGATGTCCCCAATAGTGACGTGGCAGCTAGAGAATGTCCAGCAAAAAAAAGAACCCCCCTATTCCCAAGATGAACCTTTTGACAATCACTTTACAAGAAAGTTGCTTTAAGTGAACCACTTTTGTAAAATAAGTGACTTCACTTTTACAATGATATTAATTTTAAATAGTGCAACAATAATAATAATAAAAAACTTAAATGACTCACTTGTATTTTTATTTTTTATTATTTAAGTGAGATATACTTTTACAATAAAATAACTTGAAAATAGAAATTGCATGCACTTTTTCTTTTAAAAGTAAATTCCTAAGACTTGAACTCAAGACCTATTAAGGAATAAAGCAACTTTGAACCAAGTGAGCTAGATTAAAAGGTATGTAAAATATGGGAATGAGGAAGGGCGTTTTTTTTTTTTTTTTTAACTCTTCTTGCTCGGTTTGCATGCTTGCCCTTTTTCCTACAAAACACACCACAAATTGAAACAAAAAAAAACTTTTCCACACTTGTGGATTTATATCTTGTTAGCTTGCCCGGAAAGTCTACATTTTCTCTTTGTTTCTAATTTTCCGAGATCGCGCAAGGTGCATGGCAAAGAGCATACGCAGCCGAGAAAAAACCTTTCTCTTTCTGTTTCTAATTTGCCGAGAACGCTCAAGGTGCACGACAAAGAGAATACGCAGACGAGAAAGCAACAATCCGAACCCAAAAAAAATTCAACAGTAAAAAATGATGAAATATGAGATTTTTTCCTTTTAAAAAAGAAAATAAAAAAATGCGTCACTGTAACATTATACCTTCAGATCTGATGAAATACGCGTTTCTGGAGCAACCGGGAACCATTTTCGATCAAACAAAAGCTATTTCCCAATGGAAACGACGCTCCGGACAAAATGGAACATGTCCCACAGCCTAGAAATGCACAAAAATACCAAAACTAGAAACCCTTTCGAGTTTCGGCAACAGCAGTTCAAAATCTAGGTCATAACCGGAAGCAGCACTTCATAAAAGATCTGATACCATGTTCGGGTACACAGGGTACTACCAAAGGACCGAACACCAAGAGCAACCACTTCACACAAACAGATCACAGATCAACACACCGATGTTTTGACGTGGTTTAAACCCTCTTGAGGGAAACACTCTGCGGCCCCGGCCAAATAGCTTATACGGGACAATTTATTATGCAAAGAAAGAAATTTAAAAATTAGCTTCTCATAATCGATCAACTAAATAATGACCCTCCATGCTCTTTAAATAGAGATCATGGACCAATTGGGTGTTAAGCCACGGATCAAGGTTAGGTTTGATCTAAGAGAAGTTGAGCCGTCGGATCACTATATGTCGGGAACATATCGTGACCGTCGGATTAAGTATTTACAAATGCATACTAATGCATACTAAAGAAACACACTATCCCTAACGGATATATTACACAAGTTGATCTTAACTAACTCCTAAGTGTCTAAATATCCTAACATTGTCTTTAGATTGAATTTTATCATCCATGCTAGCCAACTGACAAATAAGAGTATTGAATGTATTTAAATGATCTGAAATTTGTGTACCTTCTTTCATACGCAAGGTAAATAACTGTCGCTTCAAGAGGATTTTATTCGTCAAGGATTTAGTCATGTACAAGATTTCCAATTTGTCTAGAGACCTGCTCTGTAGTTTTAGACACGATGCTAAATAAAACATCGTTGGTCAAGCACAGACGAATAGCACTGGGAACTCTTTCATCCATCTCCTCCCAGTCTTCATCTGATATATCCACGGGTTTCTTCATCTTCCCTGCTAGGGCCTTTGCCATTCCTTGTTGCACGAGCATATCTACATATTGACCTTCCATAACTCAAAATTATTACTCCCACTAAATTTCTCAATTTCGAATTTAACACTCTATGTTTTTGCCATTTTCTCAAGGAACCAAATCAAAAGACTTAAAACATCGAACCTTTTAATATACGGTGGATATATTATTTCAAAAAGATTTAATTAAATGGGATAAGGTTTAATAAAAAAAATACACCTTATAACTCCCACCTTAAATATTAAACAAATATTTAAAATCACCTTATACCTCCCACTTTATAACATATCCACACCATAGACTTTAAAACCCTTATAACTCCCCCTTAATAACTTAACAACTTAGCGTATCAAAGCTTTGAAGCTTATACCCAAAAGATATTTAAACTAGCAATTTCCCCAAGAAGGTGCAATGATACGTCGATAGGTCAATGTTGGAGGGTGAACTTGCAGAAAAGGGGAAACTAAAACTAAATTAGTGTTTGTAAAGGAGGAGAAATTATGTAGAGTAGTGAAAAAGATGTGGTGGATTTGACAATGACTGAATGACTGTATTAATATTTAATTTCCTGTCTAAAAAGAAGACAAAGAAAGCCAAAGATGAACTATAGATGGCAGAGGGAGAAGAACTTGAAGAAGAACAATAAGATGCTAAGAAGTGGGAGGATAAACTATTGATGGCAAAGGAAGAAGAAATTCAGGAAGAAAAAGAATATTCTAAGAAGAGGGAGGAGAGAATTGTATAGAAGGAATGGTTGTATGAGATAACAATCATGGAAGGATCGGCATGAGCATTAATTCTTTAAATTAGTGCATTGCAACATTAAGGTGTGATTCATGTCAAATTGTCAAGAATTGAAGACCTTAAGGATAATTTTACAACAACTATATTTAAGTGGTTTGTAAACATAGGTAAACACTAACAAAAGTTGCAGTGGTGGAACAAAATAATTATTCTTAAAGGCAGGGAAGGGAAAGTGATTGTAGAAAAGTTTGAGCATAGAGATTTCATATTTGTCCTACATATAATTTGCATCCATGCATAAGCATTCGATATGATGTTTTATCCTTTCTTGTCATTCTTGGCAATGAAATGTTTCACACATTGAAGATATGAAAATTTTCAAATTCCAATTTTTATTTTTTATGAAGAGATATTTTATTGCCATTTTATTTCTTATAAATGTGTTTTGAGAGAACAATAGTGGCTTCGGAAAGAAACGAGAGAAAAATGCATGCTATACTATGTTTGGAAGTTATAGGAGACATTTATTCCCAAAAATATTATATGGACTCTCTTATCTCCTTAAGAATTTTAATTTGAATTACAAATGAAAGATTGATGGCTTTATATTAATAGTTGTCAAGGTTTATCA
The DNA here is from genome assembly GCA_027924585.1 of Larix kaempferi. Classification (NCBI taxonomy): domain Eukaryota; kingdom Viridiplantae; phylum Streptophyta; class Pinopsida; order Pinales; family Pinaceae; genus Larix; species Larix kaempferi. The sequence goes on along the minus strand of BSBM01000138.1, from coordinate 13,817,817 downwards.
ATATTCATTGGAACATTGATCTTTTTGTGCACACATATATGTAAATGTATTTTGCAAGGAACAATTACTCTTTTGTTATAGTTTTGTATTATTTGTTGTCTGTAGATAGTTCAAGAACTATTTTTTTAGTGTAGGTTTAGTGCTAAGATGTTTTTTTTTTATAGATAAGGTTAATAAAAATTTGTTTTATAAATTTTTATTCAAAGTTTATTTATGTTAGTGCTCCCTTGCACAATACAAATTGTAACTTTTTACTTTTAAAATACAAATTTTAGATTTTTGTATGTGGCCTGTAGAAGGATCCTCCCACTAGATTGCTTGTATGTTATTGAAATTTCCATGCAAACTGCTTAACCCAAATCAAATCCATAAACCCAAAACAAAACCAAAAACTTAATAACAAACAACTATCGTCGCCATCCTATGCATCATGGTCACTCAATGGGTATATCCTTGGTTAAATCATTATTTACTCCATAGCAATGCTTCTCTCTCCTCCCAAGGGTTTCCTTATTCATCCAAGGTAGTCTTGATTTACTGGATTTTCATCTCAAATATATCACTCATCTCCCTTATCTTTGCAACATTCACTAGATTCTCTACAGAATTCAATGGCATATCTCCTTTGAAAATGTTGTTTCCAGTCAACTTTGCCACCTTCTGATCATGAACCCTTCTTATTTTATTTCCCGTGGATTCTTAGCCAAATTTGATTTGACTATAGCCCCTATAGGATGGACCCACAAACAAGATGTAAGTTATAGACCCAGAACCTTTGGATTTACATTTGTGACATGAGAAATGACACAAACAAAACAACATAGAGATACACAAACACAATATAGGAAATAAATTATAACAACCCTTGTATGTACACCAGATTCCTAATTACTTAACCATTACATGAACTCGTTACTTATGTATTTGTGTGTAAGTGACACAATACCTCCACAGTTTAGAGCTATAGATGAAATCTCTAAAGAAAAATGCCTAGCTATATCGCACCGTGCCTCTAAAAGAAATCCATATCCAGTATGTTCAATATGGCCATCATCACAAGCAACATGTAGATTTAATTTTTTAAGAATATTCAGAGTAAAAAAAAAAACACTTGCATTAGAGACCTGTACAGATGTGCGAACAGTCCTGGGCACTGGTTATGCAGATTCCCTCGTTTCCTTAGGCTCTTCTTTGGACTCCAAATTACGATTTAAGGATCTTGGTGGCTACTTCCACTAAGTTCCCTCTGATTTGCTACTTTTGTTAAAGAAATAGGTTTTTCGGGCAATACACTTCCATCCACACCAAGGGATATTTGATTTACTATTCCTGTAGGTTGCTATAAAGAATGACAAAGTAGCAGTATGGGATAAACAAGCCATCAAATCAATACAATTTTGATCCTATATATCATAATATGAAACAAGTTTGAGAAAAACGGTATTTTAGAAACAAATATATGATAGGATTTCATGTTTTCTGTACCTGGTAAAGTCTCATGCTAGGACGATCAGGCGTAGAATAGCCATTGGCAGAAGCGACACCTTCAGTTGGATTATCTGAATTAAAGATTTCACTCCCAGTCATTTCTCACTTTTTGGAGTCAAGACAAGGCCTCCTGATATTGCAATTCACGGGGATTATTAATCCCATCCATCACATAGTAGCATAACGGAGATCGTTGTTTTGAATTAAAAAAATCTATAATAGCATTTCTTGAAAAATACCCAAAAATAATTTAGGACAAATATTTCCAAAGGTCTCTTTGTTAAAAAGATTCATAAAATATTCCACACAAAAAAACTAGGTATAAATTTCTAATGAAAAAAGAAAGTTCATATAATTTAAATATGCAAAATTTCATGGCTTATTTCAAATATGAGCATATCTAATGCATAAACGAGTCATGGTTATTATCAATGAGTACATATTGGAAGGAGGGTTTCGAAAGTCCCAGAGTCATAAATGTTCGTAACAGGATCAGGAAAATGTGAATCAACTTCTAGAATATTATACTCGAAATATACTCGAAGCTACAGTTTACTATGCCTCATAAATGTTCACTTATGGTTGAATGGTAAGTAAGTAACCTTGCTATGAGAAAATTAAAGTATCAAATATTGCATACATATTACCTCCTACTCTTTAATAACTTACTATTGCTAAGTGAGAATTGAATATGAAATTTTTATGATATTTGCATGAGAGCTCATTCCCATTGTTGGAGAGCCATTCGTCAAGTTCCCGTAATTCAAGAAAATTTATAATGGGTGGGTAGTGTTCCCTTTTGACAAGGAATGATTTAGGATTTCCCAATCAACTTTATGTGCATAAAAGAGGCACTTCACTAACTTCTAAGCATTGTTATTCCCTTGTAGACCCTAGTTGGCATCAAAATTGCATCGTTATTATTTTGAGACCAATTCCACCAAATGTACCACCTCATGGGGCTAGCTTGGTTAAAAACTCAAAACAACACTAGAAAACAACAAAGAAAATGAAAAATAAAAATAAAAAACCCCTACTCTAAACCCATAAAACAGAAGCACCCCTCATTTTTTGAATGTATCATGTGAAATGTTATTTTGAAGTTAGTATCATTTTGCTTTACGACTTCTTGTTTTTATTCTTTTCATAATAAAATAAAAGAAGAAAAGGTTGAAAAAAAAATTACTATACAAATTGCGATAAGAGGATAAGTCAATATTAAACTTGGTGATTACAAAGATGACTCTGCAATCTTCGTACCTATTCTTTAGGTATATTAAATTTTAGATAATCCCTCCATTAAATTTTAGATTGTTGATAGCCGTGACAACTAATTATTAATGATTTGTACACCACCAATTGGTGAACGTTTGAGCGTGCTGGTGAAGTCTCATGACTATCAACCTCTCAGTGATGAACGTCAACCTATGGAAAATACAAGAGTAGAAACATGACAGGAGGATGTTCATTAATGAACTTGCATGGCTATCTGTTGACGGACAATCCACTCGACCGGAGGTGAACCGGATCTCCCTAGCTCAATGCGAGTCTAGAACAAATAAAACAGACTACAAATGTGTTTCCTAGATCTACTTAAGGATCAAGTGCTAGATGTCTTACCTCTCTAATTCGTTATCCTTTCTCCCGCTATGTTGCTCCACGTCCCACGGTCGTCAGATCCAAGCTGCAAGACCTGTCAAGACACAAAAAAGAGAAACGAGTAAAGAGCATCTATACAATAAGAGATCTATGTAAACAGTTAAGCAAGTAAACAACACAACATCATCATACATTAGAGACAATATTGGTGGAAAGCATTTGTATTACTGCAGAGAGAGGAGTACATGATAGAGATATAGAACTACAACCAATGACTTAACGTAGCAGCCCTTCTCCACACAAGCCAATTGCCAAGCCCTTCCAAGGAAGCATGAGAGTCTCCAAGAGGTGAGTGAAAGTGTCCAAGAGAGATTTCACCAACATGTAGATACCATAGTATTCCTCCCTTTGGTATGGGAGTGAGCCTCACATATATAGGACTAAGTGGATGAGGTTATGGATAGGATAGGATGAGAGATGGTAGGAGAGAGATAGGGGATCTTCCCAATAGGTTAGGGGTCGAGTACCAGCTCTCCAAGAGATCAGGGATAAGCCCCCACATGGGAAAGTTTCGAGAAGGATCTTGAAATGGCTATTTTTTCCCATTAACAGACCTCGTCACACCTTGCTAAAGAGAAACCTGCGATGTCGCATGTTGCTAGTGTGCAACTTGCAACGACCTCTCAAAAGGTTGTGCAAACTGAGCACCAATCCTCCCAAATGATCAATCAATCCAAGTGACTTCAAGGATGTACACACTAAATCGGGATGATGAGTAGATTTTAGGTGTAACAGAATGCTCCCCAAAGCATGAAGATATTAAGGATGTACAGGTGAAGTGCTTTGACAGAACAATTGGAAAAAGGCTTGTCAGATGAAGGACGTTGCTGCAGTACAACTGACTCTGAACTAACAATCTCATATGTAGTACAACATGGCTGCCGACCAATACATTGCAGATCCATGGTAGTAATGACCGACTGAACACAATCATGGCTACTAGACACAAGCGTAGATCCATGATGAGATGGTAACACAGCCACGACCAATACAAAAGTGGATCCGTGTAATATGACTCAATACAAACTCCATCGCAAGCTGGGTAAAAACATGACTCCCCAGGGTCTTCAAGCCGAACCCGCAATGATACGAATCTATCCATGTGATTACAAATGTCTTGACGTCAAACATGGTAGAACCCACTTGATTACCGGTCACTGATGTAAACCGTTAACAAGTGCGAGGAAGATCATCATTAATGTCAATGATTCCCAAGGTATCACAGTACATATCATCAAGCGTGAATAAATGAGTTGAAGTCGAACGCAAGATGAAATCTTTCAATCAAGAGTCAATGATGTAAACTCATGATGAAAGTGAGGTAACCTGCCATTGAGGCATGCAGGGCCAAGGTACTTGGTTGGTTTCTAGATTCAATCCTCGGATGATGTGTTGAAGTCGACAAGGATGAACCCGTTTAAGGAGGGCAATAATGAATCCCCCATCAATCGACACGAAACACGAAAAAAGATGTGTAGGGTGAATTGGATGGTACAATAACATGTGAGACTGACGCAAAGTAACAACGGCATGATGACGTGTGTACTGACTGCAAAATGATGAGTGAATGTGTTCTTGAACATGGGCATGGCATGACTTGGCAGTATTGACATGAGAATGACACAGACTTCTAATGCAACTGATTGTGGAAGCTTTCTCCGAATGACTCAGAGGAGTAACAGGACTCATAAAGTAAGCAGGGACTCATAGACAAACAGATGACCCAAGTACTGTATGTAATGCAAACGAGTGCCATGCTCAAGAACGACTATATACTGCCACTAAGGTATGTAACACAAACACTTTCCTTTTTCCCCATCATGAATGATGAGTGCCTCATGTGTTTTTTACGAGCTTGATGAGGGTAACTAGATGCTCGGTATAGCTCATCTCATAGATGAGTCCAATCCCAAATATTTTCTGAACCTAGGATAGGAGGGGTTCGTCCCATGGCGGGCCCTTCAATGTGAAAATTTAACGAGTCCATAGAAGGAAAACTCGGTCATCATTTCATATTTAGAGAGTCTGAAAAGAACTAAAGAAGACTCCAACGGTCCTTTTTCGTAAAGTTAGCCTCATCGCCCGAAAAAGGGTAAAACAATGCGGGAGAGGACTCTTCCAGTCATGATTGGCTGGAGTATTCCTTTTTCGTAATTAGTGCCTCTTGGTTCGAAAAAGGGGTAAACTATCTCCAGGAAGATGACCATTCAAATAATTTAACAAGATTGAATGCAACAAGTTCGCTTGGCAATCTTTTCAATTTTAGTGAGTCTGAAAAGAGCTTAACTATGGACTCCGAGGGGTGTCCTTTTCCGTGGAAGTTTAACGAGCCTGGAAAAGTGATAAATCACAACTCGGTACTTGTTCTCATGATTTGGTGAGTACAAGAACAAAACGAAGAGTAAACTCATCCTCATGCAATTAATGCGACTAATAAAAAATAATAATGACAAAACACATGAAGGGGTGTTCGTACCTGTAATTACCATTGGTAAAGCGAGAAACGTCATGAAAGAACATTTTTACGACTCCTGTACACTAGAAAAAGTGTCAAATAGCCCAAATATAACGACAAACGATCGAAACTATAGTAAATGGCCAAAAGCATCAAAATATTCGAAAAGGAATATTCCATTTCATTCTATAAATAGAAATATAGGCCAAAAATAGAAACATTATGGCAAATTGCCAATTTGGGTGGAGAAGTACCAATTTGGAGCCAAAACTTCCATCGTCGATTCTGGGAGATACGATCCACCATTTCACCAGCTGTCCAGACCAAGTAGGCCTAAATCTTAGCCAGCAACTTTGTAGTGGTTTAGTTTTTTCCATTTTTATGCATTTTTTGAGTTTTTTGATGGTTTGGGGAGGGGCCAATGCGCCCTCGGCTCGTCGCAAGTGGCCCTTTTGGGACTCGCGACAAGCCTAGGTCATCGCAAGTCTCAAAAATGAGACCTACGACGACGTCGCGCTGTATTTGATGGTGACCTGCGACGACAGAAACTTCAATTCCAAACATCAAATGTATCCCAAAAAATAAGTTGTTGCCTGTTGGTGAAAGTCCTAACATGCTTTAAATGCTCCTTTTGGTAGGTTCCCAGCAAGCAGAGATGGTTTTAGAGTGGAGAGAAAGAGAACATGAGGTGGAAGATGAGCAAGCCGCAAATGATCCACAATGTGTGGCTGCTTTGTGAAACTGTGGGTTGCTTAAATTCTTTCAGGTACAGGGGATGAGATCCCAAGTGCCGTTCTTGACACACATGCTTTAGAGTTGGGATGCAGTCCAACAATACTTCGTCATAGGTGAGCACATCCTCAACATTGACATTGAGGACATATACTTTCTGACCGGTTTGTCCCAAAGAGGGGACGTGGTACAACTCACTGGGACACGAGCCAGTGACCGTACTGTCGAGGACATGGTGTCACAATACTGTGTTGCTACTTCTCATCCCTCCAGCAGGAAGGTGCTCATCCGAGATGTGGTGAGTCGTCTACTGAGGACTGTACTACTTACTATTACCAGGGTGGCGGGTAGCCAAGCTCCACATACAGCTACTCGAACTCAAATGTTATATGCAGAAGACTGTATGTCCCCCATGGTCTTCAATTGGTGCGAGGGTCTCCTCACAAACATCTGAGCTTAGATGACCAAGTGTCGACGAGGGGAGCTCAAGCAATTCGGGTATGGTTCTATCATAGCGTCGTTCCTCTTGGAACGGGTTCCTCTCCTGCACCCATAGTTGATAGTGGATGACAGGGATCTGAGAGATCCACATATGCTCAGGTGGGCAGAGTTGATGACCCGCCATGGTGGGGGTCCCATCATCACTTTTGGTCCTGAGTTTTTCAGCTGGCTAGAAGGGCAGATTCTCATGGTGGAGGACTTTCCTTACAGTGGCACATACTTTCGGGAGGATCCCGACTTGGCGCTGCCAGAGGGTGCAGCATGGAGTGATATCGATAAGAACAAAAACCCTTGTATTTTTAAGTTTTGTGGATTATATTATTTTTTTGATGTAGTGCTGACAAGTACATTGTGTGTGCAGATGTTGGCCCTGTACAATCGGTGGGTCTCTCCCTTTTGGCGAGGAGAGACAGAGGCAGGGAAGCAGTGATTCCTGCCGGTGCACATGCCACCATCGAGGAGATGGAGGAGGTGTACTGGAACTTTTCAGAGCTGACTGTGGAGGTTCTAGAGCCTACTATCGATGACCTTCTAAGGCCCATGAAGAGATTTGGGGTTGGAGCGTCTGTGCGCTTCAACGCCTTGCTCCGCAAGGTGGCTCATACTGTGGATTGCTTCCTTACACAGCGACATAGAGCTGTGCGAGTCAGGGGTGTGCAGATCAGGCGTGGTGCCTGAGACACTTTTATACTTGTACTGAGAGCTTTAGAAGCCTCATATTTTTGTACTCACTGAAAGCTTATGATGCTTCATATTTTTGTAGAGACTCACTGAAAGCCAGCTTGCTTCATATTTTGTACCAGGACTACTTTTGAGCGATTTATATATATTATCGGCGATTTATACATTATGTGTCTTTGAAATGATTAGTGATGTGATATTGTTTACATGTTTGCTACTGTACATTATATTTACATGTTATGAATGCTTTTACATATTATGATTATTATTTGTGTGCAATGTACCAATCCATGATGAAATTGGCCATCGAGTCAGCAACTATGTTCAATTATCGTGGAATGTGCAGGTATTGAATGGATTCAAATGACCTTTCCAAGAGACGTACTCGTCTAAAGAGACAAAGTAGGGTGGGATCACGGATAGCGTAAATCCGGTTGAGATGAGAAACCACTAGTTGAGAATCCATATGGATGACAATGTGGTCCATACCCAAGGAAATGGCGTCGGTCAGGGTTCTGATTACAGCCTGATATTCTGCGGTATTGTTGGTTGCAAACCCTAGAAAATTTCCTCCTGAGATAATGAGGTTGCCTGTAGGGGAATAAAGTACCCACACTCCCGAAGCAAGGTTACGGGTATGTCGGCTGGAGCCGTCCGCGAATCCATATCATGTCGCCATCTGCACACGTAGACAGAACATGGTGTAAGGAGTGGAGAAAAAGATCTAAGACACTCAAAAAATAAAATGCGTCACACCACACAAAAACACAAAAACATGCCATGTACAGTATATACAAGTCGGTCTATGCATGAGAAATCAAGCATAGTATCTCTTTAGGTAAATCCCATTGCGGGGTTCACCCAAAGAGATGCCATCATAATCTTCGAGCTCATAGGCTCCTTTTTCGAACACTCATTTAATGACGTAAGGTCCATGCCACATGGATTCGAACTTCCCAGCTCCTAGCTTATCGTGCTTCTGGTCATAAGTGAGGACCAGGTCACCCTTGTTGAAGATACGAGGTTCGACTGACTTATCGTACTAGGCCTTGATGCATTTCTTATGTGCTTTGTTAGCAAAAGCAGCATCACGGTGGGACTCGTCAAGCTTAGCTAAGTACAAGAGTCGTTCTTCCTCAGCAGCAGTGTCAGGAAGAAGTTCTATAGCGAGTTGAAGAGATGGGATTTCGCACTCTATAGTTAAAACGGCCTCCAATCCATAAATCAATTGGAAAGGAGTGAAGCCTATGGCGATTTTAACGATAGTTCGGTAGGCCCATAATGCTGAGAAGAGCATATTGTGCCAGTTGGACTTTTGTGTCCCTACCATCCTTTGGATCATAGTTTTCAAGACCTTGTTAATGGCCTCAACTTGTCCATTGGATTGTGGGTAGTAGGGAGTTGAGTTTTCATGATGAAAACCCAACCTGTCACTCAATTCAGCAATCATGTGGTTCTGAAAGTGAGAACCATGATCGGTGACTATATCCCGAGGAACTCCAAACCGTGCTATTATGTGGTTGAACATGAAGAGTGCATTGGTTTTGCCATCGTATTGGTATGTAGGCATAGCCTAGGCCCACTTCGTAAAGTAATCCATAGCTACGATGATGTAACTATGCCCCCCGACCGAGGTAGGCTTACAATGCATAAAATCTATGCCCCATTTTGCTAATGGGACAACGGCAATAACCGGATGTAACGGGGCAGGATGCGTGCGCTTCTTCGTATGGAATTGTTGGAAAGGAGGAAACTTCTTGACGGCCTCAATACAATCTTTGAAGATAGTAGGCCAGTAGTATCCTGCACGAAAAATTTTCTGGGCAGTAGCCATCCCAGAGAGGTGACCGCCACATGCCCCAACGTGACAGTCATTCAGAATGCGTTCGGCTTCCTCGTGCGTTAGACAACGTCGAAGAATGGAATCGATGCCATGACGATACAAAGTATCAGTTATGATCAAGTAATACTTTGCGTGGTGGCATATCTTATGACGATCGTCGCGAGACAGTTGAGGATCGAAGCGTTGGGTCTGAAGATATAATAGGATATCTCCATACCATGGGTCAGACGCACTGATGAGAAACAATGTTTCATCGGGAAATGAATCATTGTGCTCTACTTCTATATCAGAACGGGGGAGGTCGCAAATGAGCTCAGCAAACACCAAAGACTTCTTAGACTTAGCCTTTTCGAAAAGAAGATCAAATTCTTGCAGTATCACAATCCAGCGTGAATACTTGCCCCCGAGTACTTGATGTGTCAGTACATGGTACATGGGGTTTGAATCGGCGATGATGGTGGTGGTGCGGAGCAGGATGTAATGACAGAACTTCTGGACAACAATGACTTCCGCGAAAGCTAGTTTTTTGACATGTGAGTATCTAGTTTCGGTGTCAGTGAGACCCTTATTTGCATAGTCTATCACATGTTCCTAAGCGTTTTGATCTTCCTGTACCAAAACCATGGCGGTAGTGGTAGCAAAAGCGACGAGATACAAAATGTAATCGCGATAATAATTAGGTGATCGAAGCATGGGGGCATGCATGATAGCATGTTTGATACTGTCAAAATATTTTTGAGCTTGGTCATCCCAAATGAACAGGACGTCCTTATTAAGCAGTTTCATGTAACCCTGAGTCTTCTCTACGAAATTACAGACAAAACGTCGTAGATAAGTCACCTTCCCCTGGAGACTTTGAAGTTCTATAACATTAGTAGGAGGTGGTAGGTTGATGATGGCCTCCACCTTCAAGGGATCAATGCGGATCCCATCTTTTGAGACAATGAATCCTAAGAGGCGTCCGGACTCGACGCAAAAGATACACTTATGAGGATTTAGACAGATATTCTACCATCTGCATTTGAGGAATATGGCCATCAGATGATCGATGTGGAACTCATGCTGCTTTGAATGAGCAGGGAGATCGTCCAAGTAAGGCTCCACAAAGTCCTTAATATCGTGGAAAGCATACGACATAGCCCGCTGGAACGTGGCGCCAACATTTTTAAGTCCGAATGGGAGCTTGCGATAAGCGAATGTACCCCATGGGAAGATGAAATCTATCTTATGCTGATCGGTTGGGTTGATCTCGATTTGGTTGTAACCGAAAAAGCCATCCATGAATGAAAAGATAACGCTTCCGGCACAATTGTCGATGATCTGGTCAATAAAGGGGTTGGGTAGTTGTCTTTTGGACACGCCCGATTAAGGTCCCGATAATCAACACAGATGCGAATGGTGCCCTGCTTTTTGTTCACAAGGACATCATTCGAGACCCAATCCGTCAATGGGATGGGATAGATAAACCCAGCCTTTAAGAGCTTCTCAATTTCTTCCTTTATTGCCGCAGTTTTCCGGGGGTGTACCGGTCGCAACTTTTGGTGCACAAGCTTGATGTCGGGATAGGTTTTTATCTCGTGAGAGACAATCGCAGGGTCCATCCCAGGCATCTCCTCATAGGACCAAGCGAAAACATCTTGAAATCGCATGAATAAGGCCGTGCCAATAGTGATTTCTTCAGGGGAACACTTCTGGCCTATGCGAATGTGTTCCACTATACCTGGTTTCACCGAGATGTCCACCACAGTGGTTGGCTCAATGTTAGCCAAGTTTCCCTCCAAGTCCGTAGAACATGTGAGGATGGGTAAATGAGTGGATGGGTAGATATTCGGTGAAAAGAGGGTATGTATGTTATTCTCTATGTACTCCCATGGTGGAAGAAAAGATGACCTGTGATGAAGATCATCCCATGGACCGACGTCTGCATTCATTACTTCCATGATGGACTCGTCTGAATGAGAAGTTTGAAGCAAGAGATCAGGTAGAGAGGACGTCCGTCGTAGAGAACAGGAAGGAGAAACCATGGATGAATGGTCCTCCGACGCTGTTTGGATTGCCTCATAAATGCGTTCAACGGGTGAAAGGGGCATCATGTCTCTAAACAGATGTGTTGTGGCTTCATTAGGTACAAGCCAAGCATCGTTGGAGTGAGATAAAATCTCTATAGAGATCATGTTGACCGTCGCAACATGATTAGGGGGGTCCATGGATGGATAAACGCCCATGAGAGATAAATCTTTCAATAGGCCAACCCCTACACTCTCATACTGTTTTGCCACTTGTCCGATGGAAGGAATATGGTCACCAGGATGAGTAGTGGCGTCTAGTGTACAAAAATCGAGTTGGTTGATAGTAACAATTCATCCTTGGTGGGGGAATTGCACTATGCGGAAGACTGAAGAGGCTATCGCCTGCATGGTGTAAAACCAATTGCGACCAAGCAAGATATTATAATCTAACGGGGCTGAGACCACTTCCACATTAATGGTTACAGTATTTCCGCCCAACTCAACTACAAGAGCTTGTAAGAGCCCATGAGGTTGAAAGCCACGGTCGTCGAATGCTTTCAACGTGGTAGGAGATCGATTTAATTCGGGAGAACCAATGGCTCTCCAGCAGGCGATCGACATGACAGAGGTAGAGGCACCTTCGTCTAGAAGGGTGCGATGGACCATCTTCCTAGCAATGTTCGCAGTAACTTGGAATGCGAGCTAGTGTGAGAGCCTCGACTTAAGGTTGTCAAGTCGGAACATGATGGTGTTCAAGGAATCTGGGTCAACTGCACCAATGGCGATGAGGAGGGTTTTGCGTTGATTGGGACAATTCTGCAAATCTTCCAAGGTAGAAATGGCGCAAGGAGCTTGGGCCAAGTTTTCGATGATATTGTAATTCCGTGCCGCGCGAGCGTTAGGATTGAAAACAAATTTTTGAATCGTTCTCTTGGGCAGACGCAATATCAAATCCAAAGATGGCTTCTCAATGGTAAGAGAAGTTGAAGGTACAGTGACATCACGCAGAGAGTCGGAATTTTTTTCAATATTACTTCCGGTGGGTTCCTTCGAAGGGACCTGTTCATAGGATCACGCGCGAGTATTCAAATTGATTGTCTCATTACGCAACATGAGAACATGCACGGTATTGGATGATTCCCTCTGGGCTGAGGGGGTTTGAGAAACTAGCTGTTGGTTTTGAGCAGGAAACGGATCGTTGAGGACTACGGGAGTCAGTTTACCCCTAAGAAACTTTTGAACTTCGTCTCTATGGGGACACTCCTTAGAGAAATGTTCATCTTCGCACAGTAAATAAGGATATTTCGGTTTCCATTTCTGTTTAGTATCTTTGGGAGTGCTCTTTGGGTCCTACTGGGTAGAAGATTTCTTGGATTTGCCTTTGTTCTTCTTTTTACCGTTAAACTTCTGAGATGAAGTTGATTGAACAGAATTCACCTCTTTAGTTACAGCAGGAGTAGTAGACTTGGCGGTGTTGTGGCCAACTGGAGTTGGATTGGACCATCCAACAGTGCTAGCAGTGGGATGGGTGTTAAGGGAACCCATGATTCCATCAGCTTGGGGTCCCTTATGTGGTTTCGTGGGATCGTTAACATCCCGGGGTGTGTCAGGAAAAATGTTGAACAGAGTGTCGGACTGAGTGTATACTAAGTCGAGCAAATGGGCACTCGCGATGACTTGTTCTTCGGTGATAGCACCTTGCATGGCAACATCTTTTGCTATGACAGGAAGGAGTGATTTCGTAAACTAGTCTGCTAGGAGCTGATCTGGAATGGGATCTTTAATGAGACATCATCTCCTTCGCCACTTGTGGATATGATCCAAAATGTGAGTGGTGGTATTCTGACGGAGCGAGGTTAAAAGTTCCGTACCAGTCTCATACCGTATAGGTAGCTAGAAATGCATCAAAAATTTCATAGCAAGAGAGCCAAAATAAGGAAAAGAGTGTGGTGGAAACTCAATGTACCACTTGGAAGCCGAACTGGTGAGAGTCCTTTGAAACAATCTAAGATGAATTGAATCGTCCATTAAGGAATTTGATGAACACCATAAATGGTATGTCATTACGTGGTTTTTCAGGTCTTCACCCAGCTTGCCGTCAAACTTGGGTATATCGGATGGAAGTTTCACCGGAATAGGTGGCCAGTTAGATCCGTGATGAATGGGATAGTTGGTTAACCGAGATAGGTCAGGTAAATCCAAGGTAGCCAAAAAGGGCAGCTGTGGATTAGGCTGCGCGCATTGAAAATATGGATATGGCGTGTAAGGATTGTACTGACCATAAGGTGTGCTCAGATAGAACTGACCATAGGGGGTTGTGCCGCCCGGACCATAAGTAGGTCCACCACCATAAGGTGTTCCATTCCAATACGGTGGGGGTCCACCTCCGCCGTTGGGAGGGGGTGGAGGTCTGCTGCCACCGCCGGGAGGAGGTGGGGGTCCATATCCGTAATAAGGTGGCCCACCGCCGCCTCCGCCAGGAGGAGGGGGTGGACCACTTCCACTGCCAGAAGGATGGGGGCCTCCACTGCCTCCGCTGCCGGAAGGATGGGGATCTCCACCACCACCGCCACTACCATAAGGATTAGGTCCTCTGCCACCCCCGCCTGGAGGGGGTGGGGGACCACCTCTGCCACCTGAGGGAAATCTCCTCCTCCTCCATGATAAGGAGGTCCGCCGCCTCCTCCGCCTAGAGGGGGTGGGGGACCATTCCTACCGCCACCAGAAGGGTGGGGGGGATTGTAGGAAAAATGGGGTGGACCTCCACCAATGTTCGGTGGGGGCATGCCGCCTCCAACAGGAGGAGGAGGAGGTCCGATCGGGGGTAGTGGTACTTGAGGGATAATTGGTTGGGGTCCGTGTTGTAAAGGAGGTTGTCGCCCCCATAGAGTGTTTGAATTCCTGGGATAAGGTATCCCATATGATGCATTTCCAGGATTAGGTTGACCCAGAACAGGGTTATTAGAACCTGGATACGCTTGACTCCATGAGGGTTGGGTTACATTTGACAGCCCTCTAACATGAGACAATCCCGTGGTGGACGGTCCAGTGGGTTGGGTAGGTCCAACGGAAGGCCCATTGGGGATTCCACCAACGTTCTGGTTAGGAAAGGGGGGTTTCCCCCCAGCCACAATAGGCTAACCACTATTCAAAGGTTGAACCAACATAGGTTGTTGACTAGCTACCGTGGTAATAACATTACCAATAAGATAATCCATAGGAATGGAATACCCTCCCCTCGAATTTTGAGGTGGGGGAGGAATTGGTAAAGTAACCGTGGTAGTGATAGGTGTGTTGGACCGTTGTCCTTCCACCGGTTGGTTCACTTGAGGTGCAGGACTGGACTCTTGCGAGGGTTGACCAGTCTCAATAGTGGTCGCGTGGTGGGGTTGTTCCGATGATCCAAAAGATATCGAACGAACTGGGATGTTACCATCGTCAAGTCTGATTTGGAAATGACGATTATGGAACTCTTTAGAGTGTTGCGTGAGACTTTGTCTTCGAAGCTCATCTCCTTTGACACGTAACTGTTCCAGATGTTCATGGATGGGGCCAAAAATTTCGGCGGGGTCTGGCCTATAGTAAGGCCTAGTGAACTCTGGAGTAGTCCAGTTAGGTGGGGTTGAGATGGGAAAATGAGCCACTGGGAGTTGTGTAGAGGATGTCCAGTACGCTGTTGATGGACGAACAGCTGCTGTAGGGTCGCCCTGGGGTCGGTTTATCCATTCCAACGATCCAAGTTCTCCCGGGATGATGGGAGGAAGGTTTTGAGAAGTGGGGGTATGTGCTTCTTCATCATGCGTAGGATGAGAGGTAGGTGAATCTGGTGGAAACAAATGTCCGCCAATATTCAAAGTGGGGTTCCCTACTTCAGTAACTATGACTGCATTATGCTGATCCATTCTTACCCTCGAAATAACCTCCATATTAAGGGGAATTTCGGGTGGCATGTTCAAGATCCTATGGGACCTTCTCCAAGGAAAATCCACCAGAGTATCAGGAAAATCAACCAAAAAGGCCAAAACAACATCTCTCTCTCCTAAAGGTATTCTAAAAGAAAAGCAGTCCAAGAAAACCTACTCAAACTAAGGCAACAAGCAAACTTATGTGACAGAGTGGATTCAAAAGTCTGGAACCTCACAAGATTATCAAGGCATTGCAAACCGCGATATACTGCAAGGTCCAACAGTATGACGTGACAAGGAGGATTGGGACCGTACCCTTTCTTGCATACCCGACTACCTGGACAGGACGTGCATGCTAATCTCCCCGAGTGTTGTTCTCGGTGTATTGCTTTTCCAAGACGGCCAAATGGTAAACTTGGTTGGTTTTAGGAATCCTAATGGTGTCTCCCGATATACGCAAGGTACGTGGGATCTCAAATCCGTAGTGGTGTTGTCTAATGCACAGCCGTTGGCACGAGACCTTCCAATATACGTGTTGAGTACGTGATACACCCTTCGATATACGCCAAGTACGGATTATGGTACTTGGTGGGTACGTGAAGGAGCTCGATATACCGATGTACGTGGAAGACTACAATACCCCCGGACTATAGTGCTGGAAAGTAACGATAGCTACCACGCTTAACGACGCTAGAACACGTCTCTAACTTACACACAAGTTACTAAAAATTTTACCTAGTTCTGCCGTTTATTTTATCTTGGACGGTTAGGTGAATGCATGAGGTGAGTACATAATCGGAAACATAATGCAAGCCCTAGCTACATGCACGAAATGATCTTTTCTTTCGATGAATTCTATCTATGGTAAGGAGAAAGTTTTTACCAATGATTTTGCCAAAACAAACTCAATGCAACACAATCTCAATTCATACAGATTTGACAATGAAAGTAATCTTTTCTTTTTCAACGAAACTCACAAAAAATACACAGCACTACTATCCAAATCAAAGTATTTTCTCTTTTCTTTTCTTTCGCTTTTCAAATCAAAACAACGCTAAGTAATGAAATGAAAGAATTCTGAAATGGAATATGCAAGCTTTTCACTTTCTCTTTTCAATGACCTAAAGGAAACAAGAAACAAACATGCATCTACCTTTCCTTAACATGGAACACCTTTTGGAAAAATCGAAAGTACTTGAGTTTTTCAAGAAAATGAATGATTCATAATTCAGTAAAAACACAACCAATCATATTTCCATTCAACTTTTCCAAAAACATTCCAATGCACAACAATCTTTCTTCAACAATTTTCTTGAGAAACAATGGGAAAGAAGCACTTTTGATCTTTCAATGAGCGTATCAAAGCAATGAATTTTAAAACAACTTTTGCTTTCAGATCTAAACAACTAAAAAAAAATGCTACTTGCGGCACTCATACACTCAGAAAATCCAAGAAAAGACAAGCACTCAAACCAAGCAAAAAGACACACTTGACTCAAAATCAAATAGCAGCAAGCAAACTAAGCAAGCAAAGCTCAAAACAAAAGCGAATGAGGTCTGGAAGCTGATCTAATGTATTGATCATATCAGGGATGGAAGGACGGGAATGCAAGAGTGAAAAGGATGAACGTGGAGGGGACAAAGACTCCCAACACTATCGGTTTCAGACTTGTACAAAATGGAACCCAAGATCAATCCAAACAGACCAAACAAAGCACAAATGGGATCTATGGCTGAATGATGCAGCACAGAAGAGAGTTTATACACCAAAACAAGGCTCAGACTGTCAAACAAGGGAATGGATGCTTGTATGCCAAGCATTGACTGATCGGCGCAGTGTGTCTTTGCAGATAGTGCGACGTTGCAGTTTACCTATACGGAAGGTGCGACAGCGTTGCAGTTCACTAATGCACAGGTCGCGACGAGCAAGCTACAGTCACAAGCAGAAGCTTAGGAAAACACAGTGTCGCTCTGTTTTCACTGCCCAGGTGCGACAGACGAGTTCTAGATTCAAAAATGAATCAGATCTCTCAAGGATGAACCACAAACAGGTTTGAAACTAGGTTATACAAACTCAAAGGAAGAAGATCAGGATCTTCAATGTGAAGATCTGACAATGGAATCACTCCAAAGAAGGAAAAATGACAAAAATGATAACAAGGCTTATGTCAAGCAATCAACTGAAAATGACTCAGATTAACAACTACTAGATAAGGATACTCCCCAGTATGGTTGCCAGATTTGTTGACGGACAATCCACTCGACCCGAGGCGAGCCGGATCTCCCTAGCTCAATGCGAGTCTAGAACAAATAAAACATACTACAAATGTGTTTCCTAGATCTACTTAAGGATCAAGTGCTAGATGTATTACCTCTCTGATTCGCTATCCTTTCTCCCGCTATGTTGCTCCATGTCCCACAGTCGTCAGATCCAAGCTGCAAGACCTATCAAGACACATAAAAGAGAAATGAGTAAAGAGAATCTATACAATAAGAGATCTATGTAAACAGTCAAGTAGGTAAACAACATAACATCATCATACATTAGAGACAATATTGGTGGAAAGCATTTGTATTACTGCAAATAGAGGAGTACATGATAGAGATATAGAACTACAACCAATGACTTAACGTAGCAGCGCTTCTCCACACAAGCCAATTGCCAAGACCTTCCAAGGAAGCATGAGAGTCTCCAAGAGGTGAGTGAAAGTGTCCAAGAGAGATTTCACCAACATGTAGATACCATAGTCTTCCTCCCTTTGGTATGGGAGTGAGCCTCACATATATAGGACTAAGTGGATGAGGTTTTGGATAGGATAGGATGAGAGATGGTAGGAGAGAGATAGGGGATCTTCCCAATAGGTTAGGGGTCGAGTACCAGCTCTCCAAGAGATCAAGGATAAGCCCCCACATGGGCAAGTTTCAAGAAGGATCTTGAAATGGCTATTTTTTCCCATTAACAGACCTCGTCGCACCTTGCTAAAGAGAAACCTGCGACGTCGCATGTTGCTAGTGTGCAAACTGCGACGACCTCTCAAAGGGTTGTGCAAACTGAGCACCAATCCTCCCAAATGATCAATCAGTCCAAGTGACTTCAGGGATGTACACACTAAATCAGGATGATGATTAGATTTTAGGTGTAACACTATCAACCTCTTAATGATGTTCACCCACCTCTGGAAAATTCAAATGTAGAAACATGATAGGAGGAAGGGAAAGTGAAGAAGTATGGGCTCAATAAAAAAGTGGTGTCTAGTTCAGGCATAGAGAAAAAAGGAATCTGACAGTAAGAAGGGAAGAGTGTGGATGATGTTAGTGTCAACACACATGAGAAGCACAACAAGAAATGAAGAAATCAGAAACAGGGTGAGAACATGCTGAAGGAAGACAAACAGTTGCATCCGACGGATGAAACATGCAAAGAAACATACACAAATTTGAGAAGTCAGGGAGGAAGACAAAGTGAGAGGAAGGAAAATGAATAGCTCATGGGAAGGTAGACATTTTTCCAACATAGAATAAGTACGATGCCATCCAAAAAAGTTCGTTAGCCAGTCAAGGGAGACCGTCGGTCGGGTTGTAAGAACAGTCTTGTATTGGAATTGGTATGGAATTGTAGTTAGTTGTAGGAGGATGAGGAAGAAGATTAAGCATTCTATGTTTTTTATTTTTTATAGTTTTTCATCACTGAAATGTGGTTAGGCAATTTTTTGCCAAAATTACAATGCAAAAATTACAATTTTGAATTGATGAAATTAGTGTTTTTATGGAAAAATGGGTTCAGCACCTTTGAATATCCCTATTGCAACTGGATTGTTCATCTTATACCTATCAAACAAAACACATGAAAACCAAGCAACAACACATGTGAATTGTATAGGATTCAATGAGACTAAATGGTTGAGGACATGGGAATATCATTCAAAGGCCAAAAGTCTCGCTCTAGTTTGATAATCAATATACAAATAATTGTTTCAAAGGAAATTATATTTCTATGCCCTGTATGTAGCAATCGAGGGTCGAAACCCTGAGTTGGATAAAATAATCCCACATATTAGTTAACATTCTATATCATTACAGAAGACAGTTACAAAAATGAATAAAAAATAGCAAATTGTTTCGTTGAGAGAACTAGATGTACAACTATTCTAAATCCATAAAAGTGACAATGTTCTAGAATGATCTATTAAATAATATAAAAATGCTTAAAATGAATTGGATATTCAAATTTAGTTTTACATAGTACATTCTAACATCGAGCATTTAATGGTGTCTCTTTCCAGCATTAAGGAAAATTGCTAGTTTACAAATATAGGGTGTTTTATGAAGTTATATTCAATCAAATAAATATAAAAAAAAGTAGTACAATTATAATAATAATATTAATTTAATTTTAAGTTCACAACCTAGTGATCCACTAATTTGGTTTACAAATGTATACATACATTACTCCTTTGAATTTGAACTTAGAAGACATTTTCTTAACCTTTAACCCACATTTGAAACATTTGTATTAATAAATATAAAGAAGATCTTTAAATTTTCGTATATAACTAAATAACAAACTTAATGATTAAAATATTATCTATTTATATAAATATTACATGTAATAGAATTGTATTGTTAAAAAACCCTTAAAGATTATGCTTTATTAATTATAAAACTTAATGTATACAAAACAATACATTCAACTTAAAATATAAAATTATCAAACACTACAAGGTAATACAACTTATTGATTTGCCCTATTTTTACTAACAAAAAAGATGCATTAATTTAAAATATATGAATTAAAAAGAAAAACATATACCCACATTAGAATGGTTCACACAACTCAACCATAACATCAATGAAAAGGAGTTGGAATAACCAACTTTGAACAAAGATAGCTTAGACCACTAATAACCTTTTGATACGATTTTTAAATGGGACAATTGATTCATTTGCTCATTATGAAATGTCAACATGTAACATTTATTTCATATTAAATAAAAATAAAATTGATGTTTTTAAATTCCAAATTATTGGTATCAAAATTCATTGACCCAATTGGCCTCACTACCTACTCTAGGCATGCTAGCTTGCTTCTTGGCAAATACATCTACTTTGAAGTTGGCACCACACATTTACCCCTTTCTATCATCACTGGGCATCAACTTATTCAAAGGATGTTCAAAACTCTGCGAGCCACCTGATGTAGAGAAAAAAACAACCTACAAAGAAAAATGCAACACCTGTATATATAAGAAACTAAAAATTCATTATTATGTGTGATGTTAAATAAACTCTAATTTAGAAATCCAATATTACCTCGAGGAAAAGGAGCAAAATATTTTCCACATCCTTCTTTGAAGACATTTGGCTCATCAGGAAAATAGTTATTGAGTCGAAAACCAAAAAATCCACAAATTTAACGAATGATTTTGTTCAAATAATTAAATATTTAGTGCAGGATTTTTTTAGAGAAGTATGAAAATATATATATAAACAGACATCTCACGAAAATATTTCTCAAATTAGCCATCTAATTCTGAAAATATTTCTTCCCCTTCTCTCCTATAACAAATAAAAGAAAAAGCCTTCCCTCCCAAGCAAATAAAGGAAAATATATCCATTGGCAAATAATTATTGCTTTAGAAAAAAGAGCAAACTAGGAATGTAGCTAGACTTGGGAGAATTTCTTCATTAAATTTATAAAGAATACAAACCATCAAATTAGAAATTTAAATTTTAAATGTTTTTAACAAAAATATGATTATATCACCCATCCATGTGATTATGAAAATCTCTCTCTCCCTTCCCTACCATAACAAATAATAATAAAAACTTTCCCTCCCCAAACAAATAAAAGTAACATATATCCATTAGCAAATAATTAATGCTTTATAAAAAAGGCAAAATAAGAATGTTAGCAGACCTGGGAGAATTTCATTATTACATTTGCAAAGGAATATAAACAATCAAATTATAATTTTAAAAATTATAAATATTTTTAGATAAGTGCTATAATCACGAGCCAAACTGCTATGATATATTGTGTAACAAATATTAAAATGATAAGTCAAAAATTGTCTCCCCACACTCAAGACCACATCTCCGAGCAGAAAGTCAGGTTGGACTTGGAAGGTTAGGATTTGAGTCAAGTCAGTATGCTGCCTTGAATCGGTGATGCTACTATATTGTTGCATCAAGTTAGAAAGAAAAATTGCAATTATCCTTCTTGTATTTATAATCATAATTATTCATACCTATATATTAATAATGGCCTTAAGAAATATTCTTTATATTACAAGGTCTCTCTAGGATGGTCAATTCTGCTATATGTGTTATTTGTTGGGAAAATACTTATAGTTCGCTATTAGTTATTTGTAATGATCGGACAGCTTTCTTCATGTGGGGCCTAAGAGCAAATTAAAAGTCGTGAATTTGGTAGTTTTGTCCTGTAAATTTTCTATAACATTAATAGAAATGGGTTGTCTTACAATGGAAAGAAATGTAACGCATTTACCTATACTTCTTTTATTTCAAAAATATAATCTAGTATTTCAATTGCTACTTCATTTCAGAGTTTATTGATGACAATGGAAAAATAATTGCCAACTCCTACTTCATTTCAGAGTCTATTGATGACATTGGAAAAATCATTGCCTTCTGTCATCTGACCATTATACCCACAAACCAGGTGAATGGATACTGAAAAAATGTTGGTGTTACCAAACTATTGCCAATGAGGATGGAACCTAAGACCTGTGTCTAGCAAATTGGCCAAAATACCACAAGTTCATGTAAATTCTTTCCTTTGCCCTTAGGCCACAAGCTATTTGGAAAGCTAGAGTTTAGGCAAATTCTTCCCTTTTCCCTTAGGCCACAAGCTATTTGGAAAGCTAAATTTATGGCATAGATTTTTTATTGAGGCTTGTAGCTTGAATTTGTTAAAATATTCATTGCAAAAGGATCTTATCATGACCCATTTACAAATGTAAAGATACTCCAAAAACAGAACAGATGGCAGAGAGGAGGAAGTTTACAGGGTGAGCAAGACCACCTGTTCAGGCTAGTGAAATGGTAAATCTAAGGATTAAATAAAAGAGATGGGGTCAAAAGTGTGTCCTGTCGCCTTTCAATTGCAGGATCGGGAAAAATAATTCCCTTGAAAAGAATACTAAGATTCGAGAGATGGGTAAGGAAAAAATATTGGAAAGTCTTAATATTCGAGAGATGGGTAAGGAAAAAATATTGGAAAGTCTCAAACAAATGTTATTATCTGGGCATGGACAAGACATGTAGCGTGAATGAATGAGGAAAATGTGCATTGTAGCAGCTCTCGCAAGGGGAAAAAATTGAAGGTTTATGTTAGACATTTCAAAAGTGTGTCATGTCCCCTATCAATTGCAGGATCAAAAATAATAATTCGATTACTAAAATTCCAGAATAGTTCGCTGACAAATAAAACCCTTGCTAACACCATATTTAATACTCAGGCAGGTTGAAGAGAGGGTCGAATCGAACCCTTCTCTCACCCAAGAATCCATTATAACTCTAATATAACTACTAAAGAAATGAATGTTCCTTATGGCGGTGGCGTAGAGTAACCCTATAAGTCATTACAAAAGATGTAGGATATGCGAAGGAAGGTGGTTACTCCCTGCCTTTGGTAGGTGGGAAAAAGAAAGGGAATATAGTTTCTACACTTACAGCATAGGGCCATGGTTTTTTGTCAGTTGGAGATTAAATAACCCTTGCCAAATTTGGATAGGCTAATAATAATGCACGTTAACACGCTTATACCTTGAAGGGGAATATTTGGTGGATACGCTATGGAGAACATCTAAAGCAACACCGTATAGGAGGTACTTGATCTAATGGATTATTTTTTACTGACAATGCACCTAATGTTGCTATATTCATCGAACCTATACTCATCGAAGCTACAACTCTGTTCAGGGTAGTGCAGCAATGCTTGACGGGCGGATGGATTGATGCTAACCCAAGAGAGAAGGAAGGATTAGCTAGTCATAGCCAGAAGGTAATAGCTAATCATATATAACTTATAGGGCCATTCCAACCAATAGTCTTTAGTCCCCATTAAGTACCCTTCTCATAGTACCTTGGCATAGTACCCAAGCCAGATTCCCAAAGAGGCGATCCTAGAGTTGATCCCAAAGCACCAAAACCACTTTAGAACTGCACAACTATTTAGAATTATAAAGCTTCCACTTTCAACTAGAATGCACCTCTTCGCAATGAGTGCCCTACCATTTTTGGCATTTCTGCCCCCAGACTCCAATACCAATTTAATCACAGCAGGTGTAGTTTCTCCCTTTCCAAGAAATACAATTAATTCAAGGCGTCTTAACTTTCCATGGAGATATCTCCTTCACCACAAAAACCAAATTGGATTTTTTTGTTGATATCTAGGTGGCAACCTGTATGGAAGGATATGGATTAACAATCTCCATGATTCATGTTTAGAGGCATAACCAATTCATAGCAATTTGGTTCCAGTATCATCGATTATATCTATATTGATATGAATGTAAGCATATGCCAAGACGAAAGCTGCAAGTCTATTGAGTAAGGTAGGCTCAAACCAACTAAATCGCGGTGGTTTAAAGACAGTGTAAAAGCTGACATTGAAGCATTACAAAATATTCTCCAATTAATTGTGGAAAGAACATGCCATCATCATGGAGGCCTGGCCATCATTATGGAGGTTTGGAGGACTAACAATGGTTTCTGCAATCTTTGTAAGGCTTCTCTGTTGTAATAGATGAAGCAGATGAAGTGCTTGACTTGAGATTGGAACCAAACTTTCGTTCCAGACTTCTTCTTACCGTCAAAAGGTTATGCATTTATTGTTTCCTTGGTCGGAATTAGACTATGGCGGGCCCTGGAGCTAATCGTGTTTCAATCGCTAGCTTCCTTCTCCAGTTTGATAATCAATATACAAATAATTGTTTCAAAGGAAATTATATTTTTATGCCCTGTATGTAGCAATCGAGGGTCGAAACCCTGAGTTGGATCAAATAATCCACATATTAGTTAACAGTCTATATAATTACAGAAGACAGTTACAAAAATGAATAAAAAATAGCAAACTGTTTCGTTGCGAGAACTAGATGTACAACTATTCTA
This sequence comes from Larix kaempferi, assembly GCA_027924585.1. Taxonomy (NCBI): domain Eukaryota; kingdom Viridiplantae; phylum Streptophyta; class Pinopsida; order Pinales; family Pinaceae; genus Larix; species Larix kaempferi. Next base: position 13,793,409 of record BSBM01000138.1, on the reverse strand, counting down.
AATCCATAAAAGTTACACAATGTTCTAGAATGAACTATTAAATAATATAAAAATGCTTAAAATGAATTGGATGTTCAAATTTAGTTTTACATGGTATATTCTAACATCGGGCATTTAACGGTGTCTCTTTTCAGCATTAAGGAAAATTGCTAGTTTACAAATATAGGGTATTTTATGAAGTTATATTCAATCAAATAAATTTAAAAAAATAGTACAATTATAATAATATTTTTAATTTAATTTTAAAGTCACAACTTAGTGATCTACCAATTTGGTTTACAAATGTATATATATATTACTCCTTTGAATTTGAACTTAAAAAACATTTTCTTATCTTTTGACTTACATTTAAAACATTTGTATTAGTAAATATAAAGAAGATCTTTAAATTCTAATATATAACTAAATAAACAAACTTAATGATTAAAATATTATCTATTTATATAAATATTACATATAATAGAATTGTATTGTTAAAACACTCTTAAAGATTATGTTTTATTAATTATAAAACTTAATGTATACAAAACAATACATTCAACTTAAATATAAAATTATCAAACACTACACGGTAATAAAACTTATTGATTTACCCTATTATCACTAAAAAGGAAGATGTATTAAATTAAAACATATGAATTAAAAAAAAACATATACCCACATTAGAATGGTTCACACAACTCAACCATAACATCAATGAAAAGGAGTTGGAATAACCAACTTTGAACAGATAGCTTAGACCACTAATAGCCTTTTGATACCAATGGGACAATTGATTCATTTGCTTATTATGAAATGTTAACATGTAACATTTATTTCATATTAAATAAAAATAAAATTGATGTTTTTAAATTCCAAATTATTGGTATCAAAATTTATTGACCCAATTGGTCTCACTACCTATTCTAGGTATGCTAGCTTGCTTCTTGGCAAATACATCTACTTTGAAATTGTCACCACACATTTGCCCCTTTCTATCAACACTCGGCATCAACTTATTCAAAGGATGTTCAAAACTCGGCAACCCACCTGACTTAGAGAAAAAAACAACCTACAAAGGAAAATGCAACACCGGTATATATAAGAAACTAAAAATTCATTATTATGTGTGATGTTAAATAAACTCTAATTTAGAAATCCAATATTACCTCGAGGAAAAGGAGCAAAATATTTTCCACATCCTTCTTTGAAGACATTTGGCTCACTAGGAAAATAGTTATTGAGTTGAAAACCAAAAAATCCACAAATTTAACGAATGATTTTGTTCAAATAAATAGATATTTAGTGTAACATTTTTTTAGAGAAGTATGAAAATATATATATAAACAGACATCTCACGAAAATATTTTTCAAATTAGCCATCTGATTCTGAAAAAGGATTTCTTCCCCTTCCCTCCTATAACAAATAAAAGAAAAAGCCTTCCCTCCCAAGCAAATAAAGGAAAATATATCCATTGACAAATAATTAATGGTTTAAAAAAAAGAGCAAAATAGGAATATAGCAAGATTTGGGAAAATTTCTTCATTATATTTACAAAGAATATAAACCATCAAATTAGAAATTTAAATTTTAAATGTTTTTAACAAAAATATGATTATCTCACTTATCCATATGATTCTGAAAATCTCTCTTTCCCTTCCCTACCATAACAAATAATAAAAAAAACTTTCCCTCCTCAAACAAATAAAAGTAACATATATCCATTAGCAAATAATTAATGCTTTATAAAAAAGGCAAAATAAGAATGTCAGCAAACTTGGGAGAATTTCATTATTACATTTGCAAAGGAATATAAACAATCACATTATAATTTTAAATATTTTTTAAAAAGTGCTATAATCACGAGCCAAACTGCTATGCTATATTGTCTAACAAATATTAAAATGATAAGTCAAAAATGGTCTCCCCACACTCAAGACCACATCTACGAGCAGAAAGTCAGGTTGGACTTGGAAGATTAGGATTTGAGTAAGTCAATACGCTGCCTTGAATTGAATCGGTGATGCTAATATATTGCTGCATCAAGTTAGAAAGAAAAATTGCAATTATCCTTCTTGTATTTATAATCATAATTATGCATACCTATATATTAATAATGGCCTTAAGAAATATTCTTTGTATTACAAGGTCTCTCTAGGATGGTTAATTCTGCTATATGTGTTAGTTGTTAGGGAAAATACTTATAGTTCGCTGCTAGTCATTTGTAATGATCGGACAGCTTTCTTCCTGTGGGGCTTAAGAGCAAATTAAAAGTCATGGATTTGGCAGTTTTGTCCTGTAAATTTTCTATAACATTAATAGAAATGGGTTGTCTTACAACGGAAAGAAATGTAACGCATTTACCTATACTTCTTTTATTTCAAAAATATAATCTAGTATTTCAACTGCTACTTCATTTGAGAGTTTATTGTTGACATTGGAAAAATAACTGCCAACTGCTACTTCATTTCAGAGTCTATTGATGACATTGGAAAAATCAATGCCTTATGTCATCTGACCATTATACCCACAAACCACCATTATACCCACAAACCAGGTGAATGGATACTGAAAAAATGTTGGTGTTACCAAACTGTTTCCAATGAGGATGGAACCTGAGACCTCTGTCTAGCAAATTGGCCAAAAGACCACGAGTTCATGTAAATTATTCCCTTTGCCCTTAGGCCACAGGCTATTTGGAAAGCTAGAGTTTAGGAAAATTCTTCCCTTTTCCCTTAGGCCACAAGCTATTTGCAAAAGGATCTTATCATAACCCATTTACAAATGTAAAGCTACTCCAAAAAACAGGACAGATGGCAGAGAGGAGGAAGTTTACAGAGGAGGAAGTTTACAGGGTGAGCAAGACCACCTGTTCAAGCTAGTGAAATGGTAAATCTAAGGATTAAATAAAAGAGACAGGGTCAAAAGTGTCCTGTCCCCTTTCAATTGCAAGATCGGGAAAAATAATTCCCTTGAAAAGATTACTAAGATTCGAGAGATGGGTAACGAAAAAATATTGGCAAGCCTCAAATAAATGTTATTATCTAGGCATGGACAAGGCATGTAGCATGAATGATTGAGGAAAATGTGCATTGTAGCAGCTCTCACAAGGGGAAAAAATTGAAGGTTTATGTTAGACATTTCAAAAGTGTGTCATGTCCCCTGTCAATTGCAGGATCAAAAATAATAATTCGATTACTAAAATTCCAGAATAGTTCACTGACAAATAAAACCCTTGCTAACACCATATTTAATACTCAGGCAGATTGAAGAGAGGGTCGAATCGAACCCTGCTCTCACCCAAGAAGCCACTATAACTCTAATATAAATAATAAAGAAATGAATGTTCCTCATGGCGGTGGCGTAGAGTAACCCTATAGGTCATTACAAAAGATGTAGGATATGCGAAGGAAGGTGGTTACTCACTGCCTTTAGTACGTGGGAAAAAGAAAGGGAATATAGTTTCTACACTTACAGCATGGGGCCATGGTTTTTTGTCAATTGGAGATTAAATAACCCTTGCCAAATTTGGATAGGCTAATAATAATGCACGTTAACACACTTATACCTTGAAGGGGAATATTAGGTGGATACGCTATGGAGAACATCTAAAGCAACACCATATAGGAGGTACTCGATTTGATGGATTAATTTTTACTGACAATGCACCTAATGTTGCTATATTCATCGAACCTATACTCATAGAAGCTACAACTCTGTTCAGGGCGGTGCAGCAATGCTTGACAGGCGGATGGATTGATACTAACCCAAGAGAGAAGGAAGGATCAGCTAGTCATAGCCAACAGGTAATAGCTAATCATATATAACTTATAGGGCCATTCCAACCAATAGTCTTTAGTCCCCATTAAGTACCCTTCTCATAGTACCTTGGCATAGTACCCAAGCCAGATTCCCAAAGAGGCGATCCTAGAGTCGATCCCAAATCACCAAAACCACTTTAGAACTGCACAACTATTTAGAATTATAAAGCTTCCACTTTCAACTAGAATGCGTCTCTTCAGCGCAATGAGTGCCCTACCATTTTTGGCATTTCTGCCCCAGACTCCAATACCAATTTAATCACGACACGTGTATGTGCAGGTGTAGTTTCTCCCTTTCCAAGAAATACAATTAATTCAAGGCGTCTTAACTTTCCATGGAGATATCTCCTTCACGACAAAAACCAAATTGGATTTTTTTGTTGATATCTAGGTGGCAACCTGTATGGAAGGATATGGATTAACAGTATCCATGATTCATGTTTAGAGGCATAACCAATTCATAGCAATTTGGTTCCAGTATCATCGATTATATCTATATTGATATGAATGTAAACATATGCCAAGACGAAAGCTGCAAGTCTATTGAGTAAGGTAGGCTCAAACCAACTAAATCGCGGTGGTTTAAAGATAGTGTAAAAGCTGACATTGAAGCATTACAAAATATTCTCCAATTAATTGTGGAAAGAACATGCCATCATCATGGGGGCCTGGCCATCACTATGGAGGTTTGGAGGACTAACAATTGTTTCTGCAATCTGTGGTAATAGATGAAGCAGATCAAGTGCTTGACTTGAGATTGGAACCATACTTTCGTTCCAGACTTCTTCTTATCGTCAAAAGGTTATGCATTTATTGTTTCCTTGGTCGGAATTAGACTATGGCTGGCCCTGGAGCTAATCGTGTTTCAATCGCTAGCTTCCTTCTAAGCAATATTAATTTGTCAACTTTTGTTAAAAACATCCCGTCATGGAATTCAACAATTGGTCTATGGCTCGATCCTTGGGGTAGTTTGATGCCTCTATAACAAAAAAATTCTGCAAATGAATAAGCGAATGATGAAAAGAATATTTCCCGCTAATCCGTTTGTTCAACTCTCTTTCTTGGCGTATGGCCAAAATACCAAAATAAATTAGAAACCCTCTACAGAATATTAAATGGTTTTGGTCCATTGTGGCACTAATCATAGCCATACAGACATATGCACGTTTAAAACCATAAAAAATAATTAAGTTACATGGTCAAGCAAGGGACGTAGAACAGCATTCATAGTTCTTCATCAATTTGCTTTTTCACCATGATTACAATCTACACCACATATACTCCTTGAATGTGCAAGTTATGGATAAGGTTGCTTTTGCATTATTAAAATTTAAAATAGAAGTAAACATTAGAGACAAACTTACTATGAGTCCCTATTCATAAAATGATGGAACATAAGTAGGCATATTCATTGCCTTCTCATTATTAACAATAAGAATATATAAGATTACATCACAACAATATTATGGTGCAATACTATGGAACAGGAAATACTATGGGACATCAAAGTGTCATAGTCAAACTAACCAACTAACTAATTAATGCACTTATGACCACTGAGATCACAATTCTTAACGCACCCCCTTAATCTCAACTGGGACAATATTCTCAGGACTATCAATGCCTAAGTGTTTTCTCTTAAACTCAAATGCAAGTGTGCCCAATGGTTTGGTAAACATATCAGCCAATTGCTCCTTAGAGCCACAAAACATCAAAGTGATCTCTCCATTATTGACTAACTCACTAATGAAATGATAGCAAGTGTCAATATGTTTACTCTTTCTGTGAAAGACATTATGTTTGGACAATGTTATTGCAGAACTATTATCACAAAAAAAGGTGTTGGCTCTTTTTTTGTGTGTCCCATATCCTTCAAAAGTCTTCTCAGCCAAACTATGTGGCATGTTGTTGTAGTTTTTGCTACATATTCTGCTTTTGCAAAAGACATGCTGACAATGGGTTGTTTCCGGGAGGCCCATGATATCAAATTGGTACCCAAATGGAAAGCATTACCAAATGCGATTTTGCTATCATCAATATTGCCTACAAACTCACTGTGAGTGTACCCTGTAAGAGTAATGTCTAGTGAATGAGAGTACCTAATTGCATAACCAATTGTGCCTACAACATATCTCATAATTCTTTTACCAACTTTCAAGTGAGAATCTTTGGGAGACTCCATAAATCTAGAGATCAAACTGGCAGCATACATCAAATCAGGTCTAGTTGCAGTCAAATACATTAAATTGCCTACCAATCTTTTGTAAATAGTAGAGTTCACTGCTGGTCCATCATCATTCTTGCTTAACTTGGTTCCTATAGTAATGGGGGTTTCTGCTGGTTTGCATTTATCCATTCTGAATCTCTGCAGAATGTCTGTAGCATACTTATGTTGACATATGAAGATGCCATTTTTATTTAGTTAACTTCCATACCAAGGAAGTACTTCATAAAGCTAAGATCAGTCATTTCAAATCCATTTTTCATGATTGTCTTAGATTCTTCCAACATTAGTGTGTAAATCATATCATAAACATAATGACATACAATCAGAATGTTACCTTGCTGATCTGTTTTGGCATACATAGTGGGCTCATTACTGCTCCTGTTGAACCCATTGTTGATGAGATAGGAATCAATTCTGCTATACCAAGCTCTGGGAGCTTGTTTTAGACCATACAAGGCATTTTTCAACTTGCACACTTTGTATTCTTGACCCTTGATTGCATATCCAAGTGGTTGGTCTACATAGACTTATTCTTCAAGTATGCCACTAAGAAAGGAAGATTTCACATCCATTTGATAAACAGACCATTGATTCTGAGCTGTTATTACAAGTACAACTCTGATGGTGTCCATCCTTGCTACTAGAGCAAAGGTTTCATCATAGTCCACACCATATTGTTGAGAAAATCCTTTGTCAACTAATATGGCTTTGTGCTTCTCTATCTCTACTTTTTCATTTAGTTTGGTCTTAAAGACCCATTTTACTCCAATACTAGTTTTATCGGGTGGAAGATCAACTATATCCCAAGTTTGATTACTTTCTATGGCCTCAATTTCTTCATTCATGGCTTGTAACTATTGTGCATCCTTTATTGATTCATTAAAAGAAGTGGGATGACAAGAAAATAGAGAATATTGTATTTTCTCATCAATAATAGGAGTCTGCTCATATAACTCCCTCAAACTTCTAGTTATTTGGTTCTGTGGTGGACTGTCTACTAGTGTTGCTTTTTGATGTTGTTGTTGTATGTCCAGTCTAGGCATTATGAGTGGTATATCTGGTGGAACTTGACTTTCTTTCTATTGAATATCTGCTAGATAACTCCAGCATTTGTCTTCAAGAAACTTGACATCTCTTCTCACCACAACCTTTTTGGTGACAAGATTATACAACTTGTAAACCTTTTGATGTTCACTATAACCAGTGAAGATACATTTCTCACTCTTTTTGTCCAACTTTTTTCTCAATTCATCAGGTACATGTGCAAATGCTATGCATCCAAAAACTCTGAGATGCGAGACAGTAATCTTAGTGCCACTCCATGCTTCTTCAAGAATCGTATCTTTAACACTCATAGTAGGAGATATGTTCAGTAATTAAATTGAACATGCAACAGCTTCAGCCCAATAATCATCTGACAGCTTCTTATATGACAACATACTTTTGGCCATGTTCATGATGGTGTGGTTCTTTCGTTCAGCAACTCCATTCTGTTGTGGAGTGTATATGGTAGTGAACTGGTGCTAGATGCCATGCTATTTACAGAACTCTGCAAAATCATGAGAATCATATTCACCTCCACCATCTGACCTGAGCACTTTGATGGATTTACCTGACTGATTTTCATTCAATGCCTTGAATTCTTTAAAATTGGAGAAGACATATGATTTGTGTATGAGAAAGTAGACCCAAAATTTCCTGCTATAATCATCAATAAAGGTCAGAAAATAAAGATGGCCTCCTATGGATTGGGTTTGCATGGGTCCACATAGATCTATGTGAACTAACTCAAGGTGTTCTTTGGCTCGAGGTGTCGAAGAGGGGAAATTGTCCCTTTGATGTTTCCCTAAGATACAGTCTTCATAGGCACTGGACTGTTCATTCAAAACTGGTAACCCTTTAACCATGGATTTTTTTTGCATAAGATTGAGACTCTAGAAGGGTAGATGACCATACCTACAGTGCCACAACCAGATTTCATCTAGAATGGAAATATGTGTATATGACTATGATAGGATGGCACTTCTGAGACTGAGTGGGAATATTCTATTCTTGGTCATTTCTACTTTGGCAAAGAGTCTTCTACTGGGGGGTTTATCATAGACAGCACAATAAGTATCAATAAACCTGACATCATACTTGTTTTGAATCAGTTGACCCACACTGATCATATTCACTTTAAGATTAGGAACATAGAATACATCATGTATAGACTTCTTCTCATTATGTTTAGTAAGAACAGGAACAATGCCTTTGCCTTGAGCAGGAACTAGATAATGATCACCAAGCTTAATTTTTGTATTGATAGATGAATCTAGGCTAGAAAATAACAATTTGTTACCTGTCATATGATTGTTGCAGCCACTATCCAACAACCGTACATCTGAATGATATTCTTCTTCAGTCACTTGACATGAGAGAAACATGACTTCTGATGAGCTTTCTTCAACATTGGAGATATGAGCTCTGCCACTGTTCTGCTCTGCTTGCTTCTTTCTACAGTCTCATTCATAGTGGGCATACTTGTTGCAGTATGTGCACTGTATGTTGGACCTATTAGTCCATCTCTTGCCTCTCCCTCTCTAGTTCTGATAGTTGTGAGAGTGATCACAGAGTTCTGAATGCTCATGGGTGGTTCTATCCTCTGTAGAATGAGAACCTCTTCCTCTTTTGCCTCATCCTCTACCTCCTCTACCTCTACCTTTGCTGAGGGAAGCTTGAGTCCTGAATGCATTTGTCAAAGACTCTTCTTCTTGACTAGTCAAGCTTCGTGCGATGGAAGGGACCCTGTTAACTCTTCTAGTGTAAACTTGGACAGATCCTTAGATTCTTCTATAGCAGTAACAACCATAGAAAATTTCTTATTGAGACACTTGAGAATATTTTGGACAACAACTTTATGTTCCAAAGCTACGCCATAAGTTTGGAATTGAGTCACAATACCAGAAACCCGAGTCATGAATTGATCTACAGTTTATGTGTCCTTCATCCTAAGACTTTCAAACTGAAGTCTAAGGGTCTGGAGTCTTACCATTTTTACTATGTTTGTACCTATGTATGAAGATGCAAGGAGATTCCAGGCTTGATGTGCGGTGGTGGCTCCTGAGATCCGCAGGAAAATGGACTCCTCGATGCAGCTCTGGATCATCTATTTTGAAATAAGATTTCTTTCTCGGATTTCTTCAAGGGTTTTATTATGAGCATTCGACATAGCAGCCAGAGCGGTTGCATTCGGTTCTGTGAACTCATTTTCAACCATATCTCAACATTTGTTGAGTTGGATAAATGTCTTCATCTTAGTTGACCAAAACTTATAGTTGGTGTCGATCAACATTGGTCCGGATATCTGCTTCAAACTTGAGTTATTGGAATTGGTATTAGCCATTTTTGTATGATTATTCTTTTAACAGAGAGTCGCACTATGTCTTACTAGCACAGTGCATCAAACCAAAATCTGTATAAGTGATCCTTGATCGACGTGGTTTTCCTGAACAACAACTACATCGATGTCGCGCTTCTTCTGTGCAAAGACTACGTCACGACTCGGTTCTCCTAAGAAATGGGTGCGTCGATGACTCGCTTCTCTTGAACAAAGATTGCGTCGATTGACTCACTTCTCCTAGACAACGGGTGCATCGATCGTCTATAGAGAGAAAAAAAAATAAAAAAAATACGACCCAATGCTGTGAAGGATCATCACGCCTCCACGCCGATGTGTTCCTGTCTTGTGTGTGTGCTTTCCACTATGTGAAAAAGGCTTACCCAAATGCAACAGGTATGGATTAGGCCATGTGCTCGGATACCATGATAAAATTTATAAGACAAAAAATTATGGAACACAAGTGGGCATATTCATTACCTTCTCATTATTAACAATAAGAATGTATAGGATTACATCACAACAATACTACGGTGCAATACCATGGAACAGGAAATACTATGGGACATCAAAGTATCCTAGTCAAACTAAACAACTAACTAATTAATGCACTTATGACCAGTGAGACTACAATTCTTAACATTTACTAGCTAAATTTGTAGGTTCTCGATAGAAAGTGCCTTGCTGAAGAATCAAGCGAATGCAATACCCTAAATGAATGAGATAAATGAAATAGTGGTTCCAATGAATGAGACAACTACGAGCGGTGTTGTCATGTCCCAAATTTGGTATTGGGTCACAATGGCCTAATCACATTGGCCCTATTCATGAGAGTTTGTCAAATTGATGCTAAAGGTCAAATAATTGCCAAGGAGGAAAATGACTAGTTTCCTAGGTTTGGGGTGGAAGCTTTGGGATTTGGAATAATGGGGATAATAAATGATGTTTGAACATTAGAATGGCATAAATATTTAATAAAGGAGCTAAATAAATATATACAAGTGAAAATCAAAGTGGCATTTCATCATGAAGACACATGGAGGAAGTGGGACCCACATATGGCTAGATTTCCCCACTACATTTGGCATCATTCTCTCACCAATTCGAATTCAAGGTGAATGGTAACATACTTGGGGGAGTCCAAAAGGTATTATTCATTGCATGACTCATCCAAGGTCGAAATATAGAGGAAGAGTAACTCCCATGGAAGAGGAAGAGGCAATTTGGAGCTAGTGAGACACTTGGGCTAGATTCCCTAGCTCTATGACAACAATGATGAAGATGCTATAACACCTATGACACAAATCAGACCTGAAGGCTGAAATATGACATATATGACATGTCAGGGCTAAAAATAGACTCCAAGAGGGCGCTCAAGGGTGTTAGGGCAGCTAAGATGCTTCCACATGTGATTTGGTGGAAGTGGGAGATTAGGAATTGTTGTACAAGTGGCGTTCTTTGGAATCTCTTCCCAACATGAGTTGGCATGAGTCTCTTGGAAGGAATTCGACCCATGTAGGACATTAGAAGTTTATAAATTTCAATAACAAAGAATGAAACCAGCTTTTGATCATTTGTAGAATTTGCAATTGCATTTGTGAAGAGGGAGAGCTAGTGGATGACTAGTTTCTTGCCTTAGCCAATTTCGAGGGTGAAAGATTCCCATCCAAGTTGGTAATTGGAAAGGCCATTCAAACCTTTCATTTGGAGATTTAATGGAGTATTTATTTGCAGGTTTAAGCTACAGGGCAGCTCATGGTTTCTTCTATTGCAGCTCACTCCTTCAACCATTTCCAGTTTTGATGACATATTCTTGATCCTTGAGGGAGGGCGTTTTTGGTGAGCTATTGTACTCTTTGGGGAAGATTTTAATGCCCCATTTATTTTTTAATATGAATTAAATACTCTTTTCTTCATCTCCAAAAAATTTCAGGTCAAAATTCCAAGTAGAAATGTATAAATCTCATTTTTAATGGAAGAACAATGCCATTTCCCCACTACCTTGTTGTGAGCCAATGTATTGATGATGATTTCGAATGAATGGATGATTATCTGATATATTTGTGATAAATATACTTCCATGGATGTCTTCTACAAGTTTCATGTACTGTACTTGAGCATTTGAAGCATTTTTACTCAGTTTAGATGTATTGGGAGGTGAAATAGTGCCATTTCCCCAAGGGTCGAATTGGGGATTTTTGCAGTTGAATGGGAGAGGGTGAGAACAGTTGTAATAATCCATTAATGGTGCATATGAGACTTTAATAAAATAATTAACACATTACATACCTCTGTTCATAAATTTGAGTGGGTTTGGAGGCATTTGGGAAGCCATTTTCAGTACTTACTCCAGGGGGATTTGAACCCCAAATCACTACTAAAATTGCATAATTGGTCCAGAATATTAAGAGAGTTTGCAGAGGTATTTTGGTGGACATATGTCATCCATAAACATCATATTCAAGTTCTAATATCATTCATACACCTTCCTTGAATATTTGAAGGCATTTGGAGTCAATTTGAGACCTAGAGGCCAATACTAGTCAAAGGAAAATCACTAGTAAAGTTACCTACATTGATCAGAATTGAAAGAGGATTTGCAGAAGTATTTTAAAGGGCCAAAGGAATCCCTGAAACACATATTTATGTTCTAATATCATTCATATACCTTCTCAGAATATTTGGGATCATTTGGGGCAAATTTGGGACCTAGAGATCAAAACTAGTCAAAGGTCGAACTAGGGAAAAAAAGTGGAAAATTGCAATTTTAATAAAATTCCTAATAAGGGACATTACAGTGGTATCAGAGCATGATCTTAGAACCTGATGTGGTCTAATATTCATTAGGACAAGAATTCAGGTACCACCATTAGATATTGAAACCAAAAGTGATTTTCTTGAAGAAGAAAAAAAAAGTAGGAGAAGAAGAGCAAATTTTTTGAGGAAACTATGACTAGGGATGAAAAGGGAGCCTCATATGATGGTGAGGAGCATATAAAAATTATGAAAACAATATTTGAAGATATGACCAAGCAACTTAAGGAAGGATTCGAATTGTTTTCTATCGAACTTGTGGAAAAAATTATTGATTTTAAGGAAACCAAGGGGCAAAATGCATCAGCTTGCTTGAAGGAGCAAAAGGAAGAGATATCACAAGATCATGAAGAATATTCTATTGAAAATATGAAAGATCATTTCGAGACACCTTCTAGCTTAGACATGAACCAAAGAGCATCTACTGATGGATTCTTAAACTATGAAGGAGTACCTACTGATGGGTGCTCACACCTCTATGTTGGTGACATAGATATCACTTTTGAAAGTGTTGCTGCAAGCCCAAGTTCCATTAAGCATGATAATGAAGACCTTGCAGCAGTTTAAGAAGAACCAAGATCAACTCCCCCATCACCACTTGAGCTTCATGAAGTTGGTCCAAGAAAAAATGAAGAAGATGAGGAGGTTCATTTGCAAGAGCCTCATTTTCTTGAAGGGTCCTTAAAGATGAATGAAAAGAATATCCAAGAGTCCCTCAGCATTCTCCGTGACACTCAAGCATTGGTGTCAAATTCTTGTTGGAGAGCTACTTCATTGGAGGAAACATCCTTCCTTGAAGACATGGAGAAGATTCAAAGAGCAATGTGCCACATCAAAGGTAATTTCATGTCTTTCCTTTTTGATAGAAACCATTTGCTTGAGCTTAATGAATTATTACATGATGCATACTTGAAGAATAATGAGGATATTCATAAGCTCACAAGTCAAAATGAGCAACTTCTTGAAAAGTTGCAAGATACTTGTTTTTCCTCCTATGTTTCAGATTGTCAAATGGTAGATTATTTGGAGGATTCTCATGACATGGTGGATCATGAGAAATGTGGGAATTTGAATGTGCTTAATGTGTTTGAAGATGAACTTGAAGAGATCCAAACACTTGATGTGGTGGAAGAGGAACTCGAATTGTTTCTTGATGAAGGTTATGCAATTTTTAAAGAAGAGCATAATTCCTCTATATTGGAACCAATCTATGACAAAGGTTTCCCACTTTTGAAGGAGCTGCATGATACTACCCACATGGATCATTTCCATGATGAAAATTCTGCACTTTTTGATCATTTGGGTGAGTTAGTTCATTCTCCTACATCCTCCAATTCCATGTTTTGCAGTGTCAGTCTCAATGAAGTATGGGTGAAAGGGTTCTTTTTTATGGTGCCACATGAGGAGTATGGAACTCCTAGATTTACCTTTTATGATGACATGGTTGGAGCACATTCTTCTTCACATTTGAAGCAACATTATTTGTCACTTTATGATAATGCAAATCTACATGGATACACCTATGATATGCATTTGAGTCACTTGAAGACTCGTGGTTTTTCTTGCTCAACACTTGATTCATTTGATGTTGGAGGAACTTCATCCAACACTTGGGAGAATAGATTTATGATTGGAGAACATTTTTGTTGGCAGCCACATACTTTGTTATATTTTTATGATTCTCACATTCATGGATGTATGGGTGAGACTTCTCTGAGTCATTTGAAGTCTCCTTGTTTTTTCTGCTCATTATTTGGTTCAGATTTTAGTGGAGATTCTTCATTCACTTCTTGGATGAAAAAATACATGGTTGAATATTTTGATGCATATCACATCCTTTTGGAGCAGCATTATAGGACATGGGATCCTCACCTATGTCATTGGAGCAGATTTGATTGGTCACTTGAAGCTTGTATGCACTTGGAAAATGGTGGTCTACTTGCTTGGAGGTATAAGCACTTTCATGACTCTTTGATGAAGCATATCCTTGATGTACATTTTCATTATGTTGTTATGTGCTTTGATGATATATATTTGGTACTCATGATGTTTGGAAGGATGCATACAAGAAAATGGGATCCAGGAATCCTCTTAACTAATGGTGTGGGTTGGAGAGCACTCTTAATTATTGGGGTGCAATACAAGCAATGGGACCCTGGAATAATTTTTATCTCATTGGTTTCATATTTTTTGGGGAAGCAAGCAGTATGGGAGATGGATTCCCCACTTAATAAAGTGATTTTAATCAGAGTAGTGCAGCAGCAAGCATGGTGATTCCTCTCTAAAATCTTCATGGAAACTCAAAGACTCAAGGTTGGGCAATTCAATGGCAACTTCAAAGAATTATACAGAAAGCAGGTTCTTCAACACCCACATTTAAAATTGATTGAGGAAGGGAGGATTTGTCATGTCCCAAATTTGGTATTGGGTCACAATGGCCTAATCACATTGGCCCTATTCATGAGAGTTTGTCAAATTGATGCTAAAGGTCAAATAATTGCCAAGGAGGAAAATGACTAGTTTCCTAGGTTTGGGGTGGAAGCTTTGGGATTTGGAATAATGGGGATAATAAATGATGTTTGAACATTAGAATGGCATAAATATTTAATAAAGGAGCTAAATAAATATATACAAGTGAAAATCAAAGTGGCATTTCATCATGAAGACACATGGAGGAAGTGGGACCCACATATGGCTAGATTTCCCCACTACATTTGGCATCATTCTCTCACCAATTCGAATTCAAGGTGAATGGTAACATACTTGGGGGAGTCCAAAAGGTATTATTCATTGCATGACTCATCCAAGGTCGAAATATAGAGGAAGAGTAACTCCCATGGAAGAGGAAGAGGCAATTTGGAGCTAGTGAGACACTTGGGCTAGATTCCCTAGCTCTATGACAACAATGATGAAGATGCTATGACACCTATGACACAAATCAGACCTGAAGGCTGACATATGACATATATGACATGTCAGGGCTAAAAATAGACTCCAAGAGGGCACTCAAGGGTGTCAGGGCAGCTAAGATGCTTCCACATGTGATTTGGTGGAAGTGGGAGACTACGAATTGTTGTACAAGTGGCGTTCTTTGGAATCTCTTCCCAACATGAGTTGGCATGAGTCTCTTGGAAGGAATTCGACCCATGGAGGACATTAGAAGTTTATAAATGTCAATAACAAAGAATGAAACCAGCTTTTGATCATTTGTAGAATTTGCAATTGCATTTGTGAAGAGGGAGAGCTAGTGGATGACTAGTTTCTTGCCTTAGCCAATTTCGAGGGTGAAAGATTCCCATCCAAGTTGGTAATTGGAAAGGCCATTCAGACCTTTCATTTGGAGCTTTAATGGAGTCTTTATTTGCAGGTGTAAGCTACAGGGAAGCTCATGGTTTCTTCTATTGCAGCTCACTCCTTCAACCATTTCCAGTTTTGATGGCATATTCTTGATCCTTGAGGGAGGGCGTTTTTGGTGAGCTATTGTACTCTTTGGGGAAGCTTTTAATGCCCCATTTCTTTTTAAATATGAATTAAATACTCTGTTCTTCATTTCCAAAAAGTTTCAGGTCGAAATTCCAAGTATAAATGTATAAATCTCATTTTTAATGGAAGAACAATGCCATTTCCCCACTACTTTGTTGTGAGCCAATGTATTGATGATGATTTCGAATGAATGGATGATTCTCTGATATATTTGTGATCAATATACTGCCATGGATGTCTTCTACAAGTTTCATGTACTGTACTTGAGCATTTGAAGCATTTTTACTCAGTTTAGTTGTTTTGGGAGGTGAAATAGTGCCATTTCCCCAAGGGTCGAATTGGGGATTTTTGCAGTTGAATGGGAGAGGGTGAGAAAAGTTGTAATAATCCATTAATGGTGCATATGAGACTTTGATAAAATAATTAATACATTACATACCTCTGTTCATAAATTTGAGTGGGTTTGGAGGCA
Source organism: Larix kaempferi (assembly GCA_027924585.1). NCBI lineage: Eukaryota > Viridiplantae > Streptophyta > Pinopsida > Pinales > Pinaceae > Larix > Larix kaempferi. The sequence continues at coordinate 13,777,233 of BSBM01000138.1, read as the reverse complement.
TTTGGGAAGCCATTTTCAGTACTTACCCCAGGGAGATTTGAACCCCAAAATACTAGTAAAATTGCATAATTGGTCCAGAATATTAAGAGAGTTTGCAGAGGTCTTTTGGTGGACATATTTCATCCATAAACATCATATTCAAGTTCTAATATCATTCATACACCTTCCTTGAATATTTGAAGGCATTTGGAGTCAATTTGAGACCTAGAGGCCAATACTAGTCAAAGGAAAATCACTAGTAAAGTTACCTACATTGATCAGAATTGAAAGAGGATTTGCAGAAGTATTTTAAAGGTCCAAAGGCATCTCTGAAACACATATTTATGTTCTAATATCATTCATATACCTTCTCAGAAGATTTGGGATCATTTGGGGCAAATTTGGGACCTAGAGATCAAAACTAGTCAAAGGTCGAACTAGGGAAAAAAAGTGGAAAATTGTAATTTTAATAAAATTCCTAATAAGGGACATTACAGGTGCCTAGCCTCTCTGTTCTTTCACTTGAATATGCCCAGCATTTTGTTTTGCAGATTCGCCGAGGCAATTATTCTCTTCTTCTTCTTTTTTGCTATTCACAGAGCACAGGTGTAACGCAATTCAAAGAGCTACAAAGTATGGAAACATTGGTATCTTTTATTAGTTGCAAGGAGATTTTTTTAGCTTGCAAATATTCATAGAACCCTGTTTTCCGCACGGTATGGTTGGGTTCCCTCAAGTGGTTTATTTCCTGAACATACAGATCGTTCATCCCTTCTCATCATGTAAACAATGGATGCCTTGAACAAGCATCACTTGGACCCATAGAGAATGAAATCGGCATTGCATTCACACACTTTATTCTTGGAAAACTTAGCTTTTGCATTTTAATTTTTTTTACTAGTAGTTGTGTTATTGAAGTTATATTTATTGGGTCTCTGGTAGAAATTTTATGTAGTAAAAATCCAAAATTTTCCATGTTGGAGGTGTTTTCCAACTACTTTACAAGTGTAATGTGATATAATCCAATTCACTCTACAATTAGAATTTTGCAGATGGAGCAGGAGATGGAAGACATCAAGGAAAGTGATTCCTCACAACAAGGAGAAAAGGCAAGTGGAAAGGTAAATGTGTCAAGGATGTGTCAGAAGGGAATGGGTGGCAGGGAGTCAATTCTGCCATCGGGTATCCAATAGCAGATCATATTTTGGATCTCAAATTGCTACTTTATTGCATCATCCATGTTTAACCTAGATTAACCTAGGTGATAATTAAAGGTAGCGTGCTCGGGTCCCTGAATCTAATCAAGTTTCAAAGAGAGTGTGAGGAAGTAAACACCACGGTTTTGATTTTTGCTCAAGGGCCTGTTTCATATCTGAAGGTGGTGGCAGCTGATTTAAGGCGGACAGCTGTATCGTAAGCAGTGTATAGAGGCGTGAAAAGAAAAAAATGGAAGCTATGGGCGCTTGTAAGATCGTTGCAGGAATTTGCCAAGGATAACGTGAGCCTTGTCAGAAGATGCCACAAGCCTGATGTAAAACCCAAATCCATTTCTAGGGTCATTTTTACAGTTTGTTATTATGTATTATGTATTATAATTGGAAGTTTGTGTAAAATGTAGGGCAGTTTTGAACAGACGTTGAATATCCAACTAGCTTTACGTAATATAGTTTTGAATTGGATACACTACGAGAAGTAGCCGTAAGTCCTTAGGAAGACATCAAAAACCAGAACATTTCATATAAATATCCATGCTTTGACCATTTCTAGTGGAGAATTTAATAACACGCATTCATTGTTATGTTATATAATATTTTAGCCAGTGCAGCAAATGTTGTTTATTTTGGTAACTTAAAATAAGTTGTATGATAAAAAATGAATATGTTAAAAAGAACGGTGAGAAGGCAATTGGTTTTCCTCTCAATTGTGTTTTCAAATTAGCCTAGAAAACAGTCACTGCCCTCACAGCTAATAGTGGTTAAATGAATTCTAATCGAACGCCAGACCGCCACTATGTTATTAGAAATAATTATTGGTTCTAATAATTCTTGAACAATTGACGATCACAATATACTCTCACCATGAAAATGTTGATCTGGAGTGCAATAAATTATCATAATAATCACACACAAAAAATTACGTGGCAAAGCCATTTGATCATCGACGTGACTGTTAACAACTACATTCATATTGCTTTAAACGTCAAAATCATATCGTAAGCTCCGGTCAGTTGGCCAATTCATTACACACGTAGCATATCTTCATATGAGTTTTAATACAAAATTGCTTACTAGAGGTTCTAACAAACGTCCAACCTATCTTATGCTTGTGAGCCACTCACCTCTATATCCTTTGAAAGAAATTGTTTAGATTAGATGGTAGAGAAGCCATAATTTATCACATATTGTAACTTGCAAAGAAATTCACATGTCCCGTTTATCAATGGTTCAAATCGCTTCAAGGAAACCGTGACAACGTTTATGGATGTAAAAGCCTTAGTTATAAAAACATGTAGCCTCTTAAAATGTGGATCCACCACCAACCTTTGCCTCACCTCATTTCACTCGTAGGATCCTCGGGTGGGGAGATTGACTCTTAAAATCTTCCACTTCCAACCCTTTATCTTCCAACCTCTTCTTCTCTATTCCTTAACCTACTTCACCATAGATAGAGAAGTGAACTTTAATTGATCTTGAAAGAAGGATATTTATAAGATTTTGAAGCAAAATTAATTCAAATAAATCATTGGTGTGTCTTTAATTTAATGGGATGTTTTTGTGCAATACCATGTATAACCAGCCCTTGAGTAATAAGGATGGAAAGGGGTATTATGTTATAAAGACTTTGAGTATAGCATTCAAATAATAAAAAGATGTGAACATTTATATTATTAGATATGAAAGGGTTATTCACCTTAAATTCCTTACTTTAATGATAAGTTTAATTTTTCTTAAGATAGTAAATATATTAATTGAAGTTATAAGAATGTTGGTTATCTTGAAGTGTAAGGAAATCTTAATCTTGTTGGCTCAATGTTGTTGTAGAAATATATGGGCAAGGAGATGGAGATGTTTATTTAATATATGACAAAACACTCTTTTAGCCCATGGGAGAGCTTTGAAACTCTCAATTGAAGAGTTTGAGAATATTTAATAAGCTAAGTGGTAAGTATAATGTTGATGATGGCTTAGACTCTAACATAAGAAGAAAACATGGCACTACCTATAAGTAAGGTATTAAGAAATGACTATCTTTCCCTTGATGATGGTTATTTAGTTAAAAATGAAGTTATTACTAAGACTCTATGAGCATTGATGAACAAAATTTTGGCTTTAGTTGCATTGGCTTTGGTGGTGGTGGTGGAGTAGCTAATTAAACTAGTGAGCATGCCTCAAGTGAATCCAATCATAAACTAAAAGAAGGCGTGGAGGATTACAATAACTCTTAAGGACTGAATACCTATTTGCTTTGTAAATGATCATTAGTCGTGAAAATTGTTAGTAGAACTTATGGGGAAAATGAATATCTTTATCCTTCTAGTACTAAAGCTCCATTGGGAGTCTTTGAACATGTGAGTTCACAAATATACAATAGATATGCCAGTCCCACATATCCGTAATACAGAGATTCTTTTGTTCAACCAATGGGATACAAAAATGGTAAGGAACTTTTGAACTTATTGTTCTTTATTGAAAACACATCAGAAATGGACATGAGACCTTAGTGGTCATTCGGAGTTGGCAAGATTAGTATACAAATTTGAGCGTGGGATTTTGTATTTTCAACAGGGATCCTAGGTTGACCTGGTTTGGGATTAAGTTATCTTTAAGAGATTCTTATAACACACAAAAGTTTTAAAAAAATGAAAAATGAAATAACTATAATCAAGGCCACTCAATTATTCGATTAAGGAAACATTGTTAAGAGAAGAAAAGTATTACAAATTACTCCGATAAAAAGCTTTTTCCACATGAGATTTTTCCACTTAGTTGAAAGTATTCTTAAGGGAAGTTCACGTTGTTATCATTCTCACTTTTCAAAAGTGGTATTTTTCATTTATGTATGAAATAACCATTGAATATTCATGTTCTTTAGAAAAATACGTCTTACATTTCGAGGAATAGATTATTAAATATTTATAGTTGTTGGTTAAGCTATGAAAACAATGCACAACATGAGTTGCATGTTTCCTAGTTGAGGGAGTTACAATGCCATTCTAGTATTCAACTTTTTATGTACTAGTAGGTATAATAGTTAAGCTAATTGATGCACTAGTAACGTTAGGATAGATGCCATTAATCACGTATTGTCGAATTTTACTCTTTGAAGGAGAATGCATAGCTCTAGTTAAGATAATTGAGGATTAATTGAATTTTTTATTAAAAAATATATGAAAACTTTCTATCCGGCAAATTAAAACCATCCCACAAATTATTGTTCATGGCATTCAAGGTATTTCATGTGGTGAACCCTTTTGTAGAGACACCCTATATTGGAAAACTTAATCATATTCAAAAACTAGTGGAGTGCTTAATGATCATTCTATGGCATTAGAGGTGATATACCATAAGTAATATTGATTATTCATGCATACTAGTAAAATTGGTTAGAATTGATTAATCATATTGTGAATTTTCATGATGGCTATGTGCCGAGACTATTATCACCTTCATAAGGTTCTAAACACTTATGTATTTAACATATGATGCTAAATGATGTGATGGTACAACATGATGATTTCATGTAATGCTTTTATTTTCTAGTATGTGAGCATGTTTATGATGGGGACACTTATTGTTATAATTGGCAGAATGATGATTTCATGGGAGAATTTTGTTTTCTAGTATTTAGGAATGGTTGATCAGGATAATGTTTTATATGGCTCATTATACGCTATTGATCTTGTTAATGTTTATTATGTTATTCCCACATATAATATGGATTAAATTATCATGCCCACGTTATTATGTTGTTTCAGGGTATGCTATAGATTGAATTGATTGTGTTGATGTTTATTATGTGGATTCATCACATGCTTTGTATTGATTGATCAGAGTGGCAATTAATATGTCCTTGATTAAGATGCCATGATTAATGAATGAATGAGTGTTATGAAATCTTTATTTAATAATATAGATTGGGATTATTGAGAGGGCATTATGGAAATGATTTATGAATCACTAGGATATATGTTTTATGAGGTTAATAATATATGATAACATTATGTTTCATGATGCCATGTAGTAGCATGCATATGCTTCACATTCATGGTGATGATGTTATGCTTTCATGTTAAGATGAAATCGCATGCGGTTCCTCATATTCAGAATATTGATGTATGTTTACGTGATGGCATATGATACCATGCAGATCATGGTTATTCTTGTAGATGTTATGTTACTTAATAGCATGATGTAACATGAGGTTCTTTGATACTTATGAAGATGGTATATTCTCATAAGGGTGTGTGAAACATGCAGATTTTATTATGGTGTTAATAGTACATAAATGTTACATACATGACTAATTCTATGATGGCATGAGGAGAAGAAGTGTTATAGGAATGCCACTCTGGGGCCTTCATGGTTGACTCATTCTAGATGCCACGATATGGTGGGGACCCATAACCACATGGGATTTATGGGTTGGGAAACCAAATCACTTAGTAATACCTTGCTAGCAGTTCCTTTCCTTAATTTATACAATTATCTAAAGTCCATGACTTGAGGTATCTCGGCAAGGGGATGTATATGGAGAAGGAATTTCCATGCCTAGGGTTGATTGCCCGTTAGGGAGTTGTGGAGGAATTTGGGCCAACTTTTCGAGATGCTTGGTGTACGTAAGTTGATGTACAAGACTAGATGCTTAGTGGATCCATAGGAGTTCTTAGGGTATATATCCCAACGAAGATCGGAAGGCCTTAAGCCTTCTCATGATGCCCGAATTCAAAAAAGAGTAAGGAGCATGCTTGCAACTTCTCATATCTATGATGAGACTTCTCATGCTCGTTGCGGTCACACCATGTTGGGTGGCCTGTGTACTAGTTATAGGAGAGGGCCCGGGCAATGGCGAGTGGGACCATTCGAAGTATTGGGAGTGTTTGGAGGTTGATCGGATTGTATGATTTTTGGGAGAGGGTGTGTAAGGGATAAAGTGGAAGTAATATAGTTAGTCAGAAAGCTTGCAACAACAACTTTAGTTCCAATTTCCTTGAAGGGGGGGAGTATGTAATTCCCTCTGTCACTTATTGCATTAGTACTAGGGGGCATGTCGAGGTTATAGTGTAGGTATGGTACCTACTAGTGATGGCCACACTAGTAGATCATATCCATGCACAATAGTATTAGACTATGTAGGCTTATAGTAATAATATTATAAGGTCATGGGATTCATAAGAAAATAAATCTATATTAAAATCTTAACTAATGATGGCTTAGGCTAAGATGGGGATTGGATAAGAGGAAATAATAAAATACATACATAATGATATATTTATTTATTTAGGGGATTGTTGCATGGGAATATTTGCATGAGAACATGTGTCCCTCCAAGTGGAGCTTTTTAAAAAAATCTTAAATAGGATGAGGGAGAAGGTAAAGGGGATTTTTCCATCTTATTTCCCTTTTGGGGAGTAGTATGGGGGGTTTGGAGGCTGAGGGTAGTGTAAGATTTGGTGGTATGATATGCATTGGAGGAGGTATGGATGGCTGGGTATTACTGAGTGAGGCCTCGGGGGATCTTAGTTAATTACTGAGCGGTTGGTTGGGAGGACAGTGGTTTCTCCACACATAGTTTCTGGAGGAGATTCAGATGATAGGAATTATGGTGGAGTATCAAGTAAAGTCATAAGTTAAATATTATGCTCGGGTATGTATTTTGTTGTCCTTTATCTGCTATTGATGGAAGTGCTTGCATTTTTTTTAAGAAATAATTGGGGTTTCTGTTAATTTAATTGTGCTAGTTTATTAATTACATTTTTCCAATTTTGAGCATTATAGAATCAGTTCCTTATCTAAAACAAAAGTATCAGTGTCATGGTGTCTTTTTGTTCCATGTAGAGAAGCTTTAGCTACCACGACCTCTCTCTAGGAATGTCTTATATCCATTTCTTCTACTCTATCCCTTAAGAAAGGAGTGGATTCTGCATTCAGAACTTGTTGGCCTTGATCTACCTCATTCTCATCAAGGTCAATCTTTGAACTTGATTCCTCTAGAAAATGCCATCTCTTTGGTCTTGTTTTGTTTATTTTTTTCCTAAGAGGATGAGCTCAAGCATGTGGACAAGTAATTTGTAAATGTCTTGGTAAATGACATATCTTGCATCTAAAAGTTGTGTTCTCATAATCCAAAACCTATGTGTATTTAAAATCCTTCCAGATTTATCAAGAAGACCTTTACTAAGGTCAATCTTAACACAAATACATGCATTTGTGCATAAACCCACAACAACTCCTCTTAGGATATGATTTTATGTAACTAGACAAAGCATTCCCAATATCCTCAAAAACTAAGATATACTAGAAATGTCAAATTGGGGAGACAAACCCACCCTAACATTCGAGTAACTGGCATATTGTTTGGGTCAAACTCATAGAACCAAGGAGTTATAAAGAGACTTGTACTTCCCCAAAACCAGGGTCCATCCTCAAACTCTTTTTGGTAATCAACATGATCAAGAATTTAACAATGAAAAAAAGTTTGGATCTAAAAAAAAATTCACATTTCATGGTCCAAGTTGAAAGAATCCACTAAAACAGTGTTGATGTAGGGGACCAGTACCCATTAAATCTATATATATAATCGAATATTTTTCATATAATGAATGTATTTAGGTTACCATTAGTGTTGTGATCCTCATTGATGACACATTTTCATTATGTTCAACTATATAAGCACTATAAATAGGAGAATCCTTCAAATATTTGGGATCGGTAGAGTTGTTCTTTAGAACATCCTTAAATGACATAGATTTGGAGGTTGTAGGCATCCTTGAACCCATAGATCCACCATGTAATTGTAGCACCAAATCAATGATGGAATCATTTCCTATATTGTATACAGACAGTATCATGTGATCTTCAATTTGTTTACCTCCATATATTAAACATTGTTTTTCCACATGACTTCCTTGTGCTCATGTCGATTTCTGTTTTAAATCGAACACAAAATATATAAAACTCATCGAAAAATAGATAGTTTTTCTTAAGAGTGACCTAACCATAATATGAAATGATTCCTTCCTTTCTTCCAAAACACTAAAATCCTTGTTTATTGAATTTTCAACAAACACTTTACTAACAAATAGTTTATCAAGAACATGCCATGTATCTTGAATATGTTAGCACTCTTTGTATGTATACATTTTATCAAATAGATTGTGTGCTCCTTAATTCCTTGGCCAAACATTTTCCAAACAAAGTGAGTGATCAAGTGTTTATCCAACCAAATGAGGGCCATCTTTACAACATCCTAACCTCCAACCAGAATCCTAACCAACTCTGTTTTAAAACTATGGACATTAGTAGGCACATTAGAAATGTTGCTTCCACCATGATTCTTGGGCTTCGCATAAACAATACCCTTAGGTGTGTTGGAATATTCTAACCATCTCATCTTGGTTTTGCATGCATTCCATGCAGCACCCCATGTTGGCAGGCGGTTTGGCAAGGAAGAATCGCAGCATCAACGATGCTGCGACACGTCAGACGAAGTCGCGGCTCAAGTATTTTATGTATTTTTGGGTCAATTGTACCGCGGAATGTGGGTTTTGGGTCATTTGGACCACATATCATGTAATGTTGAGTCAGCTATACCGCAGAATACGGGTTTTTGGTCGTTTTTGGGTCATTTGTCCATAGTGTCAGTTAGGAAGTCGGTAGTAAGTGGACAAGAGTTGTAAGGCGGAAGCCTATATATAGATAAGAATTGTAAGTGTGGAGGGAGAGAGCGAAGAGAATGTGAAGAGAGATATAATTTAGGAAAGAGCAATGCGAAGCTTTATTGTATGATTCTCAGGTATGTTTTGATGTCAAGAGTCATTGCGGAGATCTAGTGGTTGCAGAGGCATTATATCTGGGTTAACAATGATAATATGATAAAGCTATTTTGGTGCAATCTCTGTGTTCAATTCGTTCTGTTATGATAATGTGATATTGCAGTATACACATAATTTCATGCTTCTTTGATGCGATACTTGCTTTACAATTACTGTTGTTGCAATGATGAATGTTTGGGTTGAATATTGCTTTACTACTATGTTTCATACTTAAAGATCTATGTCGATGTATTACAATAAGTTTAAGTATCATAGCCGCAACCATCCTCCTCCGCTCGGCGGAAACATGGTTCCGTCTGCTCTTCCTGGATGCCTCGGGTGAGACCTCATCTGCTCTGCAAGTGTTGCTGGGCGGGATAAACCCTGTCCGGGCCAGTGCTCAGGAAGACTGCGGTATGTGTCAACAGTGAGTGGGACCCCTGTCGACCGGCGTCGCGCTAACAAATGGTTCCGTTTCCGGGACCGTGTACGGAGTGAAAGGAGGACATGTTGTGGCACCCGATGAAACCGGAGATCCAAGAATGGTTCGATCACAAGCTGCAAAAATTCGCTGAAGAGGAAAGCAGGAACACTCGATTAACGACAGATCAGTGAGTGGATAGATACATTCACGACGGTCTGCACGAATGGTTCTTCTGTGAATTTTCGATCCTATTGTTCGAATGGCTGGAAAAGTTGACCTTCCAAAAGAGGAACTTCCAAGGTGGTGAACCGACAACCTGGACCCCTGAATTGATTCAGGAACTGCAGGAAGTTGATAATAAAGCATCGAGGGCTGTCGAAGTGTGGTTCGATAGCATCTTGGAAGGCTACATCACAAAGTTTGCGGTTGATACTCAGAATTCCTATAGTGAAGCCGAAAGATATTTTTTCCGCGAACCTCGGGGCAGGTTTTTACTGTCGCTTCAACTGTCGATCAAGATGCTTATTTGCGAGAAGGGTATATTGAAGATGCATCTTGATCAGTAGATAGCCTGGTGGGTGGAGGCCGTGGGTACCGTGATTGTTGGGGGGCGGTACATGCAATGGTAAGGGGTAGATGGGTGCAGGTCATGATTAGACTGTGAGTGAAGCCGAGGAAGAAAGTGGTCTTACGAGGGGAGGAGCGAGGTTCTGATAGGAAAAGAGGCAAAGGACGGGAGAAGGTCCTACTGCGGTCGAACCGCAAGACCGTGAAGGAAGGCCACACGGGACGAAGCAACCTCACAGTCCTGACAAGGACAACCAGGCTACGCCTAGGATAGAGGCAGGACCAAACCCCGTCACCAACATACCCACACCTCCACTCACTATCTCTCAGATAGCAAGAAATACCACTTCGACACTGCCAAGTTCGTCAATTCCACAAAAGTTAATTGGTAGTAGTAGAGCGAAAGGAGGAAGGAAGCCCAGAATGGCGGGCGATGATGCTAAGTTACCATTGTTCCACGAAAGTGTGACAGACAACCCAGAACAGTATTGGTTTTTGTGTGAAGCGGTCTAGACCATGAAACAGATCATTGATGTTGATGCTAAGAAAGGATAGTTAGCCACGACTCTGCGAGGTCATGCATTAGATTGGTTCATGAAGTTTGTTCTATTCCCTATGGGAGCCCCAGAGAAGTCACTGGATGAGATTCGGGATGGGCTGATTGTTGAATTTAGAATGCCCAAGTCCGAGGCTCAATACATTATAGAAATGAAGGAAATTAAGTAGTATCCCAATGAGACGGTATGGGATTTCGACCAGCGCTTCAAGACGTTGATGGCAAAGGTTAGTTTTGATATGAGCATCGTCCAACATAAAGAATGGTTCATCGCGGCACTACTACCCCTCATTCGGCTTCCGTTGATGCAACAAAACATCTCGATGCCCAGTGAAGCTCTAGAGATTGCAATGCGATTGGAGGCATCGCCAATTGGAGATAATGCAGTCGGGATGTCGCAGATACAGACATAGCTTGCTAACTTGACTATACAGCTGCAAGATTTGAAGAAAAACAAGGACCAACGCGATGAAGTGTGGTGTACACGATGCCGGGGGGAAAGGCATATGAAGGACAATTTCCTGGATTTTCATAATTATTTGGTGTCAGGTGCACCGAACCTATTGAATGGCGGAAACATGTCGTGGTGTGGCGTTTTCCAGGTATTTGGGAACAATCACGATAATTTCCCTTATATGCAAAAAATGGTCACAACCCCGAGAAATCTTTATTGCACATTTTGCAAGTCGGTGGATCACGATGACAAATATTGTTGTGCATATGGGTTGTTACAAGAAAGAATGTATGATGCATTCTATGTCAAGGACGATCAGCGTACCGTACAACAATCGCAACCGCAGCCGCAGGTAGCCCAGCCGCTACCTCAACCTCAGATGCAGTTTGTACCGCAGCAGCAATCACCGCAATATGCTCCAATGCAAATGGCTCCACAACAGCCACAATATGTACAGCAACCGCAGTATGCACCACAAGGGCAAGGGATGCAACCGGCACCGATGCAGCAACAGTTTAACCAACCATAGTACCAGCAGTAGGGAGGATTCCGGGGAGAATACCAGGGAGGACGTGGCGGAGGATTTGGTCGCGAAGGAAAATGAGGTGGTCGCGGACATGTTCAGTGTTATCACTGTGCGGTATGGGGACACTATCAGCGAGACTGCCCACTGCTGCAGAACCAGTGTACGTTCTGTTTTGTTAACAATCATACGGTTGAGAATTGTCCACAGTTGATTGCATGATGGCAGGCAGGGAACACCCCAGTTGCAGGCACAGCCCCAGGCACAGCATCCCACTCAGAACCAACTACAGCAACCATTGCAGAACTAGAATCCGCGACCGAATCAGAACATGAATCAAAATCAACCAGGGAACGTACCAACAAATTAGCAGCAGGGTGCAAACATCGCGACAATTTCTGTAGAACCACGACCGCAAGATGCTTCCGTTGCTGTGGTTACCCAAGGAGGAAAGACAACTGGAGAAGACAGCTCAACGATCCGGTTAGCTGGACAAAAGAAGGTCTCATTCGATATTGATGCAGAACGGAAGACGTTTCTTCAAGCACGACGGGCCTTAGGGGATGCCTGAGGTAAGGCCATCATGTGTGGCATGCCCTCTACTTTTGATGTTACTTCGGCAGTTAACCCGTTGCGGCGGTCCAGCACACTTAGAGCATTTTTGGAACATTGTTTGTCCCTGGCGAAGGATCCCGACGCTCTTGCTGCAATTGAAGTCTTGTTGCGATGACCGTCCCAGGATCGACAAGAGCTCGCAGTTAATTCCTTGCAACGACGAAAGACGGGTAAGGAGATGCGGATGAATATTCAAATTGGAGACTATGATGTTGATTTAGTTATTCTGGATCTTGGTTCGGATGTCAACATCTTGACCAAGCAGGATTGGCTTCTATGGGGAGCCCCCCATTGAGCTGGTCTCTTGTACAGCTTCGATTGGATAACCACGCGAAAGTAACACCCATTGGGCGAGTTCCGCGGCTAGTAGTAGATATCGAGGGTATGAAAACCTACGCCGATTTTGATGTCATAGAGGTTGTCGAAAGCGGTAGCTCTTATCCCACATTGTTGGGGATTGGATGGGCCAATGATAGTGGAGCTGTCATCAACTTCAAGCACTGTATGATGACTTTCGAAAATCGTGATCTCCGAGTTAACGCCCCGTTGGATCCGCCTGAAGGATGCCGCTACATAAGGCCAGTGAAGGACAACGATCCCGGCGGATGGGACCATGCATTCAATATTTCTGAGGATTATATGCATCTAACTGCCAACGGTGAGCTAGGATGGCGCAGTGACAGTTCTGCGTCTTCCGACTTTGACGATGCGCTAGAATATTGGCAGAACCGCTTGCACGAAGTGTCACTCCATAAGTGCGGGTTGGTCACACATTCATTATGCCGTGTCGCAACTAAAACGGTGACACTACCAATATATGAAGGACTACCCTGCTTATCTGACTTTCTGATGGAGTTCAAAGAAAGATTTTTTGAACCACAACGCTTGCTGGCATTGAATGAAGCATTGAAGGTTGCTCCAGCACAGTGGTGGGCGACACATAAGGCATCGATTAATGGATGGTCGAAATGTCGAAGATTGCTGATGGTACATTTTGGCGACACTGAGATTTACCACACTGGGAAGTATGATGGGCGGACCGATCCTGGTGGTCACTTGATTGCATGTCAATGGTTATGGGTATCGCAACCAAAAGACGAGTGGGTCCATGCTTTTATCCATACTTTGGATGAGATGCCACGCTCATGGTATACTGCCGCTGAGTTGCGATGGGAAATATGTACTTGGCTGGCTCACAGTGTGTTTTACCCATACATTCAGTTTCGCGGATGCCGATCCAGAGGTTAATAATGCATTACAACTCATCTATGATGTAATTCTGCAGATTGTCCCAGTAGCATACCCTGTGGATCCACACATGCACTGCCAGATGCAGTCTCTCATGCAGTGTTTCAATATCAATGGTGGGCCAGAAGATGGGGATGATCCACGGAATGTAAATATCCCAGAATCAGAAGGAATTCATTCTGTGATACCACCTGATGCGCCAAGCGACCCGATCAATCAGCCGCTGAGGATCCACAAGATTAACATTGGGATAGAGGACACTCCGAAGTTTGCAAATGTCGGGGATTACTGGGATGATGAACTGATTAGCAAGGTCACTGATATGCTTCACGAATTTCAGGATCTATTTTCGACAAAGTTTTCCAACATGAAAGGGATCTTGGGAGACTTAGGAGAAATGAAGATTCCATTAAAACCAGATGCTAAGCCGATCCGGCAGCGACCCTATCGATTGAATCCGTGACATAAGGAGTGGGTCAAGGCTAAGCTGGATCGAATGTTGCACACCGGTATTATTGAACCAGTTGAAGAGTCAGAATGGATTAGTCCTATGGTGGTGCAGGATAAGAAGACTGGTGAAGTGCGCATTTGCGTTGATCTCAGGAAGCTAAATGATGCATGTTTTCCCAATCCGTTCCCCACTCCATTTACTGATGAAGTGCTTGAAGGTGTGGGTGGCCAGGAGATGTACTCCTTCACAAACAGATTCTCTGGCTATCATCAGATCTGGATTGCTAAAGAAGATCACCATAAGACAACTTTCGTTACTGAATGGGGTTGTTTTCAATACACTGTAATGCCGTTTGGTTTGAAGAACGCACCTGCGATATTTTCGCGGGTTGTCGTTGCTGCATTTAAAGACTTCATTCATAAATTTTTACAGGTATACATGGACGATTGGACGTTCTATGGTTTGGTCTGTGATCATTTGGTGAATCTACGGTTGATGCTTGAGTGTTGCCGACAGCACCAGATATCGCTGAATCTGAAGAAATGCATCTTTTGTGCACCATTTGGGATTTTGCTTGGCCATATTGTGTGTAAGCAAGGGTTTTTGGTGGATCCAGCTAAGATTGCGCTCATTTTGAGTTTACAACCACCAACCACTATTAAGCAGTTGCAGGCGACTCTGGGACATACGGGGTATTATCGCAAGTTCATCCGGGGTTATGCTGCGATTACTGCCCCTATGGAGAAGTTGTTGAATAAGGATGCGGCATTTCAGTGGAGTCCGGAATGTCAGGCTAGCTTTGAAACACTGAAGGCGAAGATGGCATCGGCCCCAATATTGGTCTTTCCAGACTGGAGTAAGGAATTCCATGTCCATGTTGATGCCTCATCGATTGCGTTGGGTGTCGTATTGGCTCAACCAGAAGAAGGTGACCTTGATCATCCTATTGCCTTTTCCAGTCAGAAGTTGTCTTCTGCCGGAATAAATTACACTACCACTGAACGGGAAGGTCTGGCAATGGTCTACGCGATGCAGAAGTTCAGGCACTATTTATTGGGTGGGCATTTTAAAATGTTCACTGACCATTCCGCGTTGAAATAACTAGTTAATAAGCCTGTGTTGGGGGGGATGATCTATTGTTGGCTACTTCTTTTTCAGGAGTTCGATTTTGAAGTCATTGTGAAGCCAGGCCGATTGAATGCCGGTCCTGATCATCTCTCACGGATCGATACAGGAGAAGAGCCGACCAACATTGAAGATGGGTTACCAGATGCTCCACTGTTTCGGATTGAGGTCGCAGATGGCTACTTTGTGGAAATCATCCAGTTTCTGACAATGGGTACTGCACCAGATGAATTCACCACCAGTCATAAGAAGAAGTTGTTAGTCAAAGCTATATACTTCCAGCTCATTGCAGGAGAATTATACAAAATGGGGGCTGATGAGGTATTGCACAGATGTGTCTTGCCGCATGAGCAATCGCAGATATTAGCAAAAGCACATGGAGGAGTAGTCGGAGGACACTATGGCGGCAGGGCGACTGCTAGAAAAATACTGTGTGTTGGGATATGGTGGCCCACACTACATAATGATGCAACAGACTATGCGCGGTCCTATGATGTCTGTCAGCGAACTGGAAAACCATCCCAATGCGATGAGATGTCATTGATGCCCCAGTTGACATTACAGCCGTTTGACAAATGGGTGGTGGATTTTGTAGGACCGATCAATCCACCGGGGAAGCGCACGAGTGCACGCTATATTATCACCGCGACAGAATATTTGACTCGATGGGAAGAAGCTGCACCAGTCGTTGATTGCTCCGCAACCACAGCCGCGCGGTTTCTCTTTGACCACATTATCACTCGCTTTAGCTACCCCAAGATATTTTTGAGCGATCAAGGAAGCCACTTTCTTAATCGCACCATCAATGCATTGACGGAGGAGCACAGCATAAGAAGAGTACACCCTATCGTCCCCAAACGAATGGCACAGTAGGGGCTTTCAATAAGGTATTAAAGCATACATTGACAAAGGTGTGTAACGTGAACCGCGATGACTGGGATCTCAAAATCCTAGCAGTATTGTGGGCATATCGCACCACATGCAAACGGCTGATAGGGAAGACACCATTTAAGCTGGTGTATGGACAAGAAGCAATTATGCCCATGGAGTATATCATCCCGAGTCTACGCATAGCGGCCGCCACAGGACTCGATGATGCAGCGGCACTGAGTGAACGTCTAGAGAAGTTGGTGCAATTGGAGGAAGATCGTTTCATCACTGGGTTCCACCAGGGGGTTGAGAAGGATTGCCAGAAATCATGGCATGATCGACACATCAAGAATAAACAGTTTCAGCAGGGTGACTTGGTGTTGTTGTACCACCGCAAGTTTATGAAACATCCAGGGAAGTTGCAGATGCATTGGCTTGGTCGGTATCACATCAGTAGTATTACTTCAGGGGGTGCAGTTCAACTACAGTAGTTGGATGGGGCGATGCTCCCCAAACTAGTGAATGGTCATCGGTTGAAGCCCTATCAGTCGGGCTTGGGACATCGCGATGCCTGAGTCGCATCGGGAAAAAAAAAACAAAACAAAACAAAACAAAAAAAGAGTCGATTGATTGGTGGCAGGCTAGCACACCAACACAGATGGAATGAGGAAGCAGGGAGGCTTCTGCCGCGAGGTTTGAACGGTTAGCGACACCTAGGAGTGTAGCGCTTAGGTCACATCCGAAATCATGCCGAAGATGGGACTTTTCCTTTTTGACGGATATGATCGTTAGATCATGTCAGAAGCATACCAGGTTGGGCTTAGGGATACACTGAGGCAGTATGGCCGATTGTACTTAACAGGAAGGTACGCATGGTTGGCACGACGCATCCACCATGCCGGCATGGCCCAAGAAATGCTTCGCACGTTTCTGCATGAAGGGAACCGGGAAAAGGTATGATTCATCCACCATCTGAATAATCGGCACACGACGAATTATGATTATCCTGGGATGCAAGCCGGTGGTGCAACGGCTTGCTGAGGCCGATGGATGACAGAATGCACTGTATAAATAGAGGACCTGCGGGGAGTAAGCACACAGAGATTGTTTTAGTTAAGAAGGGTTATGCTACGACAGGTTCTGGCAATTTTTTAAGTTAGGAATTCCAAGGAGGCTGTGGAAATGATCCATTTCATTTCGTTTGGTAGCACACCAGGTGCGTTGAGGGCCCGAACAATGAGTGTGCATGAGCGCCTAGAGCAAGTTGCGCCTTGGACACCCCGGGGTTACAAGTATGAAGTTTCATCCGAGATGTCTAGGCAGTTGGTGATGGTTCTCATCTCGACATTGTTCATCCACTTCTCCTCAGTATACATCAGATTCTTCGAGACTCGAGGATGATTTTGAGACGTACATGACAGCAAGTCAGGGGATTCCCACTTTTGGGTAAGAATTACATAACAGCGAGACGATGATCAGTGTAACGGAAGGTGCCGGACAACACCACGTGATCCAGACAGCAAGAACAGTTGCAAAAACATAGTTCAGCAATACGAGGACTTCCAAGTGAAGACGACAGAGTACACTGTATCCTGTTGACGTGGCTCAAGGGCGAGCCACAAGATTGTGTTGGGAGCCTGTTGGCAGGTATTTTGGTAAGGAAGAATCGCAGCATCGACGATGCTGCGACACGTCAGACGAAGTCGCGGCTCAAGTATTTTATGTATTTTTGGGTCAATTGTACCGCAGAATGCGGGTTTTGGGTCATTTGGACCACATATCATGTAATGTTGAGTCAGCTATACCACAGAATAAGGGTTTTTGGTCATTTTTGGGTCATTTGTCCATAGTGTCAGTTAGGAAGTTGGTAGTAAGTGGATAAGAGTTGTAAGGCGGAATCCTATATATAGATAAGAATTGTAAGTGCGGAGGGAGAGAGCGAAGAGAATGTGAAGAGAGATATAATTCAGGAAAGAGGAATGCGAAGCTCTATTGTATGATTCTCGGGTATGTTTTAATGTCAAGAGTCATTGCGGAGATCTAGTGGTTGCAAAGGCATTGTATATGGGTTAACAATGATAATATGATAAAGCTATTTTGGTGCAATCTCTGTGTTCAATTCATTCCATTATGATAATGTGATATTGCAGTATACAAATAATGTCATGCTTCTTTGATGCGATACTTGCTTTACAATTACTATTGTTGCAATGATGAATGTTTGGGTTGAATATTTCTTTACTACTATGTTTCATACTTAAAGATCTCTGTCACTGTGTTACAATAAGTTTAAGTATCATAGTTGCAACCATCCTCCTCCGCTCGACGGAAACATGGTTCTGTCTGCTCTTCTTGAACACCTCGAGTGACACCTCATCTGCTCTGCAGGTGTTGCTGGGTGGGATAAACCCTATCCGCGTCGGTACTCAGGAAGACTATGGTATGTGTCGACAATGAGTGGGACCCCTGTCGATCGGCGTCGCGCTAACACTCCATGCATCCATGCATTGGTAGTTGAGTATCCTAGAACCTAGTCCTTAATTTAGGCCCCCTGGAGCTTAATGTTGGTCATCATTATCCCTCTTATCCACTGAGAGCACCTTGGTTACATCACCAAAGTCCAAAGGCACCCTCATGCATGATTTTAGGAGTCAGCACAGTCAGTTCCATGATTTAGGGAGCCTTGACCCCTTGATTACTTAGTTAACTAACTGTTACACCTAATTTCATTGCTACTGAGTGTAGGAGCGCCTATTTTGACCACTATAGGTCAGTATTGCACCTCCTTGGAGTATTATCCCCTAATTTCTAGCCCCAATGACTCAGTCATGTGTCATTCCACCTCAGTTGACTAGCCATTCAGCATCGGTGGCCACTGGACCTTATCGAGAGATGGTTGGAATGCCAACTAAGCCTGCCACTTGTGTGGATTCCAACTGCCACTTCGGGCTCATGAATTTCTCCTTTGGAGATGTATTATTTATGTACACATTTTACTAAATAAAAGTAGAATGGAAGTTTTTCCAATTGTTCTTCATTCTCTTATGTTGTAACACAGTTTTTCCTTCTCTATTTTTTCCTGCTCAATTCTTTTGATCTTTGTTAGAATTAGTGTGAATTTTATCTTTGTCTCTAGATCTCTGTGAGAATATCACAAAATATCACCTGATATCAGAGCTCAGAGAGCGTAGGTTGAGAAGCTGCTTTCATTAGTGCACCAGAAGCCTCTGAATTTCCACAGGAAATCTTGGTTCCATTGCATTGAATTCATTGGAGAAATCCTTTTAGGTCTAGCCATGTGTAAAGGATCCAGATAAAAGTGCTTATTGTCCTAAAGCAGTGCTCAGTAGAAGTTTATCTCCAAATTTGAGGGTTTTTTGTCAGATTTTGAAGGTTTTTCAGTGCAGCAGTAGCAGCAGTTTCAATTTGTACTCGCTCCAGCGGTTTCACATGGAGAATCTAAATGTTCCTTTGTCTCCAACGATCCTGGAACCCTTCAATTATATTGATTGGAGGGCTGATATGCAGATGGTGTTGTGCAACAAAATTATGTACAGGTTCACAATGGGAAAGGAGGTCGAACCTCAGGTAGTTGTTGAGAAGGCTAAGTACCTGAACAGATTATATGAAGTGTTTGGTTTCATGTGTATTCATATTTCCAAATATTTTCTCTTCCACCTTGAAGGATTTAAGACTCCAAGAGAGGTTTGGTTGAAGCTTGAGACTCTCTTCAGCAAGCAAGATGAGATGAGAGGCCATATTTTGGAGAATGAATTAATTGCTCTTCAACCCAGCAGTTTCGAAACCATACAGCAGTTATTTTCTAAATTCAGATCCTTGGTTATGCAGTGCAAACAATGTGGCATTGAGAAGAATGATGAGCATTTGGTGCTATCCATCCTAAGCAAACTTGGTCGGGAATTTTGAATATTTTTTTCTACCTTCCATTCTAGGAGATTGTCAATCCCCAACTAGAAAATTTCTTCCTTATAGTGCATTCACTAAATCTCTCATCCAAGAACAATACAAATTGATTCAGATGGGCGCCTTGAAGGCATCCAAAAATCAAGCTCTTATGGCTGGAGAGTCAAAAGTGTGAATGCTAAAGGGAAGCAGAAAGGGAAAGAAAAGAAGCAATTTGAATCCAAGCATAAGGAGAAGTCTAATCCATCAGGAGGATCCTCCGGCTCCAAGAAGGATAAGCAAAAGGGGTTTGAGAAGACCAAGTGTTGCTATTGCAAGAAAGGAAACCATCCAGAGAGATCTTTCATGAAGAAGAAGATAGATCAAATGACCAAACTTCTTGAACAACACAACATTTCCCTCCCAGAAGGCGCAAGGGATACTGATTCTGGAAGTGAGACAAATGATCATGAGATATGCCATGCACTGAAAGTTGGATTCTCACAATCACAAACCTTCTCATACATTTTGGAGCCTCCAACCACATGGTTGCCTCCAAGAATCATTTTCTTCTTTAGATCTAAATGATGGTCCTAGTATTCACATGGGAGATGATTCAAACATCTTTGCTAAAGGGAAGGGCACAATACACCTAGAGCATGGCAAGTTCAAAAATGTTTTGTATGTGCCTTCCTTGGAAACAAACTTCTTATCTGTTTATCAGATGACTCACACAGGTTCACCGAAGAAAGTTGTTTTTGGACCTAACATAATTGAGATTGCAGATATCTCTTATGGGAAGCTAAGAGTGAAAGGGGTTGCAAACCATGCCTCCAAGGCATATGAATTCTCTCACTTTTTTCCATACTCTTTTCCTACTCCATTTGCATCTGATGAAGATCGGAATGATGTCTCTTCTGATGATCCAGTTTCATATTTTGAAGATGAGGACCAAGATCTTGATGTTGATATGAAGTTCAAGCAGATCCAGATCTAGACCCAGACACTACTCCCAATCCATAGCCAAGGCCAATATGGGATCACAAAGTCCTTGAAGATGCTGGGAACATAGCTAGGGATCCATCTGACCATAGAAGAACTAAATCTCAATATCAAGATGCAAACCTTGCACTATGTCATACAGATCTACTTCTCTCAGAGAGGTGCTACATGATGGTGGGGTCTGATCCACAATCCTTCGAAGGGACTTGCCATGATGGATCTACAACCAAGTACAAAGCTCAGTTGGTTGAAAAAGGGTACTCAATGGTTCATGGTTTGGACTACAATGAGTCATTTTCCCCAGTAGTAAGAATGGATTCTGAAAGATTTTTTTTTGCAAATGGAGCTTCGAAACAGCGGAATATACACCAAAGGAACAGATACAAATCTAGATCCAAATCCAACACCTTCATTACTATCCTACATAGGAGCAGATTGCCTACATTTTTACAAATTCTTTCACTAAGAAGATATTTTCCTTATGTGCTTGGTGTGAAGGCTGTTTGAGTTTCATGTTGTTCATTTTTTAGGGGGGGTATTTTTCCCTTAAGGTTT
The DNA here is from genome assembly GCA_027924585.1 of Larix kaempferi. NCBI lineage: Eukaryota > Viridiplantae > Streptophyta > Pinopsida > Pinales > Pinaceae > Larix > Larix kaempferi. The sequence continues at coordinate 13,755,930 of BSBM01000138.1, read as the reverse complement.
TTCCCCATTTCCTTAGTTTCATAAACATATTATTATTCTTTTTTATCATTTATTTTATTGTATGGGTGACCTTTGGTCACAGTAACCAGGGCCCAGGATGTCCAAGTTTGGATTAAGGGGGGTTGTTAGGATAATTAATACTCCAACCTTGTCCACCTTAGCATTATTTACCTTTTCCTAGTAGTTTATGATGTTGTTAGCACCCTTGTGGTGTGTAGATGTAATCTAGGACCCATTAGCCACTTGATGTGCCCTGCATGCATGATTTTAGGAGTTAGTACAATAAGTTCCATGATTTAGGGCGCCTTGTCCCCTTGATTACTCGGTTAACTAACTGTTACACCTAGCTTCACTGCTACTGAGTGTAGGAGCACCTATTTTGACCACTACAAGTTAGTATTGCACCTCCTTGGAGTCTCATCACCTAATTTCTAGCCCCAATGACTCAGTCATGCGCCAGTGCACCTCAGTTGACTAGCCATTAATCATCGATGGCCACTGGACCTTATCGGGAGATGGTTCCAATGCAAACTAAGCCTGCCAATTATGTGGATTCCAACTGCCTCTTTGGGCTCATGAATTTCTCCTTTGGAGATGTATTATTTATGTACACATTTTACTGAATAATAGTAGATTGGAATTTTTTCCAATTGCTCTTCATTCTCTTGTGTTGTAACACAGAAGGCACTCTGAGTGGATAAGAGGGATAATAATGACCTAATTGAAGCTCTAGGGGGGATAAATTAAGGACTAGGTGCTAGGAGACTCAACTACCAATGCATGGATGCATGGAGTGTTGCATGGAATGCATGCAAATCATGCAAAAGCAAGATGAGATGGTTAGAATATTCCAACACCCCCCCTTAATCCTAACTATGTGAGGAAAGATCAGAAATAGGACCCTGGTAACTGAGACCAAAGGTCACCCTTTACAAATTTATTAGTCCATTTAAGTGAGGAAATGGGGGAAAACCCTATGGGAATAAAACCCCCCCTCAAGATGGACATGAAACACACCAAAAAATTAACTGCTCCAAACTCAAGTAGGTGTGATGCTTGAATCAATGGCTGGAGGTATCTTCCTCTTGGGAAGAAGTGGACCATGCTCCAAAAACATGTGCTTGAATTATGCTTTAGTGGATGTAAGTGAATTTGGAGGCTCTTTGAACTTGATCTTCAGACCAAACATGGTGAATCCAAAAATATGAGGATCATCCTGGGACTTGAAATTCGAACCAGCTGAGGTAGGATCAACTCTAGGAATGTGTAGATGGTTCTTTGATATCTCCTTTGAACCAACATAGGTGAGATAAGAACCAAATGAACCATGACATGATGGTGGTGGCTTGGACTTCAAATCAGCTCCAAGTGAGAGGAGCAAGTGTCCAAGTGAATGCAAAATGTCTCCAACTTCATTTGCAGCTTGAGGAAGTGTGCATTTGATCATTATGGAATAGGAAGGAGGCATGGAACAAAGGAGAGCATATGTAGCAGCTCCAAATATTGATTTAGAATCCAAAACATCCATTAGATCACAATCTTGCACATCAGTAAGCTCATGGGAAGTAGAGAATTCGAAACTCTCTTTAACCTCTAGAGTAGTAACTGACATATCTAGCTCAAAATTCAAAATAGAAGACATTGAGAACATGAGTGAGGAATGGATAGTCTCTCCAAAAGTATCAGCTCCATTAGTTGTATCACTTTCATCTGCATTAGCTACATGGGAAAGGGACAATTCGAAACTATCTTCAACTTCTAGAGCAACAAAGGAAGGAATGTCTTCAACGGGAACTTGAGCAGTTGGATCTGCAATTTATTTTTCATCTTGAACAACTTCATCATGAGAGATGCTTGAGGCCGAGACATAATCAAAGAGAACACTTGACGAGGTATCATTGGGCTTGTTCTCCAAATGGCTAGCATGGTCCTCTTCCTTCTGCTTTCCAAAATTCTTTGTCCAAATTGGTCTAGAGATCACTTGGATATTAAGCAGTATCAATGAGGTAGCACATACTAGGAGACATAGCAAGACACATTGCTCCAAAGGCTCTATCATAGTCATTTAGACAATCATTCTCCTCTTCATAGGAAGAAAAATCTCTCATAACACCAATACACATATCAAAAAGACCATGTCTCTTCAGATATGTTATCATCTTTGGTTTCCACTCATCATAGTTGAATGGAGAGAGAGGAGGAATTGCTTTTAGATTCGTGGAAGTTGTTGTAGAATACCTGCACAAAAAAGATCTGAAAAACTCTCTGGGAGATTACTTGCTCAGCAAAGGTTTGATACCATGTGAGATTTTGTGAAATTCTCACAAAGATCTAGAGACAAAGATAAAATTCACACTAAGTCTAACAAAGATCAAAAGAAAAATAGAGAAGGAAAAACTATGTTGCAACAAAAGAGAATGGAATTTTTTCCAATTGTTCTTCATTCTCTTGTGTTGCAACATAGGTTTTCCTTCTCTATTTTTCCTGCTTAATTATTTTGATCTCTGTTAGACTTAGTGTGAATTTTATCTTTGTCTCTAGATCTCTGTGAGAATTTCACAAAATCTCACAGGGTGCTAACCTCTTCATCTCATAAACAATACAAAAGGGTTTGGATGTATTGGAGGTACAGGTAGGGGTGCATTCAATGGAAATGTTGCAGCTATGCTTGTTCTCATAGGGGTAGATATAGTTGGTCGGGAGGGAGGTGGTTGCATTACGAATTTTATAGAAGGTAATTTTACTTTTTGAGATTTTCTAACTGAGCTTGTTGGTTGGATGGGGAGGCTTGAAGAAATTTGTTGGATAAATTATGCTACATATTGACAAAATTTAGATATATGCACAATTTGATCAAGACTAGGAGTGGTTACATCTTGTTGGGATTCTTCTTTGACTATGGTTGGTGATGGGGGGAATTATTCATTTGTTAAGTCGACTGGGTCCTTTGGAGGCTTGGAATTTTGTGCTTTCTTTTGAAGAGGGGAAGGTACTGCGGCAGGGACTATTGTAGCAATTGGCGATGACGGCTTCCTTGGTTGGAATTCTTTATGAATCTACTGGTCGATAGACACGTTGTTCTTTACAGCTTCAATAAACACATTTTGTTCTTGCTCTCTAAGTTCCTCAATATCATCTTCTATAGGCTCCAATAAGATTTTTCTTTTCCTGGAAATTTTATTGGTTGCTTTGTCTTTTAGGTCGCTTTAGTACTCAAAGATTTTACAAGCAATTTTTTCGACTTGTGCTTTAACTCATGGTTCTTCAAAGTTGGGATACTTTCCTTCTTCAATGTAATTTTCTTTTTTTATACCAAGGATTCAAGAACTTCTTTGCAAATTAATATTATTTGACATACCAAAATTAACAATCCAACCAAGGGTATCTCCGAACAATATCCACATCATTCACATCAATAGCATAAAAATATGAATGTAACACATCTATCCATAGTAATCTTCAAATGTTTAAAAGTTTGAACTTTTTTGCTCTCAACATGTATGCTTTGAATATGTTCTGTAGGGACTTGCAACCTTTTAACCAAATTGGCATTGATAAGATTATACTTGCTACTAGAGTTTATAGAAATAATAACATCTTCTTGTTGAATACATCAATAAACATGTCATGGGAAGTTTGTGCATGAAAAAAAACCCTTAGTGATTTCTTGATCCTTATTCACATTATGAGACCACCTATCTAAAAGTATTTTTTTGATATTTTGTGTCTCAAAGTCTCGATAGTGCCTCAAGGTCAACTAACCTCCACTTAAGGCAACATCTTCCTATAGATTATAGTATAATGTGTCTCCCACAAGAGAAACATTTAGTCTCCCACCAATATATGTATTCTTCAATACTAGAATCATTAGATTTTCTTGTAAAATGCATTTTTGGGAAGAAAAAACATAACCAAAACTAGGGTTTTAAATAAATTACTTTTGAGATGATAAATTTAAAATGTTCATAGCTCCATCAATATTGTGTAGAATCTTTATTATGATCACAATTATGAAATGCCACAATCATTATGCATCTACAGGCATCGATTTGACAGGAATCTAAGCACTCTATCAAAATACATCAACTCTACAATTTGTGTGACTGTGACTTGAAAAAACCTTAAAATAGTTGATTTAGAACTACGATAACTCTATTTCTCGAACTCCAATTTGGACAATCTCTTTTTTTATCGATTATTTTCAAGTAGAAATCAGATCTGCAACTAATTTCTTCAAATTCTTCATATAAAAGCTTAGGAATCAATCTGAATATTGTCGTCCTCTTTTTTCATTCAAAAATCTATAAAAAGAAAAAAAGAAAAAAAAAAAACTTATATTTTTGGCCCAAGAAAGAGCTCTGATGCCACTTCTTATGATTCTTAACCCAAAAATTGAATCACAACAATAATATAGAACCCTTAGACTTCATAAATAACAATATACATTCATGCCATAAAGAACACAAGAATGTAGATAAGACCCTTAAGGTAGGGTAACACCATCAATTACTCCTTATGGAAGAAATCACTCCACAAGTCATTCTTGCTATAAAATAATACATTCAACATGTCTAATACAATAATACTCATGTATATTTATATTTTTTATGAATACTCCTAAAGGTTCATACCAACTACCCTTTATTATTTTATAATTTTATTTAATTACCTAGTGAGCATATGTATTACCCACCAACTACTAAGTGGGCATATTCCATAAATATGACCACATTACATACATTATCTCCTTTGGTACCTCCCTAGGTACCCCATATTATCCTCCCTAAATACATTACATTGTATATGCCATATATTTTAACTAAGTTTGTTCATCCCCAGATCAAACAACCATTTAAGCTAGATTCTTAACTCAAATCTCAAAAACATTCATTTGGTATAGGGCATTAGACATCTTATTAAAATTAATTCACAAGCTTACTTGGGATTGTCCTTCATTTACTCGCCCTTAAAATCAATTCAATTGCCATACTCAAGATTAGTTCAACTTTATTTAAGCATTCTAAATGATATTATTCTCTTTATGATTTTTTTAAGCATCCTAAATTATATTATTTGCTATATTTTTTTTAATCACATTATACTAATTGTGCTCTTAACTTGTTTTCTTATAACATTGTCAAATTATTAAATATAACTTATCAAGTTATTAAATATAATCAAATTTTTATCTTTTATGCCTCTTTTCAATTGATTGCTCTTTTTATATATAATGAATGTGTATATGACCTACTTGTTTAGTTCACTTATTTTAAATGTCCAGTCCTCCTCGTTATCGCAAATGTTGCTTCCTCATTCACTATATGTCCATTATCCTAGGTTAATTAATAAGATAACCCAACAATTTATGCATACTTATTTAGTTTCTACTCATATACTTTGTATGTGCGGTTTATTAAGTCCAACAAGACCCTCATCAAAGTGACCATTAAATAAAATAAGGTTAACAACATCTAATATAATGATATTTTATGATATGACCCATAAAATTTATTATAATGTATTTTTTCATGTTTCCTCGAATTCATAATAGCAAGCTCAAAATTTACTCATCGAATTCATAATAGCAAGCTCAAAATTTACTTATTTAAAAAATAAAAATTAATTAATTATGTGTTCATTAATGTGATCATCTTAAATGTGAAATTTTGACTACTAATATTCATGGGGCTTCCATGTTACAATGTGTCTTACGATCGACAAATTTTGGAGGTTAGTGATAAGCTTGGTGACATGATAACATTACCATTTACATTGGCCACTTATGATGGCAGTGATAATTTAATATTGATGGATTAAAATTTAAATTAGTTGCTTTTGCTTAATCATTTTATCACTAAAATTTTATAAAAATCAAGCTATGTTATTTAAAATATTTGCAGTATTTTTTATTTCATCACTCGAAGTTTACCAATTATTCATTAATGTATAAGTTCAAAGAACTTAACTAAACAACGAGGTCCACATTATTCACATTTCTCATTTTAATCCCATGTAAATTAATTAATAATTAATTTCGACACCATTTCACATAATCTATTTATTGAAGATTATTAGTTTAATTGAAATGATCCAAATGACTCATTTACTCCCATCCCCTCGACTCGTGTTTTCTACAAAAGCTTGCATGTTTTGGTTAATTGTGCGGATATGGAGGATATTTCTCTTGTTTTTGAGTTGGTTTCCCATAGAAGTATCCAGTCTCATTTTCACCTTTTGCACATCTCTGAGCATTCCTTCTGCAGAACGGGGTCGACTTTCCAAGAGGTGCTAAGGCTTGACGGAAGTGACAGTGCAAAGGAGAAGGATATGGAAGAGCCCCTTTCTGCTGAGGATATCACTATGAAACAGGTTCTAGATGAAATTCGTGGTCTAAAAAATGACATGGTGGATTACAAAAAAAATGTTAAGATGCTTTTTAGAAGTGACGAAGGCGAGTTTGGAAGAAACAAGGAAAGTCTCCTTGGACATTCCCTGTCTTAACTCTCGTGTGGAAGATATGGAAGGAGGTTACCGAGTCCAATCTGGAGAGGTTGAGGATGTCAAGTGATGCCTGAACGATATGGAGAGGACGCTAAGGTCCAGGTTCAATGGGATGCGTGGGATGGTTGTGGAATTGAAGTGTGTAGTGCAGGAACAGAGCATGAATGCCTCTGAAAGAAACGAGTCTTGTTTTGTGCAGTTGAAGGAAATCCTAGAAGAATTTTAGGCAAATTTCAATGGCTTGTACAGAGGAAACAATGGCCACACTCGTGACCAGGCTAAAGCTTCCCTTATGGACAACGTCTCCACCGTCCAACTAGCTGCAAATGAAGACCCTCCCAGGAATGATGTTTCTGGTTTTTCTCTCTAGTTTTGTGTTATATTTTTTTGCCAATATATTAGTGGACAGTGTATCAAGGTTTATACAGTTAGAAGTAGTAGAATAAATTTTGATAAGCATTATAAAGCTCCATATCTGACTGAGCAGTATGTGGACCTTGCCCGCATAGAATTTTTATGTTCAAACCTTCGTTATGTGTTTTTTGCTACCGTGGGGGCTTCTGTAACTCTTGTTTTTAATATATAAAGGCTTTTCTTGTTTCTTTAAAAAAAAAAAGTGAAATGATCCAAGTCTAGGTTTCCCAATTCTCAATTTAACAGTTTCAATTGGTCATTTAGTTAATGATAGTTCTGCATAAGTGAAAAGTAACATTATGTTTCCAACACTTTATTTATATGATAAGGATAATGAATGCTTTCTATAGTTTTGCTTTCTCGAATAATGAATATTTTTTATAGTTTTGCTTTCTCTAGAAGTTAATTTGCATAGATTAAATATTTGTTCTTAGTTTCACTATTTATCTATACATTGAATAATTTAAAATGTGAATATCAAGATCCATATATCATTAGAACAAATTTGGGATTTAAAATGGGTCTTAAAAAAAAGCAAGTCACCTCAGAAGAAAAAGAACCATTGATTAGTTGGAATTCAAGAACCATTAAAATTTCAAGAAAAAGAGTCAACCATAATGGTTGAATCGGCATATTTGTCATCAAAAAATAAAAGAAAGAAAGAAAACGAATTTTTTATTTGGTATATTTAACTTATCTCCTTGTGGTTTTCACTCAAATTTCGAGCGAGAGCACTTGTTGGATCAGAATGAAAGTAACACGTTTTTTAATATATTTCTCATTTTTCATGGGGTGGGGTCCCTCAAATGTATGCAGTGTGGGTACTCGCTGGATGTGGAATTAAATTTTGCATCCAACGAATGCTCTTGCTTGAAATTTGAGTAAAACCACAGGGATTTATGCAAGAAATGGACGGCCTATTGCATCACGCGTTCCAGGAACATGTTAAGTCAAGTATAAAAGACTTAGAGAGTGTTGCAAAGGAAGGCGCAAACTCCACCAACGGTTTGACAAGCCAACAGGTTGAGGAAGCACTTTTCAGCGAGTTTGGAAGGGCACCGAGTAGGGTTACAACGAAGGTTTGTGAAGCCATAAGTTATTCCAGAGAGGTGGAAACGATGAGTTTGGAGTTCTTGCAAGATACCAAGACTTGGGACATGAACATGATGAGACGGGATTTTGTGCAAACATCCGCGTCTGCATCTAGGAAGGATGGGACCACATGGGAGCTTGCGAACGAACGAATTCAAGTCAGGAAATTGGTACAAGTGTTAGGAGAAGAACAAGAAGCCAGCGACTCAACTAGACAAGCCTTCAGACTGGAAGAATGAATGGTGTGGATAGCTCAGAAGTTAGCAAGAATGGAGGGTTTAGCAAGTTCGGTTGGGGAGCAAATCAAGAACTTGGCCATTGGGGAAGACGTACTCTGGAAGCTTACTCAGAAGCTTGATGACCAAAACGACCAAGGCAGGCAAAGTCTTGGGCAAGAGCAGAAACGAGTGGATGCTCAACGAGATTTTTGGTTGGCAGAACGGCTGAAACTTGTGATTTTCAGAGATGTAGAGTCGGTGATGACTCTATGCAATCTTGCAGCGAGTCCTCAAGGAAACGAGGTATTGCAGGAAACGAAAATTGCAGCAAAGAGCTTGCCAAACCAAGAAACGGATCGCGGCAAGACTCAACCACTCTTTGATGAGGAGTTGGATGAAAAAGCTTCATTGGAAGCACAAGCAGCATTTGAGGAGGAAATGAGGCTTACCACTGGAAAAGTGGAACGTGACAGACGGCAATGTCACTTCGTTTTTAATCCAGGATGAGGGATGAACGAGTTGGCTCACTGCCCGTGGTGACGGCAGTGAGGCCAAAGGCACCTTGCGAAACGTTGCCTTAGACAAATTCAGCCAAAACAGTGCAAAAGCACACAGCAAATGGACTCAGGTGGAGCATTGCAATGATTCAATTGTCTAAGTAAACAGATAGTTCAAAAACACGGAAGAAAATTTTTTTGTCAAGGATTCAACAGGTTGTGGAGTACACCGAAACGCAATTCGTACATAACAAAGTTCGTTCCTTCGAGTTGGGCGGACGGTTGGATTAGCTACCCAACTAGTCAAGCTTTAGGGGCTAGCAGCGAATGGAGGTTTTGAAGGATTTGCTAAGTACTGATGCAGTACTAGGTGGTAGGCACAACAGTTGAACGAAGTGGGACTTTTTGTCTCAAGCTGCGACAGTCGGTTGCATATCGTCGCATAGAACAGTGATGATCACAGGCAGCAGTTGCAGCATGTTTCTGAGAAGCGGAGCTACTTAGAGACGTTATCGGGACGACAACAAGCTTAAGTGGGGGAGGATGTCACAGCCACATTTTTCTGCAACACCCACAAGCTTATGGGAGTCTTGCACTCTCACCCAAGAGGCTGGCTTGGCCGCTCGATTGGGAAAAACAACGTCGGTTGCACAGGACTTAGTGAAGAGGCAAGTGAACAGACCGAACGGACGAGTGTGTGGACCATGCATGGGTGCACTCCCACCAAAGAAGCCCACACTTAGCACATGGAGCTTGGAAATCCCATGAAGTGTGGCACCTCAGCATGTTGGCATGAACGAAAGGTTGGGTGCTCGTTTGGACCATCGGGCAGACTTTGCGTTCGAGTTGTGGTGCACCAGCACAAGTGCCCACACATCCATGGAGGAAGTTCCCAAGAGACCAACACTTAGGCGCAGCAAAGATGTTCACTAGCAAAGTCAATTTTGAAGCTCAAATGAGCTCGAGTTGGGAGCCAGGAAATGAACTCATGTTGGGAGCCACAGCAGGGAGCTCGTGTTGGAAGCCAATGCAAACAAACTTGTGTTGGGAGCCAATGAAAATGAACTCAGGTTGGAAGCTCATCACCCAGAATGTGATGGAAGCTCCACACCTAGCTCGGGTTGGAAGCTCAGCAGGTAAGACGGTTTGGAAGCTCGGCAAGCAAGACGGTTTGGGAGCTCGGCGGACAACGCGGATGTGGACCAACGACAGACAAGGCAAGCGCACGACGAATGGACCAAAGTGGCAGAGAGGTTGATGAAGTGGGGTGAGCGCCCACACGACTCGACGGAGGAACGCCCAATTGGACCAAAATGATGGTGCACCCAAGACAAACGACCATTGGCAAGGTGGATAACGTGCGGATGGGTAAATGCTTAGTTGGAGCCGACACTTGGAGTGGGCACTAAGCAAGGGTGCACCCAACTTGTGGGTCTGACCCACCCATCCAGAAAGCCTATATAAAGGCGAGGTAAACAAAGGAAGAAGCTATTCAAGAAGTGGAGCAAGTTGCTAGGGTCTCACTAAGCTAGGGAGGCAGTCCGACCTCAGTCACCTTGCACAGTTCCGCACCGCAGACTCAGAACGTAGCAAGGTGTTGCAAAGAAAGTGCAGTTTGGGCAGAAACGTGCACATTCGTTGGGTCAGCACAGTGACATTTTCGGCAGCAGAATTCAAGGGTGCAGGCAGTCCGCAGTCACAGAGTTAGACGCCCGCAGAGGGGTTAACTCAGTCTTCTTGTAACCTTTGTAATTTTGGTGTGGTAGATATTGTGCGCACACTAGGAGCTCTTCCAGGTTTGGAAACTCCATTATTGTAAATCGGTTATGTTTATGAAATATTTACAGGGTTCAACTAGTTGTGCGCCCCCACCCATACTTGTCTCAATGTTTACTTGTATTTTTGTGGATGAATGTATGCATAGTTTATTTACTTGATGCAACTGTGTAAATGAATTGTAAGCTGCTAAGTAGGAAACGTGCTAAGTAAACGAGTGTAGGAGATAAGTGTAAAATTGTTTAAGTGTTGAAATTTCCACAGAGTTGGTTAGGCGTAGTCTGTCGGTGCAACGCTTGAGTTGGTCAAGCCCTCAAGTCGTTCCCGGGCAGTGCCACACACCACATTTGGACGCTGGTGACTAGCAAAAAAGTGTGGTTGTGACATGGGGTCCCTCAAATGTATGCAGTGTGGGTACTCGTTGGATGTGGAATTAAATTTTGCATCCAACGAATGCTCCCACTTGAAATTTGAGTAAAACCACAGGGAGATATGTTGAAAATATAAAGAAAAAAAAAGGTAGTATTTTCTCTATTCCTCCAAAATGCAAAAATATTATTTTATTATTTTAACTATTATTTTATTATTTTTCTTAGGAGACCCATTTTAAACATTCTATGTGAAAATAACAAAAATTATATAATTAATTCACTTTCCTTATGTTTAATTCACTTTTCTTATGTTCAATATAGACACATAAGTAGAAAGTAAACAAAGACAAAGAAATAAGTAGTCTGCCTGAAATTGCACAACGGTTAGATGATGGGGGGGCATCGACCCGAGGTCCATTCCGGGGGACAAAGTAGGCCCCTTGATTCCCAAAGGAATATCAAGGACCATACATTTCCTTGAAAAAAGAAAAAGAAAAAGACAAAAAAAATAAGTAGAATTTGTTTCTTTAAAAACACTGTATTTACTTTATATATATATATATAAACAAATCAAGAGTTGTAAAAAGGTCACTGGTTTTGATCTAGTTCTTTGTGAGTAATTTTTATTTAATTAGAAACTTTGAGAATAAAACATTTTCAATCTTAATTTCTTCATTTCATTATTTTCTTTCTATTGTGTTTTATTTTATTTTCTCCTTTCTACATCATAGGTTTTCACACTAAGGTTTCAACAATAAAAGATAAGGTTGTCAAAAATACAAGATGGGCTTCTAAGCACATTATCTCCTCACAATCATGGTAAAAATCTCCTTTCCATTCCTTCTCATTTGATTTTATTTTTATCCCATTTATCATAGGTTTCTTTTTCTTCTTATCACACGAATATGTTGTAGGTTTAATGGCTTCTTACACTACTTTAATGGCCCGTAATCTCTAAGTTTTCATGGCTGGGAAAATCTATACTCATTGGAAACAATAAGATGGTGAAATTTGGCCGTGAATTCATATTGGGGTTTGTGTACCCATTTGTCGGGTTTTCCCTTTTTCTTTTCACTATTACAGCCCATAACCACTTCGAATTCGCATTTCATGCATTCTCTCTATACATATATGGTTTTATTTATTTATTTTTAAATTTCTCCATATAGGACTTATGGGGATGGGGGATCTAGGGTTCAGGAGGAGAACGGGCATGCGATCGGAGCTTCGAAGGTCGATTATAGGTTCATTTCTTCAAGGTTTCAGAAGGAGCACAATTTGGAGTACTAGTTCCCTTTGTTGGTTTTTGGCGCTAGGGGTCTTTTACCCCATCCTATTTTTAGATATCTCTGCAGCTAGTCCTGGGTCGTGATATTGAAATGGGGAAAGTTTTGGAGCTATCTTCCAAAGCCCTAGTGGATTGTTTTATGGGAAAGCAAGTGAATGCGCGTTCTCTTTGTGCTTAGTTGGAGTCGACTTGGAGGGTTCCACTTGGATATATATCACAGTATCATATTCTACTAAAAGGCTGGTTAGTGTTTGAATTTAACAGTTCATCAGATCTTGAGATTATTCAGGGTCAGAACTGGTTCTAGGGTCCTTCTAGTTTTCTTTTGAAACATTGGACTCCCTCTTTTGACCCACGACATGAAGATCTCATCTCTCAAGATATATGGGTTTTGCTTCTAGGATTTCCTATTGAAATCTAGATTATTCTGGTCATTTTCAAATCTTCTTGGGAAGTTTATCACGGTTGAGGAGAATTTTGAGAATCTGTCAAACAAACACATGGCAAAAGTCTTGGTCTACTTAGATTTATCTAAAGGCCTATTGGAGGAATTAGAAATCGAATGAGGACTTGGGAAGTTTTCCTAGCCATTGTACTACTAGAAGTTGTCGTTTCGGTGTTTTGTTTGTCTCTAAGTGGGTCATTTGAGGAAGGATTGTTCCAAACCGGTCTCTGAGGTCTACAAGAAGCAATGGGTCAAAAAATTCTGCAATAATAATATTCAGCATTCACAAGCCACTTAAGTCCTTGGTCCTGTTGAGACGGTTGATAATCAACTCATGGATAACAAAGAGCCATTGGAGGTTGATCAACCTAGGTGCTCTTTAGAAAAAGGTTTTTTGGCGGAGTTTGAGCATAATCAAGGTATGATCGCTTCTTCTCTACTTCCTTCGTGCCCTTCAAACGTTGTTTCCTATTTTTTGAATAAGCAATCTAATCTAGTTCTCGACCCTCTTCCTAGGAAGGTTGTTGAGGCCAAGGTATTGATTGAGTCCTTGCCTTCAAATCCCATGCATTCGCCTCAAAAGTCTTATCATTCTCCTCTTGCTCGCTTTTCCAAATCTAGTATGGTTCATTCGTCCTATATTCTTAGATCCAAAACGTCGGAAGTTTTATAGGATGCTAGTGTAGTGGAAGGGGGTCTTGGAGTGTGTCTATTGTTTGGTCTAGCCCATTCGTCATATCTTCTTAGATCCAAAAATTCGGAAGTCTTAGAGGATGATAGTGCAATGGAAGGGGGTATTGGAGTGTCTATTGTTTGGTCTAGCCAACCAAGAAGGATATCCCTCATAACAAAAGAAAAACCCACTGCTTCTAGAGAGGTCCTTGAGGGAAAGCAACAAACAATAAAAGGGGTACTTAGAGCTAGCAAGTTGCAGATGCGGGGGTGCCAACTGATTGTTTTGTCCCTAAATGTCAGAAGGGTTGGTGGAGACCCTAAAACGCATTCCCTCAAGTGGTTATTTTCATTTTTACCATCTTGATGTTATTATGCTTCAAGAAACGATGTGCTAGGGTGAAAGAGCAGTGGATGTTTTATATTTTGTACTCCCAACTTGGCATTTTAGTGCCATGGATTCAAATGGACTATCTGGTGGACTTATGACAGGTTGGAATCATTCTCTTAATGTAGTTTATTCTTTTGTTCTTGTTTCAAGAATCCTCATTGAAGGTGGAGATAAAGGATTTGGGGGAGTCTCTAAATTTTTTAAATTGCTGTGGACCCTATCTCAACAGGAATTCGTTTTCGAAGCCTTTAGAGACAATGGCTTGCGAAGGTCTGATAATTTGATATTGGGGGATGATCTCAATATGACCCTATCGCCTCGTGAAGTTTGGGGAGAGTCATCCATACTGGATCCTTTGTCATACTTTTTCAGGAACATTTTTGAAGGGGTGAAGTTGGTCGATGTGGAACCAATAAAAATTGTTCCTAACTTTAGAAATTTGTGAAGGGGAAGTGGAAGGGTATCCAAGTGGTTGGATCGTTTCTTTGTTACGAAACATTTGGTAGAATATTTTTTCAAGTATAGATCGTGGTAGGCGATGGAGGAGGGTTGGACCATCAACCCATTCTTCTTCAGATCAATCAAGGGGAATAAAAACCCCCATCCCCTTTCAAATTTAACTATCCCTGGCTGAGGGAGGAAGAGTTCATTAATCTAGTTTCGTCAAATTGGTCTTCCTATGATCGTTCGACTGGCGACTTAGCGATGTTTCAGTTTGTGGCCAACCTTAACAGAATTAAAAAGACTTGTTATTTCATGGAATGCAGATAGGCAAAAATCTTGGAAGGGTGATTTGGTTTTCGTGGAACTCTATCTAAAATTGTTCTATGATCGAAATGTATCAAGGTTTTTTAGTTCACAATATTTGGAACTGTTAAAAGATTTGGAAGATAGGAAAGCGTGAATTTTAGAATTGGAAGAAACCGAGTGGTGGTTGAAAAGTCATGCAATCTAGATTGAGGCATGTGATAGCAATACAAAAAAATTCGTCACTATGCTAATTTTCGTCGATCTATCAACACTATTTGGAATATTCGAAAGGCCAATGGGCACAAAGTTTCATCCTTTGGAGAAATTGCTTCAACTACAAAATCCCATTTCAAAAATTTGTAAATGTAACCGAAAGGTTTCTATATCGAGGATCAATTGAATTTTATTAGACTCTTTCCTCAAGTTTTGGACAAGGAAAGAAATGCGGCCTTGGAAGAACTGGTCACAAAAGAGGAACTTCAGTGCGTTTTGCAATCCTTTAAAAAGGCTAAAATCCTAAGACCTAACGGCTGGATGGTGTTGGTGTTCAAAGTCTGTAAAAGAATAATAAACAAGATGAATGGACAAATAAACAACACATCTAACACAGAGATTTTAACGTGGTAAAACCCTAACACTTGGGGAAACATCCACCCGAAAAAGTATCGATATCTTATTCCTTTCAATAACGGAGATTACATATAAGGCATTCCTCATTCACCTATTCTCCTCGGTTACATTCTATCTTCTCCAAGATTACATATAAATATACAGGTGAAGGAGTTACGTATATGAAGAACTACCACCGGTTAGAGGAACTGCCAACCAACCAACGGTTAGACAAACCATTTTAGTTATTGTTATTGTTAATTAGTTGTCACAATTTTAACAATCTCCACCTTGACAACAAATTATCTAATACTTTGCCGGAAAACTATTTATCACTTCTTTTTCAAACCAAAAGAAGCCACACACCATCGTAGCTTCTCTAACAACACTGGTTTTGTAAACATGTCTGCAGAATTTTCTTGAGTATGAACCTTTTTCAGATCTACTCCACCTTCACTAATGGCTTGTCTTACAAAATGATACTTTACATCAATATGTTTAGTCTTACTATGATAAACAGGATTTGTAGCCAAATGTATAGCACTTTGGCTATCACAGAAAACATGCACATTGTTCTGCAACCTTCCAATTTCTTCAAGTAGACCTTTCAGCTAAATTGCCTCTTTGCAAGCATGTGAGGCAGCAATGTATTCAGCCTCCGTACTGGATAAAGCAACTGTTTCTTGAAGCTTTGACATCCAACTTATAGCTCCACCTGCAAAAGTAAAAACATATCCAGAAGTAGACCTCTTATCCAAATCACCTGCAAAATCTAAATCAACAAAACCGCATATAGAATCACTGTTATTATTAAAAGTGATACAATAGTCACTTGTGCCTCTTAGATAATGAAGCACCCATTTCACTGCATTCCAATGTTCTTTTCCCGGATTTGCCATGTATTTACTAAAACACCTACTGCATGTGAAATATCAGGTCTAGTACACACCATCGCATACATTAAACATCCTACTGCATTGGCATATGGAACACGAGACATATAATCCTTTTCTCCATCATTACTAGGACATAAACCTGAAGAAAGCTTAAAATGGGAAGCTAACGAAACATTCACAGGTTTTATCTTATTCATTCCGAATCTTTCAAGTATTTTCTCAACATACTTCTCCTGTGAAAAACTAAGCTTACCGTTTCTTCTGTCTCTGTGTATTTCAATACCCAAAATTTGTTTTGCAGCTCCAAGATATTTCATATCAAATTCCCTAGCCATCTAAGCCTTTAATCTGTCAATCTCGTCCATGCTTTTACTCACAATAAGCATATCATCAACATACAATACTAAGATAATGAATATGTCATCCAACCTTTTGAAGTGCAAACAATGATCATACTCACTTCTAGTATAACCGTGGCTCACCATGAAAGAATCAAACTTCTTGTACCATTCCCTGGGTGACTGTTTCAGGCCATACAATGATTTTTTGAGCTTGCAGACTAGTTTTCCTTTACGATGATGCACAAAACCCTCTGGTTGTTCCATAAAAATCTCCTCATCTAAATCTCCATGTAAAAATGCAGTTTTAACATCTAGTTGCTCTAACTCCAAATCAAGCAATGCAACAAGTGCTAACACAATACAAATAGATACAAGCCTAACAACTGGTGAAAAAATCTCATGATAATCAACACCTTCCATCTGAGAATACCCTTTTGCGACCAATCTGGCTTTGTATCTTTCAATCTTACCATCAATTCCTTTCTTCAAGTTGAAGACCCACTTACATCCAACAACTTTTCTATCTTTGGGAAGTTCAACCAAATTCCATGTCTCGTTCTTGTTCAGAGAATCCATTTCTTCTTCCATAGCCATCTTCCATTTAGCATTATCAACACAATCAATGGCTTCCTGAAAACAAGAAGGTTCTCCGTCATCAGTAAATAAAGCAACAGACGAAACAAAATCTGTATACCTTTTAGGAGGTTTTCTCTCCCTCGTAGATCTTCTTGGTGTAGGTGGTGTAGGTTGTGGAGTTTCCACAATTTCTTCATCTTCTATGACTTCTTTATCACCAGAAACTTCTTCTTGTTTCTTTAAGTCATTAGAAGACGGAAACTTCAATTGAACTAGTTGTTTTGATGATACCTGTTCCTGTTCCACATCAACTTTTACATTTTCTGATTAGTGAGAGAAGATTCATCAAAAATTACATCTCTGCTAATGACAATTTTTCGGGCAGTAGGATCCCATAACCGATAACCTTTCGTCACATCATCATATCCTACAAAGATGCACTTCTTTGATCTGGGGTCTAACTTAGAACGCTGATTTTTAGGAGTAAGTGCATAAGCTTCACAACCAAAAATTTTCAAATTCGAATAACTACAAGGATGACCAGTCCATACCTCTTCCGGAATTTGATAATTATTGCAATTGAAGATGATCAGTTTATTAAATAACAAACAGTAGAAACTGCTTCTGCCCACAACTCTTGACCCAAATTAGTATCACTGAGCATGCACCTTGCTCTCTCTAGAAGAGTCATGTTCATGCATTCTGCAACGCCATTTTGCTGAGGAGTGTATACATTTGTTTTATGTCTTACGATCCCTTCTTCTTTGCAAAACTTTTCAAACTCTAAAGAAGTAAACTCACCTCCATTATCTGTTCTTAAGCACTTGATCGTCCTTCCAGTTCTTTTTTCAACCATAACTAACGTTTGAAAGTACCAAACACATCAGCCTTTCTTTTCAAAATATAGACCCAAACCTTTCTTGAAAAAACATCAACAAACAACAAAAAATATGTTGCTCCTCCGTAGGAAATAGTAGGGGATGGACCCCATACATCAAAATGTATGTAATCAAGTACACCTTTACTTGCATGAATCCCTACTTTGAATTTTTGTCTACACTGCTTTCCAAATATACAATGTCTACAAAACATCAAATCTAAAGATTTCAGATTTGGAAGCAATTTACGATTCACTAATACCTGTAGTCCTCTCTCACTCATATGACCAACACGCTGATGCCATAATCGAGTGGATTCTGATGTCACTTCAGATATCAATGTCGTTTCATTAACTTGAGTTTTTCCAATCAGTTTGTAAAGTTTTCCTACTCTCAATGCCTTCATAACCACTAAAGCACCCTTAGATACTTTCATTACCCCATTTAAACCTGTAAACTTATGACCACAAGAATCCAACACTCCCAAAGATATTAAGTTTTTCTTTAATTCAGGCACATGTCTAACTTCCGTTAGTGTTCTAATAGCTCTATCAAACATTTTAATTTTAATACTTCCAAACCCAACTGTCTTACATGAAGAATTATCTCCCAAAAGAACTACACTATCATTAACTGTTTGATAAGAAGTAAACCATTCTTTATGAGGACAAACATGATGCGAAGCACTAGAATCTAACAGCCATTCTTCATTGTCACCAGAAACATTACAAATGGACAACACCTCATCAACCATACCTGAATCAGTTTCAACTGAATTTGCCTCAGATTTGGAGTCTTCCTTTTTGGATTCTTGTCTTTTCCAACAGTCCTTCTTGAGATGACCAGGCTTGCTGCAGTACCAACACTTGAGTTTGCTCTTTTTTCCCTTTGATTTAGATATAGAAAAACCTCTTGACTTTTCCCCTCTTTCTTTGGATCGACCTCTAACAAACAAATCTTCTGGTGTAGAGGATTCAATACTGGCTTTATTTCTTAACTCCTCAGACAACAAAGCTCCAACCACGGTGTCAAATTCCAAAGTTGTGCTAAGACTAATAGAAGACACTACATGACTCCAAGACTCAGGTAGAGTAACTAAAAGATTTACTGCTTTATCTTCATCTTCAATCTTAACATCCATACTATTCAATTGACAAATAAGAGTATTAAACACATTCAAATGTTCTGCAATCTTCGTACCTTCTTTCATCTTCATACCGTATAGCTGTCTCTTCAAGTAAATTATGTTTGTCAAAAACTTCGTCATATACAAGCTTTCCAATTTTCACCATAAACTTGTTGTTGTCTTTTCGCCAACGATATTAAATAAGACATCATCTGCAAGACATAACCGAATTGTGCTAAGTGCTCTGGCATCTAAATCCTCCCATTCACTATCTGTCATAGATGAGGGTTGTTTTTTCTTGGCATCTAAGGCCTTCTGCAACCCTTGCTGAACTAAGAGATCTCGCATCTTAATTTTCCACAATTCAAAATTATTCTTGCCATTAAACTTTTCAATCTCAAATTTAGAACTAGATATTTTTGCCATCATTTTTTTATGTTACTAACTTCACATACTTCTCAAAAAATAATTATATATTACCCAGAATCTTTTTTAATAAAAAATTCTTAATCCCAAAAAAAAAATACCTTGGCTTCCACACATCTCCTCTACGCACATCTGCAAGTTGTTCTCTGAACAGGCTGCCTCCTTCACCACCGCACAGTTGGCTCCAACTGGCCAAAGCTCTTGGCTCCTCCACAAACTGGCCAAAACTCTTGGCTCCTTCACGAATTACACACAGCTGCTATCTGGCGAGCTCAACCTCCACCTCCGCTGGTTGCAACCTCCACGGCTAGCAACTGCACCTCGTACTCCACCACTGCACTGGCTCTCCTGCACAGTCAACGAACCACCACTGCACCGGCTCTCTCTTGCGCAGGCTCCTCCTTAATAGACCACAGCACCGGCGTCCTCCACCTCCCTGCACTACGCAGATTCCACGAGCTTCAGCTCACTTCCCAACACGACGACCGGCGTCCTCCATAGCGTTCCTCCACACTTGGGCTTGCTCGACACAGGGCTACGAGTCTATCTTGCTGCTGGCAGCGACCTCCACGTGACTAAAACTCCTCCACCAAGGTTGCACTCAACCTTCCACACGGACCCGGCTGCTGTGAGAACCACACGGGACCGGCTGCGTCTTGGGCAGAGCTTCAACCACGGCGAACACTCCCTTATGGTGATGACTCGGCTCCCTCTCGGTGGTCTCCACTTGTGCTCTATGAAATGACTCTTCCCTACGACCACAGGCTTGCTCCTTCTGGATCTGATACCACTTGTTGGTGTTCAAAGTCTGTAAAAGAATAATAAACAAGATGAATGGACAAATAAACAACACATCTAACACAGAGATTTTAACGTGGTAAAACCCGAACACTTGGGGAAACATCCACCCGGCAAAGTATCAATATCTTATTCCTTTCAATAACGGAGATTACATATAAGGCATTCCTCATTCACCTATTCTCCTCGGTTACATTCTCTCCTCTCCAAGATTACATATAAATATACAAGTGAAGGAGTTACGTGTATGAAGAACTACCACCGGTTAGAGGAACTTCCAACCAACCAATGGTTAGACAAACCATTTTAGTTATTGTTATTGTTAATTAGTTGTCACAATTTTAACAGATGGTGGAGTTCTATTTACGCTTCTTTGATCTAATTTGCAATGATCTTCTTAATGTAATTGAGGAGGCTCGCATCTCGGGTAATATCCTGAAAGAAATCAATGTTATCTTTATGGCCCTTGCTCCTAAGAAAGATGATTTGGATTCGTTTGAATATTTTCATCCAATACCCCTGTGCAATAAGCTTTACAAAATCATTGCTTCTAGAATCATGCCACTCCTTGCTAATGTAATCTCAGAAGAATAGTTTGGTTTCATCAATAACAAGCAAATCCTTGATGTTGTTGGCTCAACATAGGAAGGCTTGCATTCTATGAAGAAAAACAAGTTGAGAGTGGTAGTCCTAAAACTAGATTTGTCCAAAGCATATCATAAAGTTAATTGGCTTTTTCTCATATTGATCCTTATTTATATAGGGTTTAGTTTTTCTATCGTCAATTGGATAATGAAATGTGTAACCTCCTCTTTGTTCGTAGTCTTTATTAATGGATCGCCTTCACGTTTTTTCACTGCATCACAGGGTCTACGCTTTCTCCCTTTCCATTTTTATTGATTGCAGAAGGTTTAAGTCAATTAATAAGGCAAAAAGAGAAGGAAGACTCAAAGGCATTGTTTCAAACAATGTCCTTCTATCTCACTTGTTGTTTGTGGATGACATATTATTTGGTCTTGGAAGAATCAGTGAATGGAAAACCTATAAAGATATTTTGGGTAGTTATTGCACAACATCCTAAATGGAAATTAATCTCACAAAATCTCTTTTTCTTTTTCACAATCTGGATTCAAAAGTAGAACAACAGATTTCTCAATTGATCCTTGTTCCATCAAGTCCATTACAAAGGGGTCTAAATTATCTTGGTTTCTATCTAAATCCAAATGATTATCTTTCCAAGGATTGGTTGTGACTTCTTAAAAAGATAGAAGTTTGCATAGCTTGTTGGTGCAATCGATGGCTTACAGGAGGGTAGCGTGTCCTTGTTAAACCCATCCTTGAAAGTATCATGATTGTAGGATATTTAGACACTTAGGAGTTAGTTAAGATCAACTTGTGTAATATATCTGTTAAGTAAAGTGTGTTTCTTTAGTATGCATTAGTATGCATTTGTAAATATTTAATCTGACAGTCACGATATGTTCTAGACATAGAGAGATTCGACGGCTCAACTTCTCTTAGATCGTACCTACCATTGATCCGTGGCTTAACACCCGATTGGTCCATGATCTCTATTTAAAGAGCATGGAGGGTCATTGTCTAGTTGATCGATTATGAGAAGTTCATTTGTAACTTTTTTTTTTTACATAATAAACTGCTCCGTAGAAATTATTTGGCCGAGGCCGTGGAGTGTTTTCCTCTCAAGGGTTTAAACCACGTCAAAACATCAATGTGTTGATCTGTGATATGTTTGTGTGAAGTGGCTGCTCTAGGTGT
Source organism: Larix kaempferi (assembly GCA_027924585.1). Classification (NCBI taxonomy): domain Eukaryota; kingdom Viridiplantae; phylum Streptophyta; class Pinopsida; order Pinales; family Pinaceae; genus Larix; species Larix kaempferi. Next base: position 13,734,089 of record BSBM01000138.1, on the reverse strand, counting down.
TCGATCTTTTGGGAGTACCCTATGTACCCGAACATGGTATCAGAGCTTTTATGAAGAGCCGCTTCCGGTTATGATCTAAATCTTGAACTGGTGTTGCCGAAACTTGAAAGGGTTTGTTGGTTCTGAAATTTCTATGCATTTCTGGGCTGTGGGAGGTGTCCATTGCGTTCGGAGCGTCGTTTCCATTAGGAAATAGTTTTTGTTTGATCGAAAACCATTTTCGGTTGCTTCAGAAAGGCGTTTTTCATCAGATCTAAAGGTATAATATTACAGTGACGTTTTTTTTTTATTTCTGTTTTTAAAAACAAAATATCTCATATTTTATCAGTTTTTATTATTAAATTTTTTTTAGCTTCGGATTGTTGATTTCCCTGTCTATGTATGCTCTTTGCTGTGCACCTTGTGCGATCTCGGTGAATCAGAAACAGTAAGGGAAAGGGTTTTTCTCGGCTGCGTATGCTCTTTGCCGTGCACCTTATGCGATCTCGGCAAATCAGAAACAGAGAGAAAATGTAGATTTTTCGGGCAAGCTAACGAGATCTAACCCCATTAGTGTGGAAAAGTTTTTTTGTTTCGGTTTGTGGTGTGATTTGCAGGAAAAGAGGCGAGCACGGAAACCGAGAGAGAGGAGTAAAAAAAAAAAAAAACCTTCCTCCTTCCCTTATTTTACGTACCTTTTAACATTAGCTAACTTGGTTCAAAGTTGTTTTATTCCTTAATAGGTCTTGAGTTCAAGTCTTATTAAGTTACTTTTAAACAAAGGTGCATGCAATTTCTAATTTGAAGTTACTTTATTGTAAAAGTGCATCTCACTTAAATAATAAAAATAAAAATATAAAAAGTGAGTCACTTAAGTTTTTTTTTTTTGCACTATTTAAAAGTAACATCATGGTAAAAGTGAAAATCACTTATTTTACAAAAGTGATTCACTTAAAAGCAACTTTCTTGTAAAATGATTTTCAAAGGTTCATCTTGGGAAGAGGGGGGTTCTTTTTTTTAGTTGGACATTCTCTATCTGCCACGTCACTATTGGGGACATCTTCAACATTTTCTTTATTCAAGCATAACTTCATCATACGGAGTTAGTTTTCAGTGCTGTTTTTTTTTAAACCGCCTATTTTTTCAAGCTCTTCGCATCCAGAGTATTGGTTTCTGTTTTTACAACCATTAATTTACAATATGGCCGCCCCTTGTGATATTCTACTTACCAATTCCAACTATTTCTCATGGAAATCTCGTATGGAGGATGTTCTACGAAGTAGGGGACTTTTCATAATTACCTCAGGGAAAGAAACATAACCCACTGATGATGATAAGAAAATAAAATGGGCAAATAGATGTGACGAAGCTCATGGATTGATTGGGATGTCAATCTCTACGGATTTGCGATTCCACATATCTGGAATTGATGAACCTGATGCTGCGTGGAACAAGTTGGAATCTGTGTTTGGTAAACACAATGAAATTCGAGATCATCAACTCGAAAATTAGTTGATTTCTTTAAATCCAAGTGATTTTTCATGCATTCAAGATTATTTATCCAAGTACAAAACTCTTAAACTCTTATGTGAAGAATGCAAGATTAAGAGGGAAGACAAACAATGCATTTATCATATTCTTTCAAAACTTGGACCTGCATATTTTGTTTTTGTATCTACATTTTACTCCATGAAAGAATCCTTGAATGCAGCTAGCTATCAAGAGCCTAGTCTTGAATCCTTTTGTGATTCCTTGATTAGAGAGCAAGATAAGCTCATCCATCTTGGAATAATTAACAATCCAGATACATCTGGGAAAGCCTTATTAAACCAACAGAAAGAAAAGTCCAAGCCTCCCAAGAAACAAAATTTTCGCAATAATAAGTCAAACAAGGGTCCCAAACCCTCTCAGTCAGCTCCTTCTTTAAAAAATGACAAAGGATCTAAGCCAAAAGGAAAGAAGACTGAGCGTCATTGCAACTATTGCGGGAAAGATAATCATGATGAATCTAAGTGTTTCAAAAAGATGGCAGCCTTGGAAGCAGCAATGAAGAAGCACCACATCAGCCTAGATTCGCCTTCAGAATCTACCTCTCATGGACATGCAATTTGTGCTTCTGGTTATTCTTATAATGCATCTTCCTTTTCTACTTCAAATGAATGGCTCATTGATTCTAGAGCATCTTATCATATGGGTAAAGATCAAGCCATCTTTTCTACTATGCATGAATGTAACACCAAACAAATATTTGTTGGTGATGATAGATCTCTAAGTGTTGTAGGATCTGGAACAGTTCCAGTAGATAATGGTCATTTTAATGATGTACTATATGTTCCAAGAATTTCCTGCAATTTGTTATCAGTCTATCAAATCACTCATTCTGGTGAAGGTAAAACTGTGACCGGAAAAAATAAAATAAGTGATCCCTCTTATTAAATGGACATGCTTGGAAAAACCCCCAAGGCTCTAAGAGGCTGGGGCTTACAAATAATCATTTGTTTGGCCAAGATCTTGGAGTAAAAAACTTGTGGAGACTTCTTTTTAATCACGGCTTAATTGGAAAAATCTTTAAGTCCGAGTATTTTCCGAATTTGAGTGTCGAAGAATGGATAAGAACATAAAGTAAGTTATATAAAGGTGGATCAATAGTCTGGAAATGTTTGGTTAATGCTTTTCAATTCTTGGTAGATGGGTTGCTTGGAGAATCGGCAATGGGACAAGATATCAACTTGCTCTTGACCCATGGGTAGCGTGTCCTAGAAAGGAGCTTAATATCCATTATCAATATGAATATGAGTAGAAGAACTATATTTTTATGCTACAGCAAAGTGCAATCTTTATTCAAGATTGTGACAATGTTCTAGTTTGGACGTGGAACAAGGCTATCAATTCTTTAACAACAAAATTAGGATATGAAGCGCTTTCTAAAAATGTGCATAACATAGAACACCTGTGGTGGTGATCCTCAATTTGGCATATTGATTGTCCCTTAAAATCAAACTCTTTGTGCGGTTAGCTCTATCGAACAACATCCTGACGTGGGATCATCGTCAAAATAGATCCTAGAAAGGGCCAAATAGATGTGCTTTGTGCAAAAATGATTCAAAATTTATTTATCATCTTTTTGTCTCATGCTCCTTCTCATTAAGGGCATGGCATGACACATTTCAGACGTTAAATTGTCCAAGTCAATGGCATATGGATTCCTTGGAGCTTTGCATGCAGAATTGGTCACAATCGAAAGACTTATCTTCCTTCTATGCGTTGTCATCTAAAGTCTTTGGCTTGCAAGAAACAGTATAATATTTGAAAATAAATGTTGGACTCCTCAGCTTGTAGTTGCTAAGATACTCCCTGGGGTAAGTTTGACAGTGCATGCCAAGCACGTCCGAGACTATGTGGCTAGAGGTATTGGAATGAACAGTAGAGCAAAGCTCTATGCTTTATGGATCCTTATGTGTTACGCGCTAGAGAAAGGTATAAATTCTATGCAAATATTTAGTGATTCCAAATTGGTAATGGGTCAGTGTAATAATAGTGGTCACATTGCTAATCTAGCGAGCCTTTCTCTAGTGCTAGAAAGTATCTCAGATGCGAGAGTTGTGTTTCAACATATCACCTTTAAACACATATATCGTGAGTTTAACTCTTCTATGGATGATCTGTCAAACCAAGAAATGGCTCTTCCAGAAGGTACTCTTCAAGTTCAAGAACATCAAGGCGGTGCTTTAATGCCAACAGTAATCTACAATTTCTATAAAATTTATTCAATGGTGAATGGATGGTACTTTTTTGTTATCTAATATCGAATGAGCCTATTTCTCAGTATGAGGGGTCATCTTGTGACTGATGAATGTCTGTATAAGTGGGATATTTGGGTCTTAGGTAGGAACATGTTGTCCTTTTTTGGAGGAAGCAATCAGCTTGTCTCACAAGTTTTGGACTGATAGTCAATGTATATTGTGATTTCAATGAAATATCAAATATATGATTTTTTCTTTGGAAAAAAAAATATATAGTGTTAGGGTTCTTTTATTTCCTCAACGATTGTAAATCTACATTTTCACAAATCCAAGTTATGGGTTTTCTTGTATAGCAATTCTAGTTCATGGGTGTGACTCAAGAAAAGCATTTGCTAATTATAAAGAGATCAAAGTTCAAATCCCACCACCCATCATTTCATAATTTATTATTTTAATTTCCAAATTGTTTTCTTCCCATAATTATGGATCAAGGTTTCATACCCTTACCCACCTCTAATATTCTTTCATTAAGTTCTTCGTTGTTTGTTGGTTATTGTCTTTAATCACAGTGAACAAGGAGATATGGCTCATAAGCCTTTATGCTTGACACATGCTCTAATACCAAATGTGAAGCCCTAATCCTAAAGGATCACAATTTGACCTTTAAACCTAAATTCAAGTATAGAAAATTTATTTCCCTACTATGTTATAAAATATAGCATTTAGGAAGTCTCTAGTTCAATGCAATCAAGTTAAAACTCAAAGCTCTTAATCTAGAAAAATATTGAGAAAGTATACTTAGCTTGACGTGTAAAAACATTGGTGAATCTTACTAACTCTTAAAATGTCAACAAGAAAATGTTTAGCTGTATTTTATCAAAATATTCAAATTTCTAAGAACTTTATCTAGCTCTAGAAAATTTTGGCAATTTTTAGAGTAAAATACTTTTATCCTATCGAATTTAAGCGAAACATTTAATCAAATATTGGAAATGGGCAATTTTTTTTAACATTGAAAATTAACCCATGGGAAAAATTTAGCCCACAAAATTTACAATGCTCTTAATTAGTTTCTCTTTATAAATATGGGTAATTAATATGATGGTGGTGGTAGTGGTTATCAACATCCATAATACCAACTTTGGTCTATCAATCCTTTAAAAAGGTAAGGGATCACTTTGTTTGCTTTAGAGATTTATTTATGTGCTTAAAAAACTTCAAAAGAAGCATTCAGAAATCACCATAGTTTTGATGAGTTAAAAAGTTAGGAAGGTCAACATTGTAACAAATATTTTGAAATTGCAATATAATGTGAGCATACGTAGGACATTCTAAGAGAAAGTATTATTCATCTTCAACACTCTTAGTGTTACAAAGATGACAAATTCTTTCGACCCACGCCATTTTCCGGAATGGTCAAATGTTATGTTTCACTATGTAGGTCATGACAACTTGTTCTTATTTTAGCAATGACAATTTTCTTCTTTACACTAGTTAAAACAGAGATATACTTTTGATATTTTAAATTAGGATTTATCACCTCCTTATATTATCTTAATTTTCAATTGTCCTCTAATTCTTTATCGACCAAGGGAAGCAAGTGCGAGGGAAATCATCATTGATCCCAAAGTAAGCAAGGAAATCCGTTATGCATGAGTTCTTGGAATAAGCAAGCAGAGGCCTATGCGCTACTACAAGGGATTTAGAGCATTGATATGACCAAAACCAAAACTATTCTTGTGATTGGGGACTCATCAATATTAATCAAGTACATGAATAAGGACTTCCAAACTCCTAACCTTCCTCTCCTTAAACTTGTCTCTCGAATCAAGCAAGAAGCATCTTGGACCTCGGTTTCAGGAGATGAGCTTCTTCCATGTCCTTCGAGGTCTAAATGGGGAAGAAAACCTCCAAGCCAACTTGACCTCTCAATTGCATGAAGGAACTTCCAAAAAAAATGGTGTTACAATCCACCTCTGAATCATTTAATGGCTATTAGCATTACATATTGCAAATCCAACACAAAAAATGGAGTTTTCGACCCCCCAATCCCCTAATAGTAATCAGCATTAAGTATTGAAGACCCACTAATAATCACAACTCATGTAAAGGTACATGTAGCATTGGTAGTTACAACGTGAATTATAGTGAATTAAAGGGTTGGGACGAGTATGGGATGGCACCACACATGCCATCCCTCCCAACGTCATTATGTTTTGAATGCTCAAAGATCAATTACAATGGAGGAGGTGGGATAATGGCTATTGTGCTTTGAATATACATAGGCATAACATGAAGCATTGGCTCCAGCGTAGAATTTGTCAACGTTTGTGAGCCTCGACTCCAATTCTTTCAATGGCTTCGTTAGTTGTTTGAGTTATCGGGTTTATGCAAGCTTTGGTTTAATCTCTAGTTCTTGTGTTGAGAACATTTGTCGATTAGTGTATGGGTTGCGGTATCTTGTTCTATCACTTGGCAGGGCCTATTTATCATTGGATTGTGTTTCAAGTGCTCACTCTATGTGAACCCTATGCACGCATTTGGTTTAGCTATGTGTTTGTGTTATGTGAAACCTCTCGGATGGTGGAATGGGGAATTCATGTGCATTCTAATTACCAGTGCCAACACCAATTGGGACTTGGGAAATGCTAAAAGGAATTCTGGAATTGTTATTCATGTGCATTGTGGGCATTGTGATTTGCAATCCTGTTCAAATTTTTATAGCTCAACAATCAACTGTGAGCTCTAAGCTAAATATAGGTGACTCTTGGTCAATTTCTCCCACACTCTTGGTGGGGATAGTCCACACTCCACTCCCTTGTTGTTGTTAGGTTACTCCTAGGGATTGTCTAGGTTCCTCTGGCAAATGTCAATAGGTGATTCGAGATATTCGAAGGATGTTGAGAAGACATAAAGCTTTTATCAACTAAAATAGGACTTCTCTTATCTCCCTCTCCAACATAATGCACAACAATGAAAATTCAACCTACTATGAGCAGAGGGGCATCATTATGCAACAAAAAGGTCAAATTCAAACTCACGAGGCTGAATGCATATCCGTCAAATCCATTGTGGATGAGATCCTCCAAGGAAACTACTCAACAACGTCTAATCACTAGTATTCTCTAGGTTCTACTCCAGCACTCACTAAAGATGAAGAAATAGTTTCACAAATGATGGAAGACATGGAAATTGAGAATCCAGGGCCTCGACGAGACAATGGAGATCCGAGATGTTTTAGGATTATATTATCTGAAATATATGCTTGTAACATTAGCTTAGTTCTCTCTAAAAGAGACTTTAGGATAGAGATAGTCTCTTTTGTGTTTTTGAAGATCTGGTTACCACACTCAGACCAACTCAGTGTTACTCAATTTTACATTTCAACTGCAGCATTTTTAATGCAATCTTGTGACTAATTTTGTTATTTAAAAAAAAAATTATCGCACCACCATTTATCCTTAAGTTTGGATGTAATAATATTTTTAATATTATCAGTATTTTACAAAGTGGCATCTTCCTCAATTTCTCAGACTTGGCATTGAAGCTTGAAGCAATCTTAGAATGTCTCTTGTCTCCTATGTTGTTTACCTTGTTCAAGTACATTATGTATCTAGTCATAGTCATGCTCTCAATGGGGGGGAACTTGTTTCTATAAAGAGAATAAGGTCTATTTCCTTTAATTTTGAGATAAGAAGTTATAAAACGGCTTTGGATTTTCTTTATCTTTCTCCACAATTCTCTAGAAATGATGCATCCCCATACTTCACAACCATATAAGATAACAAGAGTGACAATTCTCAAAGATGAGTTTTTTCTTATTCCAAAGCCAAAGGTCCACTGGTTTAAAACTATTTTCAAGTCCAGCTTCGCACCCTGTGTTTATCATTTTTTCAATGTCATAGTTCTAATTAAGCTTGTGATGAAGATCAATTTCGAGATATTTATATAAAGTCACTTCCTCTAAGCTATTGTTGTCATATACAAAATTAATGTAGGTGAACTTTTTGGATTTGATTATGACAACACTTGTTTTGTTAATGTTAACCGTCATACCTGTACTAGAGCAAAAAAATTGAGAATTTTTAGTTGCCTATCAAGATTATAGGGACTCATCGTCATGAGAAAAATATCATCATTACACAAAATAAAGATTATGATTATACCAACTATAGTCACGCCAACACAACCTACTCTTCCAAACAACCCTCTAACTTGTTGATGTATATGCCAATAAGGTAGGGGACAAGTAATAAACTTACTTGACTCTTATGTTACAATTAATTTTCTCCAACTAACCTTCAGTGTTCCTAAACTTGAACATTTAGTTAATTATTCCATTTAGTTAATTTATTCCATGGAGTAACTATACTAAGTGTAAGGCCCTCTCCCTTGGAGGATGATCACTAATCAAGGATGATCACTAATCACCACAATCACAAGGTTCTTTTACAAAATCAGTTACAATCAAGTCTATTTTAAGCAAACTACTCATTATCCACCCAATCGATCCTTCAATCAAAGATTGAAATCCCTCGAGGTCTCAATCATTAAGGCTCTATCAAGGTTCTTAGAACAATTTCACACACCACCATAGAACCAACAATGTTTCTCCCCTTCTAAAACCACTCCCTAATCAACACAAGCATAAGGTTCTTTTACAAAATCAATTCAATCAAGTCTATTTTAAGCAAACTACTCATTATCCACCCAATCGATCCTTCAATCAAAGATTGAAATCCCTCGAGGTCTCAATCATTACAGCTCTATCAAGGTTCTTGCAACAATTTCTCACACACTACCATAGAACCAACAACGTTTCTCCCCCTTCTAAAACCACTCCCATAATGCATAAACCACTCAATTCTTTCTTTCGAATCTTAACAACTACCCAATCCAAGAAAAAAATGGAACTACCAAACCACCTTCTTATCCCTCACCCAATGCATATATTTCAAGAAGAATAATATTATTATTTTTTGTAAGCTAGTACCCACAAAGTTTCGAACCAGTGACCTAAAACAAGGAGTGCCTTAACAGTACACCCATTCATCATATATTCTACGCCCCATGGACAGGATAATATTATTTTATTTACATACACTCTTCCACTTGTCTAGAGACTTCCATGCATATGCACCTAATCCATCTTTATGAGCTTAATTAATCTTAAATTTGCACATTTTATTGTCATTTTTCATTTATTAATAATTATTCACACTCACCATTTTCATAACACATAAATCCACTTCTAACAGAAATAATAATTACTAGAAATGTGTATATTATCGTAATTAATACTAGCATGCATATGAGGGCTTTACAAGTTTAGCGATCATGAGTAAATCTCGCCCCCGCACTAATATGCAATTAACTAACCTTATGTTCTACATCTCAAGTTAAGATTCACAAAATGTTTACTATGCAGCATACCTAATCATGCATATGATCATGCCATTTACAATTGCATATTCTTTCTTTCAAGATTCATTCAACTTCTAGTTATTTTGCTTCCTTGCAATTCACTTCCATCATTCACTTTGAATATATCATATCACCAAATTGTACCTCCTAGGTTACTACATCAATGATGGTACCCCTCCGACTTTATTGATATTTATATATAAGATCGCGATATATTATATAATAAGTTGTACTCCTTTCGATTTATTAATATTTTGTATATGTGATCATGATCTTTTTTGTAATCAATTGTACCCCCTCCTAATTATTCCTCTATCAATGGAACCCCCTCCTAGTTACTCATCTTATATGTAATCGGTTGTACCATATTTGATAACTTATTCACCAATTGTACCCCCTGTAGTGGGGGGTACAACTAGGCCTAAAGGTTAAGAACATGTGTTTCCTCCTAGGAGGTCACCAGTTGAAATCTGAAGGGGTGGGGTATGTACACCTCCGTAGACTTTAGTAATCAAATCGCTTGAGATTCCCCTGTCCCACAAATAAGGAGGTCTCATACAAAAATTTGGAATCTAGCTTGCCCTTGACCTTACAATTAGATTATATTGTTATTATTATTATATTATTATTCACACATGTAATCAATTATACCTCTTGATTACTCGACTTCCTATTTACTCAAATATTCAAATATTAGTAATCCACTCGATTCTAAAGATGTGAAAGAACCATTGGTATAGCATTAGTAATTGCTTTTGTCTTCAACCCATAATCAACCCATAAACTAGTGTTTATATAGAGATCTTCATTTCACGGGTATGGACTCCCACAATATATTTCATTGAACCAACGCTCCAAACCCATAAGAGTGTCTACCATATCGAACTCGCTCATTTCATAACACAAGTCATTAGTTATCACATGGCCAATCATATAAATAACATAGACCACATGCTACCAAATCATGTCATTACATGTATACATAACCATACTCCATTTTAATGTAACAATGGACCCTACATGCTTTTAAACATCATGATGCATATGTGTGCATGCAAAACATAAAAAAAACACAGCTCATCACAACATATTTGTAACTTTTCAAAACATTGTGCTAATCAACGCATTATAAAGCATTTATGGAAAACAATACTAATAGCATTTACATAATCAATAAGAAACATAAATCGCATTCAATGTTATAGCAAAAAATACATGTCTCAAAAATATTAGTCTAAAATCTGAATTAATTCATGCTAAGTCCATAAGCCGTAACTTACATACCCCAAAAACAAGGCATTACAATTATCCATTTATTTCAAAAGTCTTTTTCAAATTCTTTCCATTAATGGAATTTGGTGTTCACGTCAAAACTCTTCCAATAATCCTTACCTTCCCCCTTCTAAACAAATCCAGTTATACCATTTCCCTTTGCAATATTTCACCATTTATCTTATCAATCCCATCTTTATTTCTAAAATACCATTTCCATTTCCCTTTGCAATATTCCACCATTTTATCTTATCAATCTCCATCTTTATTTCCAAAAAGCATTTGTATTGCCATTTTCCCCTTTAAAAAGTAAGGTCTAGTCAAAACCCACGTGCTCAAACTAAAATATATTCACAAGATCTATCTAAACTATCGCCAACATTTTATCAATGTATTCACCTTTCTTCTTTCTAAATGCATTTGAATCACACCCATCAAACCTTCCAATCAAACTACATATCAATTTAGGCCAACATAGATTTTAAGCCCTTTTCAGGATTTGCTCTACAAGACGACCATGCTCATGATGTATTATTGTCGTTTATGAGACATTGAGTATAAACTTAATCAATTGATACGTCTCCTTCACAATGCCATAGGTCTCACTTAATTTGGATTTGCCAAGAAATTAAGAGCCAATACAACAAAACTTGTTGATTTTCACCTTTATCTACACAACGAAGCTGTATATGTGATAACTCCAATTTTGCACCCACAACTCTAGTTTTTGAACCTGTAATATCTTGCTATGTAATCTTTCTAACGGCACCGGGATCACTTCAATTAAATCTCACGTTCACGAGCTATACTCTTTTTAGTGAACCTTACTAATTTTAGCCAAATTCCAAAACTAAATAAAACACTAACTTGTACACACTATCACGTTAAGATCACATGCCTATGTTGCTAAAATTTATATAACGTGTCTTTTTTCCAAACTTCCAAGTCTCACTCACAAATTAAAATTTGCTAGACATGTTATAGTTCACACTCTACAAGGTGTTATTTGAAGGTGGCCAAACCAAGAATTGTTCATGCAGATGCCAAATATATGATAAACCAACACCAACACAACGTACACCAAATAAAGATGTGGAGCACAACTCTCAAAATGATGATAATGATGTGTTACACAATAACCCCTTGTACATTAGAAGAACGACTCTAATACTCTGGTCTATTCTTGAGTTTCTTCTTCTTGAGGTTTATATGAGCTATTCTTTGATAATACTCTGGTCTCTTCTTGAACACAATCAGCCCATAGACGATCAAATTTGGGTTACTCTTCTCTTCTACAAGCGCTCTGCATAAATGTTTCCCATGTGGAAGGAAATCCATTAAGGGCCATCATAACAAGTTTTGCATCCTCAATAATGTCTCCAATGGCTTTAAGTTGATCACTCAACTGGGAGACCTTCATGAAGTAAGTAGCAATAGAATCTGAGTTTGACATCTTTATGCAACATAGTTGATCTCTCAAGGCTAGTCTTCTGCTGGTGGTTTTGCTTTCGAACAATCCTACTAAGGCATCATACGTTGCTTTAGCAGTCTTCAACTTGGAAATATGAGGAATCAAGTGGTCTTTTACAGATTCTATTAAGATCCTCTTTGTCTTTGCTTCATTCTTCTTGTATTTGGCTTTCTCTCCATCATCTTTTGGTTCTGAGATATCCTTCTTTACATAATCCTGGATTTCATTTTCTTCCGAGATGAAAAGTATTCTTGTCTTCCAGGATCTAAAATTGGAGGCACCATCCAGTCTATCTTCTACTCCAAGACTAGACACCATTTTGAGAGATAGATCCAAAAACCCTAGCAGAAGCTAGGTCAAAACTAAACCTTGTCAAAATGTGAAAATTGACACCACAAGTAGATGCACCCTCCTAGAGAGAGCTTGAAAATGCTATGATCGAACCCAATGTGTGGTCAAAAGGGTTAGAAATTGAAAACCCTAATTTCTTGATTCCAACAAAAATTAGGTCAAAATTGGATTTTCATAAAACTGAGTTTTGTTTCCACAAATAAGTGCAGCCTCCTAGGGCAAGTTCCACAATGCTCTTTTCAAATCCAAAATAGGGAGGGAAGTGTCCAAACTTGGAAACCCCGGTTTCCATATTAGGGCATAACAGTCTCTGGCAAATGGATTATATTCAGAACTGCTTTGATACCATGTTGAATCTTAACTTAGCAGTATAATTTTATCTCTTTCAACTTTATTTCATCCCACAAGCATCATTCATTTGCCGTGGAAAATAAAAACAAGGATCACTGAAAGATAACCATGCACAAGAGACAGATTTTATCTTGAGAAACCTAATAGGGATCAAACCCAACAAACTTTTCTCACAAGAAATTAATCCAATATAAGAACAATACCAATCATGAAGATTAAGCACTAGCAGAAGAGTGTGCCCTTTTTTCACAAGAAACCCTAGTGAACATTTTGGAAGAGATAGCAAACTTGTGTAGATAATAAGATAAGCCCAAAAATTACTTCTAGTGATCTTCACTTGTCCTCCTTGAGAAGTGCGCACCAATTGAGTAGAGATGAGCTTGTTGAGTGTGACAAATGAATTGTGAGAACACTTATATTTATATTCTTCAGTTGACTAGAAGATTCTTCAATGGGGCCGACTTGTCCTTTCTCCACTGGGGCTGACTTACTAGTTTAATACTCATCTTTTATTTATCTTTTGTCTTCTATGGTCAATTTTGTTAGAAAAACAGGATCGTAGAGCAATAACAATAAACAGAAATGCAAATATAATCACACAGACACATTGCAAGAGAGACACCAATATATCGTGATTCACCCAAGATGGGTTACGTCCACACTGAAATTGCCAGTCCTTATTATTATACCATCCAACAAATGAAGGAATACAACCTGCAGCACAACCGATGCACTTCCTCTTCACAGTCTCTCTTCACGATCTCAAAGATCTTTACAATGCATAATACCTAATACATCCTCTCTAGCCGTATTACAATGTCTTTCTTATAAAGGGGAAATACAATGGGAAAATACCACGGGTTGTGCAAAACCATGGGCCCGTACCTGTTGGCGAAAATAGCCCAACAAAAAATTCTCGAGGGCTTCGCCCCTGAACCCCAAGGTTGGGGAACGAGTGTACAGTCCTTTTGCATATCATATAAAGTTTGGGTACACGGCTAAGACAATATCATCTCTAAGACTAGAAGATCTGGCTCCACAACCAACAAATTTACCCCTTTTACTGGGGTAGTTGTGCTCTTTTCTTGCCTTCCACTTTCTCTAGGACTTCTTCGATGGATTGTCTTGACTCCTTGGTTATTTCTTCATCATAGAAAAGTTCTCCTTGTTGATGTCTCATCACATGCAAATCAAATTCTTCCATAGAGCTCTAATGTTTATTTAACCATACCCTAAGAAGTCCCAGACACTTCTTAGAGACAATGTCAAATTCAACATTAGATTAGATTGTCTAATATACAAAAAGATAAGATCCCTTTGTAACATACACAAGTCATCTCACTCTATAAGAATAGATCACTCATCAAGAGTGCTCTTGCATGGAGAATGCAATGTGACATCTAACTTTCTATCACTCCAATCAATCCACATGACTGGACAAAGGCTAAGCATCCGAACCTCAAGACACATAGTCAATATACATGACTAATTAAGGCTACGATGGGGCCATCCTCTACCTGGGTTGCAAACCCATTTGGGAGAATGATCTGCAGAATGTTTACCCGATGCTGGAACCATAGAGAACATCCAACAAAAACAAACTTCTTCCTCACATTGGCTCAGTGGGTATGTTTCATTAATACTCAGCAAGGAGAAGGTGAGAATAAACCCAATTGAGCTCGAGGAGACCCTCCCAAGGGGAAAATCTGAAGTTTGCGTCTGCCATGTTCATGTTGTTAGCTAGTAGCTACTAGTCTGCTATGTCTTTATGTTTCTTTGCTGTGTTGGAACTCATGCTATTATCAGATTTAGTTTGATGTTTTGCTTGAGGCCGGTTTAATAAGTATATTTGCACATTGAGAAAGGCCCTGGGCATCCCCACAGTCCAAGACTTAAAACTTAATTTGGAAAATCCAGCTCCATAGGCTCTAAACAGTCCTCTATGGGAGATTTTTTAATTTTTTGTAATATTATGTACCCAGTAATAGAACTTTTATGCTTACCCCCCAAAAAGTCAAGATTAATCATCAATAATCACAATGCTTGCTACACCCAACCATCCAATTTGAATCTCAAATAAGTCAATCTATACACCATACATTGATGCATCCATACATCGCATCTCACAATCTAACATGGTATAAAAGTTCCAAATGACTAAATATTGTAATAAAATAGCCCCAGATACATAGAATGATCGATGATGCAAGAATTAAAACACAAAAAACCAAGGAGCAAGCCAGGCTTAGTATAATTGGAGGCTTTAAAAAGACTAGTAAAGCTTTCACATAGAAAGAAAAAAAATGGTTATAAAAAGAAAAAGAAACAAAAAGGCCTTTTTATCACATTCAGAGAAAAAGAAACAAAAAGGTTTGTTTTATATTTTTATAAGCTACCCCCGCCTTAGGAGTCTAGAGTCTAGACATCCCACACAGGGTCCCCAGGATGCTCCTTTGGACAGGAGATGAGAGGAGACATTCTCAACCTAACCCTCTGGTCCAGGACATAGGAAATGCAGGGGATGCATCCCCATGGAACAGTAAAAAGAATCATCGATGCTAGAGAATATGAAAATGAATATTTGGCCTGCACTGTATTAGTCTGTTATAAATCCCAATTTTCACTGTTTTATTATTGGAGCTCCAATGAGCTCAGTCACATAAAGCCTTACTAGTGAATTGTAATCTTGATGAACTCCTCCAAGTCGCATAGATAAGAGGTGTATGGATGAAAATAACAATTACAATTTAGCAAGGAAATACCGTCTTTGTAAGAGCTGTGTTGGATAAAACACTTAGGAATACTACTCTTTGAACATCAGACCATTCACAATTCTGAAGGGTGGAGAACTGGGGCAAAAATAGCAGATATAAAGATTCCACCACATCTGTTGAAAACTTGAACTCACCGAGGCTCTCAAAGCTGCCATCACTTGTACAACAATGGGGCAGAATCGTGTCCAGAACAGGAATGAGTTCTTTGTATACAGTTATGATCCAGTATTGCTTGAATGAGATTCATGCTAAATTTCTGAAAGTTTTCAAGGTTCAATCCCAGCCTGGTTTCAGGTCTGAAAATATTACTGTTTAATGCCCAACCCAATGAATTTACAGCTGAACTGAGTTATTTCATATAAACAGTAGTTTAACTTGAAACACAAGATGAACTTCAACAATTTAATAGGCAGAAAATTAATTCAGAGAACACCATGAAAATAATTCAGACACACAGATTTTTGACCAACTGCCCAGGCAAAACCCACAAGGGGAAAACCTGTTTCTGAGAGAGGAATTTATTTTTTCTTAAATTCAAAGGTACAGCAATTAACCAGTCAAGAATCAACTTATCTCAACCATTAATAATCCAGCAGGCTGCCTCAAAATTCGTGTAAATGCTGCCTCGAAATTCGTGCAGCCACCACCTCGAATTCTGTGCCAGAAAAGACAGCATACAGACAGGCAGAAACAGGACTGTATGGTCCTCGAATTTCATGCCCAGAACTGTACCTTTCACCTCGAACTGCATGCTGACTGTACTTCACACCCACTACCTCGAAATTCACACCTAGAAAATTCAGTCTGGAAGTTCGTGTCACTGCTGTACAGCCTCAGCAATTAATGCTGCTGCATGTGCCTCGAACTGTGTGCCCAGTTTAGTCATGGAATTCGTGCTGTGCAAATAACTGCTGTAAGGTTGGTAAGCATGCCAATGTCCTTCCTCTCAAGCTGCGTCCTGCTCCTCATCTCAAGAAGTCGAGCTCTCCCAATAATTGCTTGAATGAATATGCCTCTTCACATGAACTTTGCCTTTTAATGAAAAATAAAAGGGTAGATGAAAGGCCATCTAATCCAAGGGCCCAGATTGAATTAGATGGATGGATGAGATTTAAACATAATTTCTCTCCATAAATTAATTTCCACTCAACCACCTTTTAATTTTTCATAAAGTGCACTTTAATCTCTAAAGTGCATGTAATGCTCATCTCAAGTCATTAATACAAGGGTCATGTGAACTTTACCACTTTTCTAGTGACTTAAGCAAAATCCCCTAGGGGAACAACTTCCAAGGTATAAAATTCAACACTCCCTCTTACCAAGGAAGTTGTTTTTCACCATTCCCAACTTGTCCCTGAAGAAGACAAACTTGCCCCGGCCCAAGGATTTCGTCAGAATGTCAGCTACCTGCTCATCAGTGGAAATGTATCATAACTCAACAGCTCCTCTCTTAACATAATCTCAGATGAAATGGTATTTGATCTCTATGTGCTTTGACCTATTATGAAAAACTAGATTCTCAGAGATCTAGATGCAACTCTGATTGTCACAGTATAGCACCATGGGCCTCAGCTCCTGATCAAATAAACCCACCAATAACTTGCGAAGCCACAGTGCCTCGCAACTAGCCTAACTGGCTACCATGTACTCAGGCTCAGCAGAACTCAAAGCAACAGACTTTTGCTTCTGACTGAACCACGACAATGCTGTCGAGCCCAAACTGAAACAACAACCGGAAGTGCTCTTCCGGTCCGTCACACTATCTGCCCAATCTGAATCCGTGAAGCCAACCAAACTAACTCCACCCGAACTCCTATAGTCCAGACCATAATCCACTATCCTTGCAAGGTATCTCAACTTCCAGTTGGTGATCATGGGTGTGGCTATCGGCCTACAGTCCTCCATCTAAAATCTCCTAAGAATATCTGATGCATACTTTCCTTGTCCCAGGAAAATATGACCAGGCTCCTGCCAAACCTCCATCGCCAAATAATAATGCATCAGCCCAATATCTGTCATCTCGTACTCTGAAGCAAGATCTCTCTTGCAAGCTGCAATGAGGTGCTCCTCTCCTATGATAAACAAATCATCAACGTACAACAGAAGAATGAGCAAATCACCACCAACCACAATGTAGTAAAGGTTGGGATTAGCCTCTCTTCTAAAATCCCATCGATAGCAAATAAGCATCAATCCTGGAATACCAAGCTCGAGGAGCTTGCTTCAGACCATACATGGTCTTTTTCAACCTACACACATGAGAAACCCTCCCATGGTTCTCAAAGCCCTGAGGCTGCTCCAAATAAAACTCCTCCTGCAAAAGACCATTGAGAAATGTGGTCTTCACATCCATCTGATGGATCTTCCAACCCATCTCTGCTGCTAAGGAAATGACTGCTCTAATCGAGGAGTATCAAGCAACCGACGCAAAGGTCTCATCATTATCAACTCCCTCTACCTATGAAAACCCCCATGCCACAAAGCGAGCCTTGAACTTCTCCACACTGCCATCTGCAGCATGCTTCATCTTGTAGAAGGCTCCTCAAAAGTAGAAGGCTCTGAATCACAAAGACTAACAACCAATGCCATACCCAATATGCCCGGCATCACTACAGTCCTCACTGGTTCCTTGGGCGCTCCAAATGACTACTTTCTTCAAGGTGTCACGAAGCCACTTGGGCTTCCTCTTCCCTGAAAGTGGCTCCCAAACTGGTCTCTCGTCCTCTAAAGAACTTCCAGAAGTAGATGGCACAAAAATATGGTGAACCAACCACTAATGAACTTAGTGATTCGGTAACTACAACTGGTGAACCTGTGATCTGAGAACCAGAACCTGTCCCCGAAATACCTGCTGGTTGAACCACTGAACCTATAGAACCTATGCTTGTAACCTGTGGCCCTGTCACTCTGGAAACCTGTGATCCTGTACTCTGAACTGCTGGTACCTATGTAACTGCCTAAGGTGTGGATGCTTGTGGCTCCTCCTGCTCTGACTCTCTAGACTTCCTGAAGGCCCGCTCCTCCTCAAATCTCACTTCCTGCCTCACAACAACCTTCCTCTAGACAGGACGATAAATGTGGAAGGCCTTCGAAGTCTCATCATAGCCCACAGAGATGCCCTTCTCTGCAGTGAGCTCCAACTTTGTCGTCCTCTCAAAAGGGACATGAGAGTAAGTCAAGCAACCAAATATGTGAAAATGACCAACCTCAAGCTTCTTTCCTGTGAATATCTCCTCAGGAGTCTTTCTTCCAAAGGCACAGTGGGGACTCCTGTTCTGAAGGTATACAGTTGTACTACAAGCCTCGGCCCAAAGGAAGAAAGGAGGACTATGATCATGAAGCATGGCTCTCGCTGCTCCCACAATAGCTCTGTTCTTCCTTTCTGCCACTCCATTCTACTCAGGAGTGTATGGTACAGTCAACTGTCTCAGTATGCTCTCCTATCTGCAAAACTCATCGAACTCCTTGGAGGTATACTCACCCCTTGCCTAATCCAAGGGCTTGAATCCTCCTCCCAGTCGGGTTCTCCACAAGAGCTTTAAACTCTTGGAACCTCCACAAGACCTCGTCAGATTTCTTGCTCTTAAGGAAGTAGATCCAGGTCTTCCTGGAATAGTCATCAATGAATGTCACATAGTACTCAAAACCTCTCAGGGAAACAGATGACATAAGACCGCACAAATCTGAATGTATCAAATCAAGCACTCCTGCTAACCTGCTATCACTGCTTGGAAAAGCAGTCTTGGTGTACTTTCCCAAAGCACGCCCTCTGCACACATCACTGTGCTCCATGCTGAACTCTAGCATACCTGTAACCATGTACCTCAACAACCTCAGAGCTGGATGATATAGATGAGCCATCCTCCGATGCCACAGCTCACAAAGATCACTAGTGTTGCTATGTGCCAAAGCATGTTGGGGCTGAAATAAGAGCTTGTACAACTTTCCACATCCGACTCCAATGACAAAAGAAGCAAATGGTCCTACAATCTTGGGGAAAACACGCACATGTCCATCCAGGAAACATACCCCAAGTTCTCTATCCTCAATCGTGGAAACTGATATCAAGTTCTTTTTCAACCCAGGGACAAACAACACATCCCTCAATGTCATGGGACTCATAGACTCCCTCTAAAAGATAATGATCCCATGCCCAACAGCTTTGACAATTGTCATCCCCCAACACGACTTCCACATCTATACCTGTCAGTGAAAGCTCAGAGAACATCTCCCGAGCACTTGTCATATGGCTCGAAGCTCCACTGTCAATGTACCAAGTGTTGGTGGTGGATGCACCTAAAGAATAGTCGGTCAATAAAGAATACTCCCTCTCATCCTCCATATCAGAGTTGGTGATAGAAGCTCTCTCAACATGTCCAGCGCAGAGAGAAAACTCTCCCAAACATAGCTGCATACTCCTCAATCTCTGCTGAAGCTGTGGTCTGCTGCTTCTTCTTCTTCTTGTTTGGACACTGTGAGCCATAGTGCCCAAACCCCTGGCAAGCAAAGCACTTGACTTTGATCAAATCCTTCCTCTGTCCACCCTACTGTTGTTGCTTCTTAGTCCCACCCTGCTTGGGGCCCTTCTTGGACTTATTCTTCCCTTTTGCAGTCAAGGCCACATTTTCCTCATCCTCCTTACTATTAGAAGAGCTCCCCTGCACAAGACCTCTCCAAGTCTCCTCCTGCACAAAGTCATCCCAGAGTCGATCCCAGGAAGGCAAGTTCTACCTGGCAACTATAGCCTCTACAAAAACAACCCAAGGTTTGGAACTTTGGTCGCGCCATTCACAGCTATTCACACTAGCTCACTGCCAGAACAACCTCTCCACCTGCTGCAAGCTCGTCTCTCAACTGAGATATCCTAGTAAGGTAGGATGTTACTCCCTCTACTTTGTTCATCTTCACACTTTTCAGCTTCTCCCTCAAGACCATCTTTCGGTTCTCATTTGAGCTCTGGTATAAGCTGGTCAAAGCATCCCACATTTTATATGCACGGTCTTTGCCTGAAATGTGTGGGATTACATGGTCTTTTACTGCATCAAGTATGATCCTTCTAGCCATGATGTCCTTTTTGTTGAAAGCTACTAGTGCTTGTGCATCAGTGGATGCGGGAACTTGAATTGGATTTGCTTGTGTATTGTTCACCACTTCACTCCAAAGTTCATTTTCGTCCAAAATAAGAACTATCCTGGCCTTCCATGGAACAAAATTCCCTGCTCCATCTAGCCTATCTTTCAACCTTAATCCGGTGGCCATCTCACTGTAAATCCAAGTCCAAAAAGTACTGCTCATTGACAAAAGAAGACCCAGTGACAGTCTGAAATTTTCACTTCACAATTCTGCCCCCAAGCTCTGATACCATGAAAGTTTTTAAGGTTCAATCCCAGCCCGGTTTCAAGTCTGAAAATATTACTGTTTAATGACCAACTCAATGAATTTACAGCTGAACTGAGTTATTTCACATAAACAGTAGTTTAACTTGAAACACAAGATGAACTTCAACGATTTCATAGGCAGAAAACTAAGTCAGAGAACACCATGAAATAATTCAAACACAGATTTTTGGCAAATTGCCCAGGCAAAACCCACAAGGAGAAAACCTGTTTCTGAGAGAGAGGAATTTATTTCTTCTTAAATTGAGAGATACAACAATTAACCAGTCAAGAATCAACTTATCTCAACCATTAATAACCCAGCAGGCTGCCTCAAAATTCGTGTAAATGCTGCCTCGAAATTTGTACAGCCACCACCTCGAATTCTGTGCCAGAAAAGACAGCATACAGACAGGCAGAAACAGGACTGTATGGTCCTCGAATTCCGTGCCCAGAACTGTACCTTTCACCTTGAACTGCATGCCCACTGTACTTCACACCCACTACCTCGAAATTTGTGCTCACTGCCTCGAAATTTGCAGCCAGAAAATTCAGTCTGGAAGTTTGTGCCATTGCTGTACAGTTTCAGCAATTAATGCTGTTGTACGTGCCTCGAATTGCATGCCCAGTTTACTCTTGGGATTCGTGTTGTACAAATAACTGCTGTACAGTTGTCTTGGTAAGCATGCCAATGTCCTTCCTCTCAAGCTGCGTCTGGCTCCTCATCTCAAGAAGTTGAGCTCTCTCAAAAATTGCTTGAATGAATATGCCTCTTCACATGAACTTTGCCTTTTAATGAAAAATAAAAAGGTAGATGAAAGGCCATCTAATCCAAGGGCCCAGGATTGAATTAGATGGATGGATGAGATTAAAACATAATTTCTCTCCATAAATTAATTTCCACTCAACCACCTTTTAATTTTTCATAAAGTGCACTTTAATATCTAAAGTGCATTTCATGCTCATCTCAAGTCATTAATACAAGGGTCATGTGAACTTTACCCCTTTTCTAGTGACTTGGGCAAAATCACCTAGTGGAACAACTTCCAAGGTATAAAATTCAACAATTTCCATGTGTTTACTCTTTGATTTTAGAATGCCTAATGTGCAATGTCATCTTGATAAATCACACGAAATGCAAAAGGACTACTGCTTGTCCTAAAGAGCAGGGAATTGTTACTATTGGATGGTTCTCTGCCAGATGCAAAGCCAATAAAAAATACTCAAGACGTTTCAATAAAGAAATATGTGCAAACAAATTGTTGAGATAACAGCTGACAGCTATCAGGTCTTGTAGCTGTACAAGCAATAAATTAACAAATGTGAGTTTATTTGATACATCCATAAATAACAGTATCAATGACTTGTGAAGCCAATGTTCTTTCCTTCATAACAGATTACATAACCATTGTTTATGTTGAATGCCAAATATATACTAACTTAAAGCCAGTCTGCAACTAAGGGATGCAAAAGACTTACTCATACATTCAGAAACACCACATAATGATTGCAAAATGCAGTAGAAAAATAACAATACATACATTAACGAAAGTATGAATCAAAATACCACTTTACTTCCTTTTTCTGATGATACAACTGCCCACAACAGTTTCAGAATTTTCAACAATACAAGCTCACTATTAGATTATTTCACTTGAATTATTTACTAGACTTTAAAACAGTAGTCAAAAGCAATTTGCTTCATTGGAGATACCAAACCATTCTCTAATATAAAATGTATCAATCATATGGTAGAATCACCAACGTGATGAGTGTTGGGATTCTTCGAGTGTACCCTAATTGTCTTCAATGAGGTAGAAGAGAATAATGAACATGGACATCCTTGTATTGCTTACGTCAGACCTTTAGTCCTGAAACGAAAGAAAAATAAAAAGCATATCAATTATGTAAATACAATGAAAATGCATGGTATCAAGACACTGAAGTTTTTTTTGCAAACAAACACCACATCTGATGTCCTTGGAACTAAAGCAATCCTATAATTTTTCGCTTTCAATAAAATTATTGACAACAATAAGGAAACATATTAACACAAAAAAAATGAAAAACTGCATGACTGGATGAAATATTCCATCCCCATTTAGAAAAAGGACTACCAGAACTCTCAGTTTCAATTCATGGGTGCAGTTTACAAAGGATGGAATGACAACTTATGCAAATAACGTAGATCTATGATGAGGTGCCCTACCCCTTGTAGATTCTTCGATATTCTGCAATCCCTCCTAAAGTCCTTGCACTGATGCTGATGTGGAAATCATCCCAGATTATAGGTGGTAAGTTGGGTTCATCCAAGTTCCAACACTGGGAGAATATGGCACCTTAAGTTTCAGTGATGTAGATACTTAATATTTATGCTAAGTTAAACTGATTATTGTGCGAATGGAAAAATAAATTTTATGAACTGCACACACATAAAGAATTATTATGCCAGGATATGGTGCAATGTGTGCACTTTGGTCTGAAGGAGGAAATCTCATTGAAAAGTGTGAATCTGATATCTGTACTAAAGAAAAAAAATTATATGGAAACAGCAAGGATGTAAAAAGATGGAAAGTTAAACAGCCTGTTATTAAAGTTTCTAATAGAGTATAAAATTGACACAGGTAAACAGATAGGGTTGGATCTTCTTTGAAGAATTTGTACACTAGTAAATCATTACAGTTGGCTAGATGATGACTTGAAGTGGTCTATAACTAGGAGGTAGTTTATTATCAAAGATATCTTGCATTATGCTTTTGTGTTTTATTTTGAATTCAAGTGTTCGAAAGATGAATATCTTATCTGCGGAGCATAGTCTATGCAGCTAATGGGCCACGCAAGGTGTCAAGCAACATCTGGAGGCCTTCAAATCAACTCTCTATGGATATTAGCAGAGACCACATGGCTTCCAACTACCAGCTCTTTGTTTAAGGTTTCTGGCTGATTTAAGTAGCGTCTTGTTAGCAGCTAAGCTACCAGATGTAATTTGAGATTTTCACCAAAGAATGCAACATGAGACTCTGTTGCAGGATGGCAGCCCATCACCTGTTTGAATGTCTTATAAAATAATTGCAAAGGCATTCACCTTGCACATTCAGAGAGTGTCATCATGCACTCTCAGACTGGAATAAGCTAGGTTTGCACAGGGAAGATTCATCCTGGACTAAGTTGCCAGGAAACTTTAGTACAGGGATGGGGAGGCCAATTTTTTAAACAGGAGACTTGTGTACATTGGGGGTACGATATATATTAATTATATATATATATGAAATTTTCACTGTATATATATAAAATATATATGAGATTTAAATCATTTTCACTGTACTATATATTCATGTGAATCCATATGAATCCAAACCATTTTACAAAAATATGCAAAGTTTCTCATGTATATAGCAATGGTGCCTAATACTAAAAATAAAAAAAACATCAAGTGCAATCCATATCTAACCCAAAATACATAAACAAAGAGGCTAAATGGCCTATAGAGTCTGTTATCCACTAAATTGCACTTAGTGGATTCCGAGTGAACCGTTGAAGACTTGAACAATCTAATTGTTGAAGTTTTGGCCTCTTTTTTAATAATTGCATGTCCGTACCCCCTTGGGGGATTTTGTAAAAATGTGCTAGCATGACGGTCTATGTAAAGAGTTTGGATTCCTAAGACTTGGACATCAAATGTGAACATTCCATGGTGTTTTTTCCCTTGTCAATTATGCACTACTGAATGAGCGATGTATAATCGACAATTTTTTCACCCGCTCCTCCAAAGCTGGAATGTCGTCTTGGTGTTTAGGCCTTAGAAGGTTATTAAAACTCAAGTGTCAATGTTTATGAGCATGCTAGACATCAAATTGAGTCATTATGGACATGCACTAGGTCCCCTAGGATTTCCGTTCAGTTCCGAGAAAAATAATTTTTTCCCGTAAAATGGGCCCTTTTTTTAATATTTTAATTAAAAAATCCAAAATGTAATAAAAGTGTGGTTATGAGACCAATTTGTCCATGGGGGTGCTCATTATCTAACTCAAAGTACCCACTTTACCCCTAGAGCCACTTTCCTAAGTGTTTAAGTGATTTATTTTTCACTTATTTCACTTTTACTCAAAAAAGTCGAAAAAGAGAGAAAAATGCCAAAAAGTTAGAAAAAAGTGAAAAAATCCATTTCCTAATTTGGTGGGATTTGTAAGAGATCAAAGTCAGAAATTATGTAAGGGATGCAAGAGTTGTTTTTGGCATGATTTATGGCAGCATAAGTGAAGGAATCACTCCACACAAAGGGGGGCGCATTTTGCCATATGGGGGGTGCATTTCCCCATGAAGAGGGGCCCATATTTCATGGAATTTGCAGCTGATTTTTAGGCTGATTTTGGGCAGCCCAAATGGTGGAGGCAGCCCCCTCCATTATGGCACGATCAAAGGCTTGGTTCTCTCCCTTAATGCGCCCTCCCTCTCCTTCACCAAGTGCGCCCCTCTTCCTCTTTTTTTCTATTTAAGCAAGAGTTCTAGCTCTCTTTTGCTCATGGTCAGAGAGGACCGAAACGCTGGTAATTCTTGTACTGTGTTTTGTAATATCTTTTGGAATAATAAAGGCTTTGGAGGCAAATTTGTGGTGTAGTGCTCTGTTTGTGGATGCAAATGTCAATGGTTTATGAAGTATCTGTAGCTTAACTTAATTATTTGATGCATTTGTGGATGATCAAGGCCTTCGAAGGACTATTATTAGTTGGTAAGATTTATGATTCTAGTTTGATTTCATATATTGCTTACTCATGTCTGCGGTATAGAAGTAGTATGTTATTACTAGTTTGTATGCTTACTCTTCTAATTTCTGGCATGAGAAGCACCGGATTTGACGCTTTGTGCAAGTAGTTTTAGTTGTGCAGGTTGCCAAAGCTTGAAGGTGCAGATGATCTAGTTTGACTCTACTCCTCTTCAAGTACTTTCAGGGTCACCTGACACGGGGACACGGGACACGTAGGACACGAAAATACGAGAGTCCGACACGGACACGGTGACCACCGAAATCAGGACACGTAGGATACGTTTTATATACATATATTTTTTTTTTTAAATATATTAAAATTTAAAAATATAGACATGTAGATCCAAAAATATTTAGAAACTAGAACATTTACAAATATTCAATAGAAATTAGAATAAAAACACATTAATAATTACACATTTGTCATTCACAAATCACGATTCACAACACATTTGTCATTCACAAATCACAATGAGACACAGATGCATGTCGGAACCATATTTTTCATTAAGTCATCAAAATCAAAATGTATACATATATGTCGGAATGCCACTGGGCACTAGCAAATGCCAAATAGACTAATAGTAAATACAAAAAGGGGTGGATCAAGATGGGAGAATCCCATATGTCAGTAGTCCTCCTCCATGCCTGAATCAACATACTCATCACTGCCACTGCCACTGCCCTGATCCTCATCCTCCTCCCCCTCCTCCTCCTCTCTGGCTCTGACCATCTGACGATCTGCATCTGCTGCTATGGAGGATGACCCCTCTGTACGATCACTATCATCAAAAGTGACCGGCTCTAGCACTGGATCATTTAGATCCATGTTGGCTAATGCCAACTCAGTACTGCTGTCCAAACCCATATCATCAGGAAAGACATCCCACATCTTTGTCTTTCCCTTCACCCACTCCTCCCTCTTCCTGTAAATAAGATGAAGGTTGGAGTGCACATACACCATCGACTCTGCCCTGGACTGCTCAAGCCTGCTCTTCTTCACACTGTACAAGTTCCCATATGTGCTCCAATTCCTCTCACAACAAGAGGATGATGTAACTTAAGAGATGACCCTGAAGGCTAACTTCTGTAGAATAGGGGATGTTGCCCCATGAGTTGCCCACCAAGCATAGGGTTTCTTACCCTCCCTATCTCTAAGCACATCATAGCCTCCAAATCTCCCAGTGCCAGTGGAAAAATCTACAAAGCCATCCTCCACCTCCTCAAGCATGTCTCTATCCTGAAATAACCATCTAAGTGCTATCTTCCTCCCATTTGCAATCTCTGCATCCATGTGAGGAGGGACTCTGTGTGAGGTCCCCGATCCACCAGTGAGCCACTCCTGAGTGTAGAACTTGGGGTTCAAGGAGTGGGCCAAGCAATGCAAAGGTGTGCAATTCTTATCCCACCTGGAGATAAGAATATCCCGAATAATGGTCCATAAGTTCTCTGCCGATGTCCCATACTCGGGACACTCATTCTCCATGACAATGGACCTCATGGACTCAATCATGGAATCCCACCCCTCATAAACCTCTGCTAGGATGGGTTGGTCCGTGTCTGCATACCGCAACAAAGAAATGATTGGCTCCATGATCTTAATAGTAAGATCCACCGTGTCCCACCAACCATCATTTAACACCAAGTCCTTCACCTTTTGTGAAGCAGCCTGATCCGTCTTTCTCCAAAAAGCCCAAAACTCTGAAATCACCATGGACCCAAGAGCGGTTTTGACCTCCCTCAACCTCTTGAGCATGATGAATGAGGAAGCAAACCAAGTATCTGCAACCTTCGGCAATGAAAGCTGTGTGTACTGTTTGTAGATGGTGAGGGCATTTGTGTGGTTTTGTACAAAGTTACGGATATGGCGTGCATCCTCAATAAGGTTGTCAATCCATGCCACATCCGAAGCAATGGCTTTCAGTGCTAAATTCAAGGAATGGACAATGCAAGGTGTCCAAAAAACCTGTAAGAGCAATAAAAGCATGTATCAATGACTCTACAACACTAACATTGCAATGACCAAATTCAAACAATGAGCAAATTAGAAATGAAAGGTGTCCAAAATGAACATACCTGTGGATATTTAGCTTCCACAATCATGCCAGCAGCCTTGCAAACAGGTGCATTGTCCGTGATGATTTGTACACACGACTCAACACCCACTTCTTCAATGGTTTTGATGAATAAATCACCCATAAATTGTGCATCCTTGTATTCGCCAAGAGCATCCACCGCTTTCAAGAACACCGGTCCATTTTGGGAAGATACCATGAAATTGATGAGTGGATGGCGTGCGGGATCCGTCCATCCATCAAAAACAATACTCACACCGGATGAGGGCCATGTTGATCTAATTGGCTCAAGAATTTTATCTACCTCCTTCTTTGCTTTAACCAACAATGTGGTTCTAAGCTTCTCTGAACCAGGAGGGCACATAACCATTTGGAGCTCGTTCCAAGATAGTTTTAACCGTCTCAAAATACAATGGTGACCGTGCAACATTGAATGAAATGAAGTTGAGGTAGAAGAAAAATGCAATAGTAAGGTCTACCTCTTCTCACGCCTCTTTTTGGAAAATCCTATCCATTGGACCACCTGTAGATTGCCTCTTTCTTGTTTGATAAGTATCCCCACGCCCACGCCCATGAATGCTAGGTGGAAATGGAGGCTTGGTGCTAGAGGACTTCTTCAAGAATGGAAGAGGATCATCCTCTTTTTTCTTGCTTGTTGCTGCCACCTTCCCTAAGCCAACATGATCCTCTCTTTCCATATCCCTCCTTTGGTGAACAGTCACCGCTTTGCATGAAGAAATCCCACAAGAAGGAAGGGCCAACAAATGGCCCTTAACCCGGAAATATGTGCTCATGAACTCATGCTTGCAAAAGTTGCATCTCCAAGACACATTGCCTCCCCCACCAAGCTTTGCCCCGGGTCCATCTTTCCTTGTCACATACTTCCACAAAGGGTATTTTTTTTCTTGGGCTTGTTGTCTTGCTAAAACAGGGTTAAGTGGAGCCATAGAATGAGCTCCACTAGCAGCCGATGGAGCACTTGACGAAGGAGGAGAACCGCTTGTGCTTGGTGGAATAGGAGGGGAGGCCCTAGATGGTGCATTTCTCCCTCTCCTTTGCCCCCTACCTCCTGCCCTAGCTGATTGAGACATTCCTTTTCTTTTGTGATGGTTGAGCTTGCAATCCTCTCCACAAATCCACCGGAATGCACTTGGAATCGCTTGGAAACAATGGATAGCCTTCAAATCTCCTTCACCTGCACATACAACTCACTCTCAACCAAATGCTTCCTTGCAAATGACAAAAAGAAAGGCAAAATTCTATTTTTAAGTGAACCCGGACGCCTTTTTCCGCCAAAAACGTGTCCTGTTTTTCGGGTACGTGTCCGACAGTCGGGACACGTAAATTCGTGTCCGATTCGTTTTTAGGACGTGTCCCAATTTCGGATTCGAACTAAGGTCGAATCGGACACGAATTCCAATCGAATCGTGTCCGATTCGACCGATTCGGGACACGGCTGGGGTTTCAAACGAATCCGGTTTCTGAGGGATACAGTGCCTCAACTCTCCACCAACAGGCTCCATAGCTCAAAATTTCCCCAAGATTCCAACATTATTTCTCTCTCTCTCCTTCCTTCATTTTAAATTCAAACTTTTTTGGTTACAGTTACTTGCGTGCTTAAGTAAATTTAGTTTGATTTAAAAGAATATCTAAAAGCTGATTTTATTAGAGTATGCTGCTAGATCTAAGTTTTAAATGCTTACATTTGTAGATCTAGTTTATTTTTAAGTACTTGCACTTATATCCCATCTTTAGTAGTTAAAAATTTGTATGCTTTTAACGTTAATTTGGGCACATTTGGTGCATTTCAGGTGGCTGGTTTTGCATTTTGATCGCCATAACAAGAGGAGGTGTTTCCGGAAAATCGAAGATCTAAAGCCATCCAAGGCTTCCCGGCAACACTCTTCTTTCTTCTTCATTTCTAAAATCCTGTAAGCCTTTGGATCCAGATCTGTAAGGACCAAAGGAAGCCACCTTTTTTCACTTGTAATATAATAATAATAAGAAGAGCAAGTGGGCTTTCCAGGCGCCCGCACACCATCCCCCATGGGGGGATTCGTGTCGCCTCCTTGATGGTTTGCTTTTTTGTATCATTATTTATTTTTTGCTTTAGATTAGTCTCCCTTTTCTTCTTTTGGTTAGTTTAATTTTTCTTGCATGGTTTTTGTAAAGTAACGAACACTAACCCGATATTGCTCTACCGAACTACCCAAGGGAGCTTGCTCGATTAGGGAAAAGATACTCTTTGTCGTAGTAATTAGTCTCACATTTCCTTTTTGCATTTCAATCCCAATTGGAATAAACAATCCGCCCTTCCGTGTATGCTCTTTCCCATCGCAGGTTCACCCTGATCTTTGGGATAACCAAAATCGGAAGTGTGCACTTTTTAACTTTCCGCATGTGATAAACAACTCACCTTAATAAAAACAACTTCCCCAATACTATACGAAAATCCGACGTATCAGTTTATTAACATTGTGTGGAGAAATTCTTGAAAGGAAGTGGGAACCACTAGGTAGTGACCTCGGGATACCATTAGACTACACCCTCGTTTGGTGTAATGTTGAACACCTCCCAGAGACTCCGATCCAACCCACATTTCTGAGTGAAGAGCCACCTTTGTCATAATCCAGACATATTTCCAGTACCTCACAGTATATCGGGAATCCCCCTTCCCCTTAATAATTCACTCATCTTCACATTAATTTAAAATTGACCAAGAGCATTCAAACAACATTTTATTTCAAGCATTACAACAGCACTTTATTTGACTCCATTATCAGTACTAGTCTTTTGCTTTATCATTATAATCTATGTTTAATTTCTATCATGTGTTGAATGGTTGGGGAACACTTTTAATCTTTATGTTGTTATGCTTTAATTTTATACATTGCAAATCTCTTGTATCAATTTCATTTTTATAAAACTCCTAAAAAACTTACTCATCCACTAGAACTAATTAGCTTAATCAGCCTTAGAAACTCTTTTACAGGGACTACCCCCCTTGGCTTCGTTAGGAGTTAGCCTAAGCGGAGGAGTCGGGATCAGGTGACAGCCCTGACTCGTGACTTGCCCCCATGGACACACTTAGTGGCTTGAAGATTACTACCACACTAACCCCAGGTGTGTATCCAACGGCAACAGAGTCCAAAAACCTTCATGCTACAACAAATAATTACATATCAAAATCCTTTCCTATATTGGGATCATATTCATCAATAGCACCATGTGCCCCCTCCTCTAGGCTCTAGCCCTTGCCTCTACCTTGAATCTCGAAGTTGGTCCTCCAAGGAAATTAGTCAACACCCAACAGTTTTGATGAAATTTCCTAATCCAAGTGTTAAAATAAGGAAGAAAAAGCTTCCCATGCTTAATAAGTGATTTTGCTCGAGTAAAGTGTACATTTTTGTTAAGCTCACGACAAAGGAGTTCAACAATAAGTACCACCAACATCAACGTACAAAGAGAGGTTGATGTGCTTGATTAAATGCCAATCCCATACCCTCATAGTAGTCCTGAAATCCACTGGAAACGTAGTAGTCCTGAAATCCTGAAAACTGTTAAGACCATTGAATTCTAAATGGGATCTAAAATTCTACTTTTTGCATATAAAGTCCAATGAGATTGGAACCACTCTCAAACATCCTGAAAACAATTAATGGTAATGTTAAAAATTTAAGTACAAGTGACATTCTCCTTATCTTTCATTTTCTATCTGACCATTTGATTCAATTCAAATTTGAAATGTTCGATGACGTTCGGTTCAGATTCAATTGTAGACAAATATATATATATATATATATATATATATATATTATAACGATATATATTGAAAAACAATAAAAATTTACATCAATAAAAATATATAACTAAAAATCATTATCAATAAACAATAAAAATAATAAATATGTTGACTCCATCTGCTATATGAGTCCATAGTTAACTCCATCCACGTCCATGTCACTTCACACTACAAAGTCGCAAACTATGCAATGTGCATAGTGCACACAATTGACGTTGGTGGTCTGTTCCACTTCAAGTTTTCAACTTGCAACCCCGTGTGAGACTTGAGCCCAAGTCGATTGCAAGGTGCAAACGAATGCAGTCACAAGCATCGAGCGGCATTGGGCAATGGTCACCAGAGTAACGAGTTGTCGTTGGGTTTCAAATTTTGAGTTTGTGGATGTTCCAATCTTCCACTAAATCAACAATCACAAGTGGCCCAACAACTAGTTGTTAGAGTGC
Source organism: Larix kaempferi (assembly GCA_027924585.1). Taxonomy (NCBI): domain Eukaryota; kingdom Viridiplantae; phylum Streptophyta; class Pinopsida; order Pinales; family Pinaceae; genus Larix; species Larix kaempferi. The sequence goes on along the minus strand of BSBM01000138.1, from coordinate 13,702,264 downwards.
GATAGTGAAACCGTTAGGCTTAAGTTGCGGAAGCTTAAGTATTAGATACACAAAGACAATATAAATATAAATATACATAATATTGAATAAATGATATGATGTATTACAATAAGAAAGGCCTAGTGTATATAAGCTTGATGGTGACTCTTACATAAAGTCACATCCTTACAAAGCACCCTTTCAATATATTAATATTAATATAATTAAATACTAATATTATTTACAATTATATTATTATTTACTTTATTGTTTAATATATAAATTGTATTCATAACATTGTCTTGTCACTTCACTTGTTCTTTCCTTCTCAATTTCGCTTATTGTTCATCCTCCTTAATTTTGTTGAACCGTGGTTCAAGCACCCATGGTTGGGGTGAATTTAACTTCGAATCTTCATCTTTATCCTCTACTTGTTGATGAGTTAAGGGTTTTTTGGCTGAGATAAAGTTGCCATCCTAGAGGATTGTCCAATAGTTTGAGATAGTATTCTTTCCGCTGCCCTTCCATCTCTTCCTTACGTCCATCAGATAGATGAGTGAGTAAGATCGTGGGCTCTTTCCTTGTGTAACCAACGAAGTGGGGAGATCCTGGAGGTGGTCAAGGACGCTTGTAATTATGAGAAAATTGTGTAGATGGGTATCAACCTTGAACACCCTTGTGCTGCTTTGAAAATAGAGGAGGTTGATCCTCATGACCATAATATTGAGCCTGCAACTAACTGCCACCATACCTTATATATTTGGGTTATGTTATCACATCCATAGTAGCCGGGCTACCTTGAATGCAGAGAAGTTCCTTGTATATTTTTGAGCTAGACCTTTACAGATTTCTGATGAGATCAGCCTATGATGAGCAGTACTATTGGTGATCACTCATGTACCAGAATAGCCCCAGATACAAATATGATGAACCTTATGCCATGACTAAGCCTCATGACCTCAGATTTGATGATTAAGGTGACCATTTTTTATTCCATACAGAGCAATGTGATAGTGCCCAGAGCTTTACAGCAGCAGTGTTCCAATGACTATTGATGATCCAGATGGTAGATACAGGTATATGGCCCAGCAGGTATATGGTTGTGTATTGGATATGTTTGCCTTGCTCTTTTGCTCATCTTAGCAGCTTGACTGGGTACCTAGTGGTCATGATCTAGCGATATATATACATGGTTGTTTTGTTGATTGTCTAGAGTCTAAGTGATCTAATTACTCAGAATAAAAAATTCTTGTTTATACTCATTGGTTGTACCATCTTTAGTAGTATGGACGTGGTCATTCCCACCATTTATGGCTTGCGAGTTTGGCATCACCTTTCACTTTCCCCATCCATCTATTCTTTCCCATATTTGGTTTTACCTTCACTTACACCTCAACCTGTGATATGGAGTACCTCCCCACTTTTGCATCTGTGTTGGAAGTTTCCCTGTTATTTTGTGTCTTGGCTCTGAGTTGGCAACAGAACTTACCGAAGCCTTGATCCTTCTGCCGAAACCTTGATCCTTCTGGGCCAAGAGAACCCACTGGTGTTGGTTCCTGAGCTTAGGTGAGTTGGATTTGATGCCTTGACCTCTTTGGTCGGTTGCCCCCGATGTTTGGTCCTGATTGTGGATGATCCCTCTAGTTGCTTGAGTTGTGTTGGCTAGACCTGAAGCAAAATGTACTACCATCATTACATGCATGTGTGAACTATTATTATATCTTTTGTGCAAGCCCATGGAAATAATTTAAAATTGTGTTTCTCAGCACAATGAAAGAGGGCTATGAATTGAAATGTGAAAGCACCCCAGATGAAAGCTGCAATTAGTTGTGCTTCTAAGCACATACAAAATCCAAAGGGTCATAAGGCCTAAAAAGCAGTGGTTAAATATATGCTAAATCCAAACACTGCTAGCCATGATAAAATGTAATGATTAATACCTTACAGAGCCTACAGGTTGGGATGTGAGATGGAGTAAGGGTCAGCTAATTCTAAGTGTCCCCTAGAACCTCAAGTTACAGTTAGTTGTGCACCTAGTTGCGGCGATTCTAGTAAAGATCCTCACGGAGCTGGTGTCATCTTGGATGTGAGCTGTAGACATTTGCTAAAGGTTGAATAAGCACGTCTCAAAATGTAATGTCCCCATTCAAATAAATCTCAAGAAGAGAAAATCCCACCAATCTACTAGTTTTAGGTTGGGGTGGAGATATTAAATTTGGGATAAGGAGACTAATAAACCCCAAATGGACTTTAGCTTGACATAAATATATTAAGAGGGGCTAAATAAATAGTTATGAGGAGAAAATAAGGTGGCACTTGGTCATGGAGACACATTGGTGGTGTGAGACCCCCACAAAGCTAGATTCCCCATGCCACATGGCACTCCACTCTCACCCATTCGAATCCAAGATGGAGTCTACTAATCTTGGGGGAGTTGGAAGGGCATAAAACTTGGCATGACTCAATGAGGTCGAAATGTAGAGGAAGAGTAACTCCCATGGAAGAGGAAGAGGAATTTTGGAGCTAGTGGGACACTTGGGCTAGATTCCCTAGCCTCTATGACACCAATGATGAAGATGCCTATGACACTTATGACAAAATCAGACCTGATGGCTGACATCTGACATACATGACATGTCAGGGCTAAAAATAGCCTCCAAGAAGGCGCACAAGGGAGTTAGGGCAGCCAAAGAGACACCTATTCGAATTGAGTGAAGGAGGAGGCTAGAATTGGAGGGACAAGTGGCATACTTTGGAATCTCTTCTCAATTCGAGTTGGCATGAAGCTCATGGATGGAATTCGAATTAAGGAAGCCTTAGGAAGTTTATAAAAGTCGGGAACAAAGAAAGAGAGCAACGTTTGATCATTTTACATTTTGCATTTGGAGAGGAGAGTTAGTAGAGTGCTATTCTACTTGCCTTAGCACCAATTTCAAGGGTGAAAGATTCCCATCCTAATTGGCAATTGGAGAGGCCATTCAAACCTTTCATTTGGAGCTACAATGGATTCCTTTGTTACAGGTTGAAGCTACAAGGTAGCTCGTGGTCACATCTCTTTCAACTTGCTTCTACAACCATTCTTCTATTTCTTGTCATATTCTTGCTCCTGGAGGAAAGGCGCACTTGGTGAGGTGATGATCTCTTTGGTATAGTTCTTGAGGCCCCATATCTTTGTAATCTGATATATATACTCTGTATTTACTGCTCAAAAGACTTTCAGATCGAAACTCCAAGAGATTTCATGTATAAATGCTAAACTATGAATAAATGGTGTCATTTCCCCAATACCTTGTTGTTTGCACTTGAAGTGGTATCAAATTCAAATGGTTCAGTCAAAATCTGATATATTATTGTTGTATGGAGCACCACTAACATTCTGAAGAAGTTTCATATTCATTAGAGAAGCATTGGGAGCAATATTCTTAAGTTTCATAACCATTTGTGAAGATTTACTATCATTTCCCCTATGCAGAAGCATATACAAACTAATTGATGATGAATTGGGGAGCCCATTGAAGTCCTTAATCAGTACCATGTCTCTGTTCTGAAATTTGGAAGGTCTTGCAGTGTTTGGGAAGCCATCTTTGTTCCCTACCCTTGGGGGTTTTGAACCTCGATTTGACTAGTAAAGTTCCCTATTTTTCCCTGATTATAAATGAATGTTGCAGAAGTGTTTTAAGAGTGTCCAAGCATCCATCAACCTCATTTACATGTCTTAAGACCTTCCAAACTCATTCAGACCCAATTCAGAACCATTTGGAGCCAATTGGAAGCAATTGAGTCAATACTAGTCTAAGGGTCAAATTGGCCAAAAATTGCAATTTTTCCTAGTTTTTGCAAATTCTTAAAAAGGGACACTACATAAAACAACTCATTCCATTTGTGAGACAATGCCATTCCCTGTGTGTATATTATCCAACATATGCTTAAGTGTGTATTCCTTTTCCCTTATCCAAAGTATCACAGTGTTGATTTTGTAAAGTCATTCCCTTATCCTAGCCTTGCATTTCTTACCTTCACCCATTTCTAGCAAAATGGTCATGTCCATGAAATGAGGATATTCTTGAGGTTCTGTTTTGAGTAATTGATTATTTTAATTCTGGACTTATATTTGATGTGTCATTTGCTTAACCACTAGTGAAATTCTACTTTATAATTTAGTCTTGTTATTCGAATGATTAAAAGAGCATATCTTATCCATTTGCACCTGCAGCATTAGGCATTTTAAGCCTGGGTCATTATTTTGATCAGTCTTGAGCTGGTCAACCCAGTTTGACCAAGTCAACCATAGGATCTGAGATGAGTTGGACCAATGATGTTCGAGGTTGATTATTTATGGTCCTATGATGTCCACTTGATGATTCCATGCAGCAGACACAGGTTTCACATGATGGTTTGGTGGATTTTTATTGTTATTATTATTTACAGACCATTATTTTTATTTGTTCGAGCATGGTTGAGACTACAGATGATTATCCAGGTAGCCACAGGGTGTATGAGTACTCATCTCTAGTACATTTGGACCTTCTAAGTCCATTGGCACACTCAGATATCAGTTACAAGCACTTTCGGATGAGATTTTACTCAAATTGTCACTTTATTACAGATTTGCCATTATAAAATGGCCTGACAGCACAGTTGGATATTTATTTGGTTCTCCTAGGGTGCTACAAAGGGAGTATGGGGTCCATCCACTTGTTATTACCATATTACCATACCCCTAGACATTTTGGTGCAGTCAAATTTATGTCCAGGGCACCAGGCAGAGAGCTACAGGCATTTTATTACTTCACAGGTGATTTTCTGAGGATTAAAAATGGAATAAAATGGTCACTAAGGCAATCAATTTGGGCAATTGAGGCAAGGAATTGGCATGATTGTGATGCATCCCACACCTTCCGACACAGTTTGCAACATTCAGTGGGGTCCACACACACTCCGGGTTATTATTTGGACATTTATTATACTTTTGAGGGGGCCAGGATTTGGTCACTTTGTGATGTTATAGAGTCATGTTATTTATCATTGTGCCATGGGACCATGCTAGTGAAGGATATAATCACCTTCTAGCCCCACCATGTGCTTTATTCACTTGTCCTAGTCACTTGTCATGTGGTACATCCCGTACATCCCCCCTAGGGCGTCTTAGTGAGTGTGCCCCCCTCTTTAGTGAGTGTGCTCATCTTAGCCGTTCATTATTATTGTTTTATCTTTTGATCTCCACCAGTCATTCAAAAAGTGGTTACGGTTTTGGTCTCTCTCATTCCTATTCAAGGAAGAGACCCCCTTATTGTAAAGGCACCTTTGGCTATTGGAACTTTCAGAATAAAGAGAAATTTTGCATAGACTCTTGGATTTTCTTGGTGGATTGTTCTTGAATGGAGATTGTAAAGTTTATCTTTCCTAGCATTTGAGATATTTCTGTGGATCCAAAATATTTTCGTGGAAACATTGTTTTACTGCAGGAGGGCGATTTCAACTTGGGCGTTTTTGCAAGGGCTCCTCAACTTGCTCCACTTTGAAGTGGCTTTGTATCAAGGGGTTTTCAATTGTATCTGTGATCATTGATATGCTTCTTGATATTTCTCTTGTTGTTATAGTCTTTTTCTGTTGAACATCAAATCTTACATCTGTAGTTTGCTTGTGCAGGAGAGAGGGGCGCATTGGCTTCCTTGGGAAAATCAATTTCACTTGGAAACATTGTCAAATCATCTCAAATTGATCGTGTAGAGGTAAATCATCACCTTCAAGGCATCTACTAGTTTTTTCGAGTAAGATCTACACTAGATCTATTTATTTGAAATTCTAAACCATTGGCCATTTAATTTTACTGCTCAAACCCTAAAGATAAAATTTATAAAAATTCTCTAGGCTTTATTATTTGGTTCTCCAACGAACAATTTATGGGTTTTCATCCTTAGGCTCTGTGGACTCCTTCTGCCCATTTCCCTAGGCATTGATCTCTCTATGCTTGCACCCTACTTGTTTGCTTGTCTTCCGGATGATCAAAACCTTGTTTTTTGAGCTCGTGACCTTCAATACTATCAAATCTATTGTCAAGTTGTGCTAGGAAGCCATAATCCATTCAGATCTACTCCTTGGGCCCATTTCCCTATTTTAAGTACACATTTCCCAAGGCAGTTGATTTTGATCATTTACCCTAGCACCTATATCCTGGATTTGTCCTTAATTCTGAGCTACTGTAATTAAATTAATCAACTTTCATATCTCATCTTTCGTAAGCCTCTACAGTAACTCCAGTCCTTAAATCTAGGGTTATACACCCTTCACTCTACATTTATTGTTTGACTTGCTTAATTTGGTGTCTGGGTTAGATCTCTCTCTTTAAGAGTAGATCAGGGTGTCCCCCTTTGTTATCTATGGCTTGGATAGAAAGAAGTGAAGAGTGCTTTGATTGGCGTGACAACTAATCCTTCTTGGGAATCGAGGCCCTCTTAGGTGTGTCACCGGTTAGTTGTCTTCCTCTACCATCCTCGATAGGATCTCTAAGTAGGCAACTACACTTTGTGTGATAACAAGTTCTTCTTGGAATTGTTGTTGGGCGGCATCAAATCAAGGGTCCCGCCTCCGCCTATGCCTATTGGCCTCATATGAGAATGGAGGAGGTCGTTCAGAAAAATGTGTAGACTCATCGCCTTTTTCAAACTTTGCTCCATCACAAATTTTCTCGAACATTTCGTTTGAATGATATTCACCCTCTAGGTATTCTAAGCATAATTTTTTTTCAAAATTCACAAAACTTCTGTCTCCCTTGCTCACTTCCGACTTCAATGCCCTTTTGGCATTCCACCAATGTGATAATAATGTCATCTCGCTAAATATTCAACGGATTTCTTGGGTATTGCCCTCGCATGGAAAAGTATACTTGTTCCAGACTGCATGCATTTTAATTCTAACAATTTCTTTAGCCCAATCCACATTTTGAATTGTTTCTTGGCAGTCGATGATTGTACAGCTTGATGTCTGGGTCATACTGTTATCATCGTTATCATCGGAGTAATTATATTCGACTTCGGCTATCTTGTTAACTCCATCTTTAAATCATTTAGGCATGTTAATTCCAACGGTTATCTTGTTAACTCTAGCAATTGCAACAAAAGTCTGAGGAGGAGACGGACTTGTGTTAGTTGCTTTTCTTGTTGCCCCAAAAGCTTTTTCTAAACTGTCCCATTCTAGAATCTCCTATATTGACAAAGCAATCGTGATTTGTTTGTATTAATGGCAAATATGCAACATCATTCTCGTTGCCTAAATATTCGGACAGGAAACCATTAAAGTTTTGGTCTACCTCATCGTCTTCCCCCACAAATGGACTTGATGGGTCTTTCGTATCCCCATCAGTTTCTTCAACGAAATCCTTGTCTTCTATTAATTCATCTTCATCTTCTACCTTGTCAAGGGGGTCTCGATTAGCAGCTATAATTGAATCTAACTTCTTATCAATTGCCTTAAGTATTTCTAGGATGTGTGATGATATGTCACGCATGTTTGCTCTAATACCAATGTTACACTTAAGTTGCGGAAGCTTAAGTATTAGACATACTATATATATATATATATATATATATTATTGAATAGATGATATGATGTATTACAATAAGAAAGGCCTAGCTTATATAGGCTTGATGGTGATTCTTACGAAAAGTCACATCCTTACAAAGTACCCTTTCAATATATTAAATTTTAATATTAATATAATTAAATACTAATATTATTTACAATTATATTATTATTTATTTTATTGTTTAATATATAAATTGTATTCATAAAAGAAACACTAAAAAATACCATGCACAACGAACCAAGGGTAGGTAGGGTAACGTGTTAGGATTTTTTTTTTTAATCTACAATTTACTAACAAAAGGAAATTGAACCCATGATTGAACCCTAGCCGAATTTCATATTAAATTCGTCTTTGCTTTGAATTCTTTGAGATTTGTCTTTTAGGTTCGATGAATCTCAATGAATTTTATTTTTTCTTTGGGATTTGCCGAATTTCAAACCTCAAGGTTCAAATTCGAGGAATCTTGTGACTTAGATCTTAAATGTGCCTCATTTTAGTCCAATGGGCTAGCTCAAGGAGGCCAAGAGGTCAATCCCCCAAGTTGGTTGCCTTTGTTGCATGCCTCACTTGATGACCTTATTGGGTTGGAAGCTGTAATTGTTAAGATTCAATATGCTAAGATAGAAAATATCAGTATTACATTCCATTTCACAACAATAGCATATAGAGGATCACTGAAAGAACAACAAGCACAGCATAAACACAAGAGACACAAATTTATCCTGGGAAACCCTCATGGGGTAGAAAACCCAGCAAAGCTTCCTCAATATAGATGACCAACAAATACAAAGATGTAATCCTCACACATGATCTCCTTCTCCTCCATAGCAGAACTCTCTCTCACCTATGCACCAATTAAAGTGAATGTGTTAAATGAGGAACACACCTCCTCTATTTATACACAACTTCGACTTGACTTTTACACTAACTAGGTCGGCCCCAACTTAACCACTTAACATAAGGTTGACTGGACCGACCCCTCTAGGGTGGTCTAATAACCCTTTAACCCACATGACTCATACAGGGTCGACCCCTCTAGGGTGGTCTAATAACCCTTTAACCCACATGACTCATACAGGGTCGACCCCTACTAGGGAAGTCTAATAACCCAAGTTACCACATTCTCCATGGAGGAATAAAACATCTCCGGATATACAATAGGGTCTCCACGGAGGAATGAAACATCTCCGGAACAATAAAGTACAAATATAATATTCTTAGAAGTTACAATATTTTAACACTCCCCCTTGACGAGAAGGATATTATAACAACATATGCAGGAGCAAGGAGTCATCAACTACATGATACATGATACATCTATAAATCATTGGAAGCTTTCTTCACACATCATCAATAACTCAACCAGTTACTGGAACATCTTCAAGATCTTCAATACTGGATCTTCATCTTTTGCAGCACTCAAACAGCTACAGTAACATCATCATCTCGATCAACAACATCATCATCTGGATCCTCTTGATCAACAGCATCATCATCTGGATCTCTCGATCAGCATCTGGATCCTCTCGATCAACATCTGGATCCTCTCGATCAACAGCATCAACATAGCAGCATACTCTGCAATGCACAAGATCCTATTACGGGATGAACAATCCCTCTCACTTTAGGACATAGGTCCAAGGATGATACAATCCTGATCCACTTACGGGATGATCAATCCCTCTCAATTTAAGACATCTCTCATGTCTATGGACGATGCAATCCAGATCAACTTACAGGATGATCAATCCTTATCACTTAAAGACACCTCACCATGTCTAGGAACGATGTAATCCCGAATCAACTTACAGGATGATTAATCCTTATCACTTTAAGACATCTCACCATGTCTAGGGACGATGCAATCCCGAATCAACTTACAGGATGATTAATCCTTATCACTTTAAGACACCTCACCATGTCTAAGGACAATGCAATCCTGAATCAACTTACAGGATGATTAATCCTTATCACTTTAAGACACCTCACCATGTCTAGGGACATCTCTCATGTCTATGGACAATGCAATCCAGATCAACTTACAGGATGATCAATCCTTATCACTTAAAGACACCTCACCATGTCTAGGGACGATGTAATCCCGAATCAACTTACAGGATGATTAATCCTTATCACTTTAAGACATCTCGCCATGTCTAGGGACGATGCAATCCCGAATCAACTTACAGGATGATTAATCCTTATCACTTTAAGACACCTCACCATGTCTAAGGACAATGCAATCCCAAATCAACTTACGGGATGATTAATCCTTATCACTTTAAGACACCTCACCATGTCTAGGGACGATGCAATCCCGAATCAACTTACAGGATGATTAATCCTTATCACTTTAAGACACCTCACCATGTCTAGGGACGATGCAATCTCAAATCAACTTACAGGATGATTAATCCTTATCACTTTAAGACACCTCACCATGTCTAGGGACGATGCAATTCCAAATCAACTTACAGGATGATTAATCCTTATCAGTTTAAGACATCTCACCATGTCTAGGGACAATGCAATCCCAAATCAACTTACAGGATGATTAATCCTTATCACTTTAGGACATGAGTCCAAGGACGATGCAATCCTAATCCACTTACGGGATGATCAATCCCTATCACTTTAGGACATGAGTCCAAGGACGATGCAATCCTGATCCACTTACGGGATGATCAATCCCTATCACTTTAGGACATGAGCCCAAGGACAATGCAATCCTGATCCACTTACGGGATGATCAATCCCTATCACTTTAGGACATGAGTCCAAGGATGATGCAATCCTACTAGTCCTCTTAGACAAAGTCTAAGTATCACTTCATCGACCTCATCGTCAGAACAGATAACCTCATCATCCACCTCATCGTCAGAACAGGTAACCTCATCATCGACCTCATCGTCGAAACAGGTATCCTCATCATCGACACAAGTATCCTCATCATCGACACAAGTATCCTCATCATCGATACAAGTATCCATATCATTGATACAAGTATCCTTATCATCGATACACGTATCCATATCAACACAGGTATCCTCATCATTAACCTTACCGTCAATATAGGAAATCTCATCATCGATACAGGTATCCACATCGATATCAATATCCAAATATCATCATCGACCATATCACTCCCCCTTTAGAGGAGTGTCCTTCTGAACTACACCAAGCTTGTCTCGAAAATACTCAAACTTTACTCGAGACAGAGGTTTGGTCAATACATCAGCAACTTGTTCGTCAGTGCCCACATACTCAAGCTTTATAGCTCCTTTCTGTACCATATCCCGTATATAGAAATATCGGATCTCTATGTGCTTTGATTTATCATGGAACACTAGATTCTCTTTCATCTTGATACAACTCTGGTTGTCACACAGGATCACAGTGGGGTCCATCTCTAAGTCAAACAATCCTGATAATAGTTTCTGAAGCCATATCGCTTCACAACTAGCAGAGCAAGCATCTATATATTCTGCTTCAGCTGTGTTGAGAGCCACACTAGACTGCTTCCTGTTAAACCATGAGATCATGGCAAATCCCAGACAATAACATCGCCCAATGTGCTCTTCCTGCCTGATACACTACTTGCCCAATCAGCATCTGTGTAGCCATACAATCTGAAGTCATGATCTCCAAGATAATATAGACCAAAGTCGATCTCCAAGATAATATAGACCAAAGTCTATCGTACCCTTCAGGTACCTCATCACATGCTTTGTAGCTATTAAGTGAACACGTCTAGGTTCCACTAGATACTGACTCAAGGTGTTCACAGCAAAGCATATATCTGCCCTAGTGTTCGTCAGATACATCAATGACCCAATAATCTATCTGTACAGAGTTACATCCACTAACTTTGATGAGTCATCAGCTGACAGCTTCAAGTTGGAGTCCATGAGAGTGGCCATTCCAACATATCAGATCTTTTCAAGATTTCCACAGCATACTTTCCCTGGTTGAGAAAGATTCCTTCTGAGCCTTGCCATACTTCCAGACCTAGGAAGTAATGCATCAATCCGAGATCTTTCATCTCAAATTCTGTAGCTAGCTTCTTCTTGCTTTCCATGATCTGTTTTTCATTCCCTGTCAGAAAGAGATCATCCACATACAATAACAGTATGACAGGTTCATCATCCATAACCTTAAGGTAAAGGTTAGGATCATCTTTACTTATGGTAAATCCCAAGCTTATCAAGAAGCTATCAATTCTCCCTCTGTGACTGAACATCATTCACACTTTACATTGAGTGATCTTCTGTATATCTATCTGTGTCATCTCTCGTCAGATGGGTCTACTGATATGAGCCTCGAGATCATTCGAACTCTGTGGTGAGTTCCTTGTTGCCTCCATCTAAGAGAAGAATGTCATTTGTATATAGACACCATCTTCAACCTTGTAGCAAAGGTTGAAATCCTCATCACACATGGTGATCATTAAGCTCATCAAATGACTATTGATCCTAGGTACCCGTACAGAGCTTTCTTCAATTACACCATTAAGAGAAAGGTCTTATCTAGCCACTTGGAGCAAACATCTCGTCATGATCCTCTTCCTATTTTTAAGAGAATCTTCTAGCCACGAGCTTCTACAGTATGTTTGATTTGTAAGTCTTCTTGTTGAGCATCCATCACTTGTTCGGTGTTCATCATTCTTCATGATCCTTCCTACAAATAAAAGTTAATTACATGATTAGTAATACTTCATAATCATCAAATCATGTTGTCATTTCAATGATAACCTATTATGCATATTGATATGATTCACAATGTTATGCAACTATCTTGACCAATATTTTTGCACGACACTTTTCCATATCCTGTATGCATATAGTGGCTATCTAGATGCCTTCCATCTCTACCAGAACATACTGTCAAGAGCGTGCACAGCTCTCAGCATGTCAGCAAAGAGGTTTCATTCTAGATAAACAATAATGGAATGTTTGTCCAACTTACCCATCATATGCATATTAGTAGTATATTGTTCAATGCTATATGAATGCTTACACTATGCATGATATCTTCTAGGAATACAAATATGCATACAACTATTACAAGCAATATCATTTACTATTTCAGAGATTCAAATAACAACTCAAATACTTATCTTTTATGTTTGTGTGGTTGCCTCCTGCTTGATCTCTATATGTCTTTGAACTTCTATTCATTTTGTACCACTATGCATGCTTAAGTGTGCACTAGTGTATGGTCAAAACATTATGTATGGTCATGATCATTTCATACACAGGTATACTTACCTAAGATCCTAACACAAGGTAGGATTCTAACTTGATATAGGAAAACATACCTGGATTATCATGTTTGGTTATGTCTTAACATACCCAAACAATATCTTCTTTGTTCTCTTCAATGGATTAGAGACCTTGTGCTAGAACCTGCATATCTCATAAGTTAAGCATAGCAGAACAAAGTCATACATACCTCATAAGTAGAGCTTGTATGTGGTCAAAGACTATGGCTGAGTCTTTGTCTTTGTGTCGGCATGGTCATAGAACTTGATTTGTCTTTTTTCTAACCCTAATCAATGAATGTCTTCTATCATTCACATGCATTCATTATCAAACAATCATAATTGTACTAACCTTAATAACATGAAGACAAACATATTATGAACTTAATCAAGAATCAGATTTTCAAAACATACCCGTATTTCCTCAAGTCATATCTGTCAAGATTACTTGTAGTCTTTTTATGTATGGCCTTAGCCTCATCTCCCTCTGGAACTGAAACTTCTTCACTTATGCAGGTGTACAATTCATTCTCTTCTAGAATTAACCCAATCCACTTTGATTTGCTGACACTGGATCTGGAGCTGGATTAGGGTTTGTCACAGAAACCCTAAAAATTTAAACTTTGAATTTCAAACTTTTGAAAGGATGGAAAGATGCGCCTTACTGAGCTAATCAAGCTAGCATACTTCAATTTTGAAATCTCCAAAATTTGACCCCTCAAAATTGCCTTTGAAACTTCCGGATCTTCTAGACAGGATCCCGAACTAAGGTTTGATAAAGCCCGGTCTTCTGCCCAACCAAAAGGTTCGATCTTGTGCTCTAAACTTCAATTTTTCTGAGGAGCTTCCGACCATGGTCTTAGATTCCAAAAATTCCAACTTTTGCAGAAACCCTAATTTTCCACCTTTCCGATCAAAATCCCAAACTAGGGTTTGATCAAGCCCGACCTTCTACCCAACCAAAAAATTCGATCTTGGTCTCTAAATTTCGATTTTGATGAGGAGCATCCAGCCCTGGTCTCAGATTCCAAAAATTCCAACTTTCTCTGAAACCCTAATTTCCCGCAGCAGTGATAAGCCAAAAATGAGAATGCTCAAAATCCAATTCTATTTCACAGAAATATGTGCCTTAATGTTTCTGGTGTAACTCGAAAATTTCAGATCTGCAGGGTCTGAAACTTCGGCATGTGGTAGCTTGACCTGTTATCTTTTCAACCCCACAGATCTGACCTTAAATGGATTCTCTGAGAGAGAGTTATGCCAAGTGTCGCAACGTGACCTGTTTATGGGATGAAACAGGAAAGCGAACTTGTACGGAGTGCCACATGTCACTGTTTCAACTTCGGCCTCTGAAAAGCGGACCTGTGAAACTATAGTCCGTGCCCTACCTGTCACTTTTTACGAAATTTTATTTGGAGCTTCCTAGCCCGAGATATGACCTTTTTGCCTAGGTCACCTGTTTATGACTGAGATCTGGAAGAGGCAGAAACCCTAACTTGTACTAATCATATCCCACAAAGTACAACGAATCTGAGGCTGTCCTTCGGACACAAGGTACAGGGAGATGTTATCTACGACCTGTAGAAGTTTCAGATCCTGAACCTTCACCAAAATGGATTTATAGCAAAAGTGCCATGATGACTAGTTTTTGCTATATAAAACCCTAACTTTCAAATTGTCGCAAGTGAGACAAGTGTCGTAAGTACCATGCATTGCCTTCCTTCAGGCTAGCTCTGATACCATGTTAAGATTCAATATGCTAAGATAGAAAATATCAGTATTACATTCCATTTCACAACAATAGCATATACAGGATCACTGCAAGAACAACAAGCACAGCATAAACACAAGAGACACAAATTTATCCTGGGAAACCCTCATGGGGTAGAAAACCCAACAAAGCTTCCTCAATATAGATGACCAGCAAATACAAAGATGTAATCCTCAAACATGATCTCCTTCTCCTCCACAGCAGATCTCTCTCTCACCTATGCGCCAATCACAAGTGAGTGAATGTGTTAAATGAGGAACACACCTCCTTTATTTATACGCAACTCCGACTTGACTTTTACACTAACTAGGTCGGCCCCAACTTAACCACTTAACATAAGGCTAACTGGGCCGACCCCTCTAGGGTGGTCTAATAACCCTTTAACCCACATGACTCATACAGGGCCCCGACCCCCACTAGGGAAGTCTAATAACCCAAGTTACCACATTCTCCACGGAGGAATAAAACATCTCTGGATATACAATAGGGTCTCCACGGAGGAATGAAACATCTCTGGAATAATAAAGTACAAATATAATATTCTTAGAAGTTACAATATTTTAACAGTAATCAACACCAACACGTTTACACTAGATAACATCCCCAAAATGTGGGGAAGTGCTTAAGGGTTTCCTTGCAAGGTTTTCCTTGGAAAAGAAATATATGCTTCATTCACTAGGGTTTGACTCTTGCTTTACAAGTATCATCAGAGCTCTATTTTGGATGCTTCAATTCTAGTATCAGTCAATGGTTCTTTCTCTGATCATATCGTGCTTGATCACTCTCTTGGGCAAGGTTGCAACTTGCCTCTTGGCCCCTTTTCTATACATCTTGATAGACTATGCACCAAGGTAGTTCTTGAGGCAAACAATGCTCAGGGTTGCAAAGGTGGTATCAAGATTCCAGGGGATACAAAAGCAATTAATACTCATTTTGTGGGTTTTGTATGGGCTTCTCATTACTAGCATAATATCCGGTCTCCTTGACCTATTTGGTCTTTACTCGTTAGTGGACAATAATATAAATTTCATTTCATTTCTACTCTCAATCCATGTTGACCAAACTTTAGAGGAATCCACTCTTGTTTGCTCAGATACATTTTTTGTTGCCTCAGGGGCAATGATCAATGAACATAAACCGAATTTTGGATTGCTGTGTAGAGGACACCCCTAGCTGGATTCACTGTGATTGAAAATACCCAAAGGAGATTTTGAGGTATTTTAACATCTTGTTTGTCATTGGAATTAAGCCCTCTGCTATGTGGAAATGGTGCTTAGAAAAATTGTAAAAAAATTTGTAGTATTGATAGTTCAATGACCTTCCATTTGCTGGCAAGCTTACTATCATTTCTAAGATTTTGCAGGCTTCCCAAATTTACTATGTCTCTTGTTGGCTCCCAAATAAAACTCATTTTAGCAAGCTTGAAAAAAAATTTAAGTCTTTCCTTTGGGAAAGATATGATGGGAAGGGTCTCACCATGGTTCCTTAGCACATCTGCATACTTCCAAAGACGGAAGGTGGTTTGGGTTTGATTGATAATTTTGCACGGGGAACCTACTAGCAAAAAGTGAATTGTCTGTTGCATCAATGGTGAGGTTCTTGGGAAGTCTCCTAGTTCACAAGTTGATGCAGGCTGTTATCACCCAATATTGTCCCTTGGGGAATTAGCCCCTGACAGTAGTACAATTGGCCGTCCCATGCTGGTGGTTATTTCCTTGAAAACAGTGCCTCCGGTAAACTTGAAGCAGAACATGAACTATCATAAAAGCCTCTAAGGAAGGCGCTCTTGACTGTCATAAAAGCATAGGAAATCATCTCAAAGAAGCACTTAAAATCCATCTGTTGTATCCTTCACAAAATGAGGTGGGCATAGATCACTCCAGATCTGTAGACTAAGCTGCAAGAACAAACCCCAAGAAGAACACATAAAATCCTCCATGAATAGGTCCCTCAAAAGCAAGAACAACTACTCAAGCCAAGCACCCAACTAAGCTGAGATGGTACTCAAAGTCTGCTACTATATTCTTCATACCCAGCCATCAATATATAACCTGCTAAGCGTTACACTTCATAAACCATCGTCTTCTCAGACCTGATAAGATTAATCACCCATAAAATAATAGCCATCTTACCGATTCATTAATCCTTCATTACTCTTTGAAATATATCTTCTAATTTTTGTAAACGTGAACTTTGACGCCCAAGTTTGTGAACTTTGATCCCCAGAAGAACATAGATTATCCGCTTTTGGAAGTTACAGGCCTTCTGGATATAGCCGAGGCCCATGTAATTTTGTTGTAAATATTAATTAAAATCCTTCGTTCCTGTTAAAAAAGCTAATGCTATTCGTGTGGATTAGGATTAGAAATGTGTCTGCAGGTGTTGATCACTTCTTTGTGAAGAAATCCCATTTTGACTATTCGTAGCTCATATTCATTTCAATTTCAATTAGTCCACCTTTGTTTCTTGGATTGGATAAACGAATGTTGTTCCAATGTTCCTTTTTCCAAGATTTTCCTCCACAAATAGCAATTTCAATTTCCTTCAGGCTTCCAATCCCTCAAGCTAAGTGTTCTCGTGGCCATTACAATGTCTCTTCCCCCAAATGCCTCGAAAGGATTTCTTGTGGGCATAGTTGCTTTTACTGGATTAATGTGCCATCTCAATATCCGAGTGTCATGTTTTTGCCCAATTTCATTATTGCAACAAGAGAAATGAGATGCTCCAGAGTCTACAGCATTGGTGAGAGATCCCTCAACAAATTGTCTTTGTGTGTGAGATCTGTATAACGGTGCATTGAAATATTGGGTGCATTGAATATATACAATCGCATAGACCCATTTAAACCAGGGTTTCATATGCACCATCTAGATGATGCATTAGATGAATTGAACATGGACAATAACACGCGCCCATTTAAACCCAGGTTTGATATGCACTATCTAGATTATTCACTGGGTGGACACTGTTACAGCCCCATTTAAACCTGGGTTTGGTATGAACCATCTAGATGATGCATTGGGTTTCATATTCATTTCAATTAGTCCACCTTTGTTTCTTGGATTGGATAGATAAGTGTTGTTCCAATGTTCATTTTCCCTCTGCAAATAGCAATTTTATTTTCCTTCATGATTCCAATCCCTAAAGCTTGGTGTTCTTGTGGGCGTTACGATGTATTTTCCCCTAAAGCCCAAAATCGGTTTCTTGTGGGCATAGTTGCTTTTATTAGATTGATGTGCCATCTGAATGTCATATTTTTTTGCTCAATTTTATTATTGTATCAAGAGAAGCTAGGTGTTCAACCGCATTGGTAAGGGATCCCTCGCCACATTGTCTTTGTGTGTGAGATCTGTGTAAAGGTGCATTGACGCATTGGGTGCATTAAATATGACCACTAGTACAGGCACATTTAAACCCGGGTTTGATTTGCACTATCAAAAACATGCATTGGATGAATTGAACAGGGACATTAACACAGACCCGTGGTTTGATATGCACCAAATAGACGATGAATTGGGTGAAGTGAATATAGACACTAGCACCGTCCCATTTAAACCCGGGTTTGAGCGAATTGAATCAAGAACCCATTTTAACTGGGGTTTGATATCCACCATCTAGATTATGTATTGGGTGCATCGGATATGGATACTAGCATATACCCATTTAAACCCAGGTTTTCTATATGCTCTGCAAAACTAAAGATATATTGAAGAGGTAACAAATATATTCATGAAAATGAGAACAAATGGGGTATGAGCGCACCTACGTCTGCTTGGAATAAACAGAAGATGTGGGGACGCGTTTGTTTCTGAACATCATGTATCCCACTGGTAATACCACTCCCACCATCATGATGATCGCCCCCATCAGATATCGCACTGGCCCTGGTGCTTCTAACTCTAAAAGCCTCCGTAGCTGTGCTTCCATTAAAACCCAAAATCAACAGATCCAAAATTCCTCCAGACATCAATTATGGTGCCATGTTATAGAAAAGAGAAATGTAAATCGGCAGGTCTGAAGAGCATAAAGTACTGCAAAATCACTTACAGGCATGTTGGGCTTCCGCGGATGGTCTTATATAATCTATCCAAATGCGGAAATGGTGAAATGCGTTTTCGTACTCCAGATTTTGGGTTCAGCGAGAAGCACATAGACAAAGAAAGCTTTAACTCGTCTCTGGAATGACATTATATAGTGGTTTTTTGGTTATGAGATTATGCCTTAGTCGTATGACTTGGACTTCAAGCTTAAGGGATCTATGAAGGAAGCTTAAGGGAACTATGAAGGTAGAGGGGAGTATTTGTCACTATTTTATTTTAGTTTTGGCTATATCAAGTTTTATGAGGTATCAAAATTTTTCAAGTGTATTTTCTTATAAAAGTGTAAAATTTTGAGAAATGTTAAGATTTTTGGGTGTAAACCTTTGAGAAATGTTAAGATGTTTTTTTGGAGGGGGAGTTTAATCAATTTTAGGGTTTTCAGTGGGGAATTTGATCATTTTAGTGTCTTAATGTTTAAAGATTATATGGATTTTTATAAGTATTATTATGTCTTTGAGATTTTTTTTTGGTGAGAGACATTAAGTGGGTGGCAAAGAGAGTGGGTTGTCAAATTGCAAAGTGTTTGCAAAGGTTTTATTTATTCGTATTTGTTTGAATTTTCATAAAATGCATTTTATGTGGACATGGTTTCGTTCGTTCTTAGTGACGTTGGCATGGGACTGTGTGCCCCAGGCCCGACGGTGGAGTGTCGTCACCCATTATAAATCGGGTTGGTGGTGCGGTTGAATGTGGAATGGGCGAGGTTTAATGTGGAAAGGATGAGGTTTAATCGGGTTCTATGCTCTAGCTGTTTGCGGGTGTTGGTCGGTTGTTTGTTGTACTTTTCCATATTTATGTACGCGGGTTCAGCAAACAAGCGGTGGCTTCTGGTTGTCTATGTTGCTGTCTCGATGTGATTCGGTCGTCCATTCATTTACATTCACTGGTTGTCAGTGTTGTTTTCTTGGTGTGATTCGGTCGTCCATTCATTTACATTTGCTGGTGGTGACAAGATTTCGCCGTTTCATTTCGATATTGCTCGTTGCTGCAGTTGGAAAGGTCAGCGAGCCCCATTACTATGGTGATTTCCTATTCGTCGTGCTTGGACATGGGTCGTTCTTGTGGCATCGCATCAACCATAAATAGGGTCGGTTTTCTTTCGTTGTGTTTTTTTTACAAAAATCTTGGCAAATGCAATGGAAAATAATCTCTCCTATGTTGATTTTGCTAGTTTGTTTGGCACTTGAATGATGTCAAGAATATGTGCGATTGGAAAGGGTCCAGGGCGTGGCTACAGAGTGTTCGATCGACTGGTTTCGCTCCTTTCATTATTGTATCCACTGCTGGTGATGGTACAAAGTAAGGGATGGATTCTGGGCGAGATAGTTATAAAATGGGCACATTCACTAGTTCTAACTCTACCTCCGCTCTAACAAGCTCTACTGATAGCCTTGCTACCTTTGATGCCTCTCCTCTTGCTGTCCTTGGTAATTTATCGATTGGTGAAATTCAGATGGAATAGGAAGGGATGTTACAGGCTTTCAAATAGGATTTATGGATCTACTGCATATGCTTACCGTACTCTAGCTACCTCTGCCCTTGCTTATGAAACGATTGGTACGAAGGTTGTCACTTTTGCCCAATAAAATGGTACATTCAAAGGTTTTGGGTAAATTGGATAAACTAGTTTTAATTAAACCCCGCCTACTAGCTTTCGAACGGGCACGTATGACTATGGATTTGTATCTGCATTTGCTAGCATTGGATCTTATGGATATGAAACTGCATCCCGATTTGGAACTGGAAATGGATTTGCTTAAGGTGTTGATGGTGGCAGATCAACTTCAATGGCTTAAACCCAATCAACGGGATAAAAAACACAACTGCTTAAACTAGTGCTTTTAGCTCTCAACCTGGAACTGGAAGGGGTGCCACTAGCTTCTCTCCCTTTACTGATGCCTCTCTAGTGACCTTCATCTTTTCCACTGATGATGGGTACGCTAATGATGACTTTCAAGATGGAAGAGATGCTTGCTCGGATGCTTTCATTCAGGCAATTGGATCTGGAATTTTTTCGGCATACCTGTTGTTTTTGGCTCGGCTCTTTTTCATTGTGTTTTTTTATAAAATCTTGCCAAATGCCATGGAAAATAATCTCCTGTATTGATTTTGCTACTTCGTTTGGTGTTTGAATAATGTCCACAGTGTTTTTTTTGCGGCATACTTTTTTTGTATTGGGCTTTGTGGCCCTTCCCATGGGTTTTGAGTTGGCCTTCTGTTTGTGAGATGCAATGTGGTTGTGCTGCACAAACGGTGGAATGAATTTTTTCGTTTTGCATTCAATTTTGGTGCCTTAACTGTCTAAAACTAACATACATCAAGTTCTATTTTGGTGCCTTTTGCCAATTTGCTTGCTAGGATGACAGGTCAAAGTCTTATGAGTTTACACACATTGTCAATAGGAAACTCAGCGAAATGTTGAAAATAAGGATTTTTTTAATGATAGTGAAATTTAGATAAAAGAAAAGAAAATTAGTGAAAAACATTTTTTTAAATACCATTGTCCATGTTCTATGCCCGGTGGGATGATACCAGGTTGGAATTTGTATTCATCATGAAATACAGTTGTACACATCAAGCTTTGACAATCTGAACTACATCTGGGGAAGAGTCTCAAGCTAGTTAAGTGATGCCTGCTTGGCGCAACGGGTTTACCCTACAAATGCATGAAAGTGATCTAGATGGTCGTTGTTGTATTTCGTCGGAGATAGTGTAGATGTCAAATGAATCTTGGGATTGTTCCCTACAAATGTCTGTACATACAAGTTTAGATGCATGGCAACTAGTTCTATCCAACATGAGATCATGTAAGCAACTAAGCATATAAATCAGTCAAATCATTTTTGAATTTTTTATATACTAAAATGTCTTGTTTTGTCTGTATTGTTGAGAGGATTTCCACTTTCTCACTATTTCTTCATAACATTATAGTATGCAGGGTTCCTCGCAAGGTCTATTGCATCTTAATTAAATTTTACACTTTTTTTTGTGTGTTTTTCCCTTGTTGACATCTTATTGTCTCAATTACTTCATCATATTGGTTGTTTCGATTTCATATTTGGTCATTCGCTGAAACCCCATTCCATTTCCCCATTATTATTCATGTTAGCGTGAGAGAAATTGGGGTTAAACTTGTTGAAATGCGAGTTTGACTTGGATCAGGCCAGAAAGAGTTTTTTTTGCTTAGCCTATGTTAAATTTGGGTCAATTGAATTTCAATCAATTAATGGGAGTTTGAGTTTTGGTCGATCAGGAGTCAAACTCTGCTTCTCAAATTCTTCCCAAGTTCTTCCCAATCTGAGTCTCTATATTTGTTTGTTTCTTCATATTTATGTTTTTGTATTTGAAATTCACTTGAACATATATTTATCTTAAATCACTTCTATAGACAATAATTGAGGCTATAACATATTTAGAAGTTTTCCATTAAATATGTTCTTCATGTTATTAAAAAAAACTAATTATATTGTAACAAACACTCCAATGCTACACTAATACTTGACACCATAATTTCAGAGCTTTGTTTACTTATTAACTTTAAAAAAACATCCATCTAGACAATGATTATGGATACCACAAAGTTGAAGTTATATACCTTTCCTACAGTATAAAAAAAAAACTTCACAATTGCTGCTTCAGGAATATGATGTCGCTTTAGTTAAAATGAATGGAAGCACCTTCTCAAGTAAGAGAACAATCCTCCAACATTGCTATTTTCTCTGTCAAATTCATATAAACGGAACAATATACTCAAAATCCAACAATTAAAGTATACATAAATATATTAACGTGCAAACTTCCTATTCAAAAAATGATAAAAATTTACAATCCTAAATTGGTTTTCTCAGTATTAAATATTTACAATTATCCATTAATTTTTTCAGATTGGAACTTGCTCGACTTATGCATCCAAAATTAGGTTTCCCCACTTCCCAAGTCAACCTTCCCACCCCCTGCCTGATGCAAATGCAATGTCAGGGACATTGCCACTTTGTGGCTCTTGTTGTTATTTATTATTTATTTTTAGTGGGATTATACATTTTATGGTCAAATTAGTTTATCATTTTTTTATAAAGTTTTATAATGGTTTTTTTGTTTGTTGGCAAAGTGGTGGAACCTCCTTGACTAGCAAGTTTGCCTTTGGCTAAGTTACCATGAACCAGGGGCATCTAAGCCGTCAAAATCACCCGGGGATCGCACCCGGCTTGGACCGCACCAACCCTTAACATGGTTGGATTTTTTGGTATCCGCGGGATTAGAACCGGCGACCTTTCCGCTTAGGGGGTGTTTTTAACCATACCCCGCCACCAACTGTTCTACATCTCACAGATATAAAGTTTTATAATGTTGACATAAAGTAAAATATTAAATATAAATGGAAAACATTTTTTATGATTATAAATTTTGGTTTTTTTAATTGATATAGAAATTTTTGGATGGCATAAATTTTTTAGATGTATAAATAAATTTGTAAGAATAGAAAAAAAAAGTAAAAATAAATTATTTCAAAGAAAAAATTGACTTACCACATTATTTTCATCCTTTAATGTAGTGGACGAAGACATACGGTGTCTTAGAAGTGGTATCCATAAGCAAAGTGTTGAACTTTGGTTGTCATTGATGTCAACTAATGTCAAAGAGGAATCAATATTCCTTTGTCAATTTGAAGAAGTATATGGAAGCCACTTTGAATAAGTATATGTGTGAACAAGATGAAGAAAGACATGGATGTTAGTCTAACAAGTATATCCAAAAGTGCATCAAGCATATCCAGTTTGAAGAAGTACATAAGGAATACATCATATATCATATGGTACATGCGCAGATATCAAGTCCACCTAGTCATATTCCTTCAAGGTAAAAGCCAAAGAGTTGGTTGGACAAAAGTTAAATTGGTTGGACGAAGGTTCGAGTTCGCAAGCAAGCTAAAGAGTTGATTGGACAAAGTTCGGGAGTGCGCAAGCAGCTTGGAACAAGAAATGGTTGAACAATTATGCAAGTCCTAAAAGCACGCGAGACTCGCAAATTGAAATAAGCTTTCAGAAGTTGAAGCGTGCACAAGTACCAAAAAGGGTGTAGTTGTTGAAGATGCTAAGTGCGCAAGAATCACAAGCGACGATACACCAAGGGCACAAGACCAAACCGCATGGGTGCAAATCCCACTAGCCAAAGGACCAAGTATGTGCAAGACCCACAAGAGATGACACCTCAGTGACGCATAAGATGATAAGTGGCGGAAGAATGAAGTGAGAAGAATCGTGAAGCAAGGAAGAAAGGATGCCACAACTAACTTGTGGACATCACCATCAGCACAAAATGACTATAAATTAGAAGTTGTAATGGAGAATGTAGTAAGCTTGATAGCAAGAATGAAGAACTTGTAGTGGAAAGTTGGAAGATACAGATTATAGTTTTCGGGGCATCAAGGGCTCGTGGAACCATAACAGAATGATCTCGCTAAAGAGCTGAGTACGCAGAAGCAGAGGAATGATATAACTAAAAGTGCGCAGAATGATGTGGTGAATTTGTGACGGTTGCATGAAGATAGAAAGGTAGAACTACAGAAGATGCGCAAGTGTGTGAGGACTAAATGACAGTATCACAGACAGCACACAGCCAGTCAGAGATGTTCCAAGACAAAAGCATAAAGACACATTTGAAGTATATCTTGTGATGCGCAAAGTGAAAGAAGTTTGTCTGACACACTCAGACTGAGTTGATGTGTGCGAATTAAGGCAGTCCATTGGATGCACAAAGACAGAGTTGCAGTACAGTCCGGAATGTGTGTCATGATGAGGATGATCTGAGACAAGTACGCTAAATAGAAAGGACACATCATAGATGATGCACAGTTTGACGCATATAATCTAAAGGTTGTTGCACCAAGATAGAACAAGCATATCTCTAAAGGTGCACAGTTCCATTTGATGTCAATGCATGAAATGAGAACCGAATATCATCAGTTGATGCGCAGTATCGGTTGAGATTGCAGATGCGCAATAGCATACTGGAATATTGAATCTTGGCACAAACTACAGAATTGGATGAAGTAGCACACAGTATATGAAGTGCGATGTTAGTTAAAGTGATGAGTTGAGTGTCAAGTCAAGTGGTGTATGCAACATAATAACAATAATACTACAACATGCAAAAGGTGTGCACAGCTAAACAAACAACAAGAGATCTGAAGTGTGCGCGTATCAATAGTACAATAGAGAAATATCTTATTTTTTTATATCAAGGCGGAAAGACAGGGAAAGGATCAAGGGATCGGTGCCCCCTACCAGTAGAAGCTGGTAAATTAGGGAGTTGGTGCTTCCTTCAGGTTATTGCCTGTAAAACCAAGGGGTCGGTGCCTCCTTCCAGTTGGTGTTGGAGAACTTAGGAATTTGGTGCTTCCTCAAATGTAATATTTTTATTATAAAAGAGCATTCTATGGTTTTCTCCCATTTGTGTTTCCACGTAAAATTTATGCGTGTTATGTGTTTTGCGCATATGTGGATGAATGTTTATTTATGGTGCATGCATAATTAATGACCAATATCAATTTCAGATTAATATGTTGAGAAGTTAAAAAAAATTCATAACTGCGCTAATACTGATTCACCCCCCCCCCTCTCAGTGTTAAATAGATTCCAACAATTGGTATTAGAGTGGGTGTATTCAGTAACATCTTAACATCTGGAAGATAGATCCATGTGTAGATATGGACAAACAAGAAGGTTTCTCCACCAACATAGCACCAAGGTTTGATGGCACCAACTACACCTTCTGGAAGGTCATGATGGAAGTATACTTGCAATCTCTTAGAGCTGATGTCTGGCAGTCCATTGTGGATGGTTTCAATGTTCCACCAGTCACACAAGTTGAACCAGCTGAGAAGAGACTATATGAGTGCAATGCAAGAGCCAGAAACGCACTACTATGTGGGTTAACGGACATTGAATTTATCAAGGTCATGCATTGCGCCTCAGCCAAGGATGTATGGGATAAGCTTAGAGGTGTTTATGAAGGTGATGAGAAAGTAATGAAGGAAAAGCTAAAAAATTACTCTGGTTTATATGAATCTCTGAAAACGAGAGATGAAGAGAACATTGTCTCTTACTTCTTGCGAGTTGCTGAGATAGTTAATGCAATCAAGAGACTTGGAGTTACTCTAGAAGAAGAATTAGTAGTGCAGAAGATACTAAGAACTTTGGCTTCAAGATTTGATGCAAAAATATTTATATTAGAAGATAGAGCCAATATCGCAGACCTGAAAAAGGACAAGCTTCAAGGAATCTTGAGTGCATATGAGATGAGAACCAAGAAAGAAAATCCTATCAGAAATGAAGCGTCCTTTAAAGCTACTGGAAAGGCTAAACATGAGCATGGCAAGGACTCTTGTAATGATTCAGATGAAGAGGAGTGAAACTTTGAAATGAAGCTGGAAAGAGGACGTGGTAAGTATAACAACCAATTATCTTTCAAATGTTTCAAATGTGGAGGAAAAGGCCATTTTGTTTCTAAGTGTCCTTACAGGGAAGATGGAGACAACGACAATGAGGAAGAAGCTAGTTCCCATGAACAAAGAATGACACGCACTCAGAACAGACTAGAGACTAGAAAGAAAGTTCCAAAGCAGAGGAAGAGTGTGTATATTGCGGAAGACACCAATGTGTCTGAAGAAAGTAATTGTGACAAGAAGCCAAAATAGGTACTATTTATGGCCTTTGTGGAAGGAGAAAGCAGTGATGAAAAGAATAAGAGTTGTTCGTCAAACAAGAAAAACACACCGGTTCTGCAAAGAAAACCTAATTCACTGGATAAGTATTTCTTTAGTGGGTCCTTCAATACACCTTCAAAGCCAATCGCATAAGTTAAATATGACAGTCAATCTGATGAAAAAGAAGTTTCAGAGGTTGATTGGGAAGGTGAACTGATTAGTGCTCTAGAAAAATTAAAAAATTCTAGAAAGAATAGTAAACTCTTACAAGACCAACTATCAAATTCTAAAGAATGGGTCAAGCAAGCAAAAGAGGTTCGAGAATCTCATGAAAAACAAGTCAATGAAAATATGATGGATTACGAAAAACAATTGAACTGCGCAGTTGATAAAATCAAAATACTTGAAGAAGAAAAATCCATGTTGAAGACTTCACTTGACAAAATCAAATTCAAGTGCACAGAATGATGCAGTGAATCTATGACAATTACATGAAGATAGAAAGGCAGAACTACAGAAGATGCACAAGTACACGAGGACTGAATGACATTATCGTAGACATCACGCAGTCGGTCATAGATGTTCCAAGACAGAAGCACAAAGACATAGTTAAAGTATATCGTGTGATGCGCAAAGTAAAATAAGTTTATCTGATGCACTCAAACTGAGTTGATATGTGTGAAGTAAGGTAGTCCGTCAGATGCGCAAAGATAGAGTTTTAGTACAGTCCAGAATGTGTGTCATGATGAGGATGATATGAGACAAGTGCACTAAACAGAAAGGACACATCACAGACGATGCACAGTTTGCCGCGGATAATCTAAAGGTTGTTGCAGCAAGACAGAACATACATATCTATGAAGGTGCGCAGTTCCATTTAATACTAGTGCGTGAAGTGAGAACTAAATATCATTAGTTGATGCACAATATCGGTTGAGATTGTAGATGCGCAGTAGTATACTGGAATATTGAATCTTGGTGTAGACTGCAAAATTAAATGAAGTAGCACATAGTGTATGAAGTGCGATGTTAGTTGAAGTGATGAGTTGAGTGTGAATTCAAGTGGTGTATGCAGCATAGTAACAGTAATACTACAACATACAGAAGGTGCGCATAGCAGAATAAATAACATAAGATCTGAAGTGCGCCCATATTAGAAGTACACCAGAGCAATATCCTATTTTTGTATATCAGGGTGGCAAGATGAGGCAAGGCGCAGGGGTTTGGTGCCTCCTAGTTGAAGCTGGTAAATCAGGGAGTTGGTTCTTCCTCCAGGCCAATATCTGCAAAACCAACGGGTTGGTCCCTCCTTCCAGTTGGTGTTGGAGAACTTAGGAATTTGGTGCTTCCTCAAATGTAAGCTTTTTATCATAAAAGAGCATTCTGTGGGTTTCTCTCGTTTGGGTTTCCACGTAAAATTTGTGTGTGTTATGTGTTTTGCACATATGTGGATGAATGTTTATTTATGGTGTATGCATAATTAAAGATCAAGATTAAGTTCAAATTAATCTATTGAGAAGTTAAAAAATTGTTCATAACTGCACTAATATCGATTCACAACCCCCCCTCTCAGTATTAAATAGATTCCAACAATTGGTATCAGAGCAGGTGTCTTCAGTAACAACTTAACATTTGGAAGATAGATTCGTACGCAGATATGGACAAACAGGAAGGTTTCTACACCAACATAGCACCAAGATTTGAAGGCACCAACTACACCTTCTAGAAGGTCGGGATGGAAGTGTACTTGCAATCTCTCGGAGCTGATGTATGGCAGTCCATTGTGGATGGTTACAATGTTCCAACAATCATACGAGTTGACCCAACTAAGAAGAGATTATATGAGTGCAATGCAAGAGCCAGAAACACACATCTATGTAGGTTAACAAACACTGAATTTATCAAGGTCATGCATTGCACATCATCCAAGGATTTATGGAATAAGCTCAGAGGTGTCTATGAAGGTGACGAGAAAGTAAAGAAGACAAACTTCAGAATTACTCTGGGTTGTATGAATCTCTGGAAATGAGAGATAAAGAGAACATTGCCTATTACTTCTTGTGATTTGTTGAGATAGTTAATGCAATCAAGATTATTGGAGTTACTCTAGAAGAAGAATCAGTAGTGCAGAAGATACTGAGAACTCTGGCTTCAAGATTTGGTGCCAATATATCTGTATTAGAAGATAGAGCCAATCTTGTAGACCTGAAAAAGGACGAGATTCAAGGAATCTTTACTGCATATGAGATGATAACCATGAAATTAAATCCTATAAAAAAGGAAGCGACCTTTAAAGCTGCTGGAAAGGCTAAACATGAGCATGACAAGGACTCTTGTAATGAGTTAGATGTAGAGGATTCAATCTTCGTAAGGAAGCTGAAAAGAGGACGTGGTAAGTGAAAAAACAAATTGCCTTTCAAATGTGGAGGAATAGGCCATTTTACTTCTAAGTGTACTTATAGGGAAGATGGAGACAATGACAACGAGGAAGAAGCTAGTTCCCATGAACAAAGAATGACGCGCACTCATAACAGACCAAAGACTAAAAAGAAAGTTCCAAAGCAAAGGAAGATTTTGTATACCGAGTAAGACAACAATGTGTCTGAAGAAATCGATTGCGACGAGAAGCCAAAAGAGGTATTATTTATAGCCTTTGTGGAAGAAGAAAGCAATGATGAAAAGAAGAAGATTTGTTCGTCAAACATGAAAAACACACTAGTTTTGGAAAGCAAACCTAATTCATTGGATAAGTATTTCTTTAGTGGGTCCTTCAATACACCTTCAAATCCTGTCGCAAAAGTTAAATCTGATAGTCGATATAATGAAGAAGTTAAATCTGATAGTCAATATAATGAAGAAGAAGTTGCAGAGGTTGCTTGGGAAGGTGAATTGGTTAGTGGTCTAGAAGAATTAAAAAAGTCTAGAAATAAGAGTAAACTCTTACAGGACCAACTGTCGAAGTCTGAAGAACAAGTCAGGCAGGCAAAAGAAGTTCGAGAATCTCATGACAAACAAGTTCAGTGAAAAGATGATGGATTACGAAAACCAATTGAACTGCGCAGTTGACAAAATCAAAATACTTGAAGAAGAAAAATCCATGTCAAAAGACTTCTTTGGAAGAATTGGCACAAAAAAATAAGATGTTGATAAGTCCACTAGAGTTAAAAGATAGAGATATATCTCACTTAGAAGACAAATTGATTGAGATAAAGGGGAAGAAATGGGTTCAATATCACACCACCAATGGTACTCTGTTCTGCGCACACCCAAAAAGTGATAAGACTGGTCTTATAGAATTGGATGGCATTTTTTCATGCGCGTGAAATTAAGTTGAAAAGATGTGCAGTAAATTGCATTCAAATCTGTGTGATCCGAAGCAGGTTATGGAGTCGCTAAGAGTAAATGCATGAATTAATGAATTTGGGAAAAAGTACAAAAAGTAGAAATCTAACTCATAGTTCTGTGCGATGGTTATGATGTTTCCCAAAAGGTTCAAGTACGAATGCGACACGTCATAGTTTCACATGAATTGATTGTCATATCCTTTTATTGCCGAGCTGGCTTATAGGGGGGAAAACGTGTCAAATATTTGGTTGTCGTGGCAAAGGATGTGACGTCAAAAAAGACAACGAGAATTGGTAACAAGGTAGTAAATCCGACCCAAGGATCATTTAGACACAAAAATAAAGCAATGGGAAAACCAGTGCTAAACCAAAAGCAACGGGATTTGGTATTGCGCAATTGGCTCAACTGGTAGATTGCTTGAAGATCTGCGCAAGGAATGAGGAAGAATTATGACAGGAACATAAGATCAAGATAAGAAGGATGATAGCAACTGTACAAGGGGAGCGTGTATGAGATGGATATGAAAACAATGTACAGATTGCAGGATATCAGCACAGAAACTTCAGCGAAAGAATGAAGCATGAAGTCAGGGGGAGTTCTTCTTGAAAGAAGATAAATGAAGGGTAGCGCAAAATGAAAGAAAGGAGAACCTATAATTGCACAAAAATGGCACCTCTTTACCATTGATGTCGAAGGGGGAGAAAAAGCATGAAATTGATCATGATGAACATGAAATAGATCATGAAGCATGAGAAAGAGCATGAAGTTGATCATGAAGCATGAGAAAGAGCATGAAGTTAAACATGGAGCAGATCATGAAGCATGCATCCGCACAATGAAAATGATCATGAAGCATGTAGTCTGCACAGAAGTCATAGAAATCAAAGAAAGTATTGACAGCAGAATGCACAGATGACAAAGGCTCAAAGAAGCAAAGAACACAGAGGGAGCACACACAAGGGGAGTACTACAATAAGCACAAATGAAACATACAAACTCCATTAGATTTTTATGCACAACTTCACAAGGTGTTGACATCAATGCCAAAGGGGGATATTGTTGAACTTTGGTTGTTATTGATGTCAACTAATGTCAAAGAGGAATCAATATTCCTGTGTCAGTTTGAAGAAGTATATGGAAGCCACTTTGAAGAAGTATATGTGCAAACAAGACGAAGAAAGACATGGATGCCAGTCTAAAGAAGTATATCCAAAAGTGCATCAAGCATATCCAGTTTGAAGAAGTACATAAGGAATACATCCTATATCATATGGTACATGCGCAGATATCAATTCCACCTAGTCATATTCCTTCAAGGTAAAAGCAAAAGAGTGTTGGAATCGATTTATTACTGAGAGGGGGGGTGAATCAATATTACTGCAGTTATCAATTGTTTTTACCTTCTTTAATATATTAGTCTTAACTTAATCTTGATCTTTAGTTATGCATCCAGTGTAAAAAAACCATTCATCCATATACGCACCAAGATAAAGAACACAGCCACACACGAGATTTTTGACATGGAAAACCAATTGGGAGAAAACCACAGAATGCTCTTTTGTAATGAAAAGAATACATTCAAGGAAGCACCAATTTCCTGTATTTACTTATCACGTCCCCTCCCATTGTTCCAACTTAAGGAAGTTAACTTGACATTGAGTCTGGGCTTCTAGCCTCATGATCGTCAACAAAATTCATAGCAAATAAAATACATATGTGTGCAGATGCATGGTTAAATTTGACACAGTGGAATAAAGATTCTACTACACATACATCTAACATGCCTTCATCGGCATAATCATAACAGTCAATAATTAAAGACATTGCAAAATTAACACAAAAGAGAGATTACTTATCTTGAAATGAAGTAGTCCCGAGCAACTGGTTATGCAACTGCAACGTTCCACCCATCCATAGGCCAACTGTGCTCATCAATCTATCAGCACAGCTGCCACCCCTGAGTTGGGCATGATTTCTACAAGGAAAAAGGGAACAACCACCAACACATAGCCAAGTAATACATCACAATTCAACCAATCCAATACATAGTTGGGTTTATTAGGATGCTAAGGCAGTAGAAATGAAGAATTGCTAAGCTAGTGAGCTCAACCATAGAGCTATTGGTACCTCTACAAGATCTAGCTAGCTTGGCACCCATAATACCTACACACCCAACACAAGGAAGTATTCTCTTCACTGCTACATAGTCCCTCAAGCCATACCTTCCCTTCTAGTGCTCTCAGGGTGTGCATAGAAAAGTATCCAAAGCCCTTTCATGTTTAGTAAAGTTACACTCTTCACTAGGTTTATCAAGCCAATTCTGAATCCTCTTCTACTCTTGGTTGCTTACACCCAAGTCAAGAAAAATCAAGGGATACATATAACCCAAGCCAAATCTATATTTCAAACACACATATTTATACAATTGTTGGGGTGCCAAATGATTTTAACTATGGGATGAAAAAAAATGAGATTGCCATGGGTTTTCCCAAATCGTGGCACAACAAAAACGAATTATGGGATGGAGAAATAACCACGGGGAGGAAAACGATTTCTCCCATAGGTATATGAGTATTCGGTGGGACAAAAATGGCCTCTATGGACCCCCAAATCGATTTCCCTTCTTTCCCACTATTTTGCAACACAAAAACGCTCTTCCCAACTAGAAAAATGAAGGAAACCACAGTAAAAACATGGAGGAAAATGCCTAGGAAGCTCAGACTGCGTGAGAGAGAAAATACCATGCATGAATAATGGCTTCGGAGCAATTTCGTGGGTCCTTTCTTGCCCAAGAAGTAAAAACGCGATTTTCAAAATTGATGGCTTGCCCATACACAAAATTGGGAAGCCATACCTCTCCATTCCCCAAAGCATTAACTACCTCAACCAACTCTTGGAAGGAATAAATGTTTGGGTACAAAAGTCAAAATGGGTAGTTGATGGTTTATGGGTTCTCTCATTGACACTTGGCTTGACACTATTGGCTCAAGGCTTTGAATATTTTCCCTCCCTATTCCTTGTAAAAATCATGCCCCTATACTCTTGTTGCATTACATAGCTAGTTGTGGGTATTTTTATTATAATACATATTTATGTTTTCTATTATGCCTGGCTAGCACGTGATCCACACACATAGATTTTTAATTGTCGATACGAGAGCAATAAATCGATGGTGGGGCCTTGGCCTTGATCTCCTCACCACGATTTTATATTGATATTACATCATGTACAATTTTAATGAAACAAGGTCAAAATCAGGATATTACATTACCAACACCAACTGGAAGGAGGCACTGACCCCCTGGTTTTACAGGCACAAACCTAAAGGAAGCACCAACTGCCTGTTTTCTCCAGCACCAACTAGAAGGAGGCTACAACCTCCTGCTCCTTGCCCCATCCTGCTGCCTAGATATCCAATATAAGATTTTGACTTGCTGAACTTCCAACTCGCACACTTATTATATTTTGATATTAGTTCTTTTGTGCGCAACCTTCTTATGTAGACAATTCACTGTCACTATGCTGCATACATCACTTGAGTTCTCATCCCTCTCAATTCTACACTTCTGTTGATGTCTTACTTCATGTACTATGTGCTGCTAATCCTGTAGTCTGCAGCAACGTATGATCTGTCGATGTGCTGCTACGCAACTGCACTCACCAACTGATACCGTGCTTTCAATTGATAGTTTGTTGTTATGAGATAATGCACCAGTAACAGATGGAACTGTGCACTTACTGATGTGTCTGTTATGTTTAAGTGCCACATTCTTTTAGACAATCTGCGACATGTTGTGCATCAATTATTCGTCCTTTTGGTTTAACCCATTTGTCTCATATCATCCTCATCATGACGCGCTTACTGGATCCTGATGCTGCTCTGTCATTGCGCATCAGATAGACTTCTCAACTTCACACAATTCACTTCAAATTCCATGCATCAGTGCATCATCTGATATACTTCAGTCCTATCTCTGCACTTCTGACATACTTCATCTGTGATTGTCTGTGTGCTATTTGCGATACTATCAATTGTTCCTCATGCACTTGTGCATACTTTTGTGTTTCTACCTTTCAGTGTTTATGCATCCGTCACAGATCTACAACATCATTCTCCGCACCATCAATATTTCATTATTTTCCATGTGCGCACTCGACTCCTTGTTAGATCATGCTATTATGTCCTCAATCCCTTGATGACCCGAATATAAATTTGTATCTTCCACTTGAAGCTCTATGATCTCACCATCAAGCTTATTTCAAATCTCCAACTTGTATCTCTATTTATACATGTTCTTCACAGATTGTGTGTCTACAAGTTAGTTGTGGCATCCTTTCTTCCATACTTCGCATATTGTGCGTTTGCCACATGTCATCTGCTGCATTGCTGATGTGTCATCCTTTGTGGGTCTTGTGCATCCATGGTCCACAACTTAGTGGAACTTACACCTTAGTGGTGTAGCATTGCGCTCTTAATGTACCATTTCTTTGAGGTATGTGCACATCCTTACTCTTCGAATTGTTGAGTCTTTGACCCTTACTGTACAATCTCTTGTGGGTATTGTGCACCTGATGTATTAATGCTTTGCAGAATTTGCACATAAACTAACTTCTACCTGGTGGGACTTTGACCCTTGAAGTATCATCACGTGTGGGACTTGTGCACCTACTGTATCATCGACATGTGGGATTTGCGCATAAAAAACTTCAACCTGTGCACCCTTTTTGGAACTTGTGCACCCTTTACTAACTAAAACAATCTTCTGATTAGTAAGACTTGAGCGCTTTCGAGATTGTCCAACCATAAGTTGTTTGGTATTGTTTTTGCACTCCTGATCTTTGACCAAACAATGCTTGTGCATTCCAGAGTCTTCTCACGACATGCTTGCACACTTGTACCTTGGCTTAACCAACTCCTCGGTTGCTTGTGCACATGTACCTTTGTCCAACCAGTTCTTTGGTAGCTTCCTTGAGAGAGTTTGACTTGGTGGACTTGATGTCTGCGCAAGTACCACATGTATTAGGATACATTACTTATGTACTTCTTTGAACTAGATTTGCATGATGTATCCTTGGATACACATCTTCAGACTGGATGCAACTTCTAGATATACTTCTTCAAATGTCATCCATGTCCTTCACCATCTTGCGCATATACTTATTCAAAGTGGCTTCCATATACTTCTTTAAGTTGGCATAGGAATGTTGTATCCACTTTGACATCAGTTCACATCAATGATTCAAACTGAATCAATTGACATCCGCTTTGACATTAGTTGACATCAATGACAACCAAAGTTCAACAATCTCCCCCTTTGGCATTGATGTCAATACCTTATGAAGATGTGTATGATCTTCTTTGAACTGTATGCTTCATTTGTACTTTGCTGCAATGCTCCCCCTGAGTTCTTTGGGATTTTGACTTCTATGATCTACTTCACGCTCTTTCACATCTGTTGGAGCTTTATGTTGTTTCTTCAATAATCTGCTGGAGCTTTATGATGTATCTTCATGCTTTTCTTCATGTTGGTTCTTCTCTGTTGCATTCATCTTTATGCGTAATCAATGCACAACCAGCTTCATGCTTTTCTACCCCTTTGACATCAATGGCAAAGAGGTGCCATTATTCGCACAATGTAGGTTCTTCTTTTGCTTTATTTTGTGTTGGCCTCTACCTCAACTATTTTCAGGGATGACGCCCCATATCTTCATGCTTCATTTCTTTACTATAATTCTGCACTAATGTCTTTTCCTAATTATCTTTGATTGCTTTCTTGATATAGGTGTTACATTACTCCTTTATCTTGATCTCTTGTTCCTTTCACGACACTTCATCATTCTTTGCACATTGATTCATGCAAACATTGTTTCGTGCCAATTGCGTAGTGCCAATTCTTTCCGTATTTATGCCTCTTTATTTGGGTTCTCATTATGTTGTGGATTGAGAACCACACCCAATTTTTCCTTGAGATATTCAAATGTACTTCATGGAAGAGGTTTCGTAGATACGTCTGCAATTTTCTCCTTGGTATCAACATATTCTAATTTGACAACATTATTGGTTACTTTCTCTCTCACAAAATGATACTTGATGGGAATGTGCTTAGTTTTGTAGTGCATAACAGGATTCTTGGAGATATTGATTGCGCTTGTGTTGTCGTATAGTATTTGTATTGGCTGATTTATATTTACTTGCAGATCTTTCAAGGTCTGTTTCATCCATAAAACTTGTAAACAACAAGCAGCTACTGCAATATATTCAAGTTCTACGGTGGATAATGCAATTGATGGTTGTTTTTTGTTGATCCACGACACAAGACAATTTCCTAAGAAAAACACAGCTCCACTAGTACTTCTC
This sequence comes from Larix kaempferi, assembly GCA_027924585.1. Lineage (NCBI taxonomy): Eukaryota > Viridiplantae > Streptophyta > Pinopsida > Pinales > Pinaceae > Larix > Larix kaempferi. The sequence goes on along the minus strand of BSBM01000138.1, from coordinate 13,666,161 downwards.
CTATCATCTATACTTCCTGCCCAGTCTGCATTATTGTATGCTACTAAATCTAGCTTTTTGCTCCATAGATACCATGAGCCAAGGTTCATGGTTCCTTTCAAATACATGAAAATTCTCTGGACTACTTGAACATGTGTTTTCTTGGGTGCTGCTAGAAATCTTGCGACAAGTCCAACGGATTGCATGATATATGGCCTTGAGGAAGTTACATATAGCATACTATCGATCATGGATCTATAAGCCTTTGATCAACTTCCTTAGCCTCATCTCCTTTACTCAATTTGCACCCTGTAACCATAGGGGTACAAACTGGCTTGCAATCTTCCATGTTGAATTGCTTTAGCATATCCTTTACATAATTACATTGAGAGATGAAAACACCATCATTTAATTGAGATATCTATAATCCAAGGAAAAAGGGTAATTCCTCGAGCATGGACATTTCAAACTCCTTTTGCATATATTTGGAAAATTGTTGACACATTATGTCATCATTGCTTTAAAAAATCCAATCACCACAGAAACCTGGCAATAGAGATTAAAAAATGATGTCATCAACATATACTTCCACGACTATCATCTTTCCATCCTCAATTTTTATGTTGATATTGATGTCTACACTACCCCTTCTGAAAACTTGATGTTGCAAGTACTTCTCCAACCTTAAATACTAGGCCATGGGAGCTTGTTTAAGTCCATATAGAGCTTTCTCTAGTTTGCAAACATACTCTTTATTTCCTGAGAGTGAAAAACCATCTGGTTGTTCAATGTATACTTCTTCTTCAAGATATCCATTCAGAAATGTTGATTTTACATCCATCTAATATACTTTGACATTTTCTACACAAGCATAGGCCAGGAATAGCTTGATTGATTCCATTCGTGCCATAGGGGAAAACATTTCTTCAAAGTCTATTCCCTTGATCTGCGCGTATCCTTTGCATACTAGTCTCGCCTTATTTATGACAACTTGTCATTCTTCGTTTAGTTCATTTCTGAATACCCACTTTGTTCCAATACCATTCTTATTCTTAGGTCTTGGAACAAGTTCCCAAGTTCCGTTCTTTTTCAATTTGATCTAATTCCTCATTAATGGCCTTCATCCAACCTTCATCATATTTGGCTTCTTCAATTCCTTCTGGTTCTATTTGAGACAATAATGAGAAATTCACTTCCTCAATTGGATTGTTCAGACTCCTTCTAGTTCTTACACCATCATCTTTGTCTCTGCTAATCAAATTTTCTGAATGATTCTTTTGGACATATTTGGAAGGTCTCTTTATGTTTGGTCTTCCTTCTTCTAATCTGCACTAATATACTTCCTCCTGTGGAACTTTTTTTTCTTGATTTTCTTCATACGGTTGTTCTAGCAAGGGTAAATCATCATCTTCTTCAATTCTTCTATGAGTTAGTACTTCATCAACTTTCACTTCAGGACTTTCAACTATTTTTTCGAGTCACAAATTATAGTAGTTATATGATTTCCTTCTGGAGGAGTAACAAAGGAAAATTCCTTCATCTGATCTAGAATCAAATTTTCCAATGTTTTCATCATTACTTTTGATGTAGCATTTGCTTCCAAATATTCTGAAATGCTTAACTATAGCTGGTCTTCCTTTCCGGAGTTCATACGGTGTTGAATAACTGTTTGTTCTGATCAAACATCTATTAAGAATGTGGAGAGATATATGAATGGCATGCGTCCAAAACATATCTAACAACTTTGATTCGTTTAACATTGTCCTGGCCATCTCTTGAACAATTATGTTTTTCCTTTTGCTACCCCATTTTGTTGTGGAGTTCTAGCTACTGAAAAATGTCTTCTAATTCCATGTTTGTCACAGTAGTTATCAAACTTTGAAGTATACTCTTCTCCATTGTCAGATCTTAAATACTTTCTTCTTAAGTCGCTTTCGTTTTCAACCACTTCTTTAAAAGTTTTGAAACATTCGAATGTTTCTAATTTTTCTTTAAGAAAGAATACCCACGTCATTCGAGTGTAATCATCATGAAAAGAAGTAAGTAAGACTCACCATTCATTCCTATGGTTCTCATTGGACCGCAAAGATCTGAATGAACCATTTCCAAGGGTTTTGAGGAAGTTTACTCTTTTGTTTGGTACTTAATTCTTATTTGTTTCCCATGCACACAATGCTTGCATAATGAGTTTGATGTCTTAGTAATTCTTGGAATGTCCCTTATTGCTTATTTCCTACTAATTCTGACAAGGTTGTCAAAATTGATGTGTCCCAATCTTCTATGCCAGAGCCAACTCTCATCGAATTGTCCCATGTAGCATCTCTTTTCCTTTTTCTCATTAAAGATATAGACATTGTTAGGAGTCCTAGAGGCTATTGCCACAATTCTACCTATATCCTTGTTTTTAATTTTGTATTTTTCTGAGTCAAAAGTGAGAGTGTGTCCTTGGACGCACAACTGGCTAACACTCAAAAGATTGTGTTTCATGTTTTCAACCAATAGAACATTTTCTGCCTTGGCCCTTTTGGTTCCTAAGCTTGCTAAGCCCTTACCTAATATTTTGGCCGAACCATTATCCCCAAAGTAAATTTCCTCCCTTGTCTTCTCTAAACTTTAGAAATGTGTTTTTATCTCCTGTCATATGCTTGGAACATCCATTGTCTATGTACCATTTCCCCCTTTTACTTTGTGAATGTAAGGTTAAATTGCAAGCTTCTTGATGACATTGATCCTTCTAATTTTTAGTTGTTTTAGTGGAATGGGAAGATTGCTACTGATTTTCGTAGTTCTAACTATCACGATATCGATCATTACTACACTAATATTTTGGGCTCAACACACTGAATAGATTGGGGTCTTCTATCAGGATTTCAACCGATTTTTTAAGGTTGCTCTGTTTGGGATTTATCTGATTGCACAAACCATTCTTCCTGGCATATGCTAATGCACGAGCTCTACAATTTATTGCTTTATGACCAAAATTGTGATAGTAATAGCAATTTCCTAAGAAAATATTTTGGTACCTGATAGGATAAAATCCCCGGAGCTACGTAGGCTCGTTTTCCGGATGACTTGGATTTCTGTGCTCTCTTTCAAATTTCTGATTTGTCCTCGAAGGTGGAGTCTTGAGCGCGTATGTATAAATTTTAACAAAATACTATTCTTCATTAATGTTGTTTCTGCAATTTGGTTATTTCTCTAGTTGAAAGTTTAATTTTTGGAGTTTGTTTCTCAGAGAGACAATTTCGGCTTCCAGACTCTCGCACTTGTCATCTTTCAACTTCAACTTCATGGTGGTATCTTCCTCCAATATCGGAAGAGCTTCTTGCATGAGCTTTCTTTTCTTCTATGATTTCTTCAATTCATCTAGAGCACTGCTTAGTTCCCCTTCAAAATCTACTTCAACCATCTGTTCAAATTTTGAATCCATGTCTGTTGAGTTCTGCACATGGATCTGTCTTCCAATTGTTAAACTATTACTGAAGACACCGGCTCTTATACCAATTGTTGGAATCGATTTAATACTGAGAGAGGGGGTGAATCAATATTACCGCAATTATCAACAATTTTTACCTTCTTTAACAAATTAGTCTTAACTTAATATTTATCTTTAGTTATGCATCCAATGTAAACAAAACCATTCATCCATATATGCACCAAGATAAAGAATACATAATACACAAGATTTTTGACGTGGAAACCCAATTGGGAGAAAACTATAGAATGGTATTTAGTAATGAAAAGAATACATTTAAGGAAGCACCAACTTCCTATATTTACCAACACCAATTGGAAGGAGGCACCGACCCCTTGGTTTTACAGGCACCGACCTGAAGGAAGCACCAACTCCCTGTGTTCTCCAGCACCAACTGGAAGGAGGCTACAACCTCCTTCTCCTCGCCCCGTCCTACCGCCCATATATCCAATATAAGATCCCGACTTACTGAACTTCCAACTCGAGCACACTTTTGATCTTCTGATATTAGTTTTGTTGTGCGTTACCTTTGTATGTAGATGATTCACTCTCACTATGCTACATACATCACTTGAATTCTCATTCCTCTCAATTCTACACTTCTGCTAATGTCTTACTTCATGTGTTGTGTGTTGTTGATCCTGCAGTCTACGCTAAGGTATGCTCTATTGATCTGTTGCTACGCAACTGCACTCACCAACTAATAATGTGCTTTCAATTGATAGTTTGTTGTTCTAAGATAATGCACCCGTAACAGATGGAATTACGCACTTACTGATGTGTCTGTTTTGTTTAAGTGCCACCGACTTTTAGACAATATGCAACATGTCGTGCATCAATTGATTCGTCATTTCGGTTTAAACCACTTGTCTTGGATCATCCTCATCACGATGCACTTACTAGATCCTGCTGTTGCTTTGTTGTTGTGCATTAGATGGACTTCTCAACTTCACACACTTCACTTCAACTTTCGTGAATTAGCAAAAAACAACGCATCATATGATATACTTTGTTCAATCTCTGTGCTTCTGACATACATCATCTATGACTATCTACGATACTGTCAATTAGTCCTCACACACTTGTGCATACTTCTGTGTTTCTGCCTTTTAGTGTTTGTGCATTAGTCACAGATCTACATCATCATTCTCCACAACATCAGTATTTCATTTTGATGCATGTGCGCACTAGGCTCCTCGCTAGATCATGTTGTTATGTCCTCAAGTTTTTAATGCCCCGAATATAAATCTATATCTTCCACTTGAAGCTCTATGGTCTCACCATCAAACTTGCTTCAAATCTACAACTTGTATCTCTATTTATACATGTCCTTGTTATACCTCAATATTACACATTGCATCCTAGTGTCGCACCCTTGCACCAAGCAACCTAAGCTACACTTCCCCTTAATGATAACCTGGACATCCAAGAGTGAAGACTATTGACTGAACACTGAAAGTAAACACCTCACATGCCACGTGTCACCCAGACAAACCTCATCTGAGGGAATTATCACGCTCCGCTCAGTTCTAGGGGCGCAATAATTAGGGTTGTCGCGCCTTGCTCCTACCCTAGTGCGCGATAATACCGCGCTATGCTCAGTTCTAGGGGCGCGATAATCCATTTTTAACTTTTTGCCTTGGATTTTGGGATCTTAATTTTCGAGAGATATAATTGGGATTGCCAGCTTTGATTTGATCTCAACTCCTATCTCTGTTTAGTGGGCTTGATCCACTAAATACTCTCTATATCCATATTACTCTCTTGTTGGTTAACCCTCCCACACACTATAAGAGAGAAGCCTTCCATGAGACAAGGGAGGACTTTTAGGGCATCAAACCTATGATCATAAGCCTTTTGCAGAGATAGCTAGAGGTGGAAGAACTTGGAGCTGGTGTTGGCTTGGACATCAAGCAACTACTTTGTAAGCACTCTTGAGTTCTTAATAAAATATAACTTGTCTTGTTTCCCTATTTATGTGTATTGATCATGATTCATTTACATAAATTATATTCAGTAGAATATAGATCTAACTTGTGATTCAATTATTTGGGAGATATTGTGTACTTGTTTGTTGTTTTGATATTCACAGGTTCATTGCGAGGACTTTGGGATCAAAGACTCGATTGGACAAACATCAGAACAGAAGGTCAGTCATCTTCTTTCTTATCTCAAATATTAAAATTGAAAGTATGAGTTTAAGATCTAGGGAATGAGGTAGCATTTGTTTCCTTTTTGTCTTAGTTTAGAGTTGATCTTTGTCACTTTATCCTAAGAGGGCTTCTTCTTACCCATAGGAAGAAATCGCTACAACAGTCCTGTTATCACACTATAGTAGCAGGGCTACTATTCTTGTTTAGCAGATATCTGCACATTCCAGAGCTTCCATTATTCGAAGATTGGCTATGATGATTGTATATCTTGAGATCACTCATGATCAGAGCAGTGTATTATTCAGACTTATGTTAGACCTTGTGTCAAGGCTGAGCCTTGAGAGTTCATATTTGATGACCGATGTGACCCTTTATCCCATACAGTTTCAGTTCAGTGCCTAGAGATGTATTGCAGTAGTGTTTCAGATGATATATGATGATTATTATTGTGATGATGTTATATGACCTAAGGATGCTTTATCATTGACTGTGGATTATTATCTTGTTGATTTAGTCATGTTCACAGCATCTGCTTGGTATATTATTCCTGATGTGGCAAACTTTTTAAAATGAACTCTAAATTATAAAATGGACATTTACTTGCACATTTAGGTTGTTTGACAAAACTCACTGGTTTACCACCTTACATAGATATGGTCTTTCATGACACCAATTGTCTGCTAGTTTAGGCTCCAAATTCACTTGACTGCATCCATACATGACTTTCCTTATTTGACTTTAAACCTTGACCTGTCTTATTTGACTTGCTGATACTGAGGACTTCCCCATTTTCTACCTCTGTGTTTGGACCGCATCCCTGTATGTTTAGTGTCTCGGCTCTGAGTTGGTGACAAAACTTGCCTTTGGTGAGTTGGATTGTAGGCCTAAATCATTCTGGTCGGTTGTCCCGATGTTTGGCATTGGCTCGAACTCCCCCTAGTCACTTGAGATGTTGTTGGCTAAAACTGAAAGCTCATGTACTACTTATGGAAACTTATAAATTCGCCCATGGAAACTAAAAAGGGTAAGAGAGATGAACTGCTAAAAATACTCCTCGAAGAGTATAAGAAAGGTCCAAAAAAGCAATGGTTCTTAAAAGCTATATCTAAACAATTGCTGACCTTATATGTATATGAAAACATGCCTTGGATGCAAGCTGCAACTAGTTGTGCTTTTCAGCACACCTGAGATCCGAAGGGTTATGTAGGCCAAAAAAGCCATGAAATGAAATTGAATGATCCTAATGAACCTAGATCAACTTGATGTAGACATGATGCCTAAGTTGAATAAGCTCTCTCTAAACAACTTATCCATTTGTGAGGCACAGCCATTGCCCGTGTTATTTTGTCTAAGCACAGAGTTTGTAGCTTCCCCCTTCTCCCAATCCAAAGTATTTTTGAGTTAAGTTAGACAAGTCAACCCCTTGGCCCAACCTTGTTACTAGCCTTCATCCTTCACTAGCAGTTTGACCATGTCCAATGGGTGAGTTTGTCATTTGAACTATTGTGCAAGTAATTTTATATAACAAAGGAATATGCTAACTTGATTAATGCCACTGAATGGATGTTATACTTTGAGCTTGGCTGTTAGAATGATTAGAGAAGCATGTCCTAGTCTACTGATGTGATTTATCCTTGGTTGTATATTATTGGGATCCGTGATGATGTGGGCCATATATATATACCTATTGATGATGATTGATGGTCCCACATACTTGATGATGATATCATGTGATGGACATATGGTTCAGATGATGATTGATGCAGTTCAACAGGTTTTATTATTACTTCAGATCATCAGATTATGCACTATCCATGTATGGTGGACCCTACAACTGGCCCATTAGGGAAACCCATGGTGTATGAGTACACATTCCTAGTGGATTTGGGTCTTCTGGATCCAATGAGACACTTATATTTTAGTTTCGGGCACTTCTGACAGTGATTGATGCAGTTTTACACTTGTTGACCAGATTTGGGGCTGATTTCCTAGCCTGAGTAGCAAGGGCCATGAGAGGCCAGTTCACCTAGGGCGCTGTATGAGGAGGGGGTGGTCCAGCCACTTGTTTTCACCATTTACCCCCCCTTCTGGAGAGCCTGGTGGGCTCAGTTGGACAACGCAGATGCCCTGGGAGGCAGTTTTGGTACTTTCATAGTTAACGAGGCAGTTAAAAAATGGGATAAAGTGGTCACTGAGGAATTCGATTTGGGCAATTGAGGCAATTTTTTGGCACTTGGTTTTCACAAAGGTCTTCCAGGGTGATCCCACCATCTTCCAGCCAGTTTTCACCATGTGGGTAGGTCCACAACGATCACAGGAGGTCTTTTACTGCTTGTCTATCACAAATTTTGAGGACAGATTTGATCATTTATATTATCTTGGACATATTTTATTATTTTATTGTGCCTTGGGGATGATCTAGTAAGGATTGATGCCTCCTAGCCCCACCATGTGCTTCTTATGTCATGTCTTAGTCATTATGAGGTGGATTTTTGTACTTTTACCCCTCTAGTGGATGACATCATCCTCACTTTGTACCATTTAGTTAGGGTGTCATCATTATATTGGGTGATCCATGTGATATATTGTTATGATTCATTATTAGCCATTGATCATGTATTGAGATCTTTTAATCTCAACCACCCATTTGATGTAGTATTGTAGAGTGGTATAGGGTTTTGGTCTTTATTATCCTATATAAGGAGGAGACCCCCTATTGTATAGCTCACCTTTGGAGCTCTGGAATATTGGAATAGAACACTTCTTTGTGGAGCATATCTCTCTTGTCTTGTGGATTCTCTTGCATCTTTAGTATACAGTATCTCTTCTATGTATCATTGTGGATTTTGGTGCTTCTACTAGTTTTCTTGCAGGAAAGTTGAATTGGTGGAGAGGAGGGCGATTTCTTGAGGGTTATTGTTGGAGGGATCCACATATTCTCTCTTGGGTTGATCTTGTGATAGGGAGTATCATTATTGTATCTTCGTGACATAGTTGATGCTTTCTATTACATCTTTATATCATTTTCATAATCATCTTACTTGACTTGTTTCTTTGATCTTGTCTTGTAGGAGGAGGACGATTTGGCTATCTTGGAGGAGGATGTTTTGGTTGGAGCTATTGGATCTCACTCTTGAATATACACATAGGAGAATGCTATCAATTTGCAAGGTGGCCACAAGCAATTGAGGTAAGATCTACAAGGTATGTGCCTCTTTCCATCCATTCTCTCTTCACTGGTCACAAACCCTAATTAATCAAAACCCCAATTTTGTTTTTTCTTAGATCTACTTAGATCTAGCCTTGCTTTTGAAAATATCTTAAGAACCCACCTCTATAGCATCCACCCCTAGTTGGATCTATAGTTTGGTGGTGATTGGGTTAAAATTAACACACTTTTCAAGGCAATATAGCCCTCTTGAACCAAATCGCACTTCCTTGGAGAGGCTTGTTGGGTTAGATCTAGCATGTGTGTAGGTGAGATCCCACTTGATTTGCAATCTACACACTTGATAACCTACCCCTAGACTTCTACTTGGGTGATTTCTACCTTGTGGGCATCATTCCACATTTTAAGGGATTAAAACCCCCTTTTGAATTACTTGGCACCTTAAAACTCAGATCTAGTAAGATCTAACCCTTGGATTGGCTTGATTTTCTAGATCCACATAGATCAGTGCCTAAACTACTTGGATCTACATTTTGGTGGCCATTGGACTTGATTTGACACACCTTATCCACCTTTTAGCCCTCCTTGAGCAAGGTCGCACTTCCTTGGGTGACTGAGTTTGCCCACTTCTCGGACCTGGGTAGTTGAGATTTCAGTGGATTTGGAATGGGCATACCTTGAAACCTATATCTAGAGTATCATTTTGTGACAATCTGCCTTGGGGATAACATTCCTTATTTTAAGGGATTGTGGTCCACTTGGGTCATTTAATGAAATCCTGGATCTAGCAAGATCCAACCATTCTATCTCAATTAGCCCACTTGACTTGACCTCTAGGTGTCCCGATCTACACTTTGACATATCTTTTGACTCCATTAACCCATCCAACAAGGGACTAGTCTTAAGCAAATCGCACTCCTTGGGGATTATGTCAAACCTTAGATCCAGTAAGTGGGTACTCCTAATCTCAACTTAGATCCATAGATCTACTCATTACATATCCTCTAGTGCCAATTGCATCCCTTAATTTCACCTTGTGGGTCCACTTTAAGCCATTTCACATATCCCAAGAAAGTAGGTCCCACTTGTGTAACACATGGTACTATACCTTGTCATTATAACTAATCATGTGGCCTAAATCATACAATGGTTGAAACACTAATCATTTCTCAAACCATCTTCAACCATACTTTAATTTCTAGGTCCACTTTACCTTGCATTGGTTTCCGCAACTTACCATTTATTCATCCCTAGGAACCTTTGTTTGGGTCCAATCATCTTTGATTGGTTATAGGGTCTCCCCCTAGGTCTTGATCTATCTAGATCTAAAGTGAAGAGTGCCTCGGTTGACGTGACTCCCACCTTGCATTGGGAACTGTGGCATCTCTTGGGTCACCTCTTTAGTTGCCCATCTCCTCTACCGTCCCGGATGGGATACCACTAGGGGAAACTACAAGTTGTGTGATAACAAGTCCTTCACGGATTGTGTGTCTACAAGTTGTTTGTGGCATCCCTTCTTCCCTACTCCACAGATTGTGCTTTTGCCACATGTCATTTTCTACACTGTTGATGTGTCATCCTTTGTGGGTCTTGTGAATCCATGGTTCACAATTTAGTAGGACTTACACCTTAGTGGTGTAGTCTTGTGCTCTTGATGTACCATTGCTTTGAGGTATGTGCGCATCCTTACTATTCAACTTGATGAGTCTTTTACCCTTGCTGTACCATCTCTTGTGAGTATTGCGCACCTGATGTATTAATGCTTTGCGGAATATACACATAAACTAACTTCTACTTGGTGGGACTTTGACCGTTGCAGTATCATCATGTGTGGGACTTGCACAACTGATGTATCGTCGTCTTGTGGGATTTGCACATAAACAACTTCAACTATTACACCCTTCTTGGAGCGTGTGTGCCCTTTACTGAATAAAAGCATCTTCTAATTGGTAAGACTTGTGCACTTTCATGATTGTCCAACTATAAGTTGTTTCTTACTGTTTGCACACTCTCGATCTTTGACCAAACAATGCTTGCGCATTCTAGAGTCTTCTCACGACATGCTTGGACACTTGTACCTTTGCTTAACCAACTCCTTAACTGCTTGTGCACATGTACCTTTGTCCAACCAATTCTTTTACTGCGTCCTTGAGAGAGTGTGACTTGGTGGACTTGATGTCTGTGTAGGTACCACATGTAGTAGGATACTTACTTATGTACTTCTTTGAACTGGATTTGCATGATGTACCTTCCTTATATGCTTCTTCAAACTGATCATGCATGATGTATCCTTGGATACACATATTCAAATTGGATGCAAATTCTAGATATACTTCTTCAAATATCATCCATGTCCTTCACCATATTGCGCATATACTTCTTCAAAGTGGCTTCCTATACTTCTTTAAGTTGGCATAGGAATGCAATATCCACTTTGACATCAGTTGACATCAATGATTCAAACAGAATCAATTGACATCCTCTTTATCATTAGTTGACATCAATGACAACCAAATTTCAACAATATCCCCCTTCGACATTGATGTCAACACCTTACGAATCTATGTATGATCTTCTTTGAGTTATATGCTTCATCGGTACTTTGCCGCGGTGCTCCCCTTGTGTATATGCTCCCCCTTAGTTCTTTGGGATTTTGACTTATGCGCTTTCTATTGTTAGTACTTCTTCTGCTTTTTGTAACTTATGTGTAGACCATATGTACAGTAATATCCAATGCCATTTCTTTAAGTGATATACTTCATGCTGTTTCATGTCTGTTGGAGCTTCTTGTTGTTTCTTGAACAATCTATTGGAGCTTTATGTTGTATCTTCATGCTTTTCTTCATGCTGGTTCTTCTCTATTGCATTTAGCTTTATGTGTAATCAATGCACAACTAGCTTCATGCTTTCCCTCCCCTTTGACATCAATGGCAAAGAGGTGCCATTATTCGCACAATGTATCTTCTTCTTTTGATTTATTTTGCGCCGGCCTCTACCTCAACTGTTTTCAGGGATGACTCCCCTTGTCTTCATGCTTCATTTCTTTGTTGTAATTCTGCACTGATATCCTTTCATAATTATCTTTGATTGCTTTCTTGATATAGGTGTTACATTACTCCTTCATCTTGATCTCTTGTTCCCGTCACAACACTTCATCATTCTTTGCGCAGTGAATCATGCAAACATCGTTTTGTGCCAACTGCGTAGAGCCAATTCTTGTTGGATTTACACCTCTTTATTTGGGTTCTCATTATGTTGTGGATTGAGAACCACGCCCAGTTTTTCCCTGAAATATTCAAATGTACTTCATGGAAGAGGTTTCATAAATATGTCTGCAATTTGCCCCTTGGTATCAGCATATTCTATTTTGACAACATTATCGGCTACTTGCTCTCTCACAAAATGATACTTGATGGGAATGTGCTTAGTTTTGTAGTGCATAACATGATTCTTGGAGATACTGATTGCGCTTGTATTGTCGCATAGTATTTGTATCGGTTGATTTATATTTACCTGTAGATCTTTTAAGGTCTGTTTCATCCATAACACTTGTGAAGAACAAGCTGTTGCTGCAATATATTCAACTTCTGATGTGGATAATGCAACTGATGGTTGTTTTTTGTTGATCCACGCACAAGACAATTTCCTAAGAAAAAGACAGCTCCACTAGTACTTCTCCTATCATCTATACTTCCTGCCCAGACTGCATTAGTGTATGCTACTAAGTCTATATTTTTGCTCTGTGGATACCATAAGCCAAGGTTCATGGTTCCTTTCAAATACCTGAAAATTCTCTTGATTGCTTGAACATGTGTTTCCTTGGTTGCTTCCTGAAATCTTGCAACAATTCCAATGGCTTCCATGATATTTGTTCTTGAGGAAGTTACATATAGCAGACTGTCGATCATGGATCTATAAAGCCTCTAATCAACTTCCTTAGCCTCATCTTCTTTATTCAATTTGCACCCTGTAACCATAGGGGTACAAACTGGCTTGCAATCTTTCGTGTTGAATTTATTTAGCATCTCCTTTACATACTTACATTAAGAGGTTAAAATACCATAATTTAATTGAGATATATGTAATCAAAGGAAAAATGGCAATTCCTCGAGCATGGACATTACAAACTCTTTTTGTATATCTTTGGAAAATTGTTGATTCATTCTGTCATCATTGCTTCCAAAAATGATGCTATCAACGTATACTTCGACGACTATCATCTTTATGTCCTCAATCTTTATGTAGAGATTGTTGTCTACACTACCCGTTATGAAACCTTGATGTTGCAAGTACTTGTCCAACCTTGAATACCAGGCCTTGGGAGCTTGTTTAAGTCCATATAGAGATTTCTTTAGTTTGCAAACATAATCTTTGTTGCTTGAGAGTGAAAAATCATCTTGTTCAATGTATAGTTCTTCTTCAAGATCTCCATTCATAGATGTTGATTTTACATCCATCTGATATACTTTGACATCTTACGCACAAGCATAGGCTAGGAATAGCCTAATTGCTTCCATTCGTTCCACAAGGGAACAAGTTTCTTGAAAGTATATTCTATCGATCTATGCATATCCTTTGGGTACCAGTCTCACCTTATTTCTAACAACTTGTCCTTCTTCATGTAGTTTGTTTCTAAATACCCACTTTGTTCAAATAACATTCTTATTCTTAGGTCTTGGAAAAAGGTCCTAGGTTTCGTTCTTTTCAATTTGATCTAATTCCTCATTAATGGCCTTCATCCAACCTTCATTAGATTTGGATTCTTCAATTCCTTCCGGTTCTATTTGAGACAATAATGAGAAATGCACTTCCTCAGCTGGATTGCTCAGACTCCTTTTAGTTCTTACACCAACATCTTTGTATCTGATAATCAAATTTTTTCAATGATTCTTTTGGACATATCTGGAAGGGCCCTTTGTGTTCGGTCTTCCTTCTTCTAATCCGCACTTATATACTTCCTCCCATGGAACTTCTGTTTCTTGATTTTCTTCATACAACTTTTCTAGCAAGGGTAAATAATCATCTTCTTCAATTCTTCTATGAGTCAGCACTTCATCATCTTTCACTTCAGGACGCTCAACTATTTTTCTAAGTCTCAAACTATAACACTTATAGGCTTTGCTTCTAGAGGAGTAACCAAGGAAAATTCCTTCATTTGACTTGGAATCAAATTTTCCAATGTTTTCATCATTTATTTTGATGTAGCATTTGCTTCTGAATATTCTGAGATGCTTAACTAAAGTTGGTCTTCCTTTCCAGAGTTCAAACGGTGTTGAACAACTGTTTGTTCTTATCAAACATCTATTGAGAATGTGGACAACTGTATGAATGGCATGTGTCAAAAGAATATCTGATAGCTTTGATTCGTTCAACATTGTCTTGGCCATCTCTTGAATAATTCTATTTTTCATTTTTGATACCCCATTTTGTTTTGGAGTTCTACCTGCTAAAAACTATCTTCTAATTCCATGTTTGTCACAGTAGTTATCAAACTTGTTAGAAGTATACTCTCGTGCATTGTCAGATCTAAAACACTTTATTCTTAAGCCGATTTAGTTTTCAACCACTTCTTTAAATGTTTTGAAACATTCGAATCTTTCTGATTTTTCTTCAAGAAATAATACCCACGTCATTCGAGTGTAATCATTAATCAAAAGAAGGAAGTGAGACGCACCATTCATTCCTATGGTTCTCATTGGACCGCAAAGATTTGAATGAACCATTTCCAAGGGTTTTGAGGTAGTGTACTCTTTTGCTTGGTACTTAATTCTTGTGTGTTTCACATGCACACGGTGTTTGCAGAATGAGTTTGATGACTTAGTAACTCTTGGAGTTAGTTCCCTACTACTTGTTTCCTATTGATTCTGACAAGGTTGTCAAAGTTGATGTGTTACAGTCTTATATGCCATAGCTTACTCTCATTGGTTTGTCCCATGTAGAATTTCTCTTCCTTTTCCTCATCTAGGATATAGACATTGTTAGGAGTCCTGGAGGTTATTGCTACAATTCTTCCCGTATCCTTGTCTTTTATTTTGCATTATCCCTAGTCGAAAGTGAGAGTGTGTCCGTGGTCGCACATCTGGATAACACTCAAAAGATTGTGTTTCATGTTTTCAACCAATAGAACATTTTATGCCTTGGTCCTTTTGGTTCCTAGGCTTGCTAAGTCCTTACCTAATATTTTGGTCGAACCATTATCGCCAAAGTAAACACTGCCTCCCTTGTCTTCTCTAAACTTCAGAAATGTGTTTTTATCTCCTATCATATGCTTGGAACATCCGTTGTCTATGTACCATTTCCCCTTTTTACTTTGTCCATGTAAGGCTAAATTGCAGGCTTCCTGATGAACTTGATCCTTCTGATTTTTAACTGTTTCAGTGGATTGGGAAGATTGCTACTGATTTTCGTAGTTCTGACTGTCATGATCTGGATCATTACTGTAGTCATCTTCTGGGCTCAACACACTGAAGGGATTGGGGTCTTCTATCAAGATTTTATCCGGTTTTATGAGGTTGCTCTGTTTGGGATTTATCTTATTGTGCAAACCATTTTTCTTGGCGTATGCTAATGCACGAGCTCTACAATTTATTGCTTTATGACCAAAATTGTGATAGTAATAACAATTTCCTAAGAAAATATTTTGGTACCTGATAGGATAAAAACCATGGAGTTGCGCAGTCTTGTTTTCTAGATGACTTGGCTTTCTGTGCTCTCCTTAAAATTTATGATATGTCCTAGAAGGTGGATTCTTGAGCGCATTTGCATAACTTTTAACAAAATACAATTCTTCATTAATGTTGTTTCTGCAATTTTGTTCATTTTCTATCTGAAAGATTAATTTTTGGAGTTCGTTTCTTAGAGAGACAATTTTGACTTCAGAACTCTCGCACTTGTCATCTTTCAACTTCAACTTCCTGGTGGTTTCTACATCCAACCTCAAAAGAGCTTCTTGTAGGAGCTTTATTTTCTTCCTTGAATTCTTCAATTCATCCAGAGCACTGATTAGTTCCCCTTTAAAATCTACTTCAGCCATCTATTCATATTTTGAATACATGTCTACTGAGTTCTACATAGGGATCTGTCTTCGAGATGTTAATCTGTCACCGGAGACACCTGCCCTGATACCAATTGTTGGAATCGATTTAATACTGAGAGGGGGTGAATCAATATTAGCGCAATTATTGACAGCTTTTACCTTATTTAATAGATTAGTCTTAAGTTAATCTTGATCTTTAGTTATGCATCCAATGGAAACAAAATCATTCATCCATATATACACCAAGACAAAGAACACATAACACATAGGATTTTTGACGTGGAAACCCAATTGGGATAAAACCACGAAATGTTGTTTTGTAATGAAAAGAATACATTCAAAGAAGAACCAACTTCCTGTATTTACCAGCACCAATTGGAAGGCGACATTGACCCCTTGGTTTTACAGGCATCGACCTAAAGGAAGCACCAAATCCCTATGTTCTCTATCACCAACTGGAAGGAGGCGACAACCTCCTACTCCTTTCCCCGACCCGCCACCCAGATATCCAATATAATATTATGACTTACTGAACTTCCAACTCGCGCACACTTGTGATATTACGATATTAGTTATATTGTGCGCTACCTTCATATGCAGACGATTCATTGTCGTTGTGCTGCATACATCATGTGACTTCTCATTCCTCTCAATTATACACTTATACTAATGTCTTACTTCATGTACTGTGTGTTTTCGATCCTGCAGCTTGCACTAAGGTATGCTCTTTCGATATGATACTGTGTAACTGCACTCACCAATTGATATTATGCTTTCAATTGGCAGTTTGTTGTTCTAAGATAATGCACCGGTAACAGATGGAACTGCACACTTATTGATGTGTTCATTCTGTTTAAGTGCCACAGACTTTTAGACAATATGTGACATGTCGTGCATCGATTGATTCATCCTTTCGGTTTAATGCACTTGTCTCATATTATCATCATCATGATGTGCTTACTAGATCTTGTTGTTGCTCAGTTATTGCGCATCAGATGGACTTCTCAACTTCGCACACTTCACTTCAACTTTCGTGCATCAGCCAAACATCAACGCATCATCTGATATACTTTGGTTCTGTCTCTGCGCTTCTGAGATACATTATCTGTGACTATCTACATGCTATCAACGATACTATCATTAATTCCTCACGCACTTGCGCATACTTTTGTGTTTCTTCGTTTCAGTGTTTGCACATCCGTCACAGATCTATAACATAATTTTGTGCACCATCAATATTCCATTCTATTGCATGTACGCACTCGGCTCCTCACTAGATCATGTTGTTCTATCCTCGAGCCCTTGATGCCCCAAATATAAATAGGTATCTTCCACTTGAAGCTCTATGATATCACCATCAAGCTTACTTCAAATCTCCAACTTGTATCTCTATTTATACATGTCCTTCATGGATTGTATGTCCACAAGTTGGTTGTAGCATCCCTTCTTCCATACTTCACGGATTATGCTTTTGCCACATGTCATCTTTTGCGCTGCTGATTTTTCATCCTTTATGGGTCTTGTGCATCCATGGTCCATGACTTAGTGGGATTTACACCTTAATGGTGTAGTCTTGCGCTCTTGATGTACCATTGCTTTGAGGTATGTGCACATCCTTACTCTTCGACTTGATAAGTCTTTGACCCTTGTTGTACCATCTCTTGTGGATATTGCACACCTGATGTATTGATGCTTTATGGAATCTATGCATAAAATAACTTCTAATTGGTGGGAATTTGGCCCTCAAAGTATCATCACATGTGGGACTTGCACACCTGCTGTATCGTCAGCTTGTGGGATTTGTGCATAAACAACTTCAACTGTTGCACCCTTCTTGGAACGTGTGCACCCTTTACTGAATGAAAGCATCTTCTGATTGGTAAGACTTGTGCGCTTTCAAGATTGTCCAACCATAAGACGTTTCTTACTATTTTCGCACTCCAAATCTTTAACCAAACAATGCTTGCACATTCTAGAGTCTTCTCACGACATGCTTGCACACTTGTACCTTTTCTTAACTAATTGTTAGAAAAACATGATCGTAGAACAATAATAATAAACAAGATGCAAATATAAATCACATAAACACAATACAAGAGAGACATCAATATAATGTGGTTCAATCAAGATGGGCTACATCCACACATAAATTGCCAGTCCTTATTATTATACCATCCAACAAAATGAAGGGATGCAACCCGCAGCACATCCGCTGCAATTTCCTCTTCACTCTCTCACAGTCTCTCTTACACAATCATAGAGATCTTTACAATGCTACAATACAAAACCGTATTACAATTCCTCCCTTTTAAAGAGCGATTACCATGGGAAAATACTATAGAACACCCAATACCATGGGCCCATAAATCACCCATTATTGACCAAGTCATGACTATGAAATTACAACATTTTACAAGGCATTTTTTTTCTCTGAAATTTTCGCTACAGGGGTGCTGCCCCCGAACCCCCTCCAGGGGGGCTCCCAAACTAGTCTCCACCCCCTCCTAGACCCCCCATGGCGACTATTTTGGGGGGTAAATACCCCCCAAATCCCCCGTCATGGGATGGGATCCAGACACGGTTGAAACACGACCTCTGAATAAGGCAGATCACACTCCACAACCAACAATCTCCCACTTGGAGACCGATCACAACAACTCCACTACTGCTACACTTGCTGGACTATGTCTGAAACTTGGATCTAGCAAATTTATCATCTTCACCTTCATGCTTGAAGGCCAACTGAAATCGAGCAGGAACTTAGTTTCTCTCTGGTTACTACCTTTGTCAACATGTCTGCAGGATTCTGGCTAGTGTGTATCTTTTCCAACTTCAACAATTCATCTTCCAAAACAGACCGTATGAAATGGTACTTGAGCTGTATATGTTTAGTCTTACAATGGAAGGTTGAGTTCTTTTCAAGATGAATGGCAATATGGCTGTCACTATACAACCTACTATTTTCCCGCTTCTTACCTAATTCCTCCATGAACCTTTGTAACCAAATCATCTCTTTACTAGCCTTTGTAGCATCAACATACTCTGCTTCCGTTGTTGAAAGTGCAACAACCTTTTGCAGTTTCGAAATCCAACTTGTGATATTTCAAAAGTAGGATCACTCAACAGTATCAGACCTCACTAGAATTTACTAATGTAGTGCAGAAAGAAGAAGAATAAGAAACGTTGAATCAATAATCACTCATTACACAGAAAATGGAGAAAAACTGTTGTATCATACATCAGCTGTAAGTTGGCACTCTGTAATGTGAATAATAACTGAATACAATGAATGAGATTCGAATGCCACTAAGGTCATTTGAATTATCCTCGGTGTGTAGCTTGGATAACATTGGAGACATCATCCAAACCAATGGCAGCGGTCATAAAAGTCAACTAGTCAGTCAAATGAGTCTAATTGAGTCTAATTGAGTGCATGGGCACTAATGTAGGGAAGGAGACTCCAATGTGGGTGCATGAGGAGCTGTCAGTAGTCATTAGAGCTCAATTAGTATCAATAGGTGCCTATCTAAGTGCTTCAGTCAGTTAATTGATCAATCATCCCCTGAATCAAGGAATTGAGTCATTAACCAACTAACTAACTGAAGTAACTCCTAAATAGGTGGAATAAGGTGCACATGTGCTCCAGTGATGAAAACAAGGGCGCATCATTGGCTAGGAGGGCTAAAACTGAGCAGAAACATGCTCCTGGGGGCCGCAAAATAAGGACTAGGTGTTGGGAGACTACCATACTGATGAATGGATGCATGCAATTTCATGCAGATGCATGCAGATGACTGGATGCATGCATAATTGCATGCAGGCATGCGAAATATAAAAATGATGGCGAGAATATTCCAACACCCCCGCAAGCTATACTATGAGGAACAACTGAAATGGTAGAGCCCTGGTAACTAATACCAAAGGTCACGCCATACAACAATCTAAATAAACAAAGTGAGGAAAGAGGGAAAACCTAGTGGGAAGAAAGCCCCCCCTCAATATAGATTGTGATAGGATGATCAATCATGTACATCACTCACCCCAAATGGTAAGTGGACTTCTCCATTGAAGAAGGATATGTCAACAGTAAATGGATCAGTAATGTGAGAAGGATGAAACCTTCCATTCTGAAAATCAGATCTGGTCCTCCTGGGATCAAATGGATCTCCCACAAGATCTCCAACAGATCTAAGAGTAGTGGCTGCCCATCTAGGAAGAGGAGGATAATCAGGTGCAAGATTTGGATCTTGGTCTTCCATTCGCTCATCTTCAGTAATAGGTGCTATATCTTCAAGTTCTTGTGGATCTGGGTCTAGCATTCGCTCTTCATCATCTTCACTCTCATACTCTGCATTTGAACTGTCATGTGATGAAGATCCGCTCTCTTGGATATCATCACTTCCAAAATCTGAATCTGAAATCTCATGTGATGAAGCTTTTCTCTCTTGCTCATCATCACTTCCAAACTCTGAATCTGAAATCTCATGTTCTAAAAACATGTGCTTGACTTCTCCTTCAGTGGAAGAAAGTGAATCTGGAGACTTCCTGAACTTGCTCTTTTGACCAAACATGGTGGGAACAAATCCAAAAATGTGAATACCATTTTGAAACATGTGATCCACACCAACTGAGGTAGGATCAACTCCATGAATGTGCATGTAGTTCTTTGATATCTCCTTTGAGCCAACATGGGTGAGATTTTTACCAAATGAACTATGATATGATAATGGTGGATATTCAACAAGATCACTGGTGGATGCAACAGTGGTGGTGGCCCATTCTGCAATAGGAGTTAAACCAATAGATGCTAGATATCCAGGTTCTTGTGGATCTGGATCTAGCTTTCGCTCTACTCTCCGAGTCTTCATTTTCTCAACCTTCCTTATTGGATTTTTCCCATTCAAGCAACCTTTACAGGTGCCTTGGGAAGATTTGAGATTGGATAGACCTTCAACTAACTTTTGATTTTGTATGCTCTACAAATGTTTGTAGCTGAGATGACATAGACTACTCTCTTCATTTGCATGAGTGTGAAGAGCATACTGCTTTGAGAGAGGTAGAAAGTGTGAGAACTCATAGAGTTTAGACTTATGATTTGCAACACCTTTTTCAATGGTAGAACTTGATACCATGTCTTGAATTTCGACATCATTTGGAGAGAAGATCACCCTCTTAGGCTCTCCAGTATGGGTCATCTGATATATTGAAAGTAGATTTGCGGTCAATGTAGGGACATAGAGCACATCTGAGAAGTACCCATGATCAAGTTTGATTCTTCCAATCCCCTCATAGGAGACCTCATAATCATTCCCCAACATAATGGATGGTCCAACAGTAGCTTCGAATCCAGTGAAGAGATTCTTGGAGGAAGACATATGCCTTGATGCTCCAGAATCTATGATGAAGGAGGATTGAGTTGATGCACTTGCCATGAGGGCATGGCATCTCTCTTTATTCTCAGATCCAGATGGTTTACTCTCTTTCTTTCTAGCACATGTAGGTACTGGAAGATTTTTTTTTCAAGAAGTGAAGCCATGAGATCTATGTTCTTCTTCACACATGAGCTCTCAGGGTGATATCCTTGATTACCGTATGTGCACTTGGATTTTCCCTTCTGAGTGTGCCTGTACTTCTTAGGATTCGAGGCTCCATTTGACTATATGGGAGCCTCCTTCTGCTTTGTATCATTCGACTTTCTATCATAATTTTTTTGTTTTCCTTTGTCATTCGCTCTCCTTGACTCAGTAGCTGCAAAAGATGAATCCAACTTGGCTTTTATCACTCCCATGTGTACTAGCTTCTCCTCCTCAAGAGTTAGAGATTGGATGGAGTCTTCAAGCGAAGGGAATTTCCATTTTGGAATGGAAAACTTTGTTGACTAGAAGGTCAAAACAAACACTGAATAATCAGGTCCTAGCTTCGAAATGATGGCAAGGATGAGTTTTTTTTCTTCCTTCTCAATCCTATACCTCTTCAATTGTGAAATCAAGTTCTTGAATTTGTTGAGAAACTCAGTGATAGTTTCGAAACTGCTTGGGCTCAAGGAGATGAGCTCATTTTCTAGTTTATGCTCCTTCAAATCATCTTTCTAGCCAAGGAGGGATTCGAGCTTGTCCCAAACTTCCTTTGGATTCTTCAAATTGATAACATGAAAGTGCAAATCTTCAAAAATTCTAAGTAGCAAGAGTCCTACTGCTTCATCAAGCTTGTCTAAGTACTTGGATTTCTCTACTGTACCAGTGGGATCAGCTACAGATCCATTCACTACTCTGGAAAGACTCTTCGACTTCAAGAAGATGTCCATCTTTGCCTTCCATTCAGAGTAGTTGAATGAATTCAACTTGAGATCCATGATACTGAATAATTCGAAGCTGAGAGAGGGAGATTCTTGCAAAACAAATGAGAATTATGAAAAGAAGATCTGCTGCAATTTGAATTGAACAATGCCTTAGGACACTGAGCACATGTGACTAAGTCCTTCACACCTGGCTAGACCTCACTGGATTTCTCCAGTGAATTCAAGGCAATAGCACTAGGATTTGCTGTGGAAACTCAAAGGCTTCTAGTGCTCAATGAAAGACAATTGCTCAAGGAATTGCTGTAATTGTTGCAACTACAGTCAAATAGTTGCTGTTAGCTCTGATACCATGTGATACTTCAGAAGTAGGATCACTCAGCAGTAGCATACCTCACTAGAATTTACTCATGTAGTGCAGAAAGAAGAAGAAGAAATGCTGAATCAATAATCACTCATTACACAGAAAATGGAGAAAAACTATTGTATCATACATCAACTGTAAGTTGGCACTCTGTAATCTGAATAATAACTGAATACTAACTTACATCATTTTTATATTTTTATATTTTGTAAACTCTCTTATGTTTTCATAATAACTGAATAATGGGAACACAATTCTCACAGAATTCCAAACTTACCAGCTTCAGATCTGGAAACAACTTCCTTAAGTGGATAATTTGCATCCCCTTCTCACTCATGTGGCCAAGCCTATGATGCCACAATGCTATATCTGTTCCCGTGGAAGCTAAAGAGATAGAACAATCAATATTATGAGGACATAAATACAACGTACCTATCCTATCTCCTTTTGCTATTACCATTGATCCTTTAGTGATCTTCCACCACGTTTCTCTAAACGTAGATAAACAACCACCATCTCCCAACTGCCCTGTTGAGATCAGATTTCTTTTCATAGCAGGAATTTGCCTTACATTCACCATTCTTTAACTTTATATGTATCTTACCCATTCCAACAATTTTACATTGTTCATCATCACCCAATAAAACATGTCCAAAATCGCCTGGAATATAATCATGAAAGAATTTCCTATGGGGTGTAGCATGACATGAAGCCCCTGAATCTACTACCTAGTAATCACTAGTATTATCTAATGTAAGAATTAAAGCATCTTGTAACACATCACCTGCTACATTTGCTTCCTGATTAGTCTCTTGCTGTCCATCTCCTTTCTTCTTTAGAGATTTGCAGTCTTTCTTCATATGTCCTTTCTTTCCACAGTTCCAACACTCTATCTTTCCCAATTTGGACTTGGATCTACCCTTGCCGGACTTGCTGCGATTACCTGGGCTCTTTCCTCTCCCTTTGTCTTCCCCTGCTCTCCATGGTCAATGCACTACTTGATGTCTCACATGTGCTTTTCCTCGCTAAGAATAACACCAACAACATCATCAAATTTTAAAGTGTCTGAACCAGAGACGGAGTTACTTACAACCATGACCAAGCCATTCCAGCTTTCTGGCGATGAGCACAAGATTATAAGAGCCCTAACCTCATCATCAAAGTTTAGTTTTACAGAACTTGGCTGATTTGTAATCGCATTAAATTCATTTAAATGATCAGCAACATATCCACCTTCTGACATCTTCATATTAAATAAACATTTCATTAGAAATACCTTGTTAGAGGCCGATGGTTTTTTATACAGCTTACCTAATGCGCTCATCAGACCCTCCATTGTCTTTTCTTTTGAAATATTGAAAGCCACCGATGAAGCCAGGAATAATGGCATTGTTCCCAGTGCCTTTCTGTCAAGGACCTCCCATTCTTCGTCCTTCATAGTCACCGGTTATTTTGCTTTTCCTCCCGACGGTAGGAATAGATCCTTCTGGTACAGATAGTCCTCCATTTCCATCTTCCATAACCGATAGTTTTGGCCATTAAATTTCTCGACCTTAAACTTTCCTTCTTTTGCCATTACTCACACTTGAACTAGGAACCCTTCTTTCCTGCGAGTTTATCTGCCAAGTAGACCTTTGGCTTTAATACCAATTGTTAGAAAAATAGGATCACAGAGCAATAATAATAAACATGATGCAAATATAAATCACATAAACACAATACAAGAGAGACACCAATATAATGTGGTTCACCCAAGATGGGCTACGTCCACACAAAAATTTCCAGTCCTTATTATTATACCATCCAACAAAATGAAGGGATACAACCCACATCACATATGCTGCAATTTCCTCTTCACTCTTTCATAGTCTCTCTTACATAATCATAGATATCTTTACAATGTTACAATACACAACCGTATTACAATTCATTCCTTTTAAAGAGCGATTACCATGGGAAAATACTATGGTACACCCAATACCATGGGCCCATAAATCACCCATTATTAACCAAGTCATGACTATGAAATTACAACATTTTACAAGGCATTTTTTTTTTTTTTTTCGAAATTTTCGCTATGGGGGAGCTTCCCCCAAACCCCCGCCCAGGGGGGATCCCAATCTAGTCATTGCCCCACCTGGACCCCCATGGCGACTATTTTGGTGGGGGGAAGGCCTCCCAAACCCCCTCATCATGGGATGGGATCGAGACACAGCTAAAACACGACCTCTGAATAAGGAAGATCAGGATCCACAACCAAAACTAACTCCTTGGCTGCTTGTGCACATGTACCTTTATCCAACCAGTTCTTTGACTTCTTCCTTGTGAGAGTGTGACTTGGTGGATTTGATGTCTGTGCATGTACCACATGTAGTAGGATACATTACTTATGTACTTCTTTGAACTGGATCTGCATGATGTACCTTCCTTAGATGCTTCTTCAAACTAATTATGCATGATGTATCCTTGGATACACATTTTCAAAATGGATCCAACTTATAGATATACTTCTTCAAATTTCATCCATGTCCTGTTGGAATATTCTCACCATCTCATTTTGGTCTTGCGTGCTTTGCATGCATTTTGCATGCATCCATGCATTCCATGCATTAGCAGTTGAGTCTCCTAGCACCTAGTCCTTACTTTGGCCCCTTTGGAGCTTGTTTTTGGCCATCATTAGCCCTCATATCCACTCAGAGCGCATTGTTACATCACTGAAGTCTAAATTCTCCCTCATGCATGATTTTAGGAGTTAGCACAGTCAGTTCCATGATTTAGGGCACCTTGTCCCCTTGATTGCCCAGTTAACTGACTGCTACACCTAGTTTCATTGCTACTGAGTGTAGGGGCACCTATTTTGACCACTGCAAGTCAATATTTCTCCCCCTTGGAGTCTCCTTCCCCATTTTGGTTCCCACATGATTCAATTATGCTCAATTCTACCTCAGTTAACTGATTATTCATCATCGGTGGCCACTGAACCTTATCGGGAGATGGTTCTAATGCAAACCAAGCCTATACTTGAGGTGAATTTGAATCCTTCCAAGGTGTATCAAATTTATTCTATTGTAACATTCTTTGATTGCCAGCTTATAGCTGATTAATGTATCAACAACAGTTTTTCATGTGTGTTTCAGTTTTATGAGTGAATTGATCCATGTTTCTGTCTAATTCTTCTCAGTAATAACAATGTGAAATTGTGAGGTTTGTTCTAGCTCAGTGATCTATCCCTGTGGAATTTCACATGGTATCAGAGCTCGTGAGATATTTTGAGTGCAGAAGTAGTGGTAGTTCAATCCGTAGATTAAGCAGCTACTTTCAGTAGAGCACAAGAAGCCTCTGGATTTCCACAAAAAATCTTGGTGCCATTGCATTGAATTCATTGGAGAAAACCTTTGAGGTCTATCAAGGTGTGAAGGATCCGGATAAAAGTGCCTATTGTCCTAAAGCAGTGTTCAATAGATTTAGTAACAATCCTCCAGATATTTTTCCATTATTTTTGCCGGTATTCTACAACAACTTCCATGAATCTGAAAGCAATTCCTCCTCTCTCTCCATTCAACTATGATGAGTGGAAACCAAAGATGATAGCATATTTGAAGAGACAAGGTCTTTTTGATATGTGTATTGGTGTTATGAGAGATTTTCTTCCTATGAAGAAGAGAATGATTGGCTAAATGAATGTGACAGAACCTTCAGAGCAATGTGTATTGCTATGTCTCCTACTATGCGCTACCTCATGGAAACTGCTGAATATCCAAGTGATCTATGGGCCCAACTGGACAAATCATTTGGTAAGCAGAATGAAGATATTGGTGAAAATTATTTGGAGAACAAGCCTAGTGATATCTCCTTAAGTTTTCTCTCTAATTATGTCTCGACCTCAATCATCTCTCTGTTGACACAAACCCAGTCGACGGGGGTTCCCAACACTGTCGACACCCAAACCACCGCGATCTCCCTGAGCGTCGGCCCAGATAGGTTTTACCCCATTCAGTAACACCTACAGAGCAGACGAGGTCTCATCCGAGATGTTCAAGGGAGATTTGACGAAACCATGTTTCCGTTGAATGAAGGAGGATGTTATGGATTAGTTACTCAACTTATTGCAACATTTCCGAAATAGATCTAAGCATTTAACTAAGGAATCATTCATATTCATGGCATCATTCAACAAAACAAATCATAATTGCAACAAATATAACAATAAAGCATAAATCGAAGCAAGGAAACATTGCATCATTCATATATTCATATTGCGAAATGCATTACCACAGATAAATAAGAAAAACACAGGGATTCTGCTCAATAACTCTGTCACATCATATTAACTCCGCAAAAACCCAGATATAAATATTCAATCTTCAACATCGGATCAAGATCTCACAGATGGTTCAAAAATCATACTCCGCAAAAGATAGATCCAAAGGATATCTCCAGATGCCCCAACACTTACAAACCTATGTCTATTTATAGGCTTGCGCCTTTACATTGCTTGGCCACTTACTAACTAATGACCCAAAATCTAGCTATTGTGGTCCAAATGACCCAAAAATCCGCATACCCCGGTTCAACTGACCCAAACTTAGATAAAATATTATCATTTGCGCTCAACTTTCTGCCTTTTGTGGTATCTTCAGCCTTGCGCAGCATCTGCGATGCTGACTTGTCCAAACCGCCTGCCAACAGGCCCCCGATACAATCTTGTGGTTCGCCCTCGAGCCACGTCAGCAGGACATGGTGTACTCGTTTTTCTTCACCCAGAAGTCTTCGTACTCCTGGCGAATTTCGCTAACCTGCTGCGTGACTATGGCGGCGACTTCCTGGCTCTCAATTAATTCCTGTGCTAATGGGTGGTCAACTAGGTGCGCATCAACTTTCTTCTTTCTTTCCTGGACCGCCTGCAAGGTAGAGTCAGCCGCAACATTAAATTGTGCCCCAATTTCTTGAAACTCATCCAACTGCGCAGCGTGCTTCTTCTGTCATTCCTCTGCTTTGGTGACTCGCTGCTGCAACTCCTTGAGCTCTGTCGATTTGGATACCTGCGCTATTGGTGGCATCATGCGCATGGATGTCTTTAGTGTTTCCAGCTGTTCTTTCACCTCGCACCGTATCTTGGTCAGCTACTCCAGTGGCTCATCCTGAACAATACTGCCCCAAAACAGTTCGGTCTCAGCAGAGATCTTGGTCACTTCCTATTCCAACTCACCTAGTTGAATCGCCAACTCTTCGATGGTGCTCTTTCGCGCTGCTATGACTTTCGGTGGTGTGGCTGGCTGGAGTGCGTGGGACAAGGTTTCATTTTCCTCTTGTAGCTTGATGATGACAACCCCCCGCTTCTTCGCTCTCTCAACTGGATCCAATGCCTCTGTCGTCGGCTCTAGTACATGTTGACAGGCCTCAGCGACAGCCTCCTCCAGCCGCACCTTACTGGTCCATAGGGTGGTTTTGTCCATCGTCAACCAATCATGTTCCTTCTTGAGATCTGTGATTTCCCTAGCCTTGTCGACCTGAATTCGTTCCAACGTATCCTTGAGTTCATCGACCACTTCCCATGTTGCTACTACCTTCCCCTTGTGTTCCTCGACTTCCTTCTGTAACACCGCTTCGCCCTCTTGCAAGCGCAATAGTTGACTCCTGACATCCTTCTCTCTATCCGCTAGTTCCTAACTGGAAACCATTTGTAGCTGCACCAACGTCTGTGATGACAGCGCGTTGATGTTAACAGAAAACACTTCCAACTGCTGTAGTGAATCTTTTAGAGCCTCATCGTCAGTCATAATCACAGTTGGTGGAATTTGTACATTCCAGACCCGCGGCTCAGTGCCAATTGCGCCAACTGCCTGCACAGTTTCTCCCTCAGGTGCCTTCTTCAAGACAATGTCGCACAACGAATCCAGACGGGCTGTTACCGCATGAAAACCTTCATTCACCTTTGTCGTCATTACTCTAGCTGCTCCACTGGTTGCATTATTTATCGCTAGTAGTAGTCGACCGAGCTGCACCTCCGACGACAGGGGAATCCCACTAATTGTCCCATGTTTGTAGCGTTCTTTCATTCTACCCTCTTCAAGCTCACGCTATTCATCCGTAGGGGTCTGCAACGACTCCTGGTCTGACTCTTGGTGATGCTGTGGTTCCATCACTGGCGCATCTGATGGTATCCCCGTAGACTCCTCCTCCTGATCAAAAGGTTCTCGCCATTTGACCGACCAATCATCAATGATCGCGTCTAAGTCTTCATCGGATAACTTATATGGGGTCTACAACCACTGCTTATACTTATCCAGTCGCGCTTGTACATAGATACTGTGTGGTCCAATCACGAACCGAGTGATCCCCTTATACTTTTCAACAGCTGTCTGAGTCAGCCGTGAAACCCACTCAACGGCCGCCTGCAACGCTTCCCAATAGAGGCAGAACTGCACGGTGCAATCCCTGATGCACTCCGGTTCCTGCACCCACCACAGTTTTTGGTAGCGTGCCCCCTTTTGATCTTCCACCGCGTCCACCTCCATTCCTTGATACTCGTCAGGCTCCATCCAGGCGACAAGCGCAACTAAGATCAACAACCAACTATATGTGAATGGCCGCCATCCCGCCTGGGTCGCTAGCACGTTCTCCATCAATTGGTTGAGCAGAAATAGTGACCAATTCACTTGCACACCTTCTGCACAGAGCTCCCCGCATGCGACAACCCCTTAGTTGCCTTGGTTGGGCCGATTGTTCCGAACGATTTTGGTAGCCAGGATTCGCACCCCAATTTTAATTGTGGGCTCGTTGATGGTGTCTAGGTGGTAGGCCCGTCCGTCACACTGCATTTTATATTGCTTCCTTAACCTTGTCGCAAGATTTTTGTCGTTGTTCTTCCCCTGCAAATATTGCGATGGGTCTACCCCGTCCTTCGGTAACCCCATGATTTTAGAAATCAAGTCCACCGTGACGGTGACCTGCCTGTCCAACCAGAGAATGCCGCCATGAAAACAGGCCAGCAATTGTTTCACACAGGAATTCGCCTCTGTCAACCGCCCAAAGTGTGGCATAGTGATCAAACCCAACAACCCAGCCTTCTCCAAACCGCGCGCCCAGTCATGTGGAATGCGTGGCGTCGGTCCAGTCTGACCTGCTGCTTGTGGCTTAAAGGGCTCTGTCATAACATCTTCCAGCGCCAGCAAATCATGATCATCGTACTGCAGCTGCATCAATGCAGGAACAATGTCGGTGGTGCAGCTCATGCCTGGTGGAATTGCCGGCATTTTGATTTGATACCGTTGGTTCTTAGTGGGATTCCGCGGCTGCATACCAGGTCGACATGGAGGTCGGTAGCCTAGGATATCCATAGCAGAAACTCCTGCTCGGGCAACGGATTCCACAACACTAGATCTTGATGGGCTCACCTTAGGGACCCCTTCCAGCACTTGGGCAATGGAGCGGGTCTGCCGCTTCTCTGGTCGTGGGGAGCTAGGCTGCGTCCCCCCCCTCTTCTGACGCACAATGGAGGACGATCCCACCGGCATGATAGCAACTTATTCCTCGACATTGACCTCCTCTTCAATACTAGCAGGGATGATGGGTGACTCGGCTTCACTTGAAATCTCCACCGTATCCGGCTCACCCGGCATGCCGCACTCAATTCCCGCAATGCCAACAGATGGCTCAATCTTACCCAACCCAAGAACTTGCTCAACAAACCCCAACTGCACTTTGCAACACAACCCAACCTTGCACAATTCAACAATTGGGAGCTGAACTCACTCGTTACAAAAATGTGCCTTCTGACCAGCCTCATCCGGTTCTTATAGTGCCCAACTCCATCCCTCGTAATCATGACTAAATCATGCATTAATTCGGACCAAATACTGCCTTAATGACCCAAATCCGTGGTCGATCCTGTTATTCGATCTTCTGAATCTGCCATTAATGCTCATCATTCGAACAAGCGCTGTTAATTAACTGTCTTGAATTTTCTGCATTTATTGCCGATTTGACCCGGTCGCGACCCTGCCGCTCTCGCGAACCTTGTTACACCTAAAATATTACCATCCTGAGATTCAGTGTATACATCCCTAAAGTTTCATTGACTAATTTATTGACCTGGAAGAGATACAACCCATTTATACTAGGTTTTGAGAGGTCGTCGTAGGATGCCTTCATGCAACCTACGACGTTGCATCTTGCTCTCTTGTAGGGTGCGACGATGTCAGTTAATGGACAAAAATAGCTCCTTCGAGCCCGTTCTCAAATCTAGCTGACATGGATCCTTATCCCTGAACTTTTGGGAGAGCTGGCACTCGGTTCCTAACCTCTTGGGAGGATCCCCTATCTCTCTCCTACCATATCTTAACCTACCCTATCCATACCCTATCCACTTAGTCCTATATAAGTGAAGCTCACTCCCATTCCAAAGGGAGGAAGTCTATAGTGTCTACATGCTGGTGAAATCATCTTGGAGAGATCTCTACTCATCCATTGAGAGAATCACACTTCCTTGGGAGGATATGGCATTGGCTTGGATGGAGAAGGGTTACTTCATTAAGCTCTGGTTGTAGTCATTCTCTTCTATGTACTTTCCCTATTTTATAGTAATATAAACGCTTTCCACCAATATTGTTGTGTTGATGATATTGTGTAGTTTACCTGCTTAACTGTTTACTTAGATCTGTTATCGTTTAGATGCTTTTACTTGTTTGTCTTGTTTTGTGTATCTTGGTAGGTCTTGCAACTTAGATCTGACGACCGTGAGGCGTGGAACAACATACAGGAAAAGGGACTACAAACTTAAGGTAAGACATCTAATAACTTGATCCTTAACTAGATCTAGGAAAGTGGTTTATAGTTTGTTATATTTGTTCTAGACTCACATTGAGCTAGGGAGATCCGACTCGCGTCCGCTCGAGTGGACTGTTCGTCAAACAAATTTGGCGACCATAATGGGGAAGAACATTGTTTTGTAGTTGTCAATTTGAATGTCATTTTCAGTTGATTTCTTGTTGCAAGCCATCTTATTTTTCATTTGCCTCTTAAACTGGTTTCACCATCAGATCTTCACTTTGAAGAGTTTGATTACCTTCCTTTGAGTTTGTACTTCTCATTTTCAAACCATTTCATTGCTCATTGTTTGGAGAATTGGTTCATTTTTTAACTTAGATCTCGCTTGTCGCATTTGGTCAGTGGACTCAGAGTGACACTGTGTCATTTTTTATCTTTGTTCTTTGTCCGTGGGCCTATGGCATCGCAAACCTTTCATTGGTCTTTTGCGACACCGTCGCACTTCCCACATTGGTTAATTGTGACGTCGCACTGTGTACAAGCACAGACTGCGCCGATCTGCCAAATTTGCCATACAAGCACCCCTTCTCCATTTCTGATTTGAGTTTTGGTTTGTGTGCAAACTCCCTCTGTACTACAAGATCTAGTGAGAGACCCCATTTTGATTTGTGTGTTTAAGTTCTTTGGTTTTATTTGGAGTTGTTTTGGGTTCCATCTTGGAAAAGTCTGAGATTTGGTAGTGGTGGACACTCTTGTCTCCCCCACCTGCATCCACTCACCCTTGCATTCCCTCCTCTCCTTGTCGGATCTGGTCATTGTATTGGATCGGTTTCCATACCTCATTTGCATTCATTTTTGAGCTTTGCTTGCTTTAGTGTTGCTTGTTACTGATTGATTTTGAGTGTTTGTGTGTACTTTCAGTCCATTGAGTGCTTATCTTTTCTTGATATTTTCTGAGTTATTGGAGTGTTGCAAGTAATCTTTTCATTTCAGTATTTATGTTTAAAAGCATCGCTGTCATCAAATTGTTATTTTGATACATCCATTGAAAAATCGAAAGTACTTTATTTCCATAATTTTTTCAAACCCATTTGAAGAATTGTATATGCATTGGAATGTCTCATTTGTAGATTTTTGGAAAAGTTGAAAGAAAATTGAATTATTTGTGTTTTTCACGAATTATGAGTTGCTCATTTTCTTGAAAAATTCTAATAGATATCAAGTTTTGCGAAAGTAGTTCCATGCTTGGAAAGTTAAATGTATCTTTTGGTTTTTACACCTTTAGGCCATTGTAGTGAAAGTGAAAAGCTTGCATACTCTACTTAGAAACTCTCTCTTTTCATCCCTTAGCATCATTTTTGTTTTGAAAAGATAAAGGAAAAAGAAAAACATGCTTTGATTTGGCTTAGTAATGTTGTGTTATTTTTCATGTTTCACTCGAAAAGGAAAATAATACTTTATAGTCATTTTTGGGTAGATTTGGGATTGCATTTGCATTGTGTTGCTTTGGTAAAAAATTGGAAAGAAGCTTCTCCCTCCCATACATAGAGTTCATCGAAAGAAAAGTG
The DNA here is from genome assembly GCA_027924585.1 of Larix kaempferi. NCBI lineage: Eukaryota > Viridiplantae > Streptophyta > Pinopsida > Pinales > Pinaceae > Larix > Larix kaempferi. The sequence continues at coordinate 13,633,353 of BSBM01000138.1, read as the reverse complement.
TATTTTTTACATGTAGTTAGGGCTTGCATTATGTTTACGATTATGTACTCACCTCATGCATTCACCTAACCGTCCAGATAAAATTAACGGTAGAACTAGGGTAAAATTTTTAGTAACTTGTGTGTAAGTTAGAGAAGTGTTCCGGCGTCGTTAAGCGTGGCAGCTGTCGTTATTTGCCAACACTGTATTCCAGGGGTATTGTAGTCTTCCACGTACTTATCGGTATATCGATCTCTTTCACGTACCCACCAAGTACCACACGTACTTAGTGTATATCGAAAGGTGGTTCATGTACTCGATGGTATATCGGAAGGTCTCGTTCCATACGGTTGTGCATTAGACAACACCACTACGGATTTGAGCTCCCACGTACCTTGCGTATATCAGGAGACACCACTAGGATTCCTGAAAATCAACTGAGTTAACCTTTTGGCCGTCTTGGCGGAGCAATACACCGAGAACAGCACTCGGGGAGATTACTATGCACGTACCGTCCAGGTAATCGGGTATTCAAGAAAGGGTACGATCCCAATCCTCCTTGTCGTGTTTTACTATTGGACCCTGCTGTATATAGCAATTTGTGAAGCCTTGACAATCCTGTGAGGTTCCAGACCTTTGGATCCACTCTTATAACATAATTTTGCTTGTGGCCTTAGTTTGTGTAGGGTATGTATGGTCTGTTTTTCTTTTGTTTAGCTTGCCTTAGGAGAAACTTTTTGTTTCAGTCACTCTGGCTGACTTTCCTTGGAGAAGGTCCCATAGGATTTAGAACTTGCCACCCGAATATCCCCTTAACCAGGAGGTAATTTCGAGGGTAAGGATGGACTCACAAGCTAGGGTTGGGTCACATGAAGTGGAAAACCCCACTTTGAATGTTGGAGGACTTTTGTTTCCTCACACTCCTCCAGATTCACCTGCCTCTCATCCCCCGCAGGGTGAAGAAGCACAAATCCCCACTTCACAAGACTTACCTCCCATTTCGCCGGGAGAGCTTGGATCATTAGAATGGATAAATCAACCCCAGGATGACCCCACAGTAGTTGTTGGCCCTTCAGCAGCTTATTGGACATCTTCTCTAGGCCACTCAGTGGCCTATTTTGTCGTTGCACTCCCACCCGGTGGGACTACTCTGGACGATCCCATAGCTTACTATCGTGGGCAACTGGCTCACTTTCATTCGATGGCTGAGGAGCTTCAGAGATAAAGCCTCCAATGACGGGTTGAAGACCCGACGTTACCCCCTTATCGACCAATCCCAGGTCGATCTTTATCTTTTGAGCCATCGGAATCAGCCACGCAACACGTGACCATTTCTGAAACTGGTCAACCATCCATTCTTGCACATATGTCCCCTAGACAGGAGGCCAGTTCAGTACCTCTAATGACCCAACCTGTTGAAGAACAACATTCCAACACACCTGTGACTACCGCAGTTACGTTACCTGCTCCTCCCCCACCCCAAACTTCGAGGGGAGGATACTCTTTACCCCCTACCTTCCTTACAAGTAATGTTAATCCTATGGTAGGTAATCAACAACTAGTGTTGGGTCAACCTTTACTTAATGGTCAACAAGTTGTTGCTGGGGGGAAACCCCTGTCTCTTAACCATAATACTGCAGTAGGAGTTCCCATCGGTCCTTCTGTTGGAAATTCCTTACCTCCCAGACCTGCCACTATGGGACTATCCCATGTTGGGGCACCGTCCAATGTAATTCAACCTCCATCAAGTTGAGCGCATCCAGGTCATCTTAACCCTGTGCCGGGTCAACTTAATCTCAGAAATTCACTCTACGGGGTACCCTACCCCGAAAACCCTTACACTCTATGGGGACAGCAAAATGTTTTACAACATGGACCCCCACTTACAATCCCTCCAACCCCACTTCCCATTGGAGGTGGCGGGCCCCCACATAACTCTGGAGGAGGTGAAACTTGATCTCTTGGTGGAGGACCACCTCATTTCGGTCATCATGGCCCACCCCCCCTGGTGGTGGTGGTGGAGGACCATCCCACCCTGGAGGTGGTGGTGGAGGACCATCCCATCTTGGTGGTGGTGGTGGAGGACCTTCTCATCCTGGTGGTGGTGGTGGCGGACCACCACCCTACTATTGTGGAGGTGGCAGAGGAGGCTCTTACCCTTCTGGCAGCGGCGGTGACCCAACAACCCCCCGGGCAGAGGTGGTCGAAGCCCACCCTATTTCGGTGGTGGTAGCGGACCACCACCTCCCCCAGCGGAGGCGGTGGCGGCCCATCCTACCCTGGTAGTGGTGGTGGACCCCCACCATTTGGAGGCGTCCCACCCCCTCTCGGCGGTGAAGGCGGGCCCCCACCTTATGATAACGGACCACCTTATTATGGTAATGAACCATCTTACTATGGCGACGGACCTACATTTGGTCCGGGCGGCCCGTACCCCTATGGCGAGTTTCCTCCTGGAACACCTTATGGTTAGTCGATACAAGGTCCCACAGGTCCTTTCACACCTTATCTGTACTATCAGTACCCGTAGCTGCCCTTTTTGGCTACTTTGGACCTACCCGGCTTGTCTCTCCTGACCAATGACCCCATCTACCACGGAACTAACTGTCCACCCATTCCGGTGAAACTTCCATCAGATATACCGAAATTTGATGGCAAGCCAAGTGAGGATTCAAAACACCATGTGATGACATACGACTTGTGGTGTTCATCCAACTCCTTGATGGACGACTCGATCCATCTTAGGTTATTTCAACGGACTCTCACAGGTTCGGCTGCCAAGTGGTATATTGAACTACCACCCCATTCTTTTCCTGATTTTGGTTCTCTTGCTATGAAATTTTTAACTCATTTCAGCTGCCTATACGGTATGAAACTAGTACAGAGATTTTAACCTCCCTCCGTCAAAATACCGCTACTCACATCTCAGATCATATACATGAGTGGCGGAGGAGACGACATCTCATTAAGGCTCCTATTCCAGACCAACTCCTAGCGGAATGGTTTACGAAGTCTCTCATCCCGACCATAACACGAGATGTTGCCATGGGAGGTGTTGTCACTGAGGAACAAGCCATCGCCCGTGCTCACTTGCTAGACTTAGTCTATGCTCAATCTAGCACTTTGTTTGATATCCTTCCTGACGCACCCCGCAACACATACGACCCCGCGAAACCACCTAAGGGACCCCAAGCTGATGGCATCATTTGATCCCTTAACACCCAGCCTCCTTCTCAAATTGTTGGTTTGTCGAACTCCCAAGGTTCTTCCCCATCACCAACACAGGTTGGTCACGGAACCACCAAATCATCCACTCATGCTGTCACCGAAGAAGTGAATTCTGTCTCATCAACTTCACCTCAAAAGTCTGGTGGTAAGAAGAATAACAAAGGGAAACCTACGAGATCTTCCACCCAGCAGGAACAGAAGAGCACCCCTGATGATACCAAACAAAAAAGGAAGTTGAAGTATCCTTGTCTACTGTGTGGTGATGACCACTTTTCTAAAGAGTGCCCCCATAGAGACGAAGTTCAAAATTTTCTTAAGGGCAAACCCACACCCGCAGTTCTCAACGATCCCTTCCTTGCTCAAAATCAGCAGCTGATTGCTCACACTTCTCCTTCCCAAGAAGAAGCATCCACCACCGCACATGTTCTCATGATGCGTAGCGAGACCATCAACTTGAACACCCATTCTCATTCGTATGACTCTGTTCTGGCAAAGGAACCTATTGGAAGTAATACTGAAAAAGCTTCCACTTCAATTCCTGACGTCACTGTACCGACTGCTCCTCTCACCATTGAGAAGCCCTCTTTTGAGTCAGTGTTGCGTCCACCCAAGAGTACGATTAGAAAATCGGTTTTTAATCCTAATGCTCGGGCTGCTCAAAACTACAACATTGTAGAGGACCTAGCATAAGCTCCTTGTGCTATGTCGACGCTCGAAGTCTTGCAAAACTGTCCTAATCAGTGCAAGAATCTCCTCGTTGCCAATAGTGCAGTTGACCCGGATTCATCGAACACCATCATGTTCCGGCTGGAATACTTCAAACTGAGGCTCTCCCATCAGTTGGCATTTCAAGTTGCCACAAACATTGCTGGGAATACAATCCATCGTACCGTTTTGGACGAAGGTGCCTCTACTTTAATCATGTTGATCTCATGTTGGAGAGCAATTGGCTCTCCCAAGTTGAATCGTTCTCCTACCACTTTGAGAACCTTCGACGAACGTGGATTTCAACCTCATGGGCTGTTACAAGCTTTAGCAGTCGAGCTGGGGGGCAAGACCGCAACCATTAACGTGGAAGTGGTCGTTGCCCCGTTAGATTACAACATTATGCTTGGTCGTAATTGGTTTTACGCCATGACTGCGGTCGCATCATCTGTCTTCTGCATAGTACAATTCCCTCATTAAGGCTGAATTGTTACTTTCGACGAACTGGATTTCTGCACACCTGACATCGCTACTCACCTCGGCGATAACATTCCTTCAATTGGACAATCTTCGCATCAATATGAGAGCGTGGAGGTCGGCCTTCTTAAGGAATCATCCCTTATGGGCGTTTTTCCTACTTCGGATCCCCCAAATCATGTTGCCACGGTGAACATGATCTCCTCACAGATTTCATCTATCCCCAACTCCATTGATGGCTTCTACCAGATGAAGCCACCACACACCTGATTGGAAACGTTATGCCTCTGTCACCCGCTGAACTCACATACGAGGCTATCCAGTTAGCACCGGAGGACCACTTAACTATGGCCTCCACCTCTTGTTCTCTCCAGCGGACATCATCCGATCCTCTGCTATGGACTTTTCATTTTAAAAAATCCATTATGGAAATCATGAGTGCAAATGATCCTCCGTGGGAAGACCTCCATCATTGTTTGTCTTTCCCTCCCCTTTTGGGTACTGTGGAGAATAACATTAACACCATCTTTACACCAGATGTCTATTCTGGCTCTCAATCCTTGATACTCACGTGTCAAATGGACTCCGAAGGAAACTTAGCCAACATCGTTCCTACCACTTCGATAGACATTTCAATTACTCCTGGTGTAGTGGAACACATTCATTTAGGCTAGAAGTGTTCCCCCGAAGAAGTCATTGCTTGTACGGCCTTATTCAAGTGATTCCGAGACGTGTTCGCTTGGACCTATGAGGAGATGCCTGGGATAGACCCCACCATTGTTTTACATGAGATTAAAACCTATCCCGACGTCAAACCTGTCTGCCTAAAGTTGCGACCGCTACACCCTCAGAAGACTGTGGCAATCAAGGCAGATATTGAGAAACTCTTGAAGGTCGGCTTCATCTATCTTGTCCCATTGATAGAATGGGTCTCAAACGTGGTCCCTGTTACCAAAAAACAGGGTACCATTCGTGTCTGTGTCGATTATCGGGATCTCAACAAAGCTTGTCCCAAAGACAACTATCCGACTCCCTTTATTGACCAGATTATCAACAATTGTGCCGGAAGTGTCATTTTTTCATTTATGGATGGCTTTTCCGAATACAACCATATTGAGATCCACCCCGCCGACCAACACAACACTACATTCATCTGCCATTGGGGAATGTTTGCGTATTGTAAAATTCCGTTTGGTCTTAAAAATGCTGGTGCTACATTCCAGTGGGCCATGTCATATGCCTTCCATGATGTGAAGGACTTTGTGGAACCCTACTTGGATGACCTCCCTGCCCACTCAAAGTAGCGTGAGTTCCACATAGATCATCTGACGATTGTTTTCCTCAGATGCAGACGGTACAATATCCGTCTGAACCCTCATAAGTGTATCTTTTGTGTCGAGTCTGGACGCCTCTTAGAGTTTATCGTCTCAAAAGATGGGATCCGCATTGATCCCTTGAAGGTGGAAGCCATCGTCACTCTTCCACCTCCAACTAATATTACGGAACTTCAGAGTCTACAAGGAAGAGCAACTTATTTAAGGCGTTTTGTTTGTAATTTCGTGCAAAAGAAGCAGGGTTATATGAAATTGATGAAAAAAGATGTCCCATTCATTTGGGATGATTAAGCTCAACAATCTTTTGATAGTTTGAAAGATGCCATCACGCATGCCCTTGTGCTCCAACCGCCGAATTACTATCGAGATTACATTCTATACCTCGCTGCTTTCGACACCACTATCGCCATGGTTTTGGTGCAGGAAGACCAGAACGCCCAAGAACATGTGATTACGATGCCAATAAAGGTCTTATTGACGCTGAAACTCGCTATTCACATTTTGAGAAGCTCGCTCTCGCGGCAGTCATCGCCGTGCAGAAGTTCCAACATTACATTTTGCTCCGCACCACCACCACCATCGCCGATTAAAACCCCATGTACCATGTTCTAACACGTCAGGTGCTCGGGGGCAAGTATTCATGCTGGATCGTGATACTGCAAGAATTTGATATTTTTTTCGAAAAAGCCAAGTCTAAAAAGTCTTTGGTGTTTACTGAGCTCATCTGCGACCTTCCTCGCATTGATGTAGAATTTGAGCCCAATGACTCTTTTCCAGATGAGTCATTGTTTCTTATCAGTACGTTTGATCCGTGGTATGGAGATATCACATTGTATCTTCAAACCCAACGTTTCAGTCCTCAACTGTCTCGTGACGACCGTCATCGAATACGCCACCATGCGAAGTATTATCTGATTATAGTGATACTTTGTACCGCCGTGGTATCAATTCTAGTCTTCGATGTTGTCAGACTCATGATGAGGCTGAACACGTCCTAAATGACTATCACGCTAGGGTTTGTGGTGGTCATCTCTTTGGGATGGCTACATCCCAGAAGATTCTGCGCGCAGGATATTATTGGTCATCTATCTTCAAAGATTGTTTCGAGGCCGTAAAAAAATGTCCTCCATGTCAGCATTTTCATACCAAAAAGCGCACCCATCCCGCCTCGTTACACCCAGTTATTGCCGTTGGCCCTTTCGCTAAATAGGTCATTGACTTCATGCATTGTAAGCCTACCTCAGCCGGGGGGCATAGTTACGTCATTGTAGCTGTGGACTACTTTACAAAGTGGGCCGAGGCAATGCCTACATACACGAACGACGGCAAGGCTGCCACACTCTTCATGTATCATGTAATAGTGCGGTTTGGAGTTCCTCAAGCGATAGTTATTGACCATGGTTCACACTTTATGGACCATATGGTTGACGAGTTGAGTGATAGATTGGGTTTTCGCCATGAAAACTCAACACCGTACTACCCATAGTCAAACAGATAGGTCAAGGCCATTAACAAGGTCTTGAAAACTATGGTCCAACGTATGGTGGGTATGCACAAGTCCAACTGGCATAACATGCTCTTCTCCGCACCATGGGCTTATCAAACCTCCGTTAAAACCACCACTGGATTTACTCCTTTCCAACTAGTGTATGGATTGGAGGTAGTCCTTCCTATTGAGTGCGAGATTTCGTCCCTCAAGCTCGCCATTGAACTTCTCCCCAACACTACTGCCGAGGAAGAATGCTTCCTCTACCTAGCTAAGCTCGACGAGACTCGCCGAGATGCCACTCTTGCTAATGAGGCTCATAAGAGACGCATCAAAGCACAGTACGACAAGTCGATAGAACCTCGCACCTATAGGGAAGGATATTTGGTCCTTACATATGACCAAAAACATGATAAGCTGGGGGCAGGAAAGTTTGAGTCCATGTGGGATGGACCTTACATAGTGAAACGCGTCTTAGAGAAGGGAGGTTATGAGCTTGAAGACAACGACGAGATATCTTTGGGTGAGCCCCGCAATGGGCTCTACCTGAAGAGGTACTATTCCTGAGTCTTTCATGCATAAGTACTTTTGTATATACTGTACATGGCGTGTGTGTGTGTTTTTGTGTGGCGCGATGCTTTGATTTTTGCGTGCTTAGGTCTTGTTTCATTTCTTATACCATGTTTTGTTTGTGTGTGCAGATGACAACTTGCTATGGATTGGCGGATGACGCTAGCCGGCATACCCGCAACCTTGCTTCGACAGCCTGGGTACTCTATTCGCCTACTGGTGAGCTCATCAGCTCAGGGGGAATGTGTCTAGGTTTCGCGACCAACAATGCTGCAGAATATCAAGCAGTCATTGGAACCCTAACTGACGTTATTTCTTTGGGTATGGACCATGTTGTCATCCACTTGGATTCTCAACTAGTGGTCTCTCATCTTAACCGAGTCTACGCCATCCGCGATCCTACTTTACTCCGTCTTTATAGACGAGTCCATCTTCTAGAAAGGTCCTTCGAGTCCATTCGGTACCTGCACATTCCACGAGATGTGAACACAGTTGCCGACTCTATGGCTAACTTCATCTTAGATTGGTACATTGCACACACATAAGCATATTCATGAACTGTTAAAAGTAGACATAACATGTAAATAACTCATTTTGTAAGCAACGCATAAACAAGACCACACCATTCATCCATTTTAAAACACATAATGTATAAAACCGCCAGAATGTCTGTATATATATATATATATCATCATAAAAAGTAGTGTTGGTACGAAATCTGAAGCATGACTGCTTTTAGTGAGTCTATACAAAATCTGAAGCCTCGTAACTTTCAGTAGTACAAAATCTGAGGCCTTTAAGCTCTTAGTACATATATAATAACAACATAAGGCCTAACGCCTCGCTCGTACACCACTAGGTCGCACAACTCTAGCCTGCTGAGTATGGAAGCAGTCAACTGCTCTCGCGACCCTGCGAAGTAGCGCATTGAAGTGCATAGACGATCCCACCGTATACCCCTGCATAGGCCATGGTAACTCATCCACCATCGGCTCTGGAACGTCTAACGTCAACCCAGTCACTTTCGCGTAGATGTCCTCCATCTCCACGATGGCAGCATGTGCGGCTGGAGCCATGACTGCTCCCTCTCCTCTCTCTCTCCTCGCAAGAAGAGAGACCCCCACTAGTCGTACGGGGCCCACATCTATACACACATGTTGTTAACTCGTCAGCACTATAACAATAAAAAATTCATAAATATACAAAACTAAAAAGTACAAGGGTTTTTGTTCTTACCTATGTCTCCCCATACTGCTCCCTTCAGCAGTGCCAAGTCTGGGTCATCTCTGTAATCCGTACCACTGTACGGGTAGTCCTCTACCATGAGAAACTATCCCTCTAGCTAGGTGAAGAACTCAACACCATATTCGATGATGGGTCCCCCAGCATGGCGGGCCATCACCTCTGTCCATCTAACTATGTGAGGATCCTTAGGATCCCTATCATCCAACGGTACTTGTAGGCGCAAGAGGGGAATCCGCTCCAATAGAAATGAGATCACTATCGACGTGTAGCCGAACTGTTTGAGCTCTCCCCGTCGACACTTGGTCAGCTGAGCTCGAATGTTTGCGAGGAGTCCCTCGCACCAGTTGAAGATCTTCAGAGACATGCAGTCTTCCGCGTATAGCATCTGAGACCTGGTAGCTAAGTGAGGAGCTTGACTCGTCGCTATCCTCGTGATGGTAAAAAGTATGGCACGCAGTGGACGTTCTCGTACGTCTTTGATGGGAATATTCCCACTAGAATCATGGGTATGAGGAGTACAATGTTGTAGGATCATATGATCCACGGTCAGATCACTTCCCCCTGATCCGATAAGAGCCACGTTGTCCCCCCTTCGGGACAATCCAGTCAAAAAGTAGATGTCCTCGACATCCATAGTAAGTATGTGCTCACCGATCACAAAATATTGCTGAGCCGCGTCCCAACATCGTAGCATATGTGTTAGCAATGAGATTTGGGCCCTCATGCCCTGGATCTGGAAGAAATTTAGGAGACCATTGTTCCTCAGTGCTTCTACACATAATGGGTCACTTGCAGCTTGCACGTCATCTACCTCGTGTTCTCGCTCACGCCACTCCAAAAACATGATTGGTTGCTATTAACTTGCCAAAAGGAGCATTTTAACATCATTAGCACTCACTTCAACCACTGAAAGGCAATTTTTTGGGCTAGGTTTGATGGTTGGGTTGGACGTTTCTGTCGTCGCACCCTATCAATTTTGACAGTGCGACATCGTCGCAATCCACTTTTGCGGGATTTGCAACAATTCGGGTTCATCGCAGATCCCAGAAGGGCGACCTGCGATGACCCGAGGACGCAATAACCCTCCACAAACCACCTCAAAACCCCCAAAAATGAACTAAAATAAAAAAATGTAAACCACTGAAAACATACTGGATGAAGTTTAGAGTTACCTGCTCCGAACGGTTGGTGAAATGGTTGCTCACAGCTCCCGGAATCGACAAGTGAAGTTTTGGCTCCAAATGGCACTTCTTCTCCCAAATTTGGCGAATGAACAATGGTGACTATATTTGGTTTTTGTTTCTATTTATAAAGAAAAGGCATATTCTTTTTCAAATATTTGATGCTTTTTAGGTCATTTGCTATAGTTTGGATCATTTTTATGACATTTGAATACCCGGTTGACTTTTTGACCTAGTTTCCAAGTGTGTAGGAGTTGTTAAGTGGTCTTTGCACGCCATTCTCGTATTATAATGGTCATCTCAGGTATGAACAACCCATTGAAAGTTTTTTCATTATTTTATATCCGTTAGATTGCAATTATTTTATGGTGACGAGCTTACTCTTTTTTCTTTCTCGTGCTCTTAAAACCATGAGAATAAGTTACTGAGTTACGATTTATCGCTTTTTCGGGCTCGCTAAACTCCTATGGAAAAGGAACCCCCTAGAGTCTATCTTTAAGCTCTTTTTAGGCTCTCGAAATACGAAAAGATTTCCAAGAGAACTTGTCGTGTTCACGCTGGTTAAAGAATTTGAATGGTCGTCTTCTTGGTGATAGTTTACCCCTTTTTTAGATCAGGGGGCACTACTTACGAAAAAAGTATACTCCAGCCAATCATGACTGGAAGAGTCCTCTCCCGCGTTGTTTTACCCTTTTTCGGAAGATGAGGCTAACTTTACGAAAAAGGACCATTGGAGTCTTCTTTAGTTCTTTTCAGACTCTCTAAACATGAAATGACAACCGAGTTTACCTTCTATGGACTTGTTAAACTTTTACATTGAAGGGCCCGTCATGGGATGAACCCCTCCTATCCCAGGTTCAAAAAATATTTGGGATTGGACTCATCTATGAAATGAGTTATACCGAGCATCTGGTCACCCTCATCAAGCTCGTAAAAAACACATGATGCACTCATCATTCATGATGGGGAAAAATGAAAGCTTTTATGTTACACCCTTTATCAGTGGCAGTACCTAGTCATTTCTTGAACATGGCACTCATTTGCATTTGCATACTGCACTTGGATCATCCGTTTGTCCTCAAGTTTCACCTATTTCCTGAGTCTTGTTACTCCTTTGAGTCATTCAAAGAACGCTTCCATCATCAGTTGCATTAGGAGTTGGTACCATAACTCGTCAAGCTAATACTGCCAAGGCATGCCATGCCCATGTTCAAGAATATTATCACCACTTATTATCTGCAGTCAGTACACCTTCCATCATGTCGGTCTACTCTGAGTCAGTCTTGCATGTTACTGTACCATCCGATCTGCTCGACACATCCTTTGTCGTGTTTTGTGTTGATGATGGGGGATTCATCATGGCCCTCCTTTGACGGATTCATCCTTGTCGACTTCAAATCATTATCTGAGGATGGAATCTAGAAACCAACCAAGTACCTTGGCCCTGCATGCCTCAATGGTAGGTTACCTCACTTCCAACATGAGTTTACATCATTGACTCTTGATTGAAAGATTTCATCTCGCGTTCGACTTCAACTCATGTATTCACGCTTGATGATATGTACTGTGATACCTTCGGAATCATTGACATCAATGGTGATTTCCCTCGTGCTTGTTAACGGTATACATCAATGACCGGTAATCAAGTGGTTTCTACCATGTTTGACGTCAAGACATTTGTAATCACATGGATAGATTCATATCATTGCAGGTTCAGCTTGAAGACCCCAGGCAATCATATTTTACCCAGATTGCGATGGAGTTTGTATTGATTCATATCACACGGATCCACATTTGTATTGGTCGTGGCTGTGTTATCATCTCATCATGGATCTACGCTTGTGTCTAGTAGCCATGATTGTGTTCAGTCGGTCATTACTACCATGGATCTGCATTGTATTGATCGGCAGCCATGTTGTATGTCATATGAGACTGTGTACTCAGAGTCAGTTGTACTGCAACAGCCTCCTTTGTCCTACAAGCCATTGCCATTCCTTCTGTCAAATCCTTTCACCTGTCCAATTTTCAACAGCTTCATGCTTTGGGGGGCATTCTGTTACACCTTAAATCTTACCATCCCGAGATTCAGTGTATACATCCCTAAAGTTTCATTGACTAAGTTATTGACCTGGAAGAGATATAAACCATTTATACTAGGTTTTTAGAGGTCGTCGTAGGCTTCCCTCATGCAACATGCGATGTCGCATCTTGCTCTCTTGTAAGGTGCAACGATGTCAGTTAATGGACAAAAATAACTCCTTCTAGCCCATTCTTGAAGCTAGCTGTCATGGATCCTTACCCTGACCTTTTGGGAGAGATGGAACTCGGTTCCTAACCTCTTGGGAGGATCCCCTATCTCTCTCCTACCATATCTCAACCTACCCTATCCATACCCTATCCACTTAGTCCTATATAAGTGAAGCTCACTCCCATTCCAAAGGGAGGAAGTCTATAGTGTCTACATGCTGGTGAAATCATCTTGGAGAGATCTCTACTCATCCATTGAGAGACTCACACTTCCTTGGGAGGATATGGCATTGGCTTGGATGGAGAAGGGTTACCTCGTTAAGCTCTGGTTGTAGTCGTTCTCTTCTATGTACTTTCCCTATTTTATAGTAATATAAACGCTTTCCACCAATATTGTTGTGTTGATGATATTTTGTAGTTTACTTGCTTAACCGTTTACTTAGATCTATTATCATTTAGATGCTTTTACTTATTTGTCTTGTTTTGTGTATCTTAGCAGGTCTTTCAGCGTAGATCTGACGACCGCGAGGCGTGGAACAACATCCAAGAAAAGGGACTACAAACTTAAGGTAAGACATCTAATAACTTGATCCTTAACTTGATCTAGGAAAGTGGTTTATAATCTGTTCTATTTGTTCTAGACTCACATTGAGCTAGGGAGATCAGGCTCGCTTCCGCTTGAGTGGATTATCCGTCAAACAAACCTGCTGCCAACTTGCGATGCAAGCCATCCTACTTGCGCATTCTGTCCCTGCTGGTGCGCCATCCTGCCACCAAGCAGCCTATTTTTTTTTTGTTTTTTTTTTCGATGCGACTTAGGCATCGCGCTGCTCCGAGCCCGACCTATAGGGATTCAACCTACTGCCATTGATCAACTTGGGGAGCATCGCTTCATCTAGTTGTTGCAACTGTACCACTCCTCCTAAAGTTATGCTACTGATGCGATATGGGCCAAGCCAATGCATCTGCAATTTCCTTGGGTGCTTCATAAACTTGCTGTCATATAAAAACACCAAGTCACCCTGCTAAAACTATTTATTGTTGATATGGTGATCATCCCAAGCCTTCTGTCGATCCTTCTCCATGCTTTGGTGGAATCCTGCGACAAATCGATCTTCTTCAAGTTGGACTAATTGCGCCAGACGTTCTCCTAATGTCGCTTCATCATTCATACCTGTTGCTACTGCTATGCGCAGACTCAGAACGATGTACTCCATAGGCATAATTGCTTCTTGCCATATACCAGCTTGAATGGTTTTTGTCCCGTCAACCTTTTGCATGTGGTGCGATATACCCACAAAACTGCTGGGATGTTTAGATCCCAGTCGTCGCGGTTGGCATTGTACACCTTTGTCAGCGCGTGCTCCAGAACCTTATGGAATGCTTCTACTGTCCCATTTGCTTGTGGATGATATGGCATGCTCTTCTTATGCTGCATCTATAGTTCTGCGGTCAATGCGCTGATGGTGCGATTGATGAAGTGATTGCCTTGATCGCTCATCAACACCTTCAGGCTGCGAAACTGAGTGACAATGTTGTCGAATAAGAAATGCATTGCTGTTGCAGCGGTGCAATCTATGATCGGTGCATCCTCCACCCATCTTGTCAAATAATCTGTCGCCGTAATGATGTATCTTACACCAGTGCGCTTCCCTGGTGGGTTGATAGGGCCCACGAAATCCACTGCCTGTTTATCAAATGGTTACAGTGTCACTTGAGGTTTCAGGGGCATCTCATCCCTCCTAGAGGGTTTCCCAGTCCTTTGACAAACATCGCAGGTCCATGCATAATTTGTTGCATCATTGTGGAGTGTGGGCCACCAAAGCCTTGCGCAAAGCACCTTCCTGGCAGTCACATGACCACCATAGTGCCCACCAGCTACTCCTGCATGTGCTTCTAACAAGATCTGCCCTTGCTCATGAGGCAAGACATAACGCCTCAAGATCTCGTCCGATCCTAGTTTGTATAACTCACCTGCAATCAGTTGGAAATCTGCGGCCTTGACCACCAACTATTTCTTCTAACTGGTTGTACATCCCTCCAGTGCGATACCCGTCGCTAGAAAATGAAGGATATATTCATAGTAGTCATCAGCTATTTTGACCTTAAACAGTTGCGCATAAGGCAATCCGTCTTCAATGTTGGTTGGCTCCTCTCTTGTCTCAATCCGTGACAGATGATATGGGCATGCATTCAAGCGTCCTGGCTTCACAATCACTTCAAAATCGAACTCCTGAAACATAAGTAGCCAATGACATATCTTACCCCCCAACACAGGCTTATTGACCAGATATTTTAATGCAGACTGATCGGTTAACATTTTAAAGTGTCCTCCCAACAAGTAGTGTCGAAACTTTTGCAGTGCATAGACCATTGCTAGATCTTCCCTCTCTGTTGTAGTATAGTTCCTTTCTACAGACGACAACTTCCGACTTGCAAACGCAATGGGGTGATCCAGATCCCCTTCCCCAAGTTGCGCAAGCACCACTCCCAGTGCGATCGATGAGGCATTGACGTGGACATGGAATTTCTTGCTCCAGTCCAAAAATACCAGTATTGGCGTTGAAGCCATCTTAGACTTCAAAGTTTCAAAACTAACTTGACATTCAGGGCTCCACTGAAATACAACATCTTTCTTCAGCAACTTCTCCATAGGGGCCGTGATGGCGGCATAACCCCTGATGAACTTGCAATAATACCCAGTGTGGCCCAACGTCGCTCTCAGCTACTTGACATTAGTCAGCGGTGTTAAGCTCAGAATGAGTGCAATTTTTGCTGGGTCGACTAACAATCCATGCTTGCACACAATGTGACCCAGTAATATTCCAAATGGTGCACAGAAGATGCACTTCTTCAAGTTCAGTGATATCTAATGCCGTCAACATCGCTCCAACATCAACCGCAGATTTTCCAGATGATTGCTGATCAAGCCGTAGGCGGTTTAGTCATCCATGTACACCTGCAAAAACTTATGGATGAAATGCCAGAAAACAACAACGACAACTCGCGAAAATATCGCAGGAGCATTCTTCAGTCCAAACGGCATCACTATGTACTGAAAAAAGCCCCATTCTATCACAAAAGTTGTCTTGTGGCGGTCTTCTTTCACGATGCGGATCTGATGATAGCCAAAGAACCCATCCGTGGAAGAATACATCTCTTGGCCACCCACGACTTCGAGCACCAAATCAGTAAACGGGGTCGGAAAGGGATCATGCAAGCATGCGTCATTCAACTTCCGCAAATCAATGAAAATGCGCACTTCGCCGGTCTTCTTGTCCTGCACCACCATAGCCCTGATCCAATCTGACTCCTCAACCGGTTCAATAATACCAACATCCAACATGCGATCAAGTTCTACCTTGACCCTCTCCTTATGGCGCGGATTCAGTCGATAGGGTCGCTGCCTAATTGGTTTGGCATCTGGTTTGAATGGAATCTTCATCTCCTCCAGATTGCCCAAGATTCCCTTCATCTCAGAAAACTTCGTAGGGAACAGGTCTTGGAATTCATGTAGCAAGTTTGTGACCTTACCCATCATCTCATCATCCCAATAGTCCCCAACATTCGCGAACTTTGGATTGTACTCTGTCCCAATGTTGACCTTACGGAGCTTCAGTGGCTGACTGACCGGATCACTTAGCGTATCAAGTGCTACAACATCGCGACTTCCTTCGGATTCCAGAATATTGACATTCCGTGGATCATCACCATCTTCTGGCCCACTAGTGATATTATAACATTCCATCATGGAATACATCTTGTAGTGCGTATGTGGATCCGCAGGATATGCCACTGGAACAACCTTTAAAATGACGTCACGGATGAGCTGCAACATGTTATGGACATCCGGGTTGGCATCTGTGAAGCTGCATGTATGAGTAAAACAAACTGTCAATTCCAACCAAGTGGTAATTTCTCCTCGCAATTCAGTTGCAGTATACCATGATCGCGGCATCTTGTCCATTGTATGGACAAAGGCATGGACCCACTCGTCCTTGGGTCGTGATGCCCACAACATCTGACATTCCATCAAATGACTGCCAGGGTTATTCCGTCCATCGTATTTGCTCGTATGGTAAACTTCAATGTTGCCAAAGTGAACCACCATCAATCTCCAGCACAGTGACCATCCATCGATCGATTTCTTATGTGTCGCCAACTAGCATGCTGGAGTAGCTTTCAGTGCTTCTTCCAATGCCAGCAGTTGCTGTGGTTCGGAAACCTTTTCTTCGAACGCCACAAGAATCTCAAACAAGCCGGGTAACCCTTCATATATGAGCAGTGCGATAGTTTCAGTTGCAACACGGCATAATGACTTTGTGACCAACCCACATTTGCGGAGCGACACCTCATGCAAATGGTTCTGCCAGTTCTCTAGTGCGTCGTTAGAGTCAGAAGATGCAGATCTGAAGCTGCGCCACCCAAGCTCGCCATCGACAGTCGAATGAATATAATATTCTGAAATATTGAATGCATGGTACCATCCTTTGGGATCTTCATCTTTCACTGGTTCAATATAACTGCGTCCCTTAGCTGGATCCAACGGGGTGATGACTCTAAGATCGCGGTTTTCAAAAGTCATCATCTACTTCTTAAAATTGATAACTGCTGCACTGTCGTTAGCCGATCCAATCCCCAACAACACGGGATAGGAGCTTCCTCCTTCAACTAATTCAATGACATCGAAGTCGGCATATGTCTTCATTCCCTCAATGTCCACCACCAGACGTGGAACTCTCCCAATCGGTGTCAACTTGGCCTGATTAGCTAGCCGAAGCTGTACTGCAGACCAGCTTAATGTGGGACTCCCCATTTTCTGCCAGGCCTGCTTGGTTAAGATGTTGACATCCGAACTAAGATCTAGAATAACTGAATCAACTTCACAATATCCAATTTGAATGTTCATATGCATCTCCTTACCTGTCTTCTGCCGCTGTAAGGAGTTTACCGTAGATGCTTGCCGTCCCCTGGCTGGTCGCTGCAACAATCCCTCGATCTCGACAAGAGCATCAGGATCCCTTGCTAGCGATAAAAAACTCTCAAAGAATGTCTGCAAGGTTCCGGACTGTTGCGATGGACCGGCTTCTGAAGTGGCATCAAAGACAGGAGGCATGTCACAAACAATGGCCTTACCTCGATCTTTTTCCATCACTCGTTGCGCCTGAAAGAATGCATCACGCTCAGAATCGATGTCAAACGACACCTTCTTCTGTCCTGCTAACCGGATGAGTGGATGTGGGCTATCCATGCCTGTTGTTGTACCGTCCCGGGTGATGACGGGGACAACCGCATCTTGTGGTCTTGGCTCCACAGAAATTGTTGTGATAGTCGCGCCCTAAGTCTGATTCAGTGGTGGATTCCCAGGTTGGTTCACATTTTGGTTAGCATTCTGATTCAGGTGCTGGTTCTGATTCTACGCCGGTTGTTGTACTTGATTCTTCCCTGGTTGCTGTACTTGATTCTTCCCTGGTTGCTGTACTTGATTCTGGTTCTACAGTTGTGGAACATTCCCCGCTTGCCATCGCGCAATCAACTGGGGGTAGTTTTCCACAGTGTGATTTGTAGCAAAAAAAACGTACATTGTGTCTGCAATTGTGGACACTCTAGCTGATAGTGTTCCCATATCCCACAGTGATAGCACTGAACAAGTCCGCGACCTCCTCATCCTCCTCCGCGACCAAATCCTCCGCCACGTCCACTCCAGAATCCTCCACGGAATATTCCCTGCTGCTGGTACCACGGTTGATTGAATTGTTGCTGCATAGGATTCGGTTGCATGCCTTGCCCTTGCTGCACATACTGGGGTTTTTGAACGTACTGTAGCTGCTGCGGAGCCATTTGCATCGGAGTAGATTGCGACATAAACTGATGTGGTTGCTGCTGCGGTACAAACTGCACCTGCAGTTGAGGTAGCGGCTGGGCTACCTGTGGCTGCGGTTGTTGTACGACACGTTGGTCGTCCTTCACATAGAATGCATCGTACGTTCTCTCTTGAAGAAATCCATATGCACGGCAATATTTGTCTTCATGTCCCACTGATTTGAAAAATGTACAATACAGATTCATTGGTTTTGTGACCATATTTTGCATGTATTGACATTCCTCATTGTGGTGCCCATATACCTTACAGATCCGACACCACGACATACCGCCTCCACTCAATGGATTCGGTGCTCCTAAAACCAAATAATTGTGGAAGTCAGGGAAATTGTCCTTAGTATGCCCCTCTCCTCGACATCGCGTACACCATACTTCTATACGCTGTTCCTTGCCCTTATTAAGATCTTGTAGCTGTATCGTCAAGTTGGCCAGCTGTGTCTGAATCTGCGACATACCAACAACATTCTCACCAATCGATGAAGCTTCCAACCGCATTGCAATCTCCAGAGCGTCACTTGGTGTTGTAATTTTCTGTTGCATCAACGGTAATCGAATGTGCGGGAGCAATGCTATGATAAACCATTCTTTGTGCTGGACAGTGCTCATGTTGAAGCTGACCCTTGCCATCAACGTTCTGAATCGTTGGTCAAAGTCCCACACAGTTTCATTGGGGTACTGCTTAATCTCTTTTAATTCTGTAATATACTGCTCTTCAAATTTGGGTTTTTTGAACTCTGCAATCAATCCAGCTCGAACTTCATCCAGTGTCTTCTCTAGAGAGCCTACAGGAACATGCATAAACTTCATGAACCAGTCTAATGCGCGACCTCGAAGGGTTGTCTCCAGTTGTCCTTTCTTAGCATTATCACTAGTAATCTGCTTTACAGTCCATACTGCTTCACATAAAAACCAGTACTGCTTAGGATTATCTGTTCCATTTTCGTGGAACAACGGTAACTTTGTATCCTCGCCCGCCATCCTTGGCTTCCTTCCTCCAGTCGTTGAGCTAATAGTAATTAAATTCTATTGACTTGATGAGCACGACGGTGTTGAATTTGTATTTCTTACTGGTTGAGAGATAGTGAGCGGAGGTGTGGGCACGTTGTTGCTGGGGTTCGGTCCTGCCTCTATCCTGGGCGTAGCCTGGTTTTCCTTTTCAGGACTGTGAGGTCGCTTTGTCGTGTGTGGTATTCCTTCGCGGCCTTGCGGTTCGATCTCAGCAGGACCTTCTCCTGTCCTCTGCCTCTTTTCTTGTCGAAACCTTGCTCCTCCCCTTGTAAGACCACTCTCTTCCTAGGCTTCCCTCACAGTCTCGTCATGACCTGCACCCATCTACCCCTTATCATTCCATATACCTCTCCCCTGCTATCGCGGTACCCATGGCCTCCGCCCACCAGGGTTTCTACTGATCAAGATTCATCTTCAATATGCCCTTCATGCAAATGAGCATCTTAATAGATAGCTGTAGCGACAACAGAAACCTTCCCCGTGGTCCGTAGAAGAAATATCTTTCAGCTTCACTATAGGATTTGTTCGTATCAACCATAGATTCAATGATATAGCCTTCCAGTATGCTATCGAGCCAAACTTTGACATCCTGCAACGCTTTGTTTTCGACTTCCTGCAGCTCCTGGATCAGCTCTGGGGTCCAGGTCGTCGTTTCGCCACCTTGGAAGTTTCTCTTCTGAAAGGTCAACTTTTCCAACCACTCAAACAAGATGACTGGGAATTCACAGAAAAAATATTCGTGCGGACCGTCGTGAATGTACCTTTCCACCCACTGATCTACCGTCAGTCGAGGGTTCTGGTTTTCTTTTTCAACAAATTCTTGCAACTTCTGATCAAACCAGTTCTGGATTTTCGGTTGCGTCGGATGCCACAACATATCCTCCTTTCACTTCGCACTACGGTCCCGACAACGGAAGCATTTGTTGACACAAACCCAGTCGACAGGGGTTCCCAACACTGTCGACACCCAAACCACCGCGATCTCCCTGAACACTGGCCTAGACAGGTTTTACCCCGTCCAACAACACCTGCAGAGTAGATGAGGTCTCACCCGAGATGTTCAAGGGAGAGTTGACGGAACCATGTTTCCGCCGAATGAAGGAGGATATTGTGGATCAATTACTCAACTTATTGCAACATTTTCGAAATAGATCTAAGCATTTAACTCAGGCATCATTCAACAGAACAAATCATAATTGCAACATATATAACAGTAAAGCATAAATCCCAGCAAGGAAACATTGCATCATTCATATATTCATATTGCGAATGCATTACCACAGATAAACAAGAAAAACACAGGGATTCTGCTTAATAACTCTGTCACATCATATTAACTCCGAAAAAACCCAGATACAATATATTCAATCTTCAGCATCGGATTAAGATCTCACAGATGGTTCAACAATCATACTCCGCAAAAGATAGATCCAAAGGATATCTCCAGATGCCCCAACACTTACAAACCTATGTCTATTTATAGGCTCGTGCCTTTACATTTCTTGTCCACTTACTAACTACTTCCTAACCGACACTTCAAAGAAAATGACCCAAAATCTAGCTATTGTGGTCCAAATGACCCAAAAACCCGCATACCACGGTTCAAATGACCCAAAATTACATAAAATATTATCATTTGCGCTCAAGTTTCCGCCTTCTGCAGTATCTTCGGCCTTGCGCAACATCTGCGATGCTGACTTGTCCAAACCGCCTGCCAACACTCTCATGATGAAGTTGTCTAAGATGAAGAAGAAGCTGCAGATTCAACACATAAAGTTCATGTTGAAGACATTCCTTCCTCTATTGCTCTAGAAGTTGAAGACAATTTTGAATTGTCCCCTTCTCATTTAGTTGATGCAGATGAAAGTGATACAACTAATGAAGATGATGCTTTTGGAGATATTATCCATTCCTTACTCATGTTCTCAATATATTCTATTTCAAATTCTGAGAAAGATAAGCCAATTCATGCTCTAGAATCTAAAGAGGTTCTTAAATCCTCTCTTTCACATGAGTTTGCTGATGTGCAGAATGATGATCTATTGGATGTTTTGGAGGTTAAATCCGAGTTTGGAGGTGATGCATTCGCCCTCCTTGATCGCATGCTTCCTATGAACTTCTATTTGATCATTGGCACATGCTCTCAGAGTTTCTCTCAAGATGGAGGACACTACCATTCGCTTGGGTTCAATTCTCAGGCACATTTTGGTGATTTTGGTTTTGATCTCACCCCTGCTGGTTCATAGGAGATCACATGAAACCATCTATCAGTTCTTGGAGATGATTTAACTTCCACTGGTCAGAAGTTAAAGTTTCAAGAGCAATGCTGATCCTACCTCATTTGGTTTGAATTACAGGTTCCAGGATGATATTCATATTTTTAGATTTGTTCTCACCATGTTTGGTCTGAAGAGAAATTTCAGGAAGCCTCCATATTAGCTTGTATCAACTGAAGGAGAATTCAAGCATAAGTTTTTGGAGCATGATCCACTTCTTCCCAAGAGGAAGATACCTCCAGACATTGAATCAAGCATCATGCCTACTTGAGTCTTGAGCAACAATTTTTGGTGTGTTTCAGTCTATCTTGAGGGGTTTTTTTTCCCACTAGGTTTTCCTTCTTTCCTCACTTTTTTAGATTGTTGTATGAGGCGACCTTTGTTCTCAATAACCAGGGCCCTAATTTTCATTTAATTTTCCTCATTGTCCGACTTAAGGGGGGTGTTGGAATATTCTCACCATATCATTTTGGTCTTGCATACTTTGCATGCATCCATGCATTCCATGCATTAGCAGTTGAGTCTCCTAGCACCTAGTCCTTACTTTTACCCCCTTGGAGCTTTTTTTTGGCCATCATTAGCCCTCCTATCCACTCAGAGCGGCTTGGTTACATCACTGAAGTCCAAATTCTCCCTCATGCATGATTTTAGGGCACCTTGTTCCCTTGATTGCCTAGTTAACTAACAGTTACACCTATTTTCACTGCTACTGAGTGTAGGAGCACCTATTTTGACTACTAACAGTCAGTATTTCTCCCCCTTGGAGTCTCCTTCCCTATTTTGGTGCCCACATGATTCAGTTATGCTCAGTTATACCTCAGTTAATTGATTATTCATCATCGATGGCCACTGAACCTTATCAGGAGATGGTTCCAATGCAAACTAAGCCTATACTTAAGGTGAATCCGAATCCTTCCAAGGTGTATCGAATTCATTCTATTGTAACATTCTTTGATTGCCAGCTTACAGCTGATTAATGTATCAACAACAATTTTTCATGTGTGTTTCAGTTTTATGAGTGAATTGATCCATGTTTTTGTCTAATTCTTCTCAGTAATAACAATGTCAAATTGTGAGGTTTGTTCTAGCTCAGTGATCTATCCCTGTGGAATTTCACATGTCCTTCAACATCTTGCGCATATACTTATTCAAAGTGGCTTCCATATACTTCTTTAAGCTGGTATATGAATGTTGTATCTACTTTGATATCAGTTGACATCAATGATTCAAACTGAATCATATGACATCATCCTCTTTGACATTAGTTGACATCAATGACAACCAAACAGTTCACCAACGAGTTGGTTGGAAAAAGGTTTTAGTGCACAAGCAAGCCAAAGAGTTGATTGGACAAAGTTCGACAGTGCGTAAGCATCTTGGTACAAGAAATGGTCGAATAATTATGCAAGTGTTGAAAGCGCGCAAGACTCACCAATCGAAAGATGCTTTCAATAGTTGAAGCAAACACAAGTACCAAAAAGGGTGTAGCGGTTGAATATGCCAAGTGTGCAGAACTCAGAAGCAACGGTACACCAAGGGCGTAAGACCAAACTGCATGGGTGCAATTCCCACTACCCAAAGGGCCAAGTATGAGCAAGACCCACAAGAGATGACACCTCAGTGGCGGATAAGATGACAAGTGGCGGAAGGGTGAAGTGAGAATAACCATGAAGCAAGGAAGAAAGGATGACACAACTAACTTGTGGACATCACTATCCATGCAGAATGAGTATAAATTAGAAGCCGTGATGGATAATGTAGTAATATTGAGATCAAGAATGAAGAACTTATAGTGAAAAGTTGGAAGATACAGATTTATAGTTTTAGGGGCATCAAGGGCTTGTGGAATCAAAACATAATGATTTAGATGAAGAGCTGAGTGTGCATAAGAAGAGGAATGATATAAATGAAAGTTCGTAGAATGATGCGGTGAATATGTGACAGTTGTGCGAAGATAGAAAAGAAGAACTATAGAAGATGCGCAAGTTTGTGAGGACTGAATAATGGTATCGCAGATAGCACATAGTCAGTCATAGATGTTCCAAGACAAAAGAACAAAGACACATTTGAAGTATATCTTGTGATGCATGAAGTAAAAGAAGTTTATCTGACGCAATCAAACTAAGTTAATGTGTGCGAAGTAAGGTTGTCCATCATATGCGCAAAGACAGAGTTACAGTACAGTCCATAACGCTTGTCATGATGAAGATGATCTGGGACAAGTGTGCTAAACAGAAATGACACATCATAGATGATGCATAGTTTATCACAAATAATATAAAGGGTGTTGCACCAAGACAGAAAAAACATATCTCTGAAGTTGCATAGTTCCATATGATACTAGTGCACGAAGTGAGAACCAAATATCATCAGTTGATGCACACTATTAGTTGAGATTGTAGATGCGCAGTAGCAGACTAGAAGATTGAATCTTGGAGCAGACTGCAGAATTGGATGAAGTAGCACACAGTATATGAAGTGAGATGTCAGTCGAAGTGATGAGTTGAGTGTGAATTCAAGTGGTGTATGCAGCACAGTAACAATAATACTACAACATACAAAAGGTGCGCACAATAAAAGATCTAAAGTGTGCACATATCAGAAGTACAACAGAGCAATATCTTATTTTTGTATTTCAGGGCGGCATGACGGGGAAAGGAGTAGGGGGTCGGTGCCTCCTTCCAGTTGATCCGTTAAATTGGGGAGTTGATTCTTCTTTCAGGTCAGTGCCTGTAAAACCAAGAGGTCGGTGCCTCCTTCCAGTTGGCATTGGAGAACGTGAAAATTATGTGTGTTTTGTGTTTTGTGCATATGTGGATGAGTGTTTTTTATGGTGCATGCATAATTAACGATCAATATTAAGTTCATATTATTTTGTTGAGAAGTTAAAAATTGTTCATAACTGTGCTAATATTGAGTCACCCTCCCCCCTCTTAGTATTAAATAGCTTCCAACACAAAGTATGGGCATTGGTATGGTCATCAGTCACAATGGTGGTTGGGAATTTATCATATGAGAAGTAATCGCACACCTTTCAATGCAATGGATGGAGGCATACAATTGTCTTAAATGTGGCATCCATAAGCAAAGTATTGTCATTAGCATGGCCATCAGTGGCAATGGTGGTTAATGGTTGTGTATTTACAATCTTAGGACTAATCATACACCCTTCAATGCAATGGATGAGGCATATGGTTGTCTTGGGCGTGGCATCCATAAGTAAAGTATGGGAATTGTTATGGCCATCACTGCCAGTGGTGGTTGGTGGTTGAGAATTTATCATTTGAGAAGTAATCGTCTAGTGAGAAGTTATCAATGGTTCTAAATATTGTGGTTTATTGTATTTGTTTTTGTTACACTACCTTGATATCATCTGTTAACATTTGCAAGAATTATCTTATCATCACTCGCTCATAATATCGAGGCTTTTCAAATTCAAATGTATGCTAACTATATCTAAACTTGTTAAATTCAAGGGTAGAACAACTGCATTTAGTAATAACTTATGTTACTTTCAAGAATTTCAAACAGAAATTCACAATTAAGCAATTGTGATTTTAGGAAAATGTGTGTAGTTCCTATTAATTAATGTTTCAATTATGCATTTCCAAAGGTTCTATAATGACACTACCTGCCACCCTAAGTACTCTTAGTATGACAAGGGATGATCAAATAACAAACCTTGTATTAAGCTTCTTGTTTATGATAAAATGTTAAAATGTTACCTTTTGTCATCGTAGTATATATGATTATGATGCTTTCACATAAGTGATTATTTAGAATATTATTTATTTGATTATACAGTTACTAATGATCAATTGATGGTGATGCATGTACCATGAGATGAGCAAGCTTGGGATCATATGGATGCTCTATGATAAGCACAATAGTACCACTACACCTTCATGAGGGGCCGTGATCATGAAAGGGTTCATAGCACCTTGCCACATGGGTTGGGGATAAGAGTATGACACAACCTTCAACCCTTTACTAGTCACCCCTCGTAGATGAATATAGGGTATGGAAGTAAGGATAATGTTTTGCTTGATTTGCATTTCTTCTTGAGTTATTTAGGTGTTTGTATTAATGAAATTTTATGTTTGTCGTAATAATGTGTCATGGCACTATAAATAATTTACTAAGTGCATTTTGTGGATAGTTAAGTAATATAATAGATCAAGGGTGAGTGGATGGTATTATGAAAGTATGATTTTTGTAAAATAATAATAATAAAATAAATGCATAGTTAAGTAATATAATAGATCAAGGGTGAGTGGATGGTATTGTGAAAGTATGATTTTTGTAAAATAATAATAATAAAATCCCTGGGTTGGCAGGTGCGGGTGGAGTTATCTTCGACTCCAAGGGGAACAAGCAGAGAAACTTTTCCTAGGGTATTGGAAAAAGGAAAATAATGAAGCATAATGGCTTGGTCTTATCAAAGGTCTGGAACTTGCTAGAGATTTGGGAATTGAAACTTTGGTGGTTTTAGGGGACTCTCTAATAGTCACTAGAGAAGCTAGAACCATCGTCAAAAGCAGGAAGAGCCCCTCTTCCAAGATGCACTCTCTTCTCTATAATATAGCCAAGGAATTCAAAGATATCAGTTTTCTCCATATCCTGAGAGGTCTAAATAGGCAAGCGGACATCATGGCAAATCTTAGCGTCGAGCTCATCTATGGTACTCTAGATTGTGATCATGTTCTTTCAGAAAATGTTTTGATCCCCTAATGCTCGCTCCTTCTTCCTTGGGTCGATGGCCTCACTATTAACTTTGGCTTTTATGAATTTTAATGGGCATATTCAATGGTTTTTTGGGATCCTGAACATGCCCCTTCCTACGAATCTGTCCCAGATCCTCACACCCTTCATACTTAATTGCACCAGACTATTTGATTAGTCTCCATGCCAGATGGTCGAAATGCGAAGTCTTGGCACGCTTTTAAAAGGTGAAGGGATGGTCGTCTTCCTCATTCACCTTGGAACATTCTGGAGTTTGTTGTTACGTTTTGCTTTCTCTTGCGATTTCACCAATGATCTCTCTGTTTGGTGTAAGGGCTTCCTCAACTCGATGGATCATCACTTCTCCGGGTCTCCTTCTCAGGAAGGCTGTGAGGTTTTTACAAGATGTATTCGCTGTAGCAAACCCCTTAGAAGCTCACCAGGAGCGTGCAATTGGCCCATTCTATTGGACGAAACATAAAATTTTGTGGAGATGGAGGACGAGCAGGCTATCCTCCCGGTGACCGAACTTCATCATCAGCATGCTGGTTCCAAGCAAACTCAGGGTTCTGTACAGAATCATGGCAGTGAGCATGACTTTGGGGTAATTATGGAGCATATCCATGACTTGGAAAGTCAGGTTCGGCTGATAAGAAATGAAAATATCGAATTCAAACGGGCCTTAACGCGTCTCTTTACTTTGGCCCACGCGACCCACTTGGAGGTTAAGCAACACAACATGAAAATAGCTGAGAAGGTCGAACACCTTGAAGAAACCCTTGGACCTCTCTATCCTCACAAGGCAGGAAAGAACACGTTTTCTGATGATGTTAGAAGCAAATTGGTAGCTCTCGGTAGGAACTTGGCCAAGTTTAAAGAAGAAATGGCTCAAGCCGGCCTACACAATGGAAAGACTGAGACTGCAAAACCCGACGGAGATGTTCTGAACATCTGACTGTGTTTTCCAATCTGACGGATGACGACACTCTGTTTTGGTATCATTCTGTTCTTATCTATGCTTCTTTTTTTGGTCTACACAAGCTGGGAATTTCCTGAGTTTTATGCAACATTTTGTTTTACTAGAAAGCTAAAGTTTTCAGTTTTTTGTATAAGTTAAGCTCTTAGACATGTTCTTCTTTTGCTTATACCTTCTCAGACAATTTGTAAGGTGCTACAACATCCATAGACTAGGGAAATTCCATAGCAGTTATAAGCTTGTTAAGGATGGACAAGGCGTGATGGATGCTATCCTTTTATGGGAGCAATCCTTTTGCTTTTCTTTGTAATTTTCGTTTTTCTATATAATCAAAGCTACTCAACCGTTTCTGTTAAATAATAATAATAATAATAAAATAAATGCAAATTAATAGAATTAATAAAAAAATCAAATAATTGCATGGTAAGAGGCATGCAAATCTATTATTTTATTTTGAAAAAGTTAGATGGGGGTATGCTTGAGAGTATTAGAAGAAGGTGTGGTATGATGGAGAGGATGGCAGATAGGTTTGGTATGGTATGCTTGAGAGTATTGCAGAGATGTTTGGTATACTCAAGAGTATTGAATAAATGTTTGGTATGCTGAGAGTGATGAGGATGGCATATTGTGTTCATAAGACTGGTGATAATTTGAGGGTTGTGGGCTCAAGGGCCTCAACTTGAGAAGCTCAGAGTTAGGCTGGGGGGAGATTCCTCATGTCCCCATTAGTTTCCCATGTGTATTGCCGGTTCCTGTTGACGAATGAGAATATGTGCTAGAATGTTGGATGAGAAAATATCGCAAGTTTGTACAACATGTATGAAATTATGTTGGCTATAAGGTAATTACCCTTATCTTTCTCTGAATTAAAATTTCCTTTCTCTTAACTTCTTAATTTCCTCTTAGTTTCCTTGATGATCAAAAGTTTGATAATCGGAATTTGTTTCAGCACAATTTGTTTATAGATTGAATTTGTTGGTAAAATTGGATTTTGATTGTTACGCACAGTTACTGGTTTTTCCTTAAAATTAGTTGTCTTATTTGTGAATGGAAGTTGAAAAGAAAACCAATTAAGAAGTAAAATTTATAAGGAATATTGCATATGGTATCAGAGCACTAACTCTATACTTGGAGTAGGGCTAAATCCTTTTCCTACCATTTAAGTTTGTTGCTCTTAATATCTTTGGAGCTAGTCCCAATTACTTTTGGTTACGGTTCCACTATGAGTTATGAACAAGTGAATGCATGCAGAATGCGACATGTTTCTTTGTTGCTTCATGTGTCCTCTTACTAGGTGCATAATCCATTTAAAAATATAAAAATAATTGCATGCATTGTATGTGTATGAGAGTTTGTCTTCATAATTTCAAATTATTACATGCATTATAGGTATTGCCCAGGATGTCCCGTCTTGTTTGCGTACATTTATAATAAATATCTATGTTGTGGGCTCTTTGTCCAAGTGCCTTGGCAGGAAAAAAATCATGGTGTCTCCTACTGAGCTTAGGTCTTGATGTTTCCATTTGGATAGCTAGGTTTGTTTCCATTTGGCTACATGGGTCACCTTGCAACTTCCACGTTCCAACATAAACTATCAGAGCTATGGGTTTATAGTTTCCTTTCAGCTTCCACCAATCCAAAATAGGTCGGATTGGTTCCTTATGAGTCTTAGGAAAAGGCCAATTGGTTGGGTTGTGACCCTCTCCAAAGGTGAAGAGTAGCCCCTCCCTCTTTGTTGGCTTGGGTGAATCCATAACATTTGGGGCACATCCTGGTATCTAATCACTCAATGGTTGGGTGCAACAGGACATCTCATAACAAGCTCCAAACATCTATCTCATATCCAAATCCCATTTTCTGTTGATTGGGGATGTCCTATCAAGTGATCTGCATTTCACATAAATATAAGGAATATCCCTCTGTTTCTTGGTCCTTCATTTCATGAAGGTTCCGGATACCTCATGCCATGAAATTATTAAGTTCATGTCAAATCGTTGCTTGGGTGGTCGTGTCGTAATTAAATTGATGAAATGAAAGTTCCCTTAATGCTTGGTCCTATCAGGGGACCAATTCTAATAGCTCATGTTCGGGGCCAAGTCAAGCTGGGGAAATAAAGGTTTTGACTTCTTGCAGTTGACCTTCACACATGAAAGTATTTGCAATAGAACATTATGCATTAGTATTTTGTTTTAAATCTTCCATAAAGGCAAATAAAATATTGTATTCAATAGTGAAATGCTCCATATGGGTGTAATTTTTGCTTGGGGATTTTACCTTGAGAGTGTCAATTCCATCATCCTCCCCTCCAATATCTATAGTAAATTATTTCGATGTGAGGGTAACAAAACAACAATATAAAGAATCTTCTGGCCATCATACATAGGAAGCCTCCTACCCAACTCAGTATCTCTATACATTTTCACCAAATGTCCTATGATACAGGTTCACACTTTTAGATGTCACTTCTACTGTAATGCATACTACTTATAGAATGGATAAGCTTCCTAACATCGTAATGATGGAGATCCTTTTCGAAGAGTTGAGGTAAGAATTAATTCACTTTTATAGTGCATTTCATATAAGCTTGACCTAATCTTGGTTGTTGAGGAAATTATAAAGCTTTTCTACACACAAGAAAACCTCATGCTATTGCTTCATGATTTAAAATAAATTGGCTTAGTAAGTGATGAACAGACGAGGGGGAATGGATAATATATCAAGGTTCTAAATTCCAAGATGGTTAGGGAATATTTTAACTACAGTCCATAGAAGACTGCATTTCCTTCTGAATAAGGTAAAGGTGAAATAAAATTCATTAATCAATATAATCAACTTTGAAAAAGTGTGTTTCTCTGCATCCAACCAATAGAAATAGAAGACTAAGTAAGCGAGTGTTGGGTAGTGGTAGTATCATGTATTCTACTGCTCACATTTAAATCCAACATAAATATTGGCACTACTCAATGAATACTTTTGTTAACGAATATTTACAAGAGTTTTAAGTTTGTTTCATAACTGGGAAAGAGAACATATATGAGACAAGTGTGTGTGTGTGTGTGTGTGTGTAGCACCAAAATATGTTCTTACCCCCCCAAAACAAAGTAATTTTATTATATCCACAGATAGAAAAAATAACATTATGTAGATACATGTGGCACATGTATTTCTTAGATAGGTAGAAGAGTGTGCTTCCCAAATCACCAGTTTCTTACATATAGTTCGTACACATATGAGGTTAAACATATCTTTTGAAGATCCGCATAGATCCAATGGATTCCCCTGAAGGGGGCTCCAGATCCCATCCACCCCCACCTCCTCCTTTTTAGTTGGTTTCCTTCATCTCTTTGGTGGCAACCCTTTCTCCTCCACAAATCCAAGCAATCTCGTTTCATGAAAAAATGGATGAGATCCCATCGTCTCCAATGCAACCAAGTTTGAGTCCTTTGCGATGAATATGGAAGAAAAAATTCTAATCACTCAATTTACTGGGATTTGGCCCTCCCCCAGATTTGTAGCAATTTGGGTCGAGAAAAACTGGAAGCCCCTTTTGAAAAGTAGAATCTCTCACCCTTCTATTGTAGGGGTTTCTTTGCATTCTTTTTTGAAGACAAAGAATATAGGGATTTGATTTTTAAAAGTGGTATGTATTTTATGGGTGCCCGTGGGATGTATCGTAACCAATGGACATTGGGCTTAAACCTTGAAAAATATATTCCTTTAGCTTTCCTAGTATGGCTCTGAATTCCTTTCCTTCCTTTGAATTGTTGGAATGATGAAACACTTTGAGTTATTGGAATTTCTCTTGGGAAATACATAGACATAATAGAACCAAAGAATGATCTTCAAGCATGTCCCTACATTTGCATTGATGTGGACCTCAAGAAAGGTCTCCTGGAGACCATAAAACTCGATATGGACAACAAGACATACCTTTAACAAGTGTACTATGAGCAATTTCCATTCAAATGTAAGATCTCTAACGAATATGGGAACTTCTCAAAGAGATGCCCAAAAGTGCTAGTAGATCCACCGATAGAGGAGTCAAATGAGCAATGGAAATAACAGAGAATAAAATGACAAGCCACTAGGAAAGGAGATATTCCTAAAAAAGCTATGTCTTAAGAGGGAATCCCCTCCAATCCAAAGGCCTTGGAAGTCTCAACCTCATCCTCTGTAGTTAGAAACAATGATATCATCCCAACAAAAAAACAGTTTGAATCCCTTTAGAATAGGGAGGAATATCTGGAGGTTGAACCTGGTTCAAAACCCCAAGAACCTCTAGAAAAGGAAGGAAATCAACAAACCCATCCAAAAATAACCTATAAGTCCCAATAAAAGGACCAGGAAGAAGGAGAAATATAAGAAAGCTCAAAATACAAGACATATCAAGAATATTCACAAATTCCCCCACGTAAAAATTTAGGGAGGAAATCGAATTACTAGAGGAGGGAAGAAGCAACAAGAAAGGAAATTGAACTTCGAAAGCAAGGTTCTCTATATGGTCATACAAAAAAAGAACCAAGACCCTCTAAAAATCATAGTGGACCCGCTCTCCAAAAAGGGGGAATCCCAAAAGCTCTTTATAAATGATAAAGAATGTTTCCTGGAATTGTAGAGGACTTGGTAGTGGAGAGAAAAAGTTGCTGGTAAGAAAATTAGTCTGAGGAGAATTTCCCTAGGTTCTTCTACTCCAGGAAACGAAAATGAAGGATACATACATCATTCAAGAAAGTAAATTCTTTTGGAAAACAAACACAGATTTAATTGTAAGTTCTAGATGGGTATTTGGTGGCCTATGTACCCTCTGGAATCCTAAGTTGTTCAAGCTTGATGAATGGACAAGAAAGACTAACTAGCTTCGGGTGATATTGACCCATCTCCCCTTAGGTAAGTCCTTTTCCAATTTTTAACGTATATATGCCTTTTGTGTATTAAGAAATGATTCTTTGTTGGAACTCTCTACTTAATTTGCAAGAAGGAATTTGTACATATTCAACTTTGGTTGTCATTGATGTCAACTACAATGTCAACTAATATCAAAGAGGATGTCAAAGGATGTCAAAGAAGATGCATTATTCCTATGGTGTGTGAAACAGGAAACCTGCGTAGATTTTTTGAGCCAACGTTTCGGACTTAGTATATTTGAGTCCATCCTCAGGGCGATCACTCAATCCAGGAGATTGGGATGATGATTGAAAAGATATATCTTTTAAAGCATAAATACAGATTAGTCACCCGAAATTAAAGAGAGTATGGTCGACTCTCTTATGGGGAGACTATAATGTATTTTTGGATCTATGATTCCTCTTGATCTGGTTAATCGTAGGTTTCCACAACTCACTAAGTTTGAGCCCATCATCCTTGTTTAGGGTTTTATCCCTTTTTTCAATCTCAAGGGCTTCCCTTAGTCTTCTTTTGTAATAATGATCTTCTCTGGTTATCAACGAGGCTTTCTCCATGCAAATGTGATGGGAGGTGTTGTGTGAATGTTCAGCTAAAGCTGATTTCTTTGTGCGATTATGGATTATGTCGGTTGAGTGTTCTTTGAGACGGGTTTGCAATGATCGTCCCGTTTCTCCTATGTAGGCACTCTCATAGGAATAAGGGATTTCATATACTCCTTTGAGTTGTTTGGGATCCAATGGGTCCTTTTCCGAGTCAATAAATCCTCTAATTGTGTTTGGGGGAGCAAATGCCACATTGATGTTTTTTCTTTTTAAAATTTTGGAAATACGATCCGTTGTTCTTTTATATATGGGAGAGTGACTTTGGGAATGATGAAATCTCGTCTCTTAAGTTTGCTTTGGGCCTTCTCTATTGCTTTTGTGATGTGTTCCTCTCTATATACATTACTTTTGAAGACCTTTTTTAGGTGTTCTAATTCCATCCTCTCGTGATTCGTGTATGATATTCTTGATGACCTGACTGCAAGTGTGTGTATGATGCCAATCTTTTGAGATGGGTGGTGGTGGGATTCCGCGTGCAGGTATTTATCCATCTGTGTCTTTCTTCCTGTAAACCTGGTACCCTAGTCTCGCCATAAGAGAGCCGACCATACCCTCTTTAATGTCGGGTGACTAATGTCCGGGCTTCAAAAATCTACACAGGTTTCCTGTTTCACAAATCAATCACCCGTGATGGACTCTCTCATCGCTACATTCCTATGGTGGTTTGGAGAAGTATATGGAAGCCACTTTAAAGAAGTATGCATAAGCAAGATGGAGAAGGATATGGATGCCAGTATGAAGAAGTATATCTAGAAGTGCATCCGGTCTGAAAAAGTGTATCCATAGGTACATCATGCATATCCAGTTTGAATAAGTACATAAGGTACATCCAGCACAAGTGGCACATGTACATGAGAAGGTCTCATGTCCATCCAGTCATAGTTCTCCAAGGTACAAGCTAGAGTATTGGTTGGACATAAGCTTGAATAGTGCGCAAGCAAGTCAAGCGTCGAATGGAGAAGTTTTGGGAACATGTAAGCAAGCTAAGAGATGATTGGAAAAGATTCGAGAATGCGCAAGCAAACCAAAGTTTTCATTAAACAAAGGTTGGGAGGGCGCAAGCAATTCAAGAATTGATTGGACAAGGTTTGCGTTTGTGCAAGCAGCTTGCAACAAGAAATGGTCAAGTAGTTATGCAAGTTTTGAAAGTGCGCCACTCTCACCAATCAGAAGAAGCTTTCAATTAAGGAGCGCACACAATTTCTAAGAAGGGTGCAGCGGTTGAAGATGGTATCTGCTCAAATTCCACAGTCAATGATGCATCAAGTGCGCAATACCCACAAGTGATGGTATCGAAAGGGATAAAGTCTCACTAAGTCAAGGACCATGTATGCGCAAGACCCACAAGAAAGGACACATCAATGACACATAACATGACATGTGACAGAAGTATAATCCGTGAAGCAAAGAAGAAGGAAAGCCACAACCAACTTGTGGACATACAATCCGTGCAGGACATGTATAAATAAGAATCAAGTTGGAGATTTAAAGTAAGCTTGATATAAAGCATGAAGAGCTTGTAAGTGGAAGATACAGATTTATATTCAATGCATCAAGGGATTGTGGAATCAAAACAACATGATCTAGCAGAGAGTTGAGTGCGCACAAGCAGAGGAATAATATAGCTAATGGTGTGCAGAATGATGTTGTAGATATATGAGGATTGTGCAAGTGCAGTAAGGTAGAATTACAGAAGTATGCGCAAGTGTGTGAGGACCGAATGACGGTATTACAGACAACACACATATAGTCACAGATGTTCTAAGACAGAATCGCAGAGACATATTTGAAGCATATCCATGCATGAAGTGAAGAAGCTTAACTGATGCACATGGATTAAGTTGAAGTGTGCAAAGTAAAGAATTCCATTAGATGTGCAAAAACATATCAGTAGCAGAACATGGTATGCACATCATGACGAGGATGATCTGAGACAAGTGTGTTAAACCGAAAGGATGAATCATATGATGCACAATAGGTCGTAGATTGTCTAAAAGACTATAGCACATAAATCGAACGAACACATCTTAGAAAGTTCGCAGTTCCATCTGATACCGATATTAGAACAACAAGTTATCAATTGATGCGCAGTATCAGTTGGTGAGTTCAGTTGCGCAATAGTGGAACAAAATATTGAATATTGGCGCAAAATGCAGTAGATGAAGCAACACACAATATCTCTAGTGTGACATCAGTTGAAGTGAAGTTGATGTTGAAGTGAAGTGTTGAAGTTGAAGTGAAGTGTTGAAGTTGAAGTAAAGTGTTAGTGTTGAGTGAAGTATTGTATGCAACATAGTGACATCAATTCTACTGCATACAGAGGGTGCACACAGCAGAACAAACATTAGAAGATCAGAAGTGTGCATGTATCAGAAGTACAGTAGAGTAACATCCTATTATGATATATATGGGTGGCAGGACAGGGCGAGGAGCAAGGGGTTTTAGTATCCTTCCAGTTGGTGCTAGAGAACATAGGGAGTTGGTGCTTCCTTCAATTCGGTGCCTGTAAAACCAGGGGGTCAGTGCCTCCTTCCAGTTGGTGCTAGTAAACACAGGAAGTTGGTGCTTCCTCGAATGTAATCGTTTTTATTATAAAAGAGCTTTATGTGGTTTTCTCCCTGTTGGGTTTCTACGTAAAACTTTTTTGTGTTATGTGTTCTTTGATTTGCGCATATGTGGATGAATGCTTTACTTGTGATGGATGCATATTTGATGATCAAGATTAAGTTCAGAATAATTTGTTAAAGAAGTTAAAATTGTTCATAACTGCGCTAATACTAATTCACCCAGGCTCTTAGTATTAAATAGATTTCAACAATTGGTATGAGAGCGGGTGTCTTTAGTAACAACTTAACATATGGAAGATAGATCCATGTGCATATATGGACAAACTTGAAGGTCTCTCCATCAACAAAGCACCAAGGTTTGATGGTAACAACTATACCTTCTGGAAGGTTAGGATGGAAGTTTATCTGCAATATCTAAGAATAGATGTTTGGCAGTCCATTATAGATGGTTACAATGTCCCAGCAGTCGCACCAACTGATCCAACAAAAAGGAGACTATATGAATGTAATGCAAGGGCCAGAAACGCACTATTATGTGAATTGACAGACACAAAATTTATCAAGGTCATGCATTGTGCTTCATCCAAGGATGTATGGGATAATATCAAAGGTACCCATGAAGGTGATGAGAAAGTAAAGAAGGCAAAAGTACATAACTATTCTGGGTTATATGAATCCTTGAAGATGAAAGATGAAGAGAACATTTCATTATACTTCCTGCAAGTTAACGAGATAGCTAATGCTATCAAAAGCCTTGGAGTCACTGTTGGCTTAAGATACTGCTCTAGAGGTTTCCAATGTAGAACCAGGTTCTTCGCGGTTTCAAGGAACCAACAAAGCCCCTTCTCACCGGCCCTTTCGGCAACATCCTGCGAACAGGATGAGGTCTCACCTGAGGTGTAGCTAGGGGGGTACTGCGGAATCAGGTTTCCACATCAATGTGATGAGTTGTTCGGACATAAATACTACACAACACGCTACGATCTCGCACTGTGGCCTGAAGACTGCGCGATGATAGACTGCGTCGTGGTCCTCGCTTCTACAAGCTAAGATGCTTGCGCAAACAGCGCATCCCAGGACTGCGTGGTTCGGATAGGATGCAAATAATAGGACAGCGCAACTGGCCGATATGCTTCCTCTGTGGACTTAACTAATATTAAGACTTTACTTCTTACTTTATTCACCCATCTACTACCTTAGACAATTAACCTTATAACTGATGTAAACAAATGAAATATGCAACAGTGCGCACTTCCAGTGCCGTGCGTCAAAGAGTTATACAAATCAAACCCTACATAGACATGTGATTATTCAACGATTGATACTTCCTCAGACTTAGAATACTGCGCATTTATCATTCATCCATACATGTAATACTTAACATATTATTCCCATGTTTCTCCTATGGTGAATAGATATAAAGGCATTAACACAACAACTGATAAATGAGAATTCTAGCATCCATTGTAAGCAAACAGACAAGTGCAAAACATAAACAATCACACTACACAGGATTTAACGTGGTTCACCCCCAGGATGGGAGTTACGTCCACAAGAAATGTTGTTGTATTAGTCTTTGGGAAGGGTACAACAGTTCTTGTCTGCGCACTCAGCTGTAGACCCTCTTCTCTCTCAATAGGCCTCTGCGCACACAGCTTGCAGAACCTTTACAAAATGTCTCTCAACAGAGATTTATTCCATCAATAACACTAAAGAGTAATCAAAATGACAATACAAAAATGAGAGATTCAACCACCCTTTCCCATTCAAAATATGCCTTATTTATAGACCATGAGGTCATGTCTTTACAATTCATAGGCTAAACCCTAAGGTTCCCAAAACTGGCGCGGATGCCCTCCAGTCTGCCTGTCGCCGTCGATAGCTTGCTCCACTCGCTCTGGCCGCCTTAGTGGACCACTCGTGGCTCTAACGCTCGTTTGACAGCCACAGTCATCAACAAAATGGTTATAACTGCATCATGGCCTATCACTTTCCACTCCTTTAGCCTGCCTGTTGTCGTCGACTTAGTGGCCTAGATTCTCAACTGCTTGCCGCTACTCTCTTAGACAAGTCACTTTCTTCTACTGTCCACTCTATCCTTTACTCAAAATAGGTCACTTCCTCATCCGACCTTTACTTATATTCCTTACTAAAATTAGCTGCTGCGATGTTACTGCGCAACAACATATCTTCGCAAACTTAAACATATACCCTGCGCTGCGCGATCCACAAAATTGTACCTTCTGCGCTCTCAGCCTAAACTGCGTAGTTCCAAAACTGCTCTTTATCCCAACTTATACCCACTTGGGCCTTGCTCAACAAGTCCCTGACACTTACTTGTGGATTGCCCCCGATCCACTTCCGCTAGTCAATTTCTCCTGCGTATCTTCGATGCTTTTTAGCTTAGTGGTGAAATTTCTCAAAGTGACGACAATCTCATCAATTATTTCCTTTGCCTGCGTTTGAAAAGTCTTAATGGTTTCTAGATGTTCCTGCGAAACCTTCTCCCGGACTTGTTCTATAAGTGTTCCCTCCACTGTTTGTAGTTCGATGAACTTCTCATCAAAACGCTGAACTAGGTTCAGTCCTTCCTCTTCTATGCTCACCAGCTCCGCAAAAGTGATAGCTTCCTTTTCCCTTAGTGCCTTGAGCTGTTTCTGGAGTTCCTTTACTTCTTTAAACTTAGGTAGCTTCTGCTGCGCGGGCAGAGCTTTCATATTTGTGGCTGCAACATCAATCTCTTGCTGTGTCTGTTGCGCTTCCTCTTTGATTTTCTGATGTTCTGGGTCTTCATTCAATCCTATGACAATTGCGTTTACTTGTTCAAGTAAACCTTGGCATCTTGCTACTTCAGACTGGATGCTACCCAATGTGGCCTCAACCTCCTCTTGTGTGGCTGAGTGCTGATCTGATGTTGGAGTTGACTACCTGGCTTCCAAGTCCATGATCTTTCCCTTATAAGAGACTTCCATTTCCATCATTTCGGCCGTGAGGGACTCTACCTTGGCCGTAATATTCCATATGGTATCTTCAACATTTTCTTCCTTTGTGCATTCTTCAATCTTTGCGCATACCACTGAGACGGTCTCTTTGAGCTTGCAGTCCCTCTCTCGGACTTAAGATAATTCTTGTTCCTTCCGCTCGGATTCCTGCATGAGCTCTTCAATATTTTCTTTCAGCTGGACACTCTGGTCATATGAGGCAATGCCTCTTTCTTGTATTTCCTCAGCAATTTGTAAATGCAACTCATTCAGGTCCTCCAACACTAATGACTCAATGTTGAGGTCAAAATGTGCTGAGTCTTTCGCTGCTTCGCACACCTTATCGTTTGGGAAGATAAAGTGCGCTGGTTCTATATGCGCAACCCTGGGGTAGGGGCTTACTATATGAGGTGGCCGCTTCTGCGCACTCATTCCTCCTAACTTCCCTTCGAAATCTGACGACTGATGGCCTAGGCTCATCTGGGTGACCATGGTCTGCACTATTTCCATTGTCTAAATGAGGCGGAGTTGCATCTGCTCTTGCTTTGCCTCTTTTTCTACATGGGTTTCTTCCCATACCTCCTTGAATTTTTTGGCAATTCTCTCGCAATCGTCTGGATGCAGCTGCAGACCGAATTCAGGCCTGTCAGCCTTCCTCTTCTTCCATTGGCCCTTCGCCCAGGTAGAAGTTTCAATTACCTTTCTTTTGTCTCCTACCTGGTCTTCCATTTGGGTTTGCTTGGGATCCTTTTCCTCCTCAATAGGTGTAGGCCTGATTTCTTCCTTGTCTTGACTTTGGCCTTCCTCCTTGTCGTCATATGTGTCTTCTTCTGTCTCATTACCTTTGCTTTCGGGCTTGTCTTCCTCTTTGTGTTGTTCTTAGTTGGATTCAACATCGATTGGCTGCTCTTTTTTCCAATCTGGTTCCCATCTCTCCATCATTTGTTCGATTTTCTCAGCATCTAGCTGATAGAATCCGGGATACCATAGCTCTGTATCCGTGTCTGCCCGGGGTTGAATGTATCATCTGTTCCTTTTGGAGAAGAATCTCATTATCCCTCTATATTTATCTATGATTGGTTGCGAGATGCGCAGTGTCCACTGAATCGCATCACATATCTGCACATAGTAGGTATAGAATACTTCACTGCTTTCCTGCTGCCTTGAGGGTTTTGAGCTAGCCCATAAGTTGGTGTAGCGTGCTCCGCTGGTGTAGCGTGCTCCGCTGGTGTAGCGTGCTCCGCTGGTGTAGCGTGCTCCGCTGCATTGCCCCTCGAGAACTGGAATACCCTGATAACCAGTGGGATCTTTCCAGTCGACAAGAGCAATCAATACTAGCAACCAACTAAAATGGAATGGGGATCCATTGTCCTGAGCTTCTTCAATGTCTGTTAAGAACTCATTAAGCAGGTACTGCACTTAGTTGTAGGAAGTGCCTTTTAACATTTTATCTGTGAGCCGGACTGCTGCGGCTGATACCTTTGGCAGTCTGCATTTGTGCAACACCTTCCTTGCAAGAAGTTGAACTGTGAACTTAGTGGCTTCGTCATTGATCTCACTGGTAGGGAAGCCCTACTTTTTCCTGACTACCTTGAATTCTTTGGCTATTTTAGTAGCAAGATCCTTTTCTTGCGCCTTCCCTACC
The DNA here is from genome assembly GCA_027924585.1 of Larix kaempferi. Lineage (NCBI taxonomy): Eukaryota > Viridiplantae > Streptophyta > Pinopsida > Pinales > Pinaceae > Larix > Larix kaempferi. Next base: position 13,593,336 of record BSBM01000138.1, on the reverse strand, counting down.
ATCACTGTTGACGGGTCGTCACCTCTCTTGTTTAGCAGAGTGATATGGTGTATGAGGTCAATATTAATATCAACGCGGTTGTCCAACCCATAGGTAACTGCCATGTACGCAAGATAACAGAACTCGCACTACCGTCATGAACCTTTGACTCCTATCAAAACGAGGGATGCGTAGCAGGTGCAGCAACCCGGATGGTGCTATTGCTTTTAGCCAATCTTGAACATACAAACATTCAATTCCGTTCTGCGCATTAGGCTGCCGATGCATGTATTGGTCATGTTGGAACTGAGGAAACTTTTTTGGCTTCGACTGTGCTCCCTCTAGCAGGTCGTGGTCTTCAAATTTGCAATCCCTTACTCTGCCCAGAAGGTCCTCTGCAATTCTCACATGTTTAGACATGGACGGGATGGGAATTTTGTAAACGACATTTTTCTGCAACTAGACAGGTGGTGCATCATCTTTCCGAGGTGGAATGTAGTTGTTTGCCAGGTGGATGGGCTTCTCCACAAATGTAACTGGTTTCTGTATCTTCACCGGCTTCGGCCCTCCCTGATCTGTAGCTGGATTTTTTCCCTTTTCTGTAGCCTGTCTTGCAGAAGTTCGGGATGAAGCTCCCGACTCACCTGCAGGCTTCGTAGCTGGAGCCGTCATTAGTCCCTGAAAACCTGAATGGATGAATATTTTCAACACTTCGGCACTGGAAAGTGGTTCAAACATGCACCTATAACTTGTTCGGCTCTCTGGTTATGGAAGCTCTGGAATCACATGCAGACGAAACAAAGTTCCTGGTAAAACTTATAAATGGTTGTCCAAGGGCTATTTATAGACCCTACTAGTCTCGAACGTGGTGAATGACCATTAATTAGCGGTTAATGGTTCGTACTTTATCCAGATCTTCTTTGAGATCCTGGTCACTTCAACCAATCATCGTCTCTGGACTAATGATGTTTCCTTAATTGCAAAAAGGTGGTGGCATGGCCTAGCTGTCAAGTCAGTTAAGTTAGTGTTCGATTGCCATCTTGTCAGCCGGATCTTGGCTAGATTATAGTCACTTCTCCCTTTATTGTGCCCGAAACTTTCTTATCTGCTGTTTAATGCTTAACTTTATCGGTGTTGTCATAATGGGTAGCGACCCACTAACCATCCAACAGCTGCCCGGTTAACGTTTTCCGTTATGATGTGCTGGCGGTTCTGGTGTACATGTGTGCCTCTTTACTTTCAACCTTGCCACTGCAGCTCCACGTATACCTCTTGTCGTAGCCTCTCGGTCTCCGTAGTTGGTCCGTTTAACTTGATTTGCGCAGTTGGTCTGTTGAACTGGGTCTGCGTAGCTATATTTTCTGCTTCAACTGCGTGGTTTTTTTTTCCAATGCTTCATTGCTTAACAAGTGTTGCATGATGTATACAATTTCCTCATCATAGTTTTCGTACATACTCTTTTCTATTTCTAGTGCCCACTTTCAACTGTACTTGGCACTTAGAAATGTCCTTTCTTTTTTATCATCAAGGGCTCTGCGAAGTAGGACTATCCCGATAGGGTTTTAGTCTGCTTCCATTGATTAAACCAGGCAAGTTGTCTCCTGCTAACGTGGCTAACTGAACTGTGCCACTATTAGTAGCATGTACCACAGTATATGGGCCAAGCCAATGCATCTTAAACTTTCCAGGAAACTTCATGAACTTGCTATCATACAGGAGGACTATATCACCTACTTGAAAAGACTTGTTTTTGATGTGGCGATCATGCCATGCTTTTTCTCTTTCTTTCTGCACTTGTTGGTGAAATCCTGCGATGAAGCGATCCTCCTCTAGACCAACCAAGTGTAGAATCCTTTCTTCTAATGCATCGCGATCTGCCATGCCTATGAATGCAGCTATTCTCAAGCTGGGAACAATATACTCCATTGGCATTATTGCCTCCTGTCCATAGGCAAACCTAAAAGGTGTGTGTCCTGTTAACTTTTTGCAAGTAGTTATATATGCCCATAAAACTGCTGGAATGCGCAGGCCCTAGTCATCCCTATTCACATTGTATACCTTAGTTAACGCATTCTCCAATACCTTATTAAACGCTTCAATAGTTCCATTCGCTTGTGGATGATATGGCGTACTTCGCTGATGATGAATGTGGAATTCTTCTATCAATGCCCCAATGGTTCTGTTCAGAAAGTGAGTGCCTTGATCACTCATCAAAATATTTGGGCATCCAAACCTTGTAAGGATGTCTTCAAATATGAACTGCGCTGCAGTACCTGTGCTACAGTCCTTCACTGGCTTTGCTTCTGCCCATCTGGTGAGGTAATCAGTTGCAGTAATAATGTACCTCGCACCAGTTCTTTTTCCTGGTGGGTTTATAGGTCCCACAAAATCAATTGCCCATTTCTCAAATGCATGTAATGTCAACTGTGGATTCAATGGCATTTCATCTCTTCGCGATGGCCTTCCTGTTCTCTGACAGACATTGCAGCTCTGACAATGTTCCTTTGCATCTTTGTGAATCGTAGGCCACCATTTCTCTGCCCGCAAAATTTTATGCGTAGTGTCTCTTCCTAAGTAGTGACCTACTGCTGCTCCTGAATGTGCATCTATCAATATGAATGGCATCTCATGCTCCAATACACATCTGCACAATACTTCATATGGTCCCAATTTGTATAACTGACCTGCGATAATGGTGAAGTCTGCTACTCGTACTACCAACTGCTTCTTTTGTTGCGTAGTAAATTCTATGGGTGCTAACCCAGTAGTCAAAAAGTCTATGATGTCTTTGTAATATTCATCAGCTATCTGGATGGCAAAAAACTGCGCATCAGGCAGATTGTCTTCAAGGTTCGTTGGCTCTTCTCCTGACTCGATCCTTGACAGATGATCAAGTCTCAAGTTTAGTTTGCCAGGTTTAACCACTATTTCAAAGTCATACTCCTGAAAGAGTAATAACCATCTGCAGATCCCCCCCCTAACACTAACTTGTTGACCAGGTATTTCAAAGCATAATGGTCAGTGAACATAGAGAAGTGTGCACCAAGTAAGTAGTGCCTGAACTTCTGCAGCGCGTAGACCATAGCTAGGCCTTCTCACTCAGTGGTGGTATAATTCTTCTCTGCAGATGAGAGCTTCCTGTTTGAAAATGCGATGGGATGGTCAAACCTCCCTCTCCTGGTTGTGCTAAGACATCTCCCAATGCTATACATGAAGCATTGATATGGACATGAAATGGCTTCTCCCAGTCTAGAAAAACTAGGATTGACACAGTTACCATTTTCTCTTTTAATGTATCAAAGCCTTGTTCGCATTCTGTGTTCCAAATGAACATCGTATCTTTGTTCAACAACTTCTCCATTGCTGCGGTTATCTGCGCATAACCCTTTATAAATTTCTTGTAGTAACCCGTATGCCCCAATGTAGTGCGCAATTGCTTTACTGAATTTGGTGTGGGCAAGTTTACAATGACTGCAATCTTCACAGGGTCAACCATCAAGGCCTGTTTGCACACAATATGTCACAACAGAATTACATAGGGTACACAAACAATACACTTCTTCAAGTTGAGCGACATTTGATGTTGTCTGCACTTTTCTAGCATCAGTCTCATATTTGCGCAATGGTCCTTTAGCAACCTGAACACTGTCCAATCATCGAAATAAGCTTCTAAAAACTTATGCATGAAATATTTGAATGCTGCGACCACAAATCTGGAAAATATGGCAGGCGCGTTCTTCAGACCAAATGACATCACTGTGTATTGGAACGACCCCCATTCGGTAGCAAAAGTGGTCTTATGTCTATCCGCGGGATCAATTCTTATCTGATGATATCCCGAAAATCCATCAGTAAAGGAATAGGCCTCATTTCCTCCAACATTATCAAGCACCTCATCAGTGAAAGGAGTAGGGAATAGGTCATGCATTGAAGCATTGTTCAATTTTCTGAGATCCACACAAATCCTGATTTCGCCTTTTGTCTTCTTATCTTGGACAACCATAGGGCTTATCCATTCAGACTCTTCGATCGGCTCGATGATTCCTGCGTCGAGCATTTTATCAAGTTCAGCCCTGACTCGTTCTTTGTATCGCGGGTTCAGTCTGTAGGGCCTCTGCTTAACAGGTTTTGCACCTGGCTTAAGAGGTATCTTCATAACCCCTAAGTCTCCCAAGATTCCCTTCATCTCTGTAAACTTTGTTGGGAATAACTCCTGATATTCATGTAATATATCTGCGATCTCTGCAACAATCTGATCATCCGAATAGTCTCCAATAGACACGAACTTTGGTTCTTCGCTGGTGCCAATGTTCACTTTCCTTGTTTTCACAAGTCCACTCATGTCTGGAATTTCCAGTGGAGGTCCTTCTACGTCGCGCACTCCTTCTGACTCAAGGATGTTTATGTTGCACAGATCCTCCTCATCATTTCCTTCTTTTTCTTTAGTCTCTTCAGCTAGGTTATAACATTCCATGGGATGTTCTACCTGTTCCTTCCATTCTGACTTTAGGCTTGCAGGTACGTTGTCAGCTCCAAAGAATTCCTCTAATGTCATGTTCTTATGTGGACATTCCAGTCTAAATATTCTTTCCTTAATAATTCGCAGCGCATCATTTATGGTAGGACTCTCATCTTCAAAACTGAAACTCTTTTGGAAGTTCGCAGTCAGGATAGGCCAATCTATAGTTTCCCTGCGCAACTCCATATCCTGATACCATTTATTTGGAATTTGTTCCTCCAGTGTATGCATAAAGAGATGCACCCATTCTGTATGCGGTCTCTCTTCCCATGCTCTTACACAAGTTTCAATATGATCCTTGGATCTGTCTGTCCATTATATTTTTCAAAGGTCGGTGTAACCTTATCAACAAACCTAATCTGCATCTTAATTTTGCACTGATCCCATGTGGTCAAAGTCTTCTTATGCGCAACCCACTATCTGGCAGGTGTCTTGCATAGTGCCATATCTAGTGCTGGTAAGCGATGTTCATCGACAATTGCTGCAGAATATTCTTTGATAAAGGAATAAACATTAGATAAACCATCATAGGTAGGGATTGGGATTTCCTCCTGTCCAATCCAGCGCAATGATTTTGTAACCTGCGTGTATCTCCTTGTTGATACTTCATGCATCCGACTTTGCCAGTTCTCCAATCCTGCATCAGAGTCTGAGATGCAAGAGCTGTCGCATCTCCAGCTGAGTGTTCCATCCGCAGTAGGATTAATATAATCTTCCTGGTTCACAGTCATCTGGTAAATACGGTCAAGATCCTGCGCTATGGATTCCTCCTGAATTGGCTCGCTGTATCTGTCTCCGTCTAAAGGGTCCAATGGTGCGATGACCCTAAGATGCTTTCCTTCGAAGATCATCTTCTTTGTCTTCAAATTTATGATAACGAGGTTATCCATAGCCCAGTTTATCCTCAACAGTGCAGGATAAGGCTGACTATCATCCACAATTTCTATAACCTCGAAATCTGCGTGACTTTGCACTCCATAAATGTCAACAATGACATTTGCTAACCTTCCAAAGGGTATGACTTTCTCCTGATTGGCCATTCTCAACTAGATAGGTGACCATAACAGCTTTGGTCTCCCCATTTGCTACCATGTTTGTTTAGTTAAGACATTTACTTCTGATCCCAGATCAAGAATGATCTCATCCATTTCATAATCTCCTATCTGTGAACTGAGTCTCATTGGCATGGGTTGGCTTGAACAGCATAGAGTAGTGCTTAATTGTTATGAGAAATATTTTACTTGTCTGAATAATGAAGGTAAAACTGAAACAGTAAAAGGATTTCATAGGAAGATTTCAATAAGACAAATTTCTGCATTACAAGTTAAGAGAGCTGCCAGAAAGGGCTGTAAAATGTTTGCTGTTAGTGTTATTAATGATGACTGTTCATCTAAAGAAGACAAGTTAAAATTGGAGGATATCCCCATTCTTAGGGACTTTTCTGACATATTCCCGGAAGAAATTCCAGGATTACCTCCGAAAAGGGAACTAGATTTCACCATTGAGTTAGTACCAGGTGCGGTACCAAACTCAAAGGCTCCCTACATCATGAATATTATGAATATTTTGGAATTAAATGAATTAAAATCTCAGTTGAAGGAATTAATAGATAAAAACTACATAAGGCCAAGTGTGTCTCCTTGGGGAGCACCCGTAATTTTTGTTAAAAAGAAAGATGGTACCATGGGACTGTGCATCGATTACCGTCAGCTTAATAAAATGACGATTAAGAATCGATATCCCTTGCCCCGCATTGATGATCTATTTAATCAAGTACGCGGAGAAGAGATATTCATTAAAATTGATTTAAGGTCCGGATATCATCAAGTTAGGATAAAATACGAAGACATATTCAAAACTGCTTTCAGAACGCGATATGGGCACTACGAGTTCGTAGTTATGCCTTTTGGGCTAACTAACACACCTGCAATATTCATGTGTTTAATGAAAAATGTTCTACATAAGTATTTGGATAAGTTTGTAGTTGTGTTCATAGGTGATATTTTGATTTACTCAAAAACTAAAGAAGAGCATGATGAACATTTAAGAATAATTCTGCAACTTTTAAGAGAACATCAGCTTTATGCTAAGTTCAGTAAATTTGACTTTTATAAAGATAAAATACGGTACTTAGGTCACATAATATCTAAAGACGGAATTTTTGTCGACCCTGATAAGATAAAAGCAATTAATGAGTGGCATGTTGCTAAAGATGTTACTGACGTTCGGTCATTTACGGGGATAACAGGTTACTAAAGAAAGTTTATTGAAGGGTTCTCATGAATTGCAAATCCCATCACTTCTTTGCGGAAGAAGGGGAAGAAATTCATATGGGATAAAAAAATGTCAAGGAAGCTTTAATAAGTTAAAAGAATTATTAACCACTGCACCAATTTTAAAAATTGCTGATCCCAATAAGGATTTTGTTGTATGCACTGATGCATGCAACGATGGACTTGGAGGGGTCTTAACTCAAGAAGGTCATGCCATTGCTTTTGAGTCAAGGAAATTAAAAGTTCACGAAAAGAATTATGCAACTTACGATCTTGAGTTGGCAGCCGTAATACATGCACTGAAAATGTGGCGTCATCACTTGATTGGAAGAAAATTTATACTAATGACAGATAATAAGGGATTAAAGTACTTGTTGGATCAAACAAATCTAAACGCAAGGCAAGCTAGATGGCTAGCTTTCCTTAGCGAATGTGATTTCGAAATTCAACACATTAAGGGTAAAGAAAACAAAGTTGTTGATGCCTTGAGCATAAATGCTAGATTAAGCTTTGTGGCACCAATCAGCATGTTTAAGACAGATTTGGAAAATCAAATTGAAGAAGGAATTAAGCAAGACGAAAATGATCAAAAATTGCTTGGTAAAGTTGTTGAAAATTTATCTGAAAATTTAATAGCAGATTACAACATTAATAAAAAAGGATTAATGACTTATAAAAACATAATTTATATACCTAATGTGTCAAAAGTTAAGCTGTTGATTTTGGATGAGGTTCCTAAAAGTCCTTATTCGGGACACCCTGGTTATCAGAAAATGATAATTATGTTAAGGAAGGATTATTTTTGGCTCAACATGAAGAATGAAGTGGTTGAATATATAGCTAGGTGTTTCGAATGTCAAACTATAAATGCTGAATATCAACACCCAGCTGGACTATTGCAGCCATTGCCAATTCCAGAATGGAAGTGGGAGATTATAAGTATTGATTTTATTACAAGTTTGCCTAAAAATCAGAAACAAAATGACTCCATAATGGTTGTTGTGGACAAACTAAGTAAGGCTGCCCACTTTATTCATGTCAAAACCACTTTTAAAGCTTCTAACATTGTAGATGTATTTGTGAAGCAAATCTTTCGCTTGCACAGGATTCCAAAGGTAATTATTTCTGACTGAGACTCCAAGTTCACTGGGAATTTTTGGACAGCATTGTTTAAAGGTTTAAATACAAAATTAAATTTCAGTACTGCTTTCCATCCAAAAACTGACGGACAGACTGAAAAGGTTAATAAAATTTTAGAAGATATGTTACGAATGTATGTTAAAGATCATCCAACCAAGTGGGAAGATTACTTGCGTTTAGCTGAATTTGCATACAATAATCACTACCAAGCATCTGCTAGACTTAGCCCATTTGAGATTTTGTATGGAAGAAAATGTTGTACTCCTATTTCTTGGGATAACCCTGTAGACAGATTAATGCTAGGACCAGATTTATTGAAAGAAATGAAGCTAACCGTGAAACAGGTTCAAGGTAACTTAAAAGTTTCCCAAGATCGACAAAAAAGTTATGCAGATCTGAAACGCACTGAAAGAGAATTTCAGGTTGGAGACCATTGTAATGTCCCCTCCTACCATACCAGCAGGATAGAGAGGACGTGGTGCTCAATCCGAGCAATTAGCCCCATATCCATTAATTAAACTTATTGATACAAAGACATGTATATGTGCATACTATAGAAACACAATGGAAATTAAATAAATCCTGTTGATATCTAACATACATTCAAAATTTCTGTGACAGCCATTAAATAAAGACCTTTGCAGAATTATAAAAGATCATATGGAAATGCATAAACTTTTAAAAACACAGCGGAATTAAATTCATTAGCACATCCATCATTCATTCCAATATTCATCAAATGATAATTGTAAATTTACACAAGAGAATACTTATCTCAATGAAGTAGTCCCAAGCAACTGGCTATGCAACTGCAACGTTCCACCCAACCATAGGCCAGTTGTGCTTATCAACCTCTTGATACAACTTCCACCCCCGAGCTGGGCATGATTACTAAAAGGAACCAGGGAACAACAGACTCACACATAGCCAAGCATACACCAAGATGAGCCAAGCCACTCTGCAATTGGGTTTATCAGGCTGCTAGGAAATGGGAAGGAAGAATTGCTAAGCTAGTGAGCTCAACCACAGAGCTATGGGTACCCCTCCCATATCTATTCAGCTTGGCACTCACAATGCCTACACACCCAACACAAGGAAGTATTCTCTTCACTGCCACACAGTCCCTCAAGCCATACCTTCCTTTCTAGTGCTCTCAGGGTGTGCATAGAAAAGTAGCCAGCCCTCTTGATCTTCTTGAGAGGTTACTCCCTACACTAGGTTAATCAAGCCAATTCTGTCCACTACCACTCCAGTTTCTTGCTCACAGGTTCACATCAAAACAAGGATGCACATAACAGCAAACTACACTTACTGAGCATGAGAAAAACGTTTTCAACAGTGGGATGCATGAGATGGGGTTTCCTGAGCTTCAGAAAAACGTGGGTAGACTCAAAACGTATTGGCACTTGGATAATTCGACTAAGAGAGCAAAACCCATTCCATAAAAATTCCCCAGGGGCAAAAACGACCTCTCCCTCAGTCCCAATTCGCGTCCTTCCTTCCCCAGCTGTTGCACAATACCAAAAATGAGTTCCTGGGCATGGAAAAACGCAGGGTTATGGTGAAAAACGTGAGGATAAATTCCAGTGAGCTCAGTCTATGTGAGAGGAAGAATGTAATGCATGAGGAATTGCCTTAGGCAGCATTTCGTGGGGGTTTTCTTGCCCAACAAGCCAAAAATACGATTTTCAGGTTGATGGCTTGCCCATGCACGAAATCTGACTGCCATACTTCTCCAATCCCAAGACATTAACTGCCCCAACCAATCTATGGAAGAATTAAATGATTGGGTGCATGAGACAAAATGGGTAGTTGGTGGTTTATGGGTTTTCTCATTGACACATGGGCTGACACCATTGGCTCAAGGGTTTGAATAATTTCCCTCCCTATTCCTTGTATAATCATGCCCCATCTCTTTGTTGCATTGCATAGCTAGTTGGGGTTTTTCCATTAAAATTCGTATTTACATGATGTCTTATTTACATTGTGCCCACCTCGCACAAGAACCATAGGCATCTATTTTTAATTGCCGATACATGAAACGCTAAATCAATGGTGGGGCCTTGGCCTTGAGCTCCTCACCATGATTAAATTACAATATTTACATCATTTACGATTTAATACAATGGGGGTAAAAATGGGGACATTACAACCATGTTTTTATAAAGGTAAAACCCAAGAAAAGTTCTTTGAAGCTTGGGAGTTGTGCTAAACTAGCACCAAGGTACTGTGGAGCATTCGAAATCCTATCAAGGATTAGAGTTGTTGCATATTAGTTTGCTTTGCCATCTGATTTGAAAATCCATAATGTCTTTCACATTTCTGTTTTAAATAAATATGTGCACGATGCTACTCATGTGCTGAATTGGAGTGATATATAGGTGGAACCTAAAGGATATTTTCAGGTGGAACCGGACTGTATCCTCAACAGGAGGGAAATTATGCTTCGGAATCGCAACATAGGGCAGGTAAAGGTGCAAGGGAAGCACCTTAGCCCTGACGAAGCTACCTGGGAACTGGAAAGTAATATGCGGGTAGCATATCCAATTCTGTTCCATGAGGAATCTGATGAAGGATAAGCAACATCGAGGACGATGTTGAGCTTAAGTGGGGGTGTTTGTAACATACCCCTTTTTGCTGATTTTTTTTTATGTTGGAAACATTATGTTAACTTTTATATTGGACAAGTGTCCAAGGATGACTGTAATTTGCACAATATTTTATTATTAAATAAATTAAATATGAGACAAACACCGAAGGAGACTGTTGAAAGAGTGTTTACTGACCCACTAGGTGGAATGGAATCCGGGGTAGAAAGAAATGGACAAGTGGCAGCATCATGATGCAACTAACTAGTTGTTGGTATGGGACAACTCCCTTGAAATGTGGTCATAGTGCCCAGGAAGGTGGGACTAGAGCTTGAGGCTCATTTGTTGAAAATTGACCACTAATTACCTAGGAAAATCTTTAAAAGAACCATTGAATTGTGAACTGAGGTTCATCACCTTTTCTAACGAGGAAATTTACCTTGGGGTTTTGCTGTGCTTGCACCCAAGAGATTCAATGAGGGGATATGTTGAGTTTTTTTTATCATGGAGTAAGTCTGCCTATTATACTGTTGAGTCCAAAGTTATACTATTGAGTGATGAAGCTATAGTATTGAGTGTTGAAGTTATACTACCGAGTGCTGAAGTTGAGTGCCTTGCTTCTATCAAGAATCTTCTACCTAGTGGTTCAGTGAACAAGCTCGGGGGTCCAAAGGAGGCAAGTAGCTTGACTACTTCTTTTGGAGAAGGTTGGGAGGAACAAGCCTCCTTGGGTGTTTATCCACCCTATCTACAATTATAGGTTCTACTTGTCATTTCTTACCTAAGTAATTATCTTCTAAATTCTGAAATGTTAAGTTAAATATGTTGTAGGTTAAGTATCGATATTACCAAAGTAGAAATTTAGAAATTTTGACTTAATAATGATTTGATTGATTATCGAATGAATATATGTTTTGATAGAATTAAATACTCTTTCTGCATTTTTCCACATACAGTTTCTTGTATCGTACTCTAGTATAGAGAGACAAAATTATGAATGATGAATTGATAGGCAGATTTCCAAATGATTACATAAATTAACACTACTGTAATTTATTAGTATTTCTAATTAGCTATATACAGTATTACAAAATATATGTTTAGACTCAGGATTTATAAACAGCTTTTCATATTCAATATTGAAATTGTTTTTCTGTTATACTGTATTTATAAATTTATTTCAGCTTTGTACAAAGCTTATGGTTTATCTGTTAGGTCATTTATTCCTTCACAACAGTATAAGTGTTATAGTCTCATTGTATTTCTTTAAGTCAACATTCAGGAAATTATACCAGCTACAAATAAACTAGTATCATTAAGCAATCCATTATATTTCTATTCTGGCAGTAACAGATTAATTTAGGGTTTTATGTTTTCCATATTTTCTTTCTAAGTCTTGCAACTGCTTCTATTCATTTCCTGTACAATAATTTATACAATTACTAACTTCCATTTTTCGTAGTTTCTAACAATTCATTTGGAGAAACAAGAACTGGTTAACTCGTATCATTCTTTCAGAACCTTATAAATATAGTTTCAAACAGTTTTGTCAAATGTTCTAAACACTTGACAGAAAACCCTAACACTTAAACAATCATTTCACCAACATACGATTTTTTAATATCACATACATAACAGAGCTGTTTCGAGGCATTTATAAACATAATCTAGAATTGTGAAAATCACATTTGTTTTATGGTCAAATGACCAAGGGTTAATACCCTCTCGGCGAAAGTACTTTTGCAAATATTCAAACAAAAACAAGGCCGATACTAATCCCTTCATTAGGGTTTGAAAACATAGAATTTTAAAAACAACAATCTTTTGAACACCTCAGTGGAAGAACTAAATATCCATTATTTAGCATTTGTTACTCAAAACAACTACAAGTCTGAACAACTATCAGAACGAATGGCCAAGCCACTTGGGTTATTCTTTTAACTATTTAAAACTTCGAACTTAAACATCAATCAAGCAGAGTTTTGAATCGTAGACATTATCAACACTGAAACCTATTCTCTCTTTTGGAAAACGAGATAGCCTGTGGCTCTCGGCTATTATCATGCCGTAATTACAAAACAAACCACATTATAAGTTAAACACAGATTTTGCACCATCACTGTATTTAGATTCGCAACACTGTTTTACCATTAAAACCTCAAAGGGTTCAACCCTTAGTTCAATATATTTAAGCAAACGCTAAAACAAAACACGGCTAGGCCAGTTAGCAGAACAAGCTGAGGATTCATCCTCTGTGTTCAACATTACATTTAAAATTATTACATTATGGCCAAAAACGCTACCAAGGACCAAGCATCACGCTCTCGACAAACAACAGGCATCGTCAACACATGCCAGGAGAACCTACAGGAAGGTGAACCACCGAGGCTTACCGGACGGGCTGAGTATGCAACCTCCCACCGAGCATCCAACATTTTCAAACCTCCAATTGATGTCAACACCTGCCAAGGGAAACATTGATAGGTTAAAACTTAATTAAACAAGAAAATGTATAGGCTTCGAAACTATAAACATTGCAAATGATTTTCTATTAGATTCGAACACATTACCTTTGCAGCGAAGACTCAAAGTTAGAACGCCGATAGCAACGAGTTCACAACCACCTACCAGCCGCAACAGATAAATGATCAGACGCTATGAATTCACTCAAGACTTGAGACCAATGGTTCAAGTCTGAACTCTGAACATATCAGAAAACCCTAAGAGCCCCTCTCTGAAAGCAAAACAAATGCTACTGTGTGAAATGACACTCAAACTCATTTAAACACCTGAAATCATTAAGATTTAGCTGAAGATCTCACCATCGAATCCGAGGAAGGAGTCCTCAGGCGTTCAGCCATCAAACCCTACAACTACGACAATCAGCCTCACTCCAAGCCTTGTATTACCAAATGAATGCAAAAGAGCAGTACCAATGATGAAGTAGTAAGTGTAGTTAGGGTTAAAGACCCAAACCCGAGACCGATCCAGATCAACGGAGGCGATCAAGCCAACTAAGCCCACAAATTTTGAAGCACTGGTACGTGCAAACCTTCATTAATGACTATACCAATGCAGAGTCCAGCGTGGAGGCTGAATCATCAAGTTTCTCTCGCACAACCCGACCAGTTAACAACTTTTTGCACAAGAGACTCATGTGAAACCTTTTACATGGACAGCCAGCAGGACATTCCACCAAAAGAGCTGGATGGGAGCATAAATGCTCAGTTAAGACACATTAAACCTGGCATCATAGGACTACAGTTCATTAAAGACCTGTCACCCTCCAACATCAATGCATAGCCTGATTTGCATATAAATGTTACACAGTATAAGGGTTTATCTCCGCTATCACATAGTATGGTAGTTAGGGTTTCGTATTACAATGTTTCATAACATTCCCATTGTATAGTTCACAACTACATAGTTAGTATATACGATGCATATTGTTATTCATTTGACAATAGGTTGCATTTTATGTAGCATGTGGTTTCGGCACATAGGTTAGGAATCATTACAATGCACATAGTAACTTTACATTATTGCTACTCTAATTCACATTGTTACACTATAAATTATAAATAGTATGAACATAAATCAAGGAAACATTTCTAGTTCTATGATTTCACCATTTTGTATTAGTAACATTATTTATATGGTGGATGCAGTATATCGAAACCTCGTTACGATAGTAAAAGTCACCATATACTTTTATAGCCAAATACAAAACTATCTTAGAGACTTTATGACTTCTAACCCTTGCATGTAGTCAAAATTAAACGATGACTCAAGTTTCTATGTTGAGAATCAACATAAAAGTCAGAACTTTCACATAATAAATAATCATGATATGTACTCTCGCAATGGATGATAATAGGATCTTCATAAAAACTATACATTTGTAATCTAGTACTTGCTTAATAAAAACTGAATATCCATACCATCAATAACTTGTATGCATAGAAGTACTTATAATCATCTTAATGCATTGACGACTAGCTGAAACATATTTTGAATCACTTAAAGTACTTGAATTGTCATAATAACTCTTACCTGCGAATTTGCGAAAAGGAAACAGGTTCAAATGATTTAGCTAACGTAGCTAAGTAAACCTTAGGGAACCCCGTAGGATCCCTTCATCAACATATCAAAAGCATATCTGTCAGTAATTATCACGAATACTGTAATCGCAGGAGAATTCAATACTATTTACAGATTTACAATTTAGTACAAATGAACTAATGTCATAATTTGTTTAAGAATTATGAAGTGTTATTATTGTTAGACTGTTATTATTTAAGTGGTTTAACAATTGTTTTATTCCGCGATTTGCAATTTCAGCATTTAATGTTACGTTTAAAAATTTTAATTTTTATGAAATTTCAGGATGTTACATTCACCCCCAGGATGGGAGCTAAGTCCACAAGAACTGTTGTTGTATTAGTCTTTGGGAAGGGTACAACAGTTCTTTTCTGCGCACTCAGCTGCAGACCCTCTTCTCTCTCAATGGACCTCTATGCACACAGCTTGCAGAGCCTTTACAAAATGTCTCTCAACAGAGATTTATTCAATCAATAACACTAAAGAGTAATAAAAAGTACAATATAAAATTGAGAGATTCAACCACCCTTTCCCATACAAAATATGCCTTATTTATAGACCATGCCCGTAGGTCATGTCTTTACAATTCATAGGAAAAACCCTAAGGTTCCCAAAACTGGCGCGGATGCCCTCCAGTCTGCCTGTCGCCGTCGACAGCTTGCTCCACTCGCTCTGGTCACCTTAGTGGACCACTCATGGCTCTAACTCCCTTCTGACAGCCGCAGTCATTAGAAAAACGGTTATAACTGCATCATGGCCTGTCACTTTCCACTCCTTTAGCCTGCCTATCGCCGTCGACTTAGTAGCCCAGCTTCTCAACTGCTTGCCGCCACTCTCTTAGACAAGTCACTTTCTGCTATCGTCCACTCTATCTCTTGCTCAAAATACGTCGCTTCCTCATCTGACCTTTACTTATATTCCTTACCAAAATTAGCTGCTACGATGTTACTGCGCAACAACATATCTTTGTAAACTTAAACACATACCCTGTGCTTGTTGGCTTAAGATACTATTCTAGAGGTTTCCAATGTAGATCCAGGTCCTTCGCGGTTTCAAGGAACCAACAAAACCCCTTCTCACCGGCCCTTTCGGCAACAGCCTGCGAACAGGCTGAGGTCTCACCCAAGGTGTAGCTATGGGGGTGTTGCGGAATCAGGTTTCCATGAAAATGTGATGAGTTGTTTGGATGGAACTACTGTGCAGTGCATTGTAGTGCTCGCACTGCGAACTAGAGACTGCGCGATGATAGCCTTCGTTGCGGTCAATACTTCTATAAGCTAAGTGTTTGCGCAACCAGTGCATCCAAGGGCTGCGCGGTTCGAAGAGGACGCAACTAATAGGACAACGCAACTGACTTATACACTTCCTTTGCAAACTTACTGCTATTGATGACTTTACTTAGTGTTTAACCGTTCATGTACCGCATTAGACAATTAACCTTATAACCAATGTAAACAGATGAAATATGTAACACTGTGCACTTCCGGTGGCACGCGTCAAAGAGTTATACAACCCAACCTCTACATACACATGTGATTATTCAACGAACTTGATACTTTCACATACTTAGACTACTGCGCATTCATCATTCATCCATACATGTAATACTTAACATATTATTCCCATCTTTCTCCTATGGCGAATACATATAAGAGCATTAACATAAAAACTGGTAAATGAGAATCCAAGATCTAATGTAAGCAAACAGACAAGTGTAAAACACAAACAATCACACTGTACAAGATTTAACGTGGTTCACCCCTAGGATGGGAGCTACGTCCACAAGAACTGTTGTTGTATTAGTCTTTGGGAAGGGTACAGCAGTTCTTGTCTGGGCACTCAGCTGCAGACTCTCTTCTCTCTCAATAGGCCTCTACGCACACAACTTGCAGAGCCTTTACAAAATGTCTCTCAACAGAGATTTATTCAATCAATAACACTGAAGAGTAATCAAACTGACAATACAAAAAATGAGAGATTCAACAACCCTTTCCCATACAAAATATGCCTTATTAATAGACCATGCCTGTAGGTCATGTCTTTACAATTCATAGGCAAAAACCTAAGGTTCCCAAAACTGGCGCGGATGCCCTCTAGTCTTCCTGTCGTCGTCGACAGCTTGCTCCACTCGCTCTGGCCGCCTTACTGGACCACTCATGGCTCTAACACCCTTCTGACAGCCGCAGTCATCAGCAAAACGGTTATAATTGCATCGTGGCCTGTCACTTTCCACTCCTTTAGCCTTCCTGTCGCCGTTGACTTAGTGGCCTAGCTTCTCAACTGCTTTCCACCACTCTCTTAGACACGTTACTTTCCGCTATTGTCCATGTTAACACCCAAAAAGTGTTCACTACCTCATCTACCACATTATATGGCTCATTTGTCTATTTTCCTACCATATTTCTTTTTAAAACTCAAAAAATCCCACTAAAAAGCCTCCAAAAGGCCACAAAACCCTCAAAATAGCCTCAAAAAGGCTAAAAAAACCCCCTTTTCCTCCAAAAATATCCAAAATTCCTCTAAAATAGCAAAAATCCCCTAAAAAGGGAATAAAAAATATAAAATAATGAGGAAAAGGAGGAAAAAACCCTATACAGCTGCCTTAAACCATATGGTTCCCAAAACCATGGGTCAGCACTCCACCACCAAAAAACTATAAATAGGTGATGGAGATCCCTTATTTCAGATCCACAATCAAGTATACCCTTACTCTGCCAAAATCTCTCTCGAAACCCTAGTTCACCATTTGAACTACTTTCACCTTGAGAGCCCCTTTTGGCCCATTCCCACCATTGGAGAAAGAGAAGGAGCACATTGGAGCTTGGAGCAACCCTCTTGGACATTGCAAGGAGCTTCATCAACCTTCACATTGAAGGTAATATTAATACAAAACCCTTGTTTACAAATTGTTGTTTATTTTTCATGCACATGTTTTAGAGTAGTTTCTATTTCTGTTTTAGCTTAATTATTTCCATTTACTGAACTGCTACTAAGGAGTCCATTCTCCTTAGTAGGTGCTCATTGGTGACTCCGCTGGGGGTAAAACCCTAGCTACAGTTTTTGGCGACTCCCCTAGATTTTGAATTTCTGGTTTCCGTTTAAAAAAAATTTCCTTTCGGCTGTCCCTTTCGGCCGCCGTACATCGCGTCTTTTCCCTCTGCAGTCGCGTCCCGACCGCGTCTTTCAGGCCTTTACCTGCGACCCGACCGCGGCTTTCAGATGGTTTCCGACGCCCTGCCGGCGGATTCAAGTCTGTTACCTGCGATCCGACCGCGGCTAATAAGCCTGTTTGCTGCGATCTGACTGCGCCTGTCGGCCATTTTCCTGCGTCCCGACTGCGGCTTTCAGCCACTTTCCGGCGTCCCGACTGCGTCTGTTAGCCATTTTACCACGACCCGACTGCGTATTTTTTCCTGTTTCCTGCGTCCCTACTGCCTCTGTTGGCCCTCAAACCGTGACCAGACCGCGTCTGTTTCCCTCAAACCCGCGGTCTGCCTGTTCTGATTCGCCACAGACCCGCGGTCTGATTTCTGCATTTTTCCTAATTTGAGCCCAGCCCCTTTTGCTGCAATATTTTCTGCATCTGAACAGCCCTCTGTCCTACCTGCAGCCTCACTTCCTTACAACCTTTCTGCAACATAATTTCTGTTCCCTTTACAGAATCTTTTTAAAATTTCAGTATTTTTAATTCAGAAAATTTTGCAAGTTAAAGTTTCAATTTCAGTATTATTGATAGTTAGAAGTTGCCCCCCTTCTGGCACTTCTATTTTGGGTTCATCACCTCACGAGCACACACTCTGTCACATAATTCAAGTGAGCCTTAAAAAGTACCTAACTCAACCAATATTCTAACCCCACTTGGGGAACATAAAAGAATCTTTGTAGTTAGGTAGGATCAGGGGGATAGGCTTCCAATAACACCCTTCAGTTACTTACACTTGAGACATAGTTGTTGTCCAAATAGGGAACCAAAATCCCCTAGTACTTTTTGGCATGGTCACGACCAGTTTGTCAGAGGGCCTCTCCCTTAGGAGTGTTGAAGTCGGGAGACTGGTTCCGGAGGCCTGAGTGGAATACCGCACTCCATTCAGTAACCGAAGGGCTACCTTTCGCGGTTCGCGGGGTATCCCTGTATAGGGGTATTGCGGTAAATGGACTAAACGGTAGATTCACCTTTCTGGACGTGTCATGAACGGGGTATCTTAGTTGCCATTCTTCTAGGATTGACTACCCGGTGTCCCTCCCGGTAGGGGGATATCATAGCCACTTGGCTTTCCTATTCATATTGTCTGACTTGAATTTCATCACCTTGCAGAGGATATGTCTAGTTGAGTCAGAATACTTTTAGTTAGGTGTTTGCATGCTCCTTTACCTCCCTTTGGTCTAGTGAGTCCACCATTTTTTATTTTTAGGAAACCTGCTGCTTGTTGGTATTCTGACCATCTTTGTTGATACTCCACCTATTGTAGCACAGCTGTTGCAGTGGGTGTTTTGAGTTGGTTGTTGGCCTGAGTGCCTTGTTTTTTAGCTCTCCTTCTGCACACTCGATGCATGAGGCTTTTTTGAGCTGTTTTTCTACTCACCTCAACCCACAGAGATTTGACACCATCCGTCACCATTGAGTCCCCGAGACATTCTCGGTGCCTCAGGGGCGAGCCCCCACAACACGGTTCTCTTGACACCACCCGTCATAGATTCCGATCATCATCCGTTGATACCACTCATCACAGATCTAGAGCCTTGTCACTTGACTCCACTCGTCAGCGACATAGGACTCCGTCACCAGATATTGACGCTCCTTACTTTACCTCCGATTCTGACGAAGAGTCTGAGAACCCTATTTACACTGCCCCTACTAGCCCCATGGCTGGCACGACTTCCACTCCTTTTTTTATAGGGACCATTGGTGGCACATCCACCACTACACCAGTTACTACACCTGTTTTGGGTATGCTCTCCATGGGACCCCCATCTACCGTTCCCCTCACGGTACCTATTCCCACAGTGGGAATCCCTATCCCCACTACATTAGTGGCTCACACTACCCATGGTGGTGCCGGACCATCCTCCACCACCTTAGTTCCCCCACTTGGGGGCACCACCCCACATCCTGTCCCTCCACTTGGGGGCATGGGCCCCAACCTGGTCCAACCTACTACTGTGTCACATCCTTCTTCCAGTTTGCCATTCATGGCTAGCCTTAACTTACCTGACCTGGCCAGATTGACCAACGACCCTATTCGACACGACCCTGCATGGCCTCATATGCCTACCAAGCTTCCCTCTGACATCCCTAAGTTCGAGGGCAAGGCCGGTGAGGACCCGAAAAACCATATCATGTCTTTCCACTTATGGTGTTCCTCCAACTCCATAGTGGATGACTCTATTCGCCTCCGTCTGTTACAGCGCACCTTCACTGGCTCTGCAGCCAAGTGGTATATCGAGCAACCTCATGGGACCCATGCCACCTTTGCTTCCCTTGCCTCGACCTTCCTGCAGTTCTTCCAGTTGCCTGTCCGCTATGACGCGGGCATTGAGATCCTCCTATCCTGCAGACAAAATACGGCTACCCATATCACGGACCACATCCATGAGTGGCGTCGATGCCGTAGCTTATGCAAGATCAAACTAGACGACCGTATCTTCCTAGATTGGTTCCTCAAGTCCCTTCTCCCCGTCATTGCTAAGGATGTGGCATCAGAAAGACCCCAGTCTGAAGAAGAGGCCATCCTTAAGGCCCAACATTTCGACCTCATTTACGCCCAGTCGGGTTACCTTTATACCATTATACCTGACGCCCCCTCGCGGCGAGTCCTCCCAGCACGATGCGCCGGGGGCATCCCACGCTGCAGACGGTATCATTGGCCGTGTTTCTTCGCATCCCCAACCATTTTCCATAGCACGTCCTACCCCTGGCCCCGACCTTTCGCGGGCTACCTCACAGTCTGGAGCAACCAACTCGTATGCTCCCATGACACATCACCACCACCATGGACCCTCATGTCCTCCTCAGTGCTTTGGTCATGCGACTCCCACTTATGTTCCCCCAGTCGCACCTCAGCCCTACTACCCCCAGCAAGCTACACCAGCTCCTGCACCTTCACAAGCCCAACCCGCTTATTATTCGCCACAGGCAGCACCTACGGAAAACCCACAACCTGCTCCGCAGCCATATCAGTAACCTCCTCAAGTTGCTGCACCTGCTCAGCCCCCACCTGCATATCATCCCCCGCAGCTTGCTCCCGCACCTGCGCAACCTCAGAATCCACCTGCTGCCCAAGGGCAAGTTTACGCCCAACACAATCCGCAGCAAAACTAGAACAACCAACGTAACCAGGGCCAACAAAACCGCGGCAAGGGCCGTAATCGTGGGAACAACCAACCTGCAGACCAAGCTGGTCAACCAGCTAATCCCCCAGACAACAACAATGCGGCCACCGCTAATCAAAACCCTGATCGCCCGCCCAAGCAGGCTAAAAACCCCAATTTGCGAACGAACCACCCTTGTTCTATTTGTGGGGTCTATGGACACTACACGCATGCTTTCCCACACTTAGAGCGAGCTCGGCAGCTCTGGGTTGACGATGCCCACCGCCAAGGGCATGCGGCTCCTCAGGCACCACCTAACCCCCCTCAGCTTCAGCAGCCACCTTTGGTTCTGCAAAACCCCTTACCAACCCAAGGCGTAGTGAACACTCAGCCGTTGGCTCCCCCTCAAGCCAACGCGCAACCCCAACAACAAATCACTTACGCTGCTCCCGATCAACCCATGTTTGACTCGGGAACCCATCACTTGTTGATGATGTCATCCGCTGACGTCAACCTCTAGACCCGTCGGAACCAGTATGGCTCCACCACTGAAGCCCCTCCCATTGATAAACCCACTAACGCCCATCCCACCGATCAGGCGTTACGTATACCTCCACCTCCACTAGATGGCGCTCCCAAATCCCCTCGTTTCCCACTTCGCCGTATCAACAATAACCCCAATGCGCGCGCTGCGTCAAACTACAACATCGTAGATGACTTAGCCCAGTCTCCCGCAGCCATGTCTGCATTAGAAGTCTTGAAAAACTGCCCTTCCCAGCGTAAGACTCTACTCTCCGCCATTGGGGCGATTGACCCACATGATTCGAATTTAATGGCATTTGATTTGGATCAATCCGAACCACGCCTGCCTTCCTCCTTAGCATTCCAAGTTTCTGTTTCCGTTCGGAATCTTGTCATCCATCGATGCATCATCGATGAAGGTGCCTCCACATGCGTTATGTCTACATTCGTATGGCAGAAGTTGGGATCCCCTACTCTCCAGCAGTCCACCACTGCATTGCGTGCCTACGACAGTCGGTCGGCCCAGCCCCAAGGCCTCCTACCCAATGTCCCCGTCCAGTTAGGTGGTAAAACCGTCCTCATCGACATCGAGCTAATCAATGCCCAATTGGATTATAACCTTTTACTTGGCCGCAGCTACATGTATGCCATGCAGGCGGTTGCCTCTTCCGTTTTTCGCACCATGATGTTCCCCCATGAGGGACGCATGGTTAAGGTTGACCAGCTCACCTACTACGATCCCAGTGCTCCCGCGGCACCCGAAAATGTTCTCCGCATGGTTGAACAACCTGTTTCTCGTGCCACCACCTCGTTTGTTTCCTCTGCGGGGCCTGGAGTCTACTCCGACGCGCCGATGACCTCCACCTTTCAATCCATTCCTCCCCCGTCATCTACGCCCGAAGTGTCTGACTTATGTACCTTGTCCTGCGATAACCAACCACCTAACAATCAACCACCCTTGTTTCCTAAACCACCATTGGTACCTAGCCACATTGGTGTTACACCTATCCATACGATCCCCTTCCTAGTCCCTCCATCGGGAGTAGTAAGCGCCCCAGTTATGGATACCCTTAGCCTCCCTGGGCTAACTTTGGGATTACCCGTATGGTATCTTTCACCTCCCGTTCGCCCGCCGACACCAGATGTCGTCCTCCAACCGGTGCAACCCATGGATACTACCACTCAGCCGCCTCCCAGTGTCTCTACCCCTTCGTCCTCCACGACTCCCCCTCCTACTCCCAAACCCACTGGGGGAAGAGGTCCCCAACCTTACACTGCTGTACCACCTCCCAAGACAGTCAAAAACCCCCCAGTATTTCATGCTCCTCCCAAATGCTCGTTGTGCGACGAGTTAGGCCACGCCACTCACCAATGTCCACAGTTACCCGCCTTACAGAAGCACATGCAGATGCTCGACGATGACCCCAACATCCCGACTGTCGAACTAAACCCCACTCCCAAGCCTAAAGACAAATCCCTGCGTACCAACCACCCTTGTGCCATATGCGGTGTTTACGGGCATTATTCCCATCATTGTCCCGATCTCCCAGATTACAGAGCGGCTCTCTATGAGATGAACAATCTGGATCTTGAGACGACACCACCCACCATTGAGGAGATCTACCCCCCGGTCTCTTCCCCTTCTGGAGAGGTTAATACCATTTACACGATCTCTTCAACTACCATTCCCTCGTCAACCGATTTGATGACGCAAACTTTCCGTACTGATGAGGAGATTCTTGAGGCCCTTACTGCCCCGGATTATCCCTGGGATGATATGCATCATCGTTCCTACTTCATCCCAGAAGCATCTTCCTCTAGCACCGCTACCCAATTTGTGGTTGAATCCAAAGACTTCCTTCCCACTAAGGTCGACTGGTTCAAGGACCCTATTCCTGCTCCTGACGCCTTCGAGGAAGGTAACATGGCCAACATCTCACCTGTCATCCACATAGATATCTCTGACCCACCTGGCGTCAATGAATGCATTGCCTTAGGAGCCTCCTACAATGAACAAGAGATTGAGGAGTACCGAAAACTCTTCCGAGAATTCTGTGACGTCTTTGCCTGGTCCGATACCGAAATGCCTGGTCTTGACCCCGCTCCCATCGAGCACCGCATTGACACCTCTGAGCTCGGGGGCATGGTAGATTCCCTCGACCCTGGGATAGGGGGCATGATCAATCATTTTGAACCTTCCCCATCACATCTATCTCAGCACGTCAATGAACCCATTGTTCAAACCCACACATATGTGATCCATAATCACAAACCCCATGCACATAGCATGGGGGCAAATCATTAACCCTGCTCACTTTTTCACACTTGTGATCTCAACCATTTTTGAGGTCACATATCACTTGTATATTTGATTTTATACACCTAGTTATTTCCTTTGACCATTCCAGAGTCCTTACAACCTCTATTTTTCGCACCATTTGCACTGCCGGATTCATATTTCCGTGCTCGTGATGATGCTTGAGATCATTTCTTGCTCTCACTAGGACCAATATCAACATTGTGTCCAGACACCACTAGTCACCTCGGTTTGCGTGCCACATCGGTCGTTCTCCGTTTTTCACATATTTTATATCATCGAATTCATTTTTTCGAGCCGGTGATGATGCTTGAGATCATTTCTCGCTCTCACCCCCCGATTTTTTGAGTATTTTTCCAGAATGCCCCCGTCACCTCGGTGTACATGCCACATTGGCCGGTACCCATTTTTGACACTCTTTATATCGTCGGATCCATTTTTCCGAGCTTGTGATGATGCTTGAGATCATTTCTCACTCTCACCTGGTACAATTTCAACATTGTGTCCCGACACCTTGCTGCCTCGGTTTGCGTGCCACATCGGCCGCCATCAGATTGTTCCACATTGTTACATGAGCCCTTCACTCCTGTCATACTGCAAATGTTTCATTATTTTGCCACCATTCCATTCACCCCACAAGGAGGCCCACCAGTGTTCCCCCCTACCCTCGTTCTTGGTCATCATTCCTGATCCTTGATTGAACACTTCCTCCTTGCCTGGCCATTCCTTTTGTTCGGTATAATTTTATCCCTTTTTCGAGCCGGACAAGTCCTTTACGAAAAAGGCACTTAGGGAGTTTCCGTTAAGCTCTTTTCTGACTCCTAAAAGAATGAAAAGATCGCCGAGCAATCTTTCTTCCTTTCATGCTCGTTAAAGTACCTGAAAGGGCGTCTATCTGGTATAAGTTTAACCCTTTTCCGGACCTGGTAGACTAATTACGAAAAAGGAATACTCTAGTCACACCGGCTAGAAGAGTTCTTCATTGCATCCTTTTAAGCTTCTTTGGGCCTTGGAGACTAAATCTACGAAAAAGCAACCCCCTGGAGTCTTCTTATTTGCTTTCAGACTCTCTAAAATTGAAAGCAACCACGAGCATGAACTGTCCTGGGCTCGTAAAATCCACACGACAGTACCATTCCATCATTTCAGAGTCTTCTTATCGCTTCCAGACTCCTTAAAATTGAAAGCAACCACGAGCATGAACTGTCCTGGGCTCGTAAAATCCACACGACAGTATCATTTTACACACACTTCTTCTAGTCCCTTAACCCATGAAGAAGTCTCCTCCCGTGCCTCCTGGCACTATGATCGATCATCTCGGCAGCACCCCCAATCAGGTCACCTTTGTTCAGAGTATTCTGCAGTCTCCTGCCATTTTATACCAGCTTGAGTCTCCCTCGGACCAGTCACCCTCCCAGATCCAATACAGCTATGATACCTTTCCCATCAGTCAGTTTCATATGCTTCCAGATCATCCCCATTATCATGCTTTGAACAAAGGAAGTTTGAGTCCACCCACTCTTGCCCAGTTGTCCCCCCACAATTTGGTCAGTCCTGCCATCAGTACTATCACATTTCGGTTCTCCACCTCGCGCTCCTGTCAAGGAAACATCATTGACTTGATAGTTGTAGGTCTCCCTCTGTCGACGACAGCCCCTCTATTCCAGAGGATTGGCCCAGAGGTCCCTACGCCTTGGACTTATCACCATCTGTGGTAAGTGCCTACGGATCATTCTGAGAGGAGTCATCATTGCCTCTTCGAGTGGTTGTTCCTCACATGCTCGACTTCAACACCTTAATCGCATCGTTGAGGATCGCGTAGGATTATATCCCATCAGTTTTTAGTCGAAGACCCCGGATTTCCCCCGACTCTAGCACATTGGTGAGTCACTTCGGAACACCCAGTTATATGTTCCCGTGGATGTCCGGGCTGCGTTGGCGATTGTATTCGGAATCCATCCAGCTATATGCTTCCTTGAGTACCCATTTCAGTTCCAGTTCAGTGTACCATCGAGGTTATGGCTCCCAGACATTGTGATCCAGCAGCTCATCAATTCCTCTGGTACCCCAATCAGCAGCACTGTTGATATTCTAGTGCACCAGTTCTTCAGTTTACACATGGTCCGCCCAGCAGTATGTCCCAGCTTTGTGTCCCCTCTTGACACATATGATGTACACAATGGTTATCTATGTATCTTACAGGTCCCCCTTTTCGGGCCTCACAGTTCTGTTTATGTATCTTGATACGAGCATGGGTATGCCCGCCTCGTCCATATATTGAGATTATTCCTCAATCAGTATTTGAGGTCATGTATATTTCAGGTCCCTATTTTTTGGACCCCATTGTTATTGTTATGTTATATCCTGATACGAGCATGGGAATGCCCGCCTCATCCATATGATCAGATGATTCCTCATCCCTTATTGAGGTTATGTACTTTTAGTTCTTGCAGTTGTTCGGGATCGTTGTTCCGGGCTTCAGTTTGTTTCTCCTCTTCTCTCCACACCCTAGGAAAACCATTCATGACTTATGATGTCCATCAGCCATACGATGAGCTCCTGCCCTCGCACATCAGGGGGCAATCTGTTAACACCCAAAAAGTGTTCACTACCTCATCTACCACATTATATGGCTCATTTGTCCATTTTCCTACCATATTTCCCTTAAAATCCCAAAAAATCCCACTAAAAAGCCTCCAAAAGGCCACAAAACCCTCGAAATAGCCTCAAAAAGGCTAAAAAACCCCTTTTTCCTCCAAAAATAGCAAAAACCCCCTAAAAAGGGAATAAAAAATATAAAATAATGAGGAAAAGGAGGAAAAAACCCTATACAGCTGCCCTAAACCATGTGGTTCCCAAAACCATGGGTCAGCACTCCACCACCAAAAAACTATAAATAGGTGATGGAGATCCCTTATTTCATATCCACAATCAAGTATACCCTTACTCTGCCAAAATCTCTCTTGAAACCCTAGTTCACCATTGAACTACTTTCACCTTGAGAGCCCCTTTTGGCCCATTTCCACCATTGGAGAAAGAGAAGGAGCACATTGGAGCTTGGAGCAACCCTCTTGGACATTGCAAGAGCTTTATCAACCTCCACATTGGAGGTAATATCAATACACAACCATTATTTATCTCTTGTTCTTTATGTTTCATGTATGTGTTTTAGATTAGTTTACATTTTTGTTTTAGCTTAATAATTTACATTTATTGAACTGCTACTAAGGAGTCCATTCTCCTTAGTAGGTGATCATTTGCACAAGCTAGGGGTAAAACCCTAGCTACAGTCCACTCTATCCCTTACTTAAAATAGGTCGCTTCCTCATCCAACCTTTACTTATATTCCTTACAAAAATTAGCTGTTGCGATGTTACTGCGCAACAACATATCTTCGCAAACTTAAACATATACCCTGCGCTGTGTGATCCACAAAATTGTACCTTCTGTGCTCTCAGCCTAAACTGTGCAGTTCCAAAACTACTCTTTATCCCAACTTATACCCACTTGGGCCCTGCCCAACACCCACCTAATACTTACCCGTGGATCGCCCCCGATCCAATTCCGCTAGCTGATTTCTTTTGCTTATATTCAGCGCTTTTTAGCTTAGACGTGAAATTGCTCAAAGTGACGAAAATCTTGTCAACTGTTTCCTTTGCCTGCATTTGAAAAGTCTTAATGGTTTCCAGATGTGGCTGCGAAACCTTCTCTTGGACTTGTTCTCTAATCGTTCCCTCCGTTGTTTGTAGTTCGATGAACTTCTCATCAAACTGCTGAACTAGGTTCAGTCCTTCCTCTTCTATGCTCACCAGCTCTGCAGAAGTGATAGCTTCCTTTTCCCTTAGTGCCTTGAGTTGTTTCTGGAGTTCCTTTACTTCGTTAAACTTAGGTAGCTTCTACTGCGCGGGTAGAGCTTTCATCTCTGAGGTTGCAGCATCAATCTCTTGTGTGTCTGTTGCACTTCCTCTTTGATATTCTGAAGTTCTGGGTCTTCATTCAATCCTATGACAATTGTGTTTACTTGTTCAAGTAAACCTTGGCATCTTGCTACTTCAGACTGGATGCTGCCCAATGTGGCCTCAACCTCCTCTTGTGTGGCTGAGTGCTGATCTGATGCTGGAGTTGACTGCCTGGCTTCCAGGTCCGCGATCTTTCCCTTATAAGAGACTTTCATTTCCATCATTTCGGCCATGAGGGACTCTACTGTGGCCCCAATCTTCCATATGGTATCTTCAACATTTTCTTCCTCCGTACATTCTTCAATCTTTGCGCATACAGCTGAGACGGTCTCTTTGAGCTTGCGGTCCCTCTCTTGGACTTCAGATAATTCTTGTTCCTTCCACTCGGATTCTTGCTTGAGCTCGTCAATATTTTCTTTCATCTTGACACTATGGTCATATGAGGCAAAGCCTATTTCTTGTATTTCCTCAGCAATTTGTAAATGCAACTCATTCAACTCCTCCTCCAGTGCTAATGACCCAATGTTGAGGTCAAAATGTGCCGATTGTTTCGCTGCTTCGCGCACCTTATTGTTTGGGAAGATAAAGTGCATCGGTTCTATATGTGCAACCCTGGGGTAGGGGCTTACTATATGAGGTGGCCGCTTCCGTGCACTCGTTCCCCTAACTTCCCTTCGGAATCTGACGACTGATGACCTAGGCTCATCTGGGTGACCATGGTTTGCACTGTTTCCATTGTCTGAATGAGGTGGAGTTGCATCTGCTCTTGATTCGCCTCTTTTTCTGCCCGAGTTCCTCCCATACCTCCTGGAATATTGTGGCAATTGTCTTGCAATCGTCTGGATGTAGCTGCGGACCGAATTCGGGCCTTTCAGACTTCCTCTTCTTCCATTGGCCTTTCGCCCAGGCAGTAGTTTTAGTCGCCTTTCTTTTGTCTCCTACCCGGTCTTCCATTTGGGTCTGCTCGAGTTCCTTTTCCTCCTCAATAGGTGTAGGTTTGATTTCTTCCTTCTCTTGACTTTTGCCTTCAACCTTGTCGTCATCTGTGTCTTCTTCTGTCTCATTATCTTTGCTTTCTGGCTTGTCTTCCTCTTTCTGCTGCCCATAGTCGGATTCTACATCGATTGGATGCTCTTTTTTCCAATATGGTTCCCATATCTCCATCATTTGTTCGATTTTCTCAGCATATAGCTGATAGAATCCAGGATACCATAGCTCTGTATCCGTGTCTGCCCGGAGCTGAATGTATGATCTGTGCCTTTTGGGAAAGAATCTCATTATCCCTCTATATTTATCTATGAGCAGTTGCAAGATGCGCGGTGTCCACCGAATCGCATCACATATCTGCACATAGTAGGTATAGAATACTTCACTGCTTTCCCGTTACCTTGAGGGTTTTGGGCTAGCCCATAAGTTGGTGTAGCACGCTCCGCTACATTGCCCCTCGAGAACTAGAATTCCCTGATAACCAGTGGGCTCTTTCCAGCCGACGAGAGCAATCAATACTAGCAACCAACTAAAATGGAACGGGGATCCATTGTCTTGAGCTTCTTCAACATCTGCTAAGAACTCATTAAGCAGGTACTGCACCTAGTTGTAGGAAGTTCCCTTTAATGTTTTATCTGCGAGCCTGACTGCTGCGGCCGATACCTCTGGCGGTCTGCATTTGCGCAGCACCTTTCCTGCAAGAAGTTGGACTGTGAAGTTAGTGGCTTCGTCATTGATTTCGCTAGTAGGGAAACCCGTTTTTTCCTGGTTACCTTGAATTCTTCGGCTATTTTAGCAGCAAGATCCTTTTCTTGTGCCTTCCCTACCATCACTGTTGACGGGTCGTCGCCTCTCTTGTTTAATAGAGTGATATGGTGTATGAGGTCAATATTAATATCAACGCGGTTGTCCAGCCATAGGTAACCATCATGTATGCACGATAATAGAATGCGCACTACCACTGTGAGCTCTGGACTCCTATCAAAATGTGGGATGCGCAGCAACTGCAGCAACCCGGATGGTTCTATTGCTTTTAGCCAATCCTGAACATACAGACATTCAATTCTGGTCTGCGCATCAAGCTGCCGACGCATGTATCGATTAGGTTGGAACCGAGGAAACTTTTTCGGCTTCGACTGTGCTCCCTCTAGCAAGTCGTGGTCTTCAAATTTGCAATCCCTTACTCTGCCCAGAAGGTCCTCTGCAATTCTCACATGTTTAGACATGGGCAGGATGAGAATTTCGTAAACGACATTCTTCTACAACTGGACAGGTGGTGCATCATCTTTCTGAGGTGGAATGTAGTCGTGTGCCAGGAAGATGAGCTTCTCCACAAATGTAACTAGTTTCTGTCTCTTAACCGGTTTCGACCCTACCTGGTTTGTTGCTGGCTTTTTGCCCTTTTCCACAACCTACCTTGCAGAGCTTCGAGATGAAGCTCCCATTTCGGATGTAGGTTTCGTAGCTGGAGTCATCATGACTCCCTTAAAACCTAACTGGATGAATATTTTCAACACTTCGGCACTAGAGAGTGGTTCAGACATGCACCTACAGACTGCTCGACTCTCTAGTTGTGGAAACTCTGAAATCGCACACAGACGAACAAAGTTCCCCGTAAAACTTATAATTGCTTGCCCGAGGGCTATTTATAGGCCCTACTGGTCTCGAACGTGGCGGGAGACCGTTAGTGAATTGGTTAATGGTTCATACGTCATCCATATCTCCTTTGAGATCCCAGTCACTTCAACCAATCATCATCCCCAGACCAATAATGTTTCCTTAATTGCAAAAAGGTGGCGGCATGGCCAAGCTGTCAAGTCAGTTAAGTTAGCATTTGATTTCCAGCTTGTCAGCCAGATCTTGGCTATAAATATGTCACTTCTCCTTTTAATACGCCCCACACTGTCATATCCTTTGTTTAATGCTTAACTTCACCGGTATCGTCATAATGGATAACGACCCACTAATCAGCCGACGGTTGCTCAGTTAACTTTTTCCATCATCATGTGCTGGCGGTTTTGATGTACACATGTGCCTCTTTACTTTCACCTGCGCGGCTGCGGCTCCACATATACCTCTTGTCGCAGCCTCTCAGTCTCCGTAGTTGGTCCGTTTAACTTGATATGCACAGTCGGTATGCTGAACTGGGTTTGCGCAACTATATGTTCTACTTCAACTGCGTGGTTTATCTCTCCCTTCTGTTTTTTTTTGGCGCAGCGGCACATCTTAACAATGTTGCGCGGTATTTACATTTCCTCATCATACATCGTGTACATACTCTTTCTCCTTCTCTAGTGCCCAATTTCAACTATACTTGGCACTTAGAACTTTTCTTTCTTTCTGATCATCAAGGGTTCTACGAAGCAGGACTATCCCGATAGGGTTTAAGTCTGCTTCCATTGATTAAACCAGGAAATTTATCTCCTGCTAATGTGGCTAACTGGACTGCGCCACCATTAGTAACATGTACAACAGTATATGGACCAAGCCAATGCATTTTAAACTTTCCAGGAAACTTCATGAATTTCCTATCATACAGGAGGACTAGATCACCTACCTGAAAGGTCTTGTTTTTTATATGGCGATCATGCCATGCTTTTTCTCTTTCTTTCTGCACTTGTTGGTGAAAGCATGCGATGAAGCGATCCTCCTCTAGACCAACCAAGTGTAGTATCCTTTCTTGTAGTGCGTTGCGATCTTCCATGCCTGTGAATGCAGCTATTCTCAAGTTCAGAACAATATACTCCATTGGAATTATTGCTTCCTGTCCATATGCCAGCCTAAAAGGTGTGTGGCATGTTAGCTTTTTGCAAGTAGTTATATATGCCCATAAAACGGCTAGAATGCGTAGGTCCCAGTTATCCCTATTCACATTGCATACCTTAGTTAGCGCATTCTCCAGTACCTTATTAAACGCTTCAACAGTTCCATTCGCTTGCGGATGATATGGCGTACTTCGCTGATGATGAATGTGGAATTCTTCTGTCAATGCCTCAATGGTTCTGTTCAGAAAGTGAGTGCCTTGATCACTCATCAAAATATTTGGGCATCCAAACCTTGTAAGGATGTCTTCAAATATGAACTGTGCTACAGTACCCGTGCTACAGTCCTTCACTGGCTTCGCTTCTGCCCATTGGTGAGGTAATCAGTTGTAGTAATAATGTACCTCGCACTAGTTCTTTTTCTTAGTGGGTTTATAGGTCCCACAAAATCAATTGCCCATTTCTCAAATGCCTGTAATGTCAACTGTGGATTCAATGGCATTTCATCTCTTCGCGATGGCCTTCCTGTTCTCTGATAGACATCGCAGCTCTGACAATGTTCCTTTGCATCTTTGTGAATCGTAGGCCACTAGAGCCCTGCCCGCAAAATTTTATGCGCAGTGGATCTTCCTGCATAGTGACCTCCTGCTGCTCCTGAATGTGCATCTATCAATATGAATGGATTCTCATGCTCCAATACACATATGCGCAGTACTTCATCTGGTACCAATTTGTATAACTGACCTGCGTTAATGGTGAAGTCTGTTGCTCGTACTACCAGCTGCTTCTTTTGCTGCGTAGTAAACTCTATGGGTGCTAACCTAGTAGTCAAAAAGTCTATGATGTCTTTGTAATATTTATCAGCTATCTGGATGGCAAACAACTACGCATCAAGCAAATTGTCTTCAAGGTTTGTTGGCTCTTCTCCTGACTTGATCCTTGACATATGATCAGGTCCCACGTTCAGTCTTCAAGGTTCGTTGGCTCTTCTCCTGACTCGATCCTTGACATATGATCAGGTCCCACGTTCAGTTTGCCACGTTTAACCACTATTTCAAAGTCATACTCCTGAAAGAGTAATAACCATCTGCAGATCTGCCCCCCTATCACTGACTTGTTGACCAGGTATTTCAAAGCAGAATGGTAAGTGAACATAGATAAGTGCGCACCAAACAAGTAGTGCCTGAACTTCTGCAGCGCGTAGACCATAGCTAGGCCTTCTCTCTCAGTGGTGGTATAATTCTTCTATACAGATGAGAGATTCCTACTTGAAAATGCGATGGGTTGGTCAATACCTCCCTCTCCTGTTTGCGCTAAAACGGTTCCCAATGCTATACATGATGCATCGACATGGACATGAAACGATTTCTCCCAGTCTGGAAAAAATAGGATTGGCACAGTTACCATTTTCTCTTTTAATGTATCAAAGTCTTGTTCGCATTTTGCGTTCCAGATGAACGACATATCTTTCTTTAGTAGCTTCTCCATTGCTGCGGTTATCTGCGCATAACCCTTTATAAATTTCCTGTAGTAACCCGTATGCCCCAATGTAGTGCGCAACTACTTTACTGAATTTGGTGTGGGAAAGTTTACAATGACTGCGATCTTCACAGGGTCAACCATCAAGCCCTGTTTGCACACAATATGTCCCAAAAGAATTCTATATGGTACACAAAAAATACACTTCTTCAAGTTGAGCGACATTTGATGCTGTCTGCACTTTTCTAGCATTAGTCTCAGATTTGTGCAATGGTCCTTCAACAACTCGAACACTGTCCAATCATCGAAATAAGCTTCTAAAAACTTATGCATGAAATCTTTGAATGTTGCGACCACAACTCTAGAAAATATGGCATGCGCGTTCTTTAGACCAAACGACATCACTTTGTACTGGAACGACCCCCATTCCGTGGAAAAAGTGGTTTTGTGTCTATCCGCGGGATCAATTCTTATTTGATGGTATCCTGAAAATCCATCAGTAAACGAATAGGCCTCATTTCCTCCAACATTATCAAGCACTTCATTGGTGAAGGGAGTTGGAAATGGGTCATGCATTGAAGCATAATTCAATTTTCTGAGGTCAACACAGATTCTGATCTCTCCTTTTGTCTTCTTATCTTGGACAACCATAGGGCTTATCCACTCAGATTCTTCGATTGGCTCGATGATCCCTACGTCGAGCATTTTATCAAGTTCTGCCCTGACTTGTTCTTTGTATCACGGGTTCAGTCTATAGGGCCTCTGTTTAATAGGATTTTCACCTGTCTTAAGAGGTATTTTCATCACTCGTAAGTCTCCCAAAATGCCCTTCATCTCTGTAAACTTTGTTGGGAATAACTCCTGGTACTTGTGTAATAGGTCTGCGATCTTCGTAACAGTCTACTCATCCCAGTAGTCTCCAATACTTGCAAACTTTGGCTCTTCGTTGGTGCCAATGTTCACTTTCCTCGTTTTCACAGGTCCGCTCATGTATGGGATTTCCAGCGGAGGTCCCTCTACGTTGCGCGCTCCTTCTGACTCAGGAATGTTTATGTTGCGCGGGTCCTCTTCATCATTGTGCTTCCAATTTGAATGTAGGCATTCAGGTACGCTATCAGCTCCAAAGAACTCCTCTAATGTTATGTTTCTATGTGGACATTTTGGTCGAAATATTCTTTCCTTAATAATCTGCAGCGCATCATTTATGGTAGGACTCTCGTCTTCAAAACTGAAGCTCTTCTGGAAGTTCACAGTCAAGGTAGACCAATGTATAGTTTCCATGCGCAACTCCATATATAAATACCATTTCTTTGGAATTTCTTCCTCCAACGTGTGCACAAACAGATGCACACATTCTGATTGTGGTCTCTCCTGCCATGCTTGTGAACAGACCTCAATATGATGGCTAGGATCTGTTTGTCCATTGTATTTCTCAAAGGGTAGGGTAACCTTGTCAGCAAACCTGATCTTCATCTTGATTATGCATTGATCCCATGTGGTCAATGTCTGCTTATGCGCAACCCACCATCTGGCAGGTGTCTCGCGTAGTGCCATATCTAGTGCTGGTAAGGGATGTTCATCTGCAATTGCTACAATATAGTCTTTGATAAAGGAATAAAAATTAAATAAACCATCATAAGTGAGGATTGGGCTTACCTCCTTTCCAATCCAGTGCAGTGAATTTGTAACCTGTGTGCATCTCATTGCAGATACTTCGTGCATGTGACTTTGCCAATTTTCCAATCCTACATCAGATTCTGAGATGCAAGAACTGTCACATCTCCAACTGAGTGTTCCATCCGCAGTAGGATTAATATAGTCTTATTGGTTCGCAGTCATCTTGTATAGTCGATCCAAATCTTGAGCTCTGGATTCCTCTTGAATCAACTTGCTGTATCTGTCTCCATCTGCAGGGTCAGTGGTGCAATGACCCTGAGATGATTTCCTTCGAAGATCAGCTTCTTTGTCTTCAAGTTTATGATGGCGAGGTTATTGATAGCCCAGTCAATTCCCAACAATGCAGGAACATGTTGACTATCATCCACAATCTCGATAACCTTGAAATCTACGTAAATCTACACTCCATCAATGTCAACAATCACGTTGGCTAACCGTCCAAACGGTATACCACTATAAGTACTATCTACCATGACATATTTAAACAAAACTTCACTGCATTCTAAAAATGCCTTTCTCAGCTAAAAGCATTTTAATGTATAAACTGAGGTTGTTCAAGTACTTACCTCTGAATCCCTTGAAAAAATCTCTTTCGGCTGTGCTGTAGGACTTTAGCATGTCCAGAACGAACTCCGTCACAAAGCTTTGTAGTGTACTGTCACCCCAGAAGTCAACTGCTCTCGTGAATGGGATGTCTAGTGCTTTGAGCCTTTCAATAAACTCTAGAGTCCTTCCAGTCGGTATGTCTCGCGGGATACAGTTTATGCGTTCTACGAGTCTTGACCATCACTCGTGTAGCTCGTTTCCAAAATATGCCCAAAATATCTCGTGAACGTCTTTCCACAGGTACTTATTCAACCGCTGAATGTCAGAGAGATGTGGGTGTCTTTTTTCCTTTCTTGTGAAATCTCTCTCTGTCTTGTCACACCAAGCCCAGATTTCTTTCTTGTCTGGATACCAAAAGTCAACACCTAGTGTTAGTAATATCATCCACAAATGGCTTGGTTGCGCTGAAGAGAGAATCACCATCTCGAAGATGGGAATCTCGAGGGGCACACTCGTCACATAAAGATTGGAAGAGCCGGCAGAGGTTTCAAGAGTTCGAGGGGTAGTTTCATCAATGGACGAGATCTAGTCAAGGGGGAAAGAGCCCAGATTTTAAATCCCTGAGAACGCCCCTAATTAAATACGACCAGAGATAGGTGTCGCCTCTCCAGTCATTCAGGGGGCGAAAAATGGTTTTCCCAAACCATATCGTTAATCCCCTAAAACCACTTGGGGGGAAATCAGGGCAGTTTCCGTAGGTGGGAGCCAACAGGAAGTTAGACGAAAACAAAGGTGGGCCACATGCAGGAAAGGTATACTAATGAGCGCTCATCCCGGAGATAACTCGAAATATTGACGACAGATGGTATTTTAGGGCATCCAAGCTGTTTGTTCTTTAATCCAACGAAGCCGCTCCTTAATAGAAAACCACCAGTTCCATGTGGCGCCTTTTCCTGAATTCAAGAACTTGAAGGCGGTTTCCTAAACCCATTCTAAGGGGACCCTGAAACTACTTTTATCCACCACTTAGCATTTCCCGAGGCTCCGTACCCCTGTCCCCTCTCATTTACTCCAAACATGTGTAAACGGTCATTCCTGCCACCATCTACGTGATTTGGCGCCTGATGCATTTGAGGAGGCCATCTACCCCTCATCCCTGAAATCAATCCAAACACTCCACATATTACCTGCATTTATGATTGTCTCTCTCGAGGCTTTCCTTATAAATACTCTCCCGAAGCAGCCATTTGGTTAAGTGTTTCCCCGACTCTGAGGCTCTCAAATCTTTACCCATTTTCCCCAAAGCATCCCAGAATCTGCAACCTACGCATTCCCTTGCACCAACATGACCTCCGAACTCATCCCTGAGGGTGCCTCCACGCCCTCGACCAGTAGCCTAGACGACCATATCAATGACGAATGTCCGTGACCCCATATCCTCCTTCCACAACCTGCACTCATTAGCTCTGGAGGCCAGAGAGAAAGCAAGGAATGGAGATGACCTGTTTAATGCGTCGACCTCCAGATTACCCAAAATGATCCTCCCGACGACCAAACCTTTTCCCGAAATAATAGATTGGTGTGCATCTTGTTATGTGCCAGAGAAGAGAGCCATCATTTCTAGAAAGGGAAATGTAGTTTGTTCCATAAGCAAAGAGCTCATTATGGAGCTAACAAACGCTTGTGAAGAATCAGGATTTCATTTCGATGAAGTGGTGCTGAGAGTAAGATGCAGGATCTCCCTACAGAAGGAAGAGACACCTTCATCCGATTACTATTACCAGCCGGAGAAATCTTGCCAGACAATAGCTCCCTGTGCAGTCTAGAGTTGTTTTCGGACTCAGCTAAGCCTATCTTGTCGATGATCTGTGCTCTCCTCAGATACAAAAATGACATGGTAATAGATGACACAGTATTCGGTCTATTATTCATGATGAACATGTCACAGCAGGAGAACCCTGTAAAGTTAGATTGGGATAGCTTCTTAGCTCAATCCATCCATTTTCAGCTAAAAGAGTTCTCATCTAAGAATTTTTTCCATTTCTTCTCTTTTCTTTTATAAATGATTATCTTCAGCAGCAATACCCTTTTTAGCAAAGACGATCTGGAAAGGGTGGTATTGACAACCACCCCGTAGGAGGATTTTTCCCTGTTCGTGGATACAATAGGGGCCGCTATCTATACTCCACTCTTTGATGCACCTCCTCCACGAGTCTTTTCAGAAAGTAAACAGTTGCTTCAGCTGAATCCGAACGAGCCGATGGGTGATTGGTTTGCTTCGAGAAGCATACCGAAATTCGAGTAAACGGGGAAGAGCTGGCTCCATACAAGTTACCCATGTTTCTGACCCTTCGACTTTTTGCACTAGAATATATTCGTCATAGGTTCAACTGTGACGATGTGCACTTCATGAAGGGAAACAGTGCCAAGACCTTCAAGGTCCCTAGAAAAGCAGGACCATTTAAAGTAAAAGGCCGAGCCGCTTAAAAGGCAGTTGAAGAATTGCTGGTTGATTACAACTTTCTGGAAATCTTGAAGCATAATTACGACCCCAAAGGTATCATCTGTCTTAAGAGACAGTCAGCCCGTTCTGCTACTTATCCCCACATACCACATCCCTTGTTGGACAAGATGGCCAATTTGAACAGTTGGGAAGAATGCCTAGCTGCATTAAACCCTGGTAAGATCACGGACGCAGAAGTTATTCCAACACCCCTCAAGCTGGAAGCATCTGGAAAAAGGGAAAGGTCAAAACCTTCCTTCTCAACCCAAAGTGAGAAGTCATGAAGCAAGGAGACTGGTGCAAAGAAACTAAAATTGGAGGGTGTTTCTACCTCGAACTCAAAAGGTATGTTGACATCTACTCATGTAACACCTGTCATTGTGGAAAGTTTTCCCTCGGCTACGTGGCCACAAAATCAGAAAGACCAGCAGATGGAAGGAGCTTTAGTTGCTACTTCACCCTATAAGGCTGGCTTGTTCGGACATTACGCTCAAATAAAGAAAGACAACGCAGGCCTGGAGGATTCCCTCTTTGCAAAGCAAGAGTTAGACGCAGGAAGATAGTCCAGGATGTTGTCGGCTCTTGATCTTAAGGAGGGAGCCTTGAATATGGCTATCTTGGAACAAATTACGTCGGGGGGAAAAAGAAGCCCCCCTTATTTTAAGGCCACCCAGATGATCATAAAGCTGGATGAGATTCCATCTAGAAATACTATGGAGCTTCATCGACAAACAGGTGAAGCAGTATACAAGGATTTGTGCAAATTCACCCTGAGCGCTCACAGGTAGCAGGCTGCGGTGCATAAGCTAGACAAACAATTGAAGAATGAGAAAGCTTCAAATAAAGCCAAGCAGTTGAAAATCACTGAGCTAGAGCAGCAGGTCTTAAGAGCAGTAAAAGACACCAATTATCGGTCTCCCTTAGAGGTTGTGTTAAAAGAAAAAGATAAAGCGATTGCGACTCTAAGAAAGAGTCTAAATATTCCCGCTACCGAACACTCGCATACCACAGAGGTGGTTGCAATACACACAGAGCTGGACAAATCAGTAGCCGACAATCAAGCACTTAGAGAAAGGATTGTCTCGTTAGAAGGCGACTTGGAAATCGCTAGAAGGAAAAATCAAGAGATTGTTCAGTAGAAAGCAGGGTCCTCCAGGTCTTCGCAGTCTCAGACCGCGCCGAAAAATTAGTCCAAGCAATAGCCGAAATGAATCTCAAGGAGGCCAAGCTCAACCAGGTGTAGGATCAGTTAAAAGCTAAGTCTGACGAGCTTTTCGTTGCTAATGAGAAACTGGCCAAGAGGGATTAGCTCATCTCAGAAATACAACAGGCTGGGGATGAGCTTCGCGCCGAAATCTAGGATTTAACTAGGAAACTCACCGGAAAACCATTAATCAGAGAGGCCAAGACTGCGATATGGGATGAAATGGCATGGTTGGTACATTCACGGTGGATCCATTTCAGTATAGTTCAAGAGGAATTTGAGGTTTCTAGAATCGTTGCATAGGAGGCTCAGGTCGTGGAAAGTACCATAGCAAAAAAGGATGAGGTTGCCCGGGAATTAATTGAGTTCCTTAATGAGAAAATTTTTGTTGAGCTTCAAGCTTACTCCATTAAGGATCGCACTAACATAGTAATGGATGCTAATCGGGTAATTACTAAGGTGTCATTGGCTCAAAACGTGGCAGATATGGCAGCTCAGCTGAAGCATGATGTGCTCATTTTCAAGGAGCAGTTCCAAATAGTTTTCGTGTTGGGCCTCCCATCTTTCTGAGATGGAAATGGTGATCTGTACCCAGAAAAGGAATACCTGTCCCAAATGGCAGAAGCAAGAAATTTCGAAATCCGTCTGACAGACACCCTTCAAGAACTCAGTGGGAAGGAAGTGGTGGATAAGCTACACTCTAATTTCGAAGTACTGAATCACCTTTATGTTATTTTCAAAGGGTTACCTAAGGCTTCTTTTGAATGCTGCGCTGATTTAGATTCAACCTTAAGGGAACTCAAGTACTAAACCTTCCCGGTGGGTAAGCATTGGAAGGCCATCTCCAGATTTATCACAGTCAAGAGGTTGGAACAGTTTACTAAAGATCAAGCAAAAGCTGCAACTTCAACTAAATAGCCCATGGCCGAAACATCGTCTAGTCAGCACAACATACCCTCACAGCAAGCGAGCGGGTCCCAAACTCTCTAATCAGTTGTAGTTTTTAAGGTTTTTTTTATTACGTAACAGATTTTGGTTGAGAACCATGAATTGACTTTATTAAGTCGTTGGGCAGTAACAACTTTTTGTAATATTTTGATTTTCAAAAGTCGTTGAGGCACACAAACAATGTGGGAGAAGTATGTTGTTATAGAATGGAAAGACTATATAAGGCCAAAGGAGGCATATGCCAAAGTTCGACTCTCTTATGTAAGAATTATTACTTCTATGTTGGATGGTTGATCAATACAAAGAAACATATTATTGCCCTATCTTGGAGTTTGATGGATTCAAAGTTTTGATGTGCACAGTTAGTATCTTTTGTCGTTTTTCATCTCTTCCATGTATGTATGATCTGCAGAGCTATTTTGAGTTTATATGAGTACTTATGCTTAAATGTATTTCTTCTATGGTGATTAGTAATTGGAGAATTCATGCCGATTTATCTTGAAGTTATACCCTCGTATTATTCAATGTTGTTCTGTGTCTCATTTTGTAAAGACTGTTGAATTCCTCTCTCAGGCTTAATATGCCATTCTATAAATGTGAAATAAAGATTTACTTTCAAAGTACCTTTATCTTGCACCATTCCATTTCCCATTTGCTACTCGAAAATCTGATTTCTTGGCACATTGAAATACTGCCCATTAACCTTTCAAGATTGGAATTCTACATTGTTTCTGTCATTTTTTTTTTGATTTAGTAAAGTTTCAGAAGTGATTATTAATGCCCAGGCAGTCCTAAAAAATAGCTTTAGAACGTCTCTAGGACTAACATCTTTTTTGGCGTCGTTTCCAGGGACGCAATTAAGAAGATATATCTTCCCTGGGTATAACGAAAAAATTATACGCTCTCAGTTCATGGTGGATGAAATTGAGTTGCAGGCTGTTATCCACCTGGTAACTCCACTAGAAAACCTGACATCTGGATGAAGACGAACTCGCTAGAACCCTATCCATGAAGAATTTGTGGGCCTTGACGATTCAGTCTCTTGGAGACATAGACGTGGAAGATACCAATCTACTTCACTAAGTTATCGGTGAAGCTTCTCCTACCCTTTGTTCGGCCCTCAGTTTCCCCGGTCTGAATTTATTGTCCGAACCCCTGATAACGAGCCTTTTCATCAAGATCCTCATACTCCTTTTGATTTTCTGAGCTTCTGAAATATCCTTGCTGTAAACGAGGACCTTGTAGCCCATACTACTCCAACCAATCCCCTCGTTACCTCACCAGCCAGTTCATGCATTACAGACCTCTACGATTTCCCACTCCCCTGAATAATATGCCTACCCAATACCTGAATCTACTTCCAAAGCATGGCACGATAAATAAGACCGAACCCAAAGAAATTTGTGTTGCCTCATAAATAGGAGATTCACGGGGCGCAAAGATCGACAAAATGGCCCGCGTTATCAAGAGTTTGGCAAACAAAATTTATCAAATGGAATTAGACAGAAGCAATCTCAACAAGCAAACACTGACCCAACCGCTTATATGTTGTGGGTGACCTCCCGATCCTCGAATGATATACAAAAAGAAAGAAAATGAAGGATGACCATTGAAACCACCTATTATCAAGAAAAAGAGTGGCCTGGTCGAAGGCCCGACGAAATTACTTCAGGAGGGGTTCAATGGACACATGAACTGGATGGAAGAAAATCCTTCTCCTATGCACCTCACCAGAGAGGATTATGAGTCTTCATACACATATAAACAAAATTCCTCAGAGGTTCTGAACTCCCAACGAAGAGATGAAGTCCCGAGACATAGAATCCCACACAATGATCTGTCGGGAGACCTACAAAGGATAGGCGATGAGAAGTTTGAATACAGACATTTCGTTAAAAACTGCCCTAAAGCAGCTCAAGAAAATCATGAAAAAAAAAGCAATATGAGGGATGGAGGCAAGTAAAAAAGGGAAGAAAAATTCCCTCTTCTGACACAAATAACCTGGTTGGGTTGCAGACAGAGAAAAATAAGGATCAAACTCAAGAATAAATGGAAACGGGAGCCACCACCAACAACAAGTTTCAGGCTTTAAATGTGGAACAGGGGGAAATTATAGAGACAGATCCACCAGAACCAGAACTAGAGAATAATGAGGTGATCAATACCAACAACATTCCTACCTCTCTACCAAGAGATGAATAAATTAAACAAATAGCAGAAGGCTCCACAACCCCCGGAGGATCCTGGGCTGCAATGGTTAAGAAAAGCAAGGTCACCCATCAGTCCATTTCTCATGACATCTCCACCTCTCACAGAACTCAGGACTCGCAAGATCTAGGTCTTCCACTATCCAC
The DNA here is from genome assembly GCA_027924585.1 of Larix kaempferi. Taxonomy (NCBI): domain Eukaryota; kingdom Viridiplantae; phylum Streptophyta; class Pinopsida; order Pinales; family Pinaceae; genus Larix; species Larix kaempferi. Next base: position 13,551,169 of record BSBM01000138.1, on the reverse strand, counting down.
CATAGGATGGAAATTACAAAGGTATTATAGAGAACAAGAAGCTGAAAGGGAGATAGAACTTGGTCGGCATAAAAGTCTTGAGGAAACAAAGCTACTTCAAAATCCTAAAGGAACAAGAGGAACTAAAGCGAAAGGTAGATCCCGAGCAGGATCACAACAAAGTAAGAAACAATGAAAGGAGTCTCTTGGAACTACAAGGGTTTGGGAGGCTCTAATAAAGTCAAAGCTATAAAAGAAATGATAAAATCGGAAAAACCAGACGTTCTGCTAATTCAAGAGACGAAAATGACAAGCGTTGAGGTCTTGGCTCTCTCACGTATTTTCTGGAAAAATAGCCATGGTGGAGCCATAAGCTCCAGAGGCGCATCTGGAGGAATAACAACTATCTTCTCAAACAAATTCTCAGTAATTTTAGTTAAAGAAAGTCAACATTGGATCCTCATGGAAGCCCAGGCAAAGGGGGATCCGGAATTTATATTTATATGCAACTTTTATGGGCCAACGCATTACAGATATAAGGTAAATTTTTGGGACACTCTCTCTATGCTTAAAATGGAGATGCAAGGCAAATACCTGATCATCGTAGGAGACTTCAACGCGACGAAATCACAGATGGATAAGCGAGGAGGCACGGAAGTAAGGGATCCTTTCGGAGAAAATCTGGAAGACCTCATCTAAGATTTGGATATGCTAGATTTACCACTAAACAATGGGATGTACACCTGGAGCAACAAGAGGATAGGGACCGGGTACATCGCAACAAGACTCGATAGGTTCTTGGTAAGCTTGACCTTTCTTCAAAAAAAAAATTGCCTGCTACTTTAGCCCTACCTTCTGCAGTCTTGGATCATAAGCCAATCTCCTTGGCTTTGACCACCTTCATCAACCTAGGGCCTATTCCATTTCCTTTTAACCCGATTTGGTTGCAAGAACCAAATCAATGGAAATGATTAAGAATGTGTGGAATCAAAACCATTTCGGATCTGCCAGCTACATATGGGAGTCAAAGCTCAGAGATGTGAGGTATGCATTGAAGAGTTGGGCTAAAAACGATTTTAAAAATCCAAAAACAATGAAATCGCAACACCAAACTGACCTTGCAGCTCTTCAATCTAGAATGGAAAAAGAAGAGGTGATTGTTGAACACTTGGGCACAGAAAAGGAGCTGAGCAAGAAGATATCAATCACAGTCAAACAGGAGGAAGAATATTGGCGACATAAATCAAGGCAACTGTGGCTGAAAGGTAGAGAAAACAACATTGAATACTGCCACAAACAAGCAACGGCTAGGCTGAGCTACAACTCGATCAAGGAGTTGAGAGATAAAGATGGAAGTAAGGTGGAAGGACAGGAAGAGGTAATGAGTCATGTTCACCAACACTTCTGCGATCTTTATTCAGATAAGGAGGAGATGGACCCAGAGGCGCAAGACACTCTGCTTTTTGGAATTCCTACCCTAGTCTCTAAGATAGAAAATAAAGATCTACTGAAGCTATAGAAAATAAAGATCTACTGAAGCCAATCCTGGAACATGAGATCAAATAAGTTGTCTGGTCATTACACATGGATAAGGCCCCGGGACCAGACTGGTTTACCATTGATTTTTACAGAGCTTCTTGGGATACTATAAAATAATATCTTAAAAAAATGCTTAACTGGACCAGAAAGAAGGACAAGATAGGAGGAGCCACCAACTCGTCATTTTTTACTTTGATACCAAAAGACAGAAACCCATGCTTAATTGATCGTTTCCGACCTATCTCTTTATGAAAGATACTCACAAAAATTTTGGCCACAATAATGAAAAACATCATGGCTAGTCTAATATCCAAATCTTAGGGTGTCTTTGTAGCAGGCTGGCAAATTCTTGACAACATCATCATTGTTCAGGAAGCCATTCACTCCAGCACGGAGAAGAATCATCCAGGTATGGCAATAAAATTAGACATGGCCAATGATTTTGACAGAGTTAATCATTTTTTTCTTTTCGAAACTATGTCCAGATTTGGTTTCTCTAAGAATTTTGTCAGATGGGTAAAAGCGTGTATCAACAAACCTTGGATCGCCCCTTTAGTGAATGGGAGGCCATCAAAGTTTTTTCAGGAAATTAGCGGCCTTAGACAAGGCTTCCCACTATCACCTTTTCTTTACCTTCTGGTAGCTGAAAAAATGTGCAAAAAGTTACAAGATCTACGGAACTCTGGAGAGTTAAAAGGCATAAAGATCACTAGAGGGGTCAAAGCTGTCAACCATGCCCAGTTCGTTGACGACACCATTCTACTTGTGGGTGCATGTACAGTTATTGCAGGGAGATTCAAAAGAGACTTAACCATCTTCCTCAAAGCTATAGATGGAAAGGTGAATGCTGATAAATCCAGCGTATATAGCTGGAATTTCCAACCTCAGACTCTGGAAAAGATCTCAAGGATTCTTGGTTTTGAAGGGATTGGAAATTGGAATTCTTTCAATTACCTCGGACTTCCAATTTTCAAAGGAAAAAAAAAAGAGCTTCAAACTTGCAAGGCTTAGTCTATAAGATAAAAAACAAAATCTCCCCGTGGGGAGCAAGATGGCTCAACCTTGCAGGAAAGCTTTTTCTCATCAATTATGTGTTATCCTCCTATCCCTTATATGCTTGCTCGATCTCCCTCTCTCCAAAAAAGATCATGTAAGACATCACAAAGGTAATTAGAAATTTTCTATGGAAAGGGGGCAAATCAAGCAACACCAAAAAAATTCACTTGGTAAACTGGGACACGGTTTACAGTCCAAAGGCTTCAGAGGGGCTGGGGTAAGAGATCCAACACTAATAAATCTAGCTCTTGGAGCCAAGATTCTGTGGAGAATATTATCAGGCAAGAAATCTTGGTGGAAGGAGGTTCTTTGGATAAAATACATGAAAGGAAATAGGAAAAGTTGTGTGGAAAAAATTAGCATGAGCAGAGCTGCCACCCCCATATGGGATCTTTGCAAGAAGGCAACTTCTATTATCCAAAACAACATCTATTGGATCCCAGGCTCTGGAAAACACATAAGCTTTTGGAAGGACAATCTCAGGACTAGCTCCCCTGCCAAATTCAAGTCAGAGCTATATGAGCTAAAATTGTGGCTTGACAATGAAAACATCACCACACTTTTTGACCTATCTTCTTGGAACAGCAGTGGAAGGTTGGTCGGCTGGAAAAATGTGAAGGTCCCATAATGTCTAGCTGATGACTATAATGCCTTCCTCTGATTACTTCATGGTGCAACTCCTATTCATCGACATCTTGCCGATACAAGAGGTTGGGGAAATTCAGGAATATACTTTGTTAAGGAAGGATATCGCCTTTTGTATGGGATGAAAACTAAAGGTAATAAAGAGAAGAAATGGAACAAAATATGGTGCAAAGATGGTCTTCCCAAAATTAATGTTTTCTTCTGGATCCTAGCACACTGAAAAACCATAATTGGTCGAAAACCTGAGGAAGAGAGGGGTTGCTGGGCCCATGAACTGTATTCTTTGCAAATAAACATAAGAGACGTTGGATCATATCTTCTTGGAATGCAAATTCACTCTAGAAGTTTGGTCTCTTGCTATTCAAGAACTTCGTTTCAATCTCACCTTGCCAACTAACTGGAATGATCTATTCACAAGTTGGAAATATTATTATCAAGGCACCTTTTACAAGAAACCAGACCTTGCTAGAACTTGAGAAGAATTTCCAAAGTATATTTGTTGGAAGATCTGGACAACAAGAAATAAGGAAATCTTTGAAGACAAAACAACTAGCACAAAACATGTTCTCGACTCTGCCAAAGCCCTCTGGGTTGAGGCACTCTCTGCTAAAGGAATGTATAACATTGGAAAGGATCCCCTTCTGAGTAGGGAAAGAGCTTGGGTTTCATATATGCTAGCGGCTACTTCATCCTACAACTGGATCACCCCAATTAAGAACTCCCGAGATCCAAATTGGCAGATTCGACTGGGAAAAGGCGAATTTCAAAGCTGGTGGAAGAATCTTGAGAGCAATATCTTGTTCTTTGATGGAGCTTCAAAGGGAAACCCTGGGTTGGCAAGTGCCGGAGGCATAATCTATGATGCCATGGGGAACAACCAGAAAGATTATGCCTAGGGCATTGGAAAAAGGACAAACAATGACGCGGAATGGCTTGCAATAATCAAAGGGATTGAGATAGCTAGCAACCTTGGAATTGTGGAAATAATGGTATTTGGTGATTCTCTAATGGTCATTAGAGAAGCTAGAAAATTGATGATGAATCGAAAGCTGCCGATAGCTAAAATTCACTACCTCTTCAAGTGTGTAGTTAGCGAATTCAAAGCAATAAACTTCCTGCATGTATTGAGAGACAACAACACGCAAGCGGATGTCTTCGTAAATGCTGGAGTTGGTTTAAATCATGGGACCCTAGTAAGCAATAATGAAATTGACAACAATAGTTGGATTCGTTAATTTCCCTTTTATATCTGCAAGAGTCGGATTACATAGAATGTTCGCGAACAATTCATTTAGCATCATCACTTCAACTCCATTTTCTATCCTATGTTGGGGAGAAAATATCTTCAACAACTAATCCAGCGCTTGGGGAACATCAAAATTTCTGCATTTATGAATGAAGGACGGGTCTCACACATGAGACAGGTGGTAGGCAGGTGGGAAGATAGAATGGAGGGCATAAGGATTATAAATGCTATTAATACACATGCTTGAAGAAATCAAAAGCATATCATTATCACAATTTGGAATCACGAGAGCTCTCTGTGGAGGTTTGAAAGTAGGATGGGTTCCTGTAACCAAACCAATGGTTTGATGGACGATTTGAATCCTCTGCTCCAGTGTTATTGTGCGGAAAGACCTTCCCAGCTACAAGACGGGATAAGAACATAGCCTTTCATGAGAAAATTGGCAGCAAGAAACACTTCCACGGTCAGGATGACTACCTAGACATGGACTGGTTAAACGACTCCGCTCCAGTAAAGGGAGACTATGGTGGCCATTGTTCTGTGCACAAAAGGAAAGGCGTCAAGGAGGAAGGAAGTTTGAATGAGCTAGAGGAACAGGTTCAAATACTCAAAAGTGAGAACTTGGAGATCAAAAGGGCGATTACCCACCTCTTCTCCATAGCACAAGCCACTCATGCAGAAGTACGAGCAAGCAGCAATAAGGCGAATGACAGGGCAGCGAAATTGGACAACAAAATTGACATTGTTGACTCTGGTATAGTAAATATGGACTCCAAACTCGAAGCGGCCAACAATCAGCTGCTCGAGGTAAACAAAAACGTTGGTCATATGAAAACAGATATTGGCTATTACAATCTTGAAATGAATGCTTGTAGCTGCAAGAAGAAAGCTGGAATGGAGGAGCTTCCTGCTAAACGCAAACCTCAGTAGCAGAATCTTTTCAAGCTGTCATAGTTCTGTTGGCTTCAGGAATCTGTGTTTTTTTGGTCTTCGGTCTCTCCTTTTAAGGAAAGGTGTGTTTTTGCCTTCTCCTCCTTGGGCAGTTTGTACGGAGTTATAGCGCTCATAGATTAGGTAAGTTTCATAGAATTTATAGTATTGTAAAGGATGAGCAAGCAGTGTTAGATGTTGTCTTATTGTGGGAGCAGTCCTTCCCCATATATATGTACTTTCAACTTCTTTTTATAATATAAAAACCCTAAACCGTTTCTGTTAAAAAAACAAATTGTATAATTTATTAATAAACAAGAGCCACACGGTGGCATTGTCCCTGCGGTAGAGTCTGGTAGATGTTTTTTCAATTGTAGTAACAACTAAGTGGAAAAGAAAAATAATTTACGAACTTGTTTATGAGTTGAAAAATCAAGATATTATTATATTAAATCTTACTTGTGAAAAAGAGTTCTATCTTTTATGAACTTGCTAATTAGCAATTTTGAACATGGGTAATGGTTTTTGGAACTATCACCTTAGCGATTAGATTTGACAATTATATAGATGCCCAACACAATAATTTTAATAGATTTATTCAATATTTACTTTTAATTGTTAGAAGGACTAACTAGTTTTCTTTACATTATAAAAGACTTAAAGACAATAAGTCAGAAAGAGAAAGAAAAAATACTTAAAGACAATAGGAATAGGTTATTGTTAATTGATAATGACAATCTCATATTATACGATCATATCAAACGATGACCAAGTATTATATTTATATTCCTCGTGATAGAACCACTTTTTCTTTCAGTGGATTTCATATATATTATAATAATCAAACCATGACAAATTACTAAATTCTTTATTTATGATAGAATCATTTTTTTTAGTAGTTGATTTGGTCAACGATAATCACACGAAAATAGAGTAAGCTGACATGTGATTTATTAACTTTTTGTGCAAGATAAGTAGTTCTAAATGTTAAAATCTTATCTCCATGTTTTCTTTCTTCATAAATCAGATTTAATATCATTAGTTTTAAATGTTTAGATCTAATCTCAATGTGTACGTTTTAAGAAAAGTGTCTTAGGATTCTTAGACTTGTATGAATTCATCCTCCACTCTATTACTTACGTAATAAATCCTCGCCACATGAACAATCTTTAAAAACCCTTATAAAATTATATTATTTGACTAAAATTATACTAATTTTATTTTTTTTATAATAAGAATTTTAAAATATATATATCTTTGTATCGATCACTGATTCTAAGAAAATGGAGAATAAATCCGTGATATTTACCTTCACAATGGCATCCAAAACTTCATTTATTTTCGATACATCCATTCTAAAAATGAGATAAAAAATGACTTATTGATGCTAAAAAGAAGGGATGAAAACATGACTTGTTCCTGACCTCAGCTCAACAGATAAATGAAACCACAGAACGCAGAATTGAATGGAGTATAGTGGTGATCCTTGCCCAAGTAATTCTACTGATGCTGATAATGTAAGATGCATGCAAGTTTTTGAGCCATTCATAAAATTAATATAATCCATAAATTATGTAATGGACAATCATCGCTAGATGTTATGAATATAACGATACACTTAATCCAAACTTAATATAACCCATAAATTATGTAACAGACGATATTTTGAATGTATGTGTATACGAATGTTTATCTATAAGAGAGAAAATATATATTATATGACAGTTTTTTATTGGACATTCATTTCAATTCGTCGATTTTATGATTGCATTCTTCAACTTGCCTTGGCCACTGGCATTAAAAATTTTTTAATTTAAAAGATAAAATAATTTAAGGAAGAGAGCAAGGATTTGTTAGATACCCTCGTAACATGAACCAATAATATTATTGAGCCAGTTTTATTTTCAAATAAATAAATGAGTAGTATAGAAAATGTTTCAGAAAATCACAAACACATACATGTAGATTTTGATGGGATTATTGAAGTTTGTGTACCCAATGGATGTTGCATGTTTTGCGGTTGATTCAACTCTGTATACAATACGAAATCATTTTGGTTGATTCACGCAGAAGTAAGGATTACATTTAAACGCAGGTGCAAGTTCTAAACTCAAAAATCCATGAGCTGGAGTACTAGGGACAGGTGTCAACCAAAATCCCCACGCCAGATTTTGAGGATGACATCATTGTCCAACATCCAATAGAAAATCAGATAAATAATGTTCAAAACAATTAATTTCAATATAAAAAATTGCTTGCAATGTTTAACATTTGATTTTAGTTTAATTTTTCAATCCTCGAGCTCAGTTAATTCAACAAAGTGTCAGTTATATGTCCCCTGCGGGGACATAATAAAGTTATTAATTATATTAAATTTAATTTTTGAAAATGAGGTATTATTATTTTTCCATTTTCCAAGGCATGGAATAGCAAGTCAGGTGTTTGAAGTTGGGTTTGCAATTGAATAAATTCACAATTGAATTTCAACAATGTTAAAATTCAAACTAATATATTTTTTGTATAAATCATAAACCCTAGGCATCCTAATCCCCAAGCCCTACTCTGCCATTATTTAGAGTAGGGCGGATTTGTATATACTTGGGTTATGTAAGTGTTGCCATCTAATTTAACAACCTAGCCAATAAAACTCCATTTAATGGAAATGGTGACTATCATTAAATACTGCCCCCATTATCAATGATGTTCTCAACGTTGAAAGTCAGAATAACGGCTGTAGCCCACGGTTCTTGCCACTGCTCATTATCAATCATGATCTCCAAATTTGAGCTTTCTAAATATGGAATAGTATCTTCTTGGAGCTTCCTAAATAAGGAATACAATCTTACACCAACACTTTTTAATTTACATGGTGCTCTATAATAAAATACACCGCATCAGGGCATTTGTAATTATTGAACGCACCAATGTTGCTAAACACCATACACACTGTTGTGGAACAACCGCAAAACAACCCGTAAAAGAAACTATCCGCTATATTTGATAGCTAATAGATAAGTATGTATTTTCCAATCTTCTTGACACCAATGCGCTTAGTATCTAAATATGCATCGGGAAACCTGAAATTTCGTTGCGCACAGAGTATGATGTTATATATTCATAGGTTTTCATAATGGTGCTTCCTAAAACACTAGAGTCTCATGCATGTCTTTATTGTGCACCGAAATTCTGAATTTTGTAAAAAAATTACGGTGTGTTGTTTAAAAATATGACGCACCGATGCATCTATATAAAGAGAGCACTGATGTCTGTAAAACCAAAAATAAAAAGTCAAAGGAATTTTTCCCACAACTTCAAAATGAGCGGGGATTTCAATTTTTAAAAAAACTACAAGGTACTAAAAAATAAAAGCTAATCACTAATTCATTATTTTGGAGAAATTTTGAAGGGAGAGTTTTGGTAGAGAGTTATCAGGGATGAGTTTGGAGAAACCTGTTTTTTCTGAAGATTGAAATTTCTAAGGTATGTTGAATCAAACAAATCCCTACATAATAGAAATTTCAAGTATGTAAATTGTTACTGTTATTTTCATATTTAGATTTTCTAGTTGTTTTTTTCGTTTTATGTAGCTGCAAAAATTTACAGTACAGTTTAAATCCCTCAATTGTTTCACAATTAGGATTTTAATTCTTAGGGATTTTGGGTTTAATGGGTTTGTATTTCTATACATAAGTCATTGCATGCGATGGGACCATTTCTTGGGTCGAATCTGAAACCTTGTCAGCTCTATCAGTGTTTTTTTATTATTAAAAAAAAACTTACACAATTTTCGATGCATTCTATTTGTCTAAATGCACTGGTGTGTTTATAGTACAAACGTGTTGGTGATGTATGACCTATTTTTTTAATTAAAAAAATGTTTACGTTGCAATTAGTGCATTTTATTTGCAATAACGCACTGGTGTGTTAAATGAAAAAGCACCGTTTCGATTTTTGGTCCTTTATAGTTAATAATCGCACCTACAAATGCGTTTGTGAATTTTTTTTATTTTGTTGTGGTTAATTGTGCATCAAAATAGGAGCACCTGTGTGTCCATATGTTAGAAGCACCGAGGCATAAAATATGTTGTAATGCACCAATATGGCAATTTTTTTAATTTTTATTATGAAGATATGCAATTTTTTGTATAATATACTTAATAGCTTCATTATTTAATGGTCCAAGTTGTTTATTGGTAGAAAATGCAAGATAAAAGTGCAATGAACAACAATTCTAGTCGACATGATGGGAGCACATCCAAAGTTGGGAAGAAGGCAAGTTCTTTGTAATTTCTATATCAAATTAATATGATTGAATTATTTGTAAATTTAATTTAATATGTATTGGTTAATGTCTAACGTGCAATTCCAAAAAATGAGGAAGCTCGATAAGGTTTATTGGTTATGAACTTTATATTTTATTTTATTTTACATTGGCCATTCTTCGATGTCTTCAAACATGTGTTAACATACAAAGAAGAGCCATTAGACGAATTGATTGACATTGGGTTAAGTATGGGTTATGAGTATATGTTGGCGTATCAAAAAATTTGTGGAATTTGTAAGTATCTATGTTGTTTTACTTTTCTCATTTTATAATTAATGGAACAACAAAAATCCATTATATTAAATCTATGATTTCTTACGGGTTATAAAACTTGCAGGAAACAAAATATGGAGTGCAACCAACATAAGAGTTGTTGAGATGTGGCATGAGACATGGTTTTGAAAGAATGTGTGACATTCAAGACGCAATTCTTTCTCTGGTATATCGATTTTCAATTTACATTCATGTATATTATCTATTTTAAGTTTCGTTATTCCCAACAATGTAGATACACTCAATACACTTTATTTTTATGTTTGCAGATGGAAGTTGAAGAAGAGGAAAACAATTGAGGCAATCAACAAAACATTCGTCCAAATAACCCAAGTGATGCAAGTGGCTCGAGCACTGATAACAGTTCCAGCGAAGAAAGATGATTCATATATTTTGGATGTTAATGCAAGTTGTTGTATATTTTGAAATAATTGTCTGCAAAAATTAGACATTTTAATGAATAATGTACTAGACATAGTGTCCCAATTGATAGACATGTTACCAATAAGTGTACCAATTATGTGCATGTTGGCATTCTGATTATTGTGGACTTTATGTTGTCCCTGCATTTTGTATGGCAAAGGGCCTCTTATTGATATATAATAAAATGACAAATTTTATTATATTGCATTTTCTAGTGTCTTTAAACGTTAAATCACTGGTTAAATGTATGGATGATTAAATAATATTACAATAGATGCAAAAATTTATGATATAATAAGTTATTCCACGCATCATATCCAAATGCAATAATAAAAATTCAAATGAATATTACTATAAAAAAATATATCAATTTCTAATGAATAATATAATAAAATAAAATAAAAATAATATGTTCCAGTGCAATGTCAATAGTTACAGCGCATCAAACATAAAAAAAATTATGCTGTGCTTTTTATCTTTATGATCGCACTGATGTGTTTATATCATTACAGCATCGGTGCTTCACTAATGGTGCTTTTAAGAGATAGTTGCATGCCTTGGTGCTTTTTCTACTTTTACATCCCAGTGCGCTACAATATATTATCGTATCATTAAATTTTTAAAATATAGCAAGCATCAACGTCCCAATGAACTCTACCGGCGTGTTTTTCTTCAATTGTCGCACTGGTGATTTGTAATAGTTAGAGAGCATGGGTGCTTTTTTATAGTAAAAGAGCACCAATGCTTTTTAATAGTTCATAAGCATCGGTGCTAGTTTTAACATAAAGCACTAGCATGTATATTGTTATACCGGCGCTATTGAGTTGGTCGTAAGCACCGGTGCGTATAGTGTTATAAAGCACCAATTTATGTTAAAATTTAGTTACACATAGATGTTATGTGTAATGTCATGCACCAGTGCTTATTGTGCTTATGTGAATCGATGATTTTATTGGTTATAAAATCACCGGTGCGTTATGTCTACTTTAGAATTGGTGTGTTTCATCTAATAAAGCGCACTGAAAAAAAACCTCCGCAAAAACCTTCGACCACCGAGTTTTTTTAGTTAAAATTCATTTCCATAAAAAAAATCTGCTAAAACATATGTTACCATTTGCGGAGGTTGTAGCAAAGGTTTTTTTGATAATTTTAACCAATCTTGTAACACTAAAAAACTCTGCTATAACATCCGCTATAGGGCCTTTTCCTTGTAGTGTGTGTCTAGCTGGAAAAATTCCCCAACAATTAATAAAAATGGAGGAGGGGAGCATGGTTTTTTTAGCCCATGTTTGTATGGCAACATTTTTCTAAGAGGACTTAAAGAGTAGGGTATGATTGGTGAATATTCTATATGGCTAGCCTATGAGAGACTGTGTATATTTCCAAGTATAGTACCCATATTGCTCATCTGTACCTCCTCAAGAAAGTTTACTTTATCTTGTGTATACTCCAAAGTGATAAAAGAGTGATTGTTTCAAGTCTATTTTTGTGAAAGTATTGTTCCTTTAATTTCCAAATTATTATAGAATCTAGATCTCTCTATAATATTTTGGATTTTTTTTTGTATATTATATCCATGCATAATTTTTACATTTCTAATTTAGCTGTAAGTTTACCATTTTTCAGTTCAGATTTTAGTTAGCAAGTTTCTTTCCAATATTGTAGCAACACTTTTTCAATCAATTTATTATCAATTATCAAGTTAGATTCATAACCGTATCAGGCCCACTTCTTGGTCTTGTGGGAGAAATAGACCCACTATGGTAAATTGTGGGGAAAATAGACCCACTTTATTGTCTTGTGCAGGAAATAGAGCTACTTTCTTTTCCATGTGGGGGAAACACCAACGATGACAGAATCCTTTGATGTCGATAAGTTATAAGAGAAGGATGAGTGCACTTGTTATCCCTCATTGATGAATATTTCAGCTTTATGGGAACCTTTTAATGAAGAATCTCATAAAGATATAAGTTTTTCAAAATATGTGCAACTTTATGAAATGAGATGGCTTTTGGAACATGAAGAGTCCATAGAGGAGGAATTAGTAAGTTATGAGGAACATGTAGGTCATGTGAAGGATAATAAAGATGAAGTCAAGGCTTCAGTTCAAGCTTGTATGCTTTAGAATTTGAGAGTGATTTAACAATGTTAAACTCATTTTCTCTTGGTAATGGTGAAGAGGACGCTTAAATCATCAACTACATGGCATGTTGAAAATGACGATGGGGATCATGATCAAGCTATTAAGTTCTTAATGGGCTCAGATGTCAACCAAAATCTGTTTAAAGGTTATGCAACAACATTTGTTGCTCCAAAAGCCTATAATCAACTATAGATCCCTTGGAAACAGGAGTGTCTCACCCAGCCTATGATGAAATGTGCATATTTAATGCCTCTACAAATGAATTGGCGCATATGATGACTGCCAAGGTTATATGGATACTTTTCTATTTTAAGGAAGAATGGGGTGGATGTTGATATGCTCTGGACAGTTTCCTTGTAGAGCATAGAATTAGTTGGTCGCATTAGTAAGAGATATTATGAAAGCACAACCAAACATTAAATTTTGAGAAAGTCATGGAAATAAAATTTGCTAAAGTTATTGGGTTGCCATGGATTCAAACTTCAAAAGTCTTGATTTCTTCCAACGAGCAAAATATTCCCTTTCGAATTTCAGAGAATAAACAATCATTTAGAGAAGACACACTTGTTTGAGCATCACACATGCTTTAATGATCATTGATCATATTTTCTCGACCATTTCGGTATAATAGAAGTGAAGCTAGCTTAGAAATCCATAAGAAAATTTGATCCAAGTTCTTGAATAAAATCCACTTCTACAGGTATACCGTAGTGTGAAAACAGTTTGGTTTGAATATAACAAGCTACTTAAGAAGACTTGTAGAGATATTGTTCGACAAGAATGGTAGGATTTATGTAGCTGCTATAGAACCTACCTTCAGGGAATTATAGTCTCTATAGAAGATGAAGATGTACTGAGAATTTATTTAGAAGGCTTTTTTGCTCCTCATCAATAAGTTGGATTTAGTGTTTGGGATCATGCTTAAATATGAAATGGGAGTCTCCCTGCTACTTGTCCTTTCTAGGAATCATTGTCCCCTCCACTTCATCACTTCTTATATGTTCTTGCCCCTTCAAATTGCTGGGATGTTTCAATATTATTCTCTTTATTATTAATATTTCCTTTTTTATTTCTTGTTGTATTTATAGTTCAAGTTTCAAGACCGCTTTTATTATAGAGTCACTTGAATGTTTTGTCAATGGAGCTTCTTCAGATTGGTTTCCCTCTAAAATGATGATGGGATTGTCTCACTTCAGCTTGGGTAGTTTGAATTCTTTAACCATTTTTTATAATCTTCTTCATTTATCCTTTTTATTCCTTTGATTTCTATACAAGAATCAAGCTCTTTGCTAACTTTGGACATGATCCCGTTGAATGTTCATGCTCAAAACACACCTTAGACTTGAAATGGATGTTTCCATAATTAATAGCATGCTCCTATATGTGCTCTAAAAATTTAGGGAATCCTAAACGGGTGATACATATTTCTTCTCAAAGTGTATATCAACACAAATGTTGGCATATTGATAAAATTTGTGCTCAGATTCTTGTGAAATAGATTTAAATTTTCCAATAACATTTCAAATAGTATCAACGATTAATTCATGATTTATGCTAGAATTATAGAGGCAACATTGTATGCCTTACCCTTAGCGGGACTGTCTATAGGAAATTTGCAATAGGGCTATAGTTGATATTCCTATATTTCATGATTAAACCATAGGTCCCTTCATACACAATGTTTCTACCATTTCTTACCCCAAAGAAACCTCTAGTTACCTCAGTTATTTCTTGCAGCTTCCAACTTTTGGCAATCCATATGGTGGGACTCGGGAGGACAAGATGCCCCCAAATATATGGTGGTCAACTTGACATCATGCAAGTGTAAAACTTGTAGATTCTTGTCAAGCTCCTCCTTTGCATGCATGAAACTGCCATTTATTGTTAGCAATGTGGCCAACTTCTTTTTCCCCTTAAAAAAATCTTCAATTTGTCATTGGCTCCCATATTAGATTCTCTTTCCCCTTATTTATAAATTCTTTAGTATGTCATTGACTCCCATTGACAAGGAAAAGTGGTACATGATTGAACACCAATTGTGTGTATACCTAAGAGGAAATTTCTTGCCATAGTTGTTCATAGGTGATTGAGAATTGACCAAACACAATTGAGATTGCAATGCTCTTCTTGCCTCAACCCCACGATAGGAAATCTAATCTATTATACACATAAGAATTTAAGATGTGGCAATATCTACACATCCAAATATGAGATAGCTTTGCATTCGTTCAAACACCATACACTAACTACATGGATTAGCCCACATTTTATTTATTTAGGTATGATTATCCCACATTTTATTTATTTATTTTTAATGAATAGAATGTTAGCCACGTCAAATTTAAAAAGAGTAGGTAATATAAAACAATTTCACCCCTCTGAAAATCAATTTAAAACTTTATTCTCCCACGAAAAATCGCTAGCCAGCTGCCATTCGCGCCTAATTTCTAGAAATGGCAGTTGCTAGGGACTCTTTGGTCTTCTATCAATCATAGAAATCAAACTCGGATTTACATTCATCTAGATTTTATGGATTGAATCTTGGTTTGCAAGTTGCTTAATGTGCACATGAGAAGGGTGGTTGATATTTACTATCAGGTCTTATAGTGACCCATTTGTATCTAGGAGAGTTTTGAATCCCATTGCCTCAAAAACAAAGTTTCCCCAAGAAACATAGGGATTGTGAAGCTCATGATCGATGATGTGGCAATTGGGTTTTTGTGGGTTTTGGGGGAATCATTCCTGAGGGATGGGACTTCATTCGTAGCCGCATATTCGGGTGTTCAAGGGGGCATGATGCTACTTATAACCAGTGCCATTTTGTTTCTACTTTTGTTTTTGTTCCCCTTTCTGGGATAGGCCATGGGTAGAGCAACCTGGAATCCCACTGTATTTGTTGCTTCTTTTTCTTTGGGTCTTGTTAGGTATTTTGACATGTTTCTCGTTTTGTTTATTGAATTATATGGTTCTCAAAGGATTTTTGTAGGGTTGACATTGTATGTTTTGGTCGGTTATCCAACTATTGCAGTGTGAATGTTTCTCTTTTAGTAATGGGTAATACATTAAATATGGACTTACAGAGCTGGAAATATGGATATGTGAAGGAACAAAGAATGTATGAAATGCTTAAATCCATTTTGTTGGATGCCATGTAGAAATGTGTATATGATGCTATGTTAGAATTGATGATACTATGCATTATTTGATTGTCTCTTCCTAAATTCAGTATGCAAGGATGTCTTGAGATGAATTAATATACATAAGGCAAGTTGTTAGTTTCTTGGTAAGACTCTCCCACACTTGTGATTTATTAAAAACATACCTATATGCATTGGTATTGCTCTCTTACAATGATCTTTGGTAAGGTGTGTGCATAATTGAGGTGTTGGTGGGCCCTCATATTAACATTGATTTCATTTATCGTGGTGATGAAAAAATTCATTGTTGTTTTCCAGGAATATTCCTAGAGTATGGTGAATTTATATGTATTGTAGCAGTTAGAGTGAGGTACCAAGCTACCACCAAAAGAGGGCTTGTTATGTGATCATTTATTAAGATTTATCTCCTATTTAGTATTTTTTGTATATGTTTTCCTATTCCTATATATGGTTTTATACTTTATCAAAAAATTCACCAAGGCGTCACAAGATTTTATAATTTAGTAAAATATTTGTCAATACTTTACAAGGTTTTATAATTTAGTGAACGATTCGCCAATATTTTACAAGGTTTTATAATTTAGTAAAATATTTGCCAATATTTTACAAGATTATATAATTCAATGAGAGATTCACAAAAAAATTATATATACATAATATAACATTGATAAATAGCCTTCATATTTTCCTATATATCATGGGGATTCGCCCATTTACTATACATAGAAATTTAGGGGGCCTTCTTAAAATCTTCCCTAATTAACTAGCACAATCAATCAAACCAAGAGCAAAAAAAATATTTCATAAATAAGTAAAAAACATAAACTAACCAATTTAATTATTGGCATTTTTTAACAAAACTTGAATCTGGTATGTACAATGACTGCGTATACCTTAGTGCAAGATTTCAAATTTCTTTGGAGAACAACACGTGTATATTTTGGGAATGATGGAACCTGTAATAAATTTTGAGAAAACAAAAGTAAGATATAAGATCAATAAAGTGAAGGAAGAAAGAACAGATCAAGAGCATGTGTTACCATATTCTAGAAAAAAATTCACACGCTAACATCTTATAGATAATTTACAAGAATCAATATTCCTATAATGATAGATTGTTTACTACATTCCATAAGCTCGCTACTTCATTTTCATCTAATATTGCCTATCTATCTAGAACCTATGCAGGTTAGGTGGATGTCCTATTGCAGAGCCGATCTGTCTTAACGTCTTTGTTTCTATGAGCAAGGATGTCATCCATTTGTCACATTGTCAAAAACGTTGATTTGACTTTGAATGGAACATGGGTTTTTTAGCACACTTCCCTTTGTTTTAATTGAACATAATTTGTTTAGCACACTTCAACACAAAATTATGGACATAAAGTATGAATTTGTAGCAGCATGTTGTATGTTAACATTACTGAACCTAAGAAGCAAATAACTAGCATGACCAGTGTGAAGAAGAGAAACTAGGACCATTTTTTTGTATGCTTCTACAGGTATTGTAGCTAAAGTTGTCATTGGGGCTATAATAGCCTACACCCAAAATAGCATGATTGGCATCTCCAATAATAATTGTTGGTTGTGGAGTCTGATCTTCTAGATTCAGAGGTTGTGCTTCAGGCGTGTTTGGATCCCAGACCATGACAGTGGGGGTGGGGGGGCTTTCCCCCCCACTATAGTCGTTGCCGCCCCCTGGTGGGGGTTCTGGGGCAATGCCCACGTAGCGAAAATTTTGGAAAAAAATGACTTGTAAAATGTTGTAATTTCATAGTCATGACTTGGCCAATAATGGGTGATTTACGGGCCTATGGTATTGGGTATCCCGTCGTATTTTCCCATGGTAATCCCTATTTAAAAGGAAGGCATTGTAATACGGGCGTGTGTGTATTGTAGTATTCTCTATGATTGTGTAAGAGAGACTGTGAGAGAGTTAAGAGGAAGTTGAAACGGATGTGTTGTGCGTTGTATCCCTTCATTTGATGGACGGTATAGTAAAAGGATTAGCAATTTCTCTGTGGACATAGCCCAAATTGGGTGAACCACATATATTGGTGTCTCTCTTGTATTGTGTTTATGTGTTTTATTTATGCATCTTATTTTATGCTATTGTTCTGCAATCTTGTTTTTCTAACAATAACACAGTATACAACTTGACAAGAACACTCCAGATTTCTCATTTTTTTATAAGGTGCATTTATTAGCTATTTTTAGCCTTGAATAAAAAACTGGTGATACTGGTAGCACCCTTTTTTTCGAGGGCTAAAATTATAACTTTTTTGAAACCTTGGTCAGTGTCATTGCAATCAAAATGTAAATTGACCCCTGAATCGAAAATGCATGCTACGAGTAGCACCCTTTTTTTTCAGGGTTAAAATTACATCTTATTTGAAACCTCAACTTTAACAACTGGCCTCATTACATTCAAAACCTTAAAATTAAACCCTACTTGAAACCATGGCCCTTAGGCTATGCCACCATGGCAGCCCCAATTTCTTTCCGAGGTTAAAATTATGACTTGTTTGAAAATTTGAAATTAACAACCAATACCATTGTAATAAAAATTCCAAAATCAACTCCTGAATCGAAAATGGATGCTACCAGTAACACTCCTTTCTTCCTTGGGTTACAATTTCAGACATTTCGAACTACAACGTAAAAAAATGAAATTACTACAAAATCAAAACAAACACATTTAAAAAAAGTAAAAAATAAAACAAATTTAAAAAATATTTTTTGTTTGCTCAAATCTCCCTGACTTGTGGGATTGGCCCGTGGTTTGAAAAACCACGACCCAGGGGCATCTAAGCCATCAAAATCACTCGGGATCGCACCCGTACTGGACCGCACCAGCCTCAACTTTACCAGGTTTCAGGTGTCGCCTCCCAACTAAGTCACCCCTAACCGAAATTGAACTCGGGTTGCCTTGCTGACGAGACCCACACCTTAACTGAGTGAGCTAGCGAGAATTGACTAAAAAAAAAAATTAACTTATAAAACAAATTTAAATAAAAATTAAAAAATTAACTAATGCAAAGTTGAAAAAAAATAAGTATTAAAAACAATACATTTAAAAATAAAATAAAAACCCACCCACATAAAAATAAAACATTAATTTAAAAAATAAAATAAACAAAACTATAAATAAGTAAATAAATGCTACCTACTACTCCTACTGCCATCCTATTGATTCCAAGAATCGCCCTCCTCCTCAACCCCCTCCGTTTTAAACAATTGGAAGGGGTAATGGGAAAGGTGTAACATTTAAAAAAAAATAAAAATTGTTTTTTCATTTGTTTGTTTGTCTTTTTAGTTCTTAAATGTTTTGTTTTTATGATGATGATGATGATTAACGTCCCCTGAGACCAAATTTGGTTTATTGGACCTTAAAAGGAAATAAAGAAGGGAATTATTTGGTTTCCTTTAGAGTGTTATTCCTGTGCTCAAAAAACTTGGAGAGAAGATTTCCTAGCTCATTACAGTTTTGGTAAGTTAGGAGGTTAGAAAGTTTTGTATTATAGTAGATATTATTAAACTGAGATCTAATGTGGGTGTAAGCGGGGCAATCTAAGAGGTAGTGATTTTCATCCTCAACGAGTAAATTTTTTACTTAATTTTTTTAATGTTTTATTTTTAAGTAATGTGGTTTTTATTTATTTATGTTATTTTTTAATTTTTTAAGAAAAAAAATATTTTTAAGCTTTGTTTTGTTTAGTTTTTTTTAATGTTTTATACTTTTAGTTTTGTTTTTTATTTTTATTTTTAAATTAAATGTTTTTTTAATTTGTCTTTTTAAGGTTACATTGTTTTATTTTTTACTTTTTAATCAATTTTAGTCTTTTTTTTCGTTTTCATAGTGATCTAAAAAATATTATTTTTTATTAAAATGTATGGAATTGTAACTCGAAGAAGAAAGAGGTATTATTGGTAGCACCTCTTTTCGATTCGGGGGTTGATTTTGACATTTTTGTTGTTAATGCCACAATTTCAAACAAATCATAAGTTTAACCTCGGAAAGAAAACTGGGGGTGCCATGGTGGCACCACCTAAGTGCTATGAATTCAAGTAGTATGTGATTTTAGGGTTTTGATTGCAGTGATTTCTGTTAATAAGGTCGAGGTTTCAAGCAAGATATAATTTTAGCCTTGGAAAAAATGGCTGCTACTAGTAGCATGCCTTTTAGATTCAAGGGACAATTTACAGTTTTGATTGCAATGGCACCAACCAAGGTTTCAAAAAGTTGTAATTTTAGCCTTCGAAAAAAAAGGTTCTACCAGTAGCACCACTTTTTTATTTGGGGGTTGTTTTTGGTGTTTTTGATGAAAAAATAAGAGTTTTTATGGCTAGAGTTCTTGTTTTAAGTATATAGTTCTCGTCAGTTGTATAATGTGTTTAATCCTACAATAATTGTCAAAAATGGTGAAGTAGAAAACAAGCAACGAAATCAAGGTTCAACTTAAGAGCATGTTACCCTCTCGCATGTTGACAATTTTCTAGGGCTTTGTTGAAGCATTTCAATCCAATATTAATCAAACATTAAGAAAACGTACATAAAAGTAAATGATTAAATAACCCCATATTGAAGAAAAAATGAAGAAAAGTAAGGTTTTGAAGGATTCATTAGTGATGTCACCAACATGTTTGATCAAACCAACGCACGGTGATTGAGGCCGAAGATACCGAGTTTTTTAGGCCTCTTCTTTGTACCTTTCCTCCATAATTGATCGACAAATTTGTTTGCGAGTAATGGCATAATGTAACAGCAAAAATATTGTTGAATCATAGATTTATTTGATTCAATTGGTTCTTCTCTTGTTTCTTATGAGTTTAGGTCAATTTCATTAGGTCCTGAAGCTACTACCGCTCACTACTGGTACCAATTCTAGATCAATTGTTGAATCAACAAATGGAAAAGATGTTATTCCTGGATCAATTAAGGACAGAAACAATCATGGAGATGAGATCGTTGGTGCATCTTCAATCCTTCAACCTTCAACCATCTGTCTTCTTCACTTTCTTCATTGTTGTCCTTTCATGTTCTGAATCCTCGAGCTACATCCAAGCTTCATAAATAGTTGTATCTCTTGCATGTGGATTCAACTGATTGTATCATTGATACATACATACATATTCATAAATAACCCGAAACACAAAGCCATACGCACAAAGAGCCAAAGTAGAAGAGTGACTACATGGCACGCAAAATGGGAAAAAGAAAGGGGTTTAGCCTAGATCGACTCTTCCAAATAAATAAAATCTATCGACGACTTTTCATTTCCTCATTTTTAAGGCCAGAATTTTTCTAGGCAGTAATTTTTCCATGCCTCATTCAATTGGGGGATACCAGAATGGTACAACCTTTTCTTCTCCACTAGATTTAATTTTAGATCCAATGTTGATCCCACTCCCCATCCAACTGATTTCAATAACTGTAACGTCCCCTTCACCCAATCCGACCAATGGGAGGGAACATTAACTGTGAAATTTATATCACAGTAGGATCTAGCTACTAAATATTACCTCACAATCAAGAATTTATGCTTACTATGCAAGAAATTAGTGTAAAAATAATTATGTAAAACAAATGATCAAAAACCAGTAACACAAATGATCAAATATCATATTTCTATTAACTGTCCAATCCAACAATGAGTTGTGATCCTTATTATATAACATTTGGAAGAATTTGAATTCCTTAGGATGCTATGACAATTGGCTAGCTTACATTGGACTTCAATCCCCCCTAGGTTGACCAATAAGCTCCCAAATCTAACCAAACATGTACAAATTGTCCATGTGAACATTGGATAGGCATGGGAAGACATCAATGAGGCTCACACATGTGGTGGATAAGATTGGGTGGAAGTTAGGTATCCAAGGAGTGTCCAAAACAACTAAGAAAGGGTCAAAATGACTAGATCAATGCATGGGCACCTAAGTCAAAGACAATTTCCTCAAAACAGGGAAACATGGTGCCTTAGCTCAGATAGTGGTAATAAATGTTGGAGGTGGCCATAAATAGGGAACCTAACAGCTATATTGACCAATTTTGTCCCATACTTTGGTGGATAAGTCATCATTTGCCCTAACTAACTTCTAACAACCTTGTAACAACCTTGGATTGTAATTATTAACCTGTTTTGGACCAATTAATCAAAAAAATTATGTATGACTAAGGTCCTAAGGTGTAATAATGTTATAACACCCCCCCATAAGCTAGACTTGTGTAGATAATAAAAAATAAGGCCTTGGAAACTAAGGCTCAAGTCACCTTTTACAACAACAATTCTTATTATTCCATGTAACCAAGGTAAGGAGGAAAACCACATGGGAAATAAAACATCCCCTCTAAAATGGACATGAAACATATATGGTAAATGAACTAGTATTCACCATGCACCACTCACCCCAGGGAGTGATCTAAGGTAAGTGAAGGTCTTCTCAGTGAAACTCTTGGTGAAGATATCAACAGTTTGCTCAACAGAAGGGCAATATTGCAATGTAATGATCTGGTCATGCACCAAGCCTTGAATGTAGTGCATGTGAATCTCTATGTGATTTGTCCTTTGCCTTTGTACTAGATTAGTGGAGATATTTATTGTGCTTTGATTATCACACCAAATGACTGTGGGTGAATCAAACACAAATGCAAACTCTCCAAGAATGCCTTGCAACCACACACATTGTGTAGTTGCATTCACTACTCCCATGTATTCGGCCTCAGCTGAAGATAAGGAGATGGTGTGCTACTTCTTGCTTGACCAGAAAATGGGACCATGTGCAAGCATAAACACATAACCAGAAGTAGACTTCCGATCAGAACTATCACTAGCCCAATCAGAATCAGTAAAACCAACTAGTTCAAGTGATGAACCAGCTGCATAGTGTATCCCAAAATGTTTGGTACCCTGTACATAATGTAGGAACCTATTGGATGCCTTCCAATGGACCTCATGAGGCTCTTGCATATGCCTTGAAACAACCCCAACAACATAAGATAAATTTGGTTGAGAGTGAGTGAGATACAACAAGCTCCCAACTAGTTGTCTATACAATGAATTGTCAACCAATGGTGAAGAACCCTAATCAGTAAGCTTAACTCCAGAAAGGAATGAGAATTTTGAATACTTACATTCATCCATATTGAACTTCTGCACCAGATCTGAATCATATCTTTATTGAGAAACAGAGATCCCATCCACAGTTTGATCAATCTCCAAACCCAGAAATTGTTTCAACAATCCTAGATCTGTCATGGCAAAAGCACTGTGCAATGCATCCTTAACTGAGCCTAGTTCTTTGGTGCAGCTACCAGTGATCAAAATATCATCAACATACAGTAAAATAATCGATATCAGGTCCCTAATATGCTGCATGTAAACATTTGGATCGGACTTACATCTCTCAAACCTTTGTGATAGCAGAAAATTGTCCATCTTGGCATGCCAAGCTCTAGGAGCTTGATTGAGACCATAAAGAGACTTCTTCAACCTGCAAACAAGTGTATGATCTGAAATGAATCCTTTGGGATGCTACATATATATCTCCTCATCAAGATCCCCATGAATAAATGCACTCTTCACATCCATGTGATGAACCTCCCATCGCTTGGAAGGTCCAATGGCCAAAACTAGCCTGATGGAGTCCATCTTTGCCATCGGTGCAGATGTCTTTGTATAGTCCACTCCATGGACCTGAGAGAATCCCTTAGCCACCAACTTGGCCTTATACTTCACATCAGAACCATCAGATTCCATTTTGGTCCTATAAAACCATTTGCATTGCACTAGTTTCCTCTTGGGAGGAAGAGGGACCAAATCCCAAGTTTCATTGTCATGGAGGGAGTTCATCTCTTCTTGCATGGTTGTTTTCCATATTTGGTCTTTTGATGCTTCTGCATATGATTGAGGATCAGATACAACCATAAGGAAACATATACCATGAATATCTGGATCACAAGAAGCAAAGGAGTTGTGAAACTATGATCTAGTCTTCCTAGGATCTTGTGGATCACCTGCAAGCTCACCAGCAGCTTGTATGGTTTTCTTATCCCACTTGGGCCTTGTATGAGGGTCATGATCATCATCCATATCATGATCATCATCATAAATATCAGAGAAAGAACCATCACTTACATCATCTTCAAGCAGGGGGTTTAAGCATTCCCCTTCACCTTGTTTTGTAGCATGCATGGGCTCTTCTTCTTCGAACTCAACACTTCTTTCAATGAATGTTTTGTGAGATGAGGGATCAAAGATATTGTATCCATTTGTGTCTTCTTCATATCCAACCATGATGGACTCCTTGCTTTGTGGATGCAATTAATTTCTCTTCTTTGGAGGTATCCTAGCCCATGCTCTTGAGCCAAACACCTTGAAATGAGAAACATTGGGCTTGTGGCCCATCAAAGCATCAAATGGAGTCATTCCTTCCAAGTATTTGTGTGGTGCTATGTTCTAAACATATGCAACACAATTCATGGCTTCATCCCATAGTTTAGGAGACAAAGACTTATCCTCCATCATGCATGTGGCCATCTCCTTCAATGCTATATTCTTGTAAAATTAGTCACAGCAGATCTAATGAACAAGTAAATCAATCACAACAGATGAACATAGAAAATATGGTGTAAAACTGTGCAAAACATGCATCAGTGCTCAATATCCCAATGAGGGTGAATAATTACAATACAATACAGTAACAATGACTGAGCAATTCGAATTGACTAAGAAGGTCATTCGAATCACTGAATGGAGTAACTTGACTCCAACTAGGAGTCCTCATCATCAATCAGTGGTGGTCATCAATGCACAAGAACCAGTCATCCAGGTGTCAATCTGAGTCTAACTGAGTGTAACAAGTGTAACTGAAGTGTGTAGCGCTGATATAGGGAAGGAGGCTCTGTGGAGGGCACATGGGAGGCTTAACTGAAGTCAGAACAAGTCATCTAGTCAATCTGGAGGTCCAACAGAGTGAAACAATCAGTCAGGAGTGAAACTAGCCTCAAATCAAGGAGAATCGGAGCTAACTGAGTGTAACTGAAGTGGAACTGCAGTGGTAGGTGAAGAAGTGCGCCCTTCTCTGGCAGTAGGTGAGAAGTGGGCGCCTTCCTGACTAGAAGGGCTAAAAATCTGAAGTAAGTGGCTCCCGGGTGCTAGAATAAGGTGGGTAAGGTGCTGGAGGCATCACATGGTGACTGGGATGCATGCAAACCCTAGAATTTGCATGCAAACCCTAATTGCATGCAAGGTCCTGAAAATGATGATGTGGATATCCGAACACCCCCCCTCAAGCTAGACTATGATGTGTAAAAAAAAATAATGTAGGGCCCTGGTTACTAAGACCAAAGGTCACCGCAATACAATAATAATCCAAACTAATAACAGTCAATAAATCAAGGAAATGGGGAAAACCTCATGGGAAAAATACCCCCCCTCAAAATAGACTGTAGCACACCAAAAGATTTAACTGCTCCAAAATCAAGTAGATATGTCTGGAGGTATCTTACTCTTGGGAGTAAATGGATCATGCTCCAAAAACATGTGCTTGAATTCTCCATCAGTGGATGCAAGCGAATGTGGAGACTTTATTAACTTGCTCTTCATACCGAAAAAGGTGAGAACACATATGAAAATATGAGGATGATCCTGGAACCTGTGATTCGAACCAAGTGAGGTAGAAAAAGCTCCAATAAGATCAAATAGCTCTTGAAACTTGAACTTCTTATCAGTAGAAGTTAAATCAGCTCCAAGAATAGATGAATGGTTTCTTGAGATCTCCTTTGAACCAACAAGGGTGAGATCAAAACCAAAATCAGCAAAAAGTGCATGAGAATTGAACTCAAGCAAATGGTAGTGCTCTTCATCTTCATTAAAAATCTGAGAAACTTTGCAAATGATAGAACATAAGTCTATAGGAGGCATGCAATCAAGGAGGGCGAATGCTTCACCTCCAAAATCAGATTTTACCTCCAAAACTTCAAGTATATCATTATTTTGCATGCCGGCAAACTCATGTGAAAGAGAGGATTCAAGAACCTCTTCGGAATCTAGAGCATGAGCTGGTTTATCTTGCTCAGAATTCAAAATAGAAGACTTTGATAGAGTGAGTTTTGAATCTATAGTTTCTTCTTCATCTTGAACAATTGTTGAGGCCAACACATGATCTGAAAGAACACATAAGGAGATCTCACTAGGCTTGTTCTCCAAAAGGCTAGCATGATCCTCTTCTTCCTGCTTTCCAAATTCTCTGTCAAGTTGGACCCATAGATCACTTGGATTTTCAGCAGTATTACTGAGGTAGCGCATAGAAGGAGACATAGCAAGACACATTGCTCCAAAAGCTCTGTCACAATCATTGAGCCAATCATTCTCCTCTTCATCGGAATCAAAATCTCTTGTATTACCAATGCACATATCAAAAAGACATTGTCTCTTCAAGAATGCAATCATCTTTGGTTTCCATTCATCATAGTTGAATGGAGTAAGAATATTTGTGAAGAAAAAGTCTCCATCTTTGCATTAGCGAATGCACATGAAGTAAGAAACCTACAAATCACACACAAACAAACACTATGTTTTCAGCCTTGCATGCACATGAGCGAATGCACATGAGATTTTGCATGCCGCTGCTGAAATATATTGGTGAGCAAAGATTGCTCTCTCTTCATGTAGAACACCTGTAGAAAAGAAATATTGTCCCTGCCATGGCTCTAATACCATGTAAAATTAGTCACAGCAAATCTAATGAACAAGTAAATCAATCACAACAGATGAACATAGAAAATATGGTGTAAAACTGTGCAAAACATGCATCAGTGCTCAATATCCCAATGAGGGTGAATAATTACAATACAATACAGTAACAATGACTGAGCAATTAGAACTGACTAAGAAGGTCATTTGAATCACTGAATGGAGTAGCTTGACTCCAACTAGGAGTCCTCATCATCAATCAGTGGTGGTCATCAATGCACAAGAACCAGTCATCCAGGTGTCAATCTGAGTCTAACTGAGTGTAACAAGTGTAACTGAAGTGTGTAGGACTGATATAGGGAAGGAGGCTCAGTGGAGGGTGCATGGGAGGCTTAACTGAAGTCAGAACAAGTCATCTAGTCAATCTGGAGGTCCAACGGAGTGAAACAGTCAGTCGGGAGTGAAACTAGACTCAAATCAAGGAGAATCGAAGCTAACTGAGTGTAACTTAAGTGGAACTGCAGCGGTAGGTGAAGAAGTGCACCCTTCTCTAGCAGTAGGTGAGAAGTGGGCACCTTCCTGACTAGGAGGGATAAAACTCTGAAGTAAGTGGCTCCCGGGTGCTAGAATAAGGTGGGTAAGGTGCTAGAGGCATCACATGGTGACTGGGCTGCATGCAAAATGCATGCAAACCCTAATTGCATGCAAGGTCTTGAAAATAATGATGTGGATATCCGAACAATTCTTGCGCTCTGCAACACCATTTTGCTGAGGTGTATAAGGCATAGAATGTTGCATTTGGATGAATTATTCTTCACAGAGATGTTGCATGTCCTTATTGACATATTCCCTTCCATTATCAATCCTCAAGACCTTCATATTCCTCCCACTGAATTTCTCCACCGAAGCTTTGAAAACTTTGAAAGATTGGAAGACTTCAGATTTTTGCTTGAGAAAGAATAACCAGCAGTACCTTGAGAAATCATCAATAAAGGTGAGCACATACTTTGATTTTCCATAGGAGAGAGTGGGAAGAGGACCTATCAGATCTGAATGGACCAACCCAAGAGGTTGATCATCTCTCCTTGCCTTCCCAAACAATGAACCATTTGCAAGTGCCATTGGAAAATCTGATTGTTGGAATCTCTTCAACCATGTCTTCTTTGCTCAATGCTTGAAGATATTTGTAGTTGAGGTGTCCAAACCTCTCAGTCCAAAGCTTGTTGACTTCATTACCATGTGACAGAAGTGCATTTGGAGAAGAGTACTCAAGAAAATGAGAGAACTTGTACATTCTAGAATCATGGTCTGCAACACCCACTGCTACAACTTTGCCAGTCGAAACTTCTGAGATCTCCACATCATCTTGAGTGAATATCACTCTCTTGGCCGAGCCAGTGTGGGTCATTTGGTAAACAAAGAGTAAGTTTGCTGCAAGATCAGGCACATATAGGACATTACTGAAGTACCCATTTTCTAGTGAGATTTTCCCAATGCCTCTAACTGGGATTTCTGAGTCATCTCCCATGAGAATTGAAGAACCACCGTATGGTGCAAGAGTAGAGAATGAATCTCTTAAAGAATACATGTGCCTCGAGGCACCTGAATCAATGATGAAAGAAGAATATTTTGAGGTACTTTCCATCAATGCATGGAACCTCTCCTTGTCTTTAGAAACACCCTCCTTCTTCTTTGAACTTTCTGGAAGAGGAATGTTATTCTTCTGTAGGAGATGGGTCATCATATAAATAGTTATCTTCATGCATGCACTCTCGGGATGCCAACCCTTTTGACAATAGGTGCATTTTGTCTTCTCTTTCTTCTTTCCCTTGTCCTTGACAGGATTCGAACCCCCATCAGAAGATTTGGGCCTCTCCTTATCTTTCTTCTTCTCTTGTGGTTTCTAACCCTTGGGATTTTGCTTGCCTCTAGCTTGATTTGAATCTCCAACAACAAGAACTTGGTCCTTTTTATTAATGGAACCCATTAGAACCAACTTGTCTTGCTCATGAGTTAGCATCTCCATGAAATCAGCCAAAGATGGCATCTTCCAATTGCCAACAGTGAGCTTGGTGGAGTGAAATGTAGAGACAAAGACTGAATACTCAGGACCCAACTTCGAAATGATAGACAGAACCAATTGTTCTTCCTTCTTATCAATGCCACATTATTTGATTTGCAATACCAAGCTCTTGAACTTGGTGAAGAAGTCCTGGATGGATTCGAAGTTGCTTGGGCTCAGTGAGATCAACTCATTCTCAAGTTGGTGACCCCTCCATCTCATCAATCTTCCCAAACAAAGACTCAATCTTGAGCCATACTTCATTTGTAGTAGTGAGACTATCAATGTGAAACAGGAAATCTCTTAAATTACTAAGACAAAGCATTCCAAATGCCTCATCCATTCTGTTGAAGAACTTCGACTTCTCTACTACAGAGTTTGGCTCAACCTCAGTTCCCATGGTGATACTATAGAGACCCTTGGATCTCATTTGGATAACCATTTCATCCTTCCACTCAAAATAGTTGAAAGGAGTGAGAAAATTAGCATGAGTTTGCTCCATCTTTTGTTGCTTGCACACTTGGTGACAAAGAACACTATGTACCTGCAATGCAAAACTCTCAACACTCAGGAGGGGATCTAAACTAACTGATTCGAACCCTGCTTGATAGAAGGCACATTCGGGAGAGCGTCACACCCTAGGTAGAATCCAATGTATTTCTCTAATGGATTCAAGGAAATGGCCCCAGGGACTTATGTGGTTTCTCCATTGTTTCTAGTGCACTTCTAAAACAGTCTTGGTCCGAATAGAAACTCCAAGAGCTCTGATACCATGTGAAATCTATATCACAGTAGGATCTAGCTACTAAATATTACCTCACAATCAAGAATTTATGCTTACTATGCAAGAAATTTGTGTAAAAATAATTATGGAAAACAAATGATAAAAAACCAGTCATAAATGATAAAAAAACCAGTCACAAATGATAAAAAACCAGTAACATAAATGATCAACTATCAGATTTCTATTAATTTTCCAACCCAATAATGATTTGTGATCCTTATTATATAACATTTGGAATAATTTGAATGCCTTAGGAGGCTGTGACAAGTGGCAAGCTTACATTGGACCTCAATCCACCCTAGGTTGACCAATAGGCTCCCAAATCTAACCAAAAATGTACGAATTGTCCATGTGAACGTTAGATAGGCATGGGAAGACATCAATGAGGCTCACACATGTGGTAGATAAGATCGGGTGGAAGTTAGGTATCCAAGGAGTGGCCAAAACAACTAAGAAAGGGTCAAAATGACTAGATTCAATGCATGGGTGCCTAATGTTGGTTGTGGAGCCTGATCTCCAGATTCAGAGATATTATTATTCAGCCGTTCCCATACCCCAGGTTTGGTTATGATCCCGACACAACCCTAGGGGGGTTCGGGGGAGGAAAAATTTTGGGGTTGTTTTCGCCACCAGTTTTCGAACCCATAGTTTTGGGTAACCCGTGGTATTTTCCCATTGTATTTCCCTTATGAGAGAAAGACATTGTAATATGGCTAGGGTTAATGATGTATTAGGTTTTATGCATTGTAAATATCTCTGTGATCAGAAGAGAGACTGTGAGACAGTGAAGAGGAAGTGCAGCGGTTGTGCTGCAGGTTGTATCCCTTTACTTTGCTGGACAGAATAATAATAAGGACTGACAACTTTAGTGTGGACGTAGCCCAAGTTGGGTGAACCACAATATATCTGTGTCTCTCTTGTAATGTGTGTGTGATTATATTTGCATTTATGTTTATTGTTATTGCTCTGCGATCTTGTTTTTCTAACACCTAAGTCAAATACAGCTTCCTTAAAACAGGGAAACAGGGTGCCTTAGCTCAGATAGTGGTAATAAATGATGGAGGAGGCCATAAATAGGTCGCCTAATAGCTATATTGACCAATTTTGGCCCATATTTTGGTGGATAAGTCATCATTTTCCCTAACTAACTTCTAACAACCTTGGATTGTAATTATTAACATGTTTTGGACCAATTAATCAACAAAATGATGTATGACTAAGGTCCTAAGGTGTAATAATGTTCTAACGGGAGGGGACATTAACTAAATTCATGCTACTAAATTTCACCCCATATCCATATTACGAATTCATAATATGTAAAATACATGTGCAGATGCATAATTAAAACACACAGCGGAAATAAACTTGATGTAACCTACCTAGAACTTGAAACATTATATGTTGTGGAAAACATTACATTAAAAGTTATTGTAAAGTTTTATGTTATTGACCAAGGATGGTCAAGGATGACTGTAATTTGAATATTTTTATTATTTAATTAATTAAAATAGGAGACACTCATCCAAAGAGGACTGTTGAAGAGTGTTCACTGACCCACTATGAGGAATGAACTAGTGTAGAAGGCAATTGACAAGTGGCAGCATCTGCACTCACTTACTAGATGTTGCAGGAGGCAAGATCCCTAAAAATGTGGTCATGTTCCCCAAGGAAGGTGGAACTGAGCAGATGGCTCATTAAATGATTTAACTGACTCAAAGACCTAGGCAGACCTATATCCATCGAATTGAGCAGGAGGCTCGCCACTTTTACCTTGTGGATTGCTGGAAACTGAAAAAGGTTGAGCACACATGAGATTCAATGAGGGGAATGATAGAATGAGTTGCAGTGTAAGGACTATAAGTTTTATTTTGTTGAGTTGCAGAGAGTGTTTTGTATACAAGTATTCATGATTGTTGGGATACAAAGAGATTGTTACATGCTTCTACACAGTATCTTCATCCTGGTGGTTAAGTGAACAGGCTCGGGGGTCCTGAAGCAAGTAATTTGGCTGCTTCTAGGAGACGGTTGGGAGGAACGGTTTTCTTTGGGTGTTTGTCCACCTACACAGTTAAACAGGTTCTGCATTTGTTTTTGGTTCAGTATTTTAGTTTATTTCTACATATTTCTAAAAGTTTATTATCAGGTTGTAATGCTACCTAGATATCTAAATAGATGTTAAATTTAGTAGAGTACTGAACTGATAATTTATTTTTGCTTAAATGATGGAATGATTAAAATTCGAAATTTAGAATGATGAATATAAACCTTCTCTGTATTTTTCCTTTCACCAAAGTGATGTACTCTGGTACAGAGAGTCTTGTTTAAATAATATATTTGAAATGATTTCGAAGATTATGAGCAGAATGTTGATCTTATCAAATGTAAACATATCATGTACTGAAAATAATATACATATGTTATTGAATAATCCCGAAAATTACATTTTGTATCAGTACTCATTATTATAGAACAATAACTATTTATAAACAATAGACAAATAAATCTAATG
Source organism: Larix kaempferi (assembly GCA_027924585.1). NCBI lineage: Eukaryota > Viridiplantae > Streptophyta > Pinopsida > Pinales > Pinaceae > Larix > Larix kaempferi. Next base: position 13,519,402 of record BSBM01000138.1, on the reverse strand, counting down.
GTTCGATTTAACATTATTCCTATAAATAGAGTATAATATTTATATCCTTATAGCATTTCGCATTCTTCAAAATTATATTCAGAAGCAAGACTTTTTAGCTATCATCGACAAACTTAAACTAGGGTTTATAATATTAAAACTAAACACAGACAGAGTTTTCATCCGTAGATAATTACTTTGAATCCCATTTGTTTCCTTAAATTAACTCATTACAATCAAAAGGAAGGAAAGAAAAATAAAAATAAATCTTTCATATTACTTTATAAACAAAAGTATACAGTCTCCATAAATATGGCATTGCCCAGTTTCTAAATAATATTAATAAACGCAGAAATAGTTTGAAAAACAGAGTTACCATCCCACGAAAACGAAGTCCGCAGCACTAGCAAACACAACATTTTATAAATGGGATCGAATCTCTTAATCAAAGTCTACATATGCCTTAAAAACATCTTTGAAATTATTGTTCAAGGTCAGACTAATACAAGTCAAGGTTCGAGACCCTTAAAGGATTTGCTCTCCAGGACATATGTCAATACATATGGACATGAGCAAGCTTTTAGCGAAACAACCTTCTTATCATCCAAAACTTAAAACCAAACCCTAAGTTTCTAGAACGCAGGTAGTATTAAAACTAAGCAGAGATCTAAATTAAAATTTAATGCATATAACTAAATTACATCACCACCTTCGACATGGTCGTAATGATTTAAGAATTAAATTAACTTACAACATATTTGAAAATAGGGCTTTGCCCGAAGATTATTAAAACAGTGTTTCATATAAATATCCATAAGCATTGTTATTCCACTGACTGAAGCAAAGCTAGGGCTTTGTCGATTAAACAAATACTCATACATTAATTTCGTAACAGAATCAAATAATAGACAAAGCCGAGACATCATTTCGTTAGAGAAATTGTTGGCTTAAGTTTCCTTCCCCAACTTAAATAAATACAAAACAAAGTTACATCTTTTATAAATTCTGGATAATACTATTAAAACGTACAGGATCAAATCCCTTCAACAATCAAAACAAATCTAGTATCTTTTACTTAGAATACGATTAATGCCTAGGATATCTGCCTAATAACAAGTTCTTATAAAGAAAACAAATTCTATATCTTTGCAACAGAGCCAGCATTGGAAACTTTTCGTAAATCGAAACAGTAATGATTTTTTTTTCCCTTGTAAAAATTCGTAATTTTATTTCATATTTGAACAAAATTACATTCAGCACATGTAATAAGATCACTAAGATCCCTACATTGTCACAGATTACATCCCAATTATTTCAATGTTCAATCTACCTCATCAATGTCTTGATCGTCCTGATCAGCTGTTATTTCCTGTTACAATCTGAAAATAATTCCCAGCCTGTAACTAAATGTTTCTTCATTCTTATTCTTTGTTAACCAATTAACTGTTAACATTCTATTGCACTACAATATTCTGGTATATGGTACCCAGCCTGTATCTATATCAATACGCCTGATCATTGGCTGTTCCATAGCACGCTCTGCTGTTTCCACTACAATCTACCTCTGTGGTTCTCGATTCTTAGACAGGACGCGTCCAGTGCTTGGTCGGTCCTCAATGTCCTTAAATCGTCGCCCATCTGGTACTGTTTAGCCTGTGGTTTTCCCATCGATGATATGCTTAGTAGAACAAAGCAGAGCCTCCTGTTCCTCATACAAAAGGTCTGTGTTGATAGCTGAATGTGCCTTCTGGAGAGTGAATGGTTATCTTCCATGTACCAATAGCTGAATCCTGCAGCGTTGCCTCTTTGGATAGCTGGTCTGCCAATATATTCCGCTCCCTGTATATATGTGTAAATGTGATGTGGTTGAATGTTAATTTTATCCGGTTCACCTCTTCCAGGATAGGTAAAAGTTCCATCACATGACACTGAGTAATCTCCTTAGCCCAGTTGATGATTACCATGGAGTCACCAAAAATCTGAAGGGACAAGCATCCTTGTTCCAGTGCAAATAACATCAACAATTTAAGCGACATGAGTTCTGCGTAGTTATTAGTTCCTCTTCCCAATCCCGCCTCCAGATGGAAATAATGTGCTTTAGATTTGTAAAGGACTCCCCCCCCTCCACAAACTGATTGTTGGTTTGAGGCACCATCGAAGAATGCCCATGGCATGGATAGATCAATCTGTTCTACTTGCACCGGTCGTGTTCTGCTCACTTGTATAGGGGCCACATAATGAAGAGTGATCGCCACCATCTGAGCCACTACAGCCTCCATAGGTACCCTGCAGTCCTGGAAAATCGCCTTATTGCGGGCAAGCCATATACCCCATGTGTATATACACGGGAGAGCCCGGAGAGGGGATGAAAATTGAGCAGTCCACCATATCTGGAATGCTTCCAGCACACCCGTACCCCTCCACCTCACCTTATTATCCAATATCTTGCTGATCTCAGTCCAAACAGACTGTGAGAATTGACAATGAATGAAAAGATGGGCCAGATTCTCTTCAGCAACCATACAAAGTGGACAGATCCCCGGACCCTGGAGAAAACGTTTTTGCAGAATGTCCCACGTAGGGGCCTTATTTTCCAGGATCGCCCAGAATAGTAATTTAGCTTTACCCGGACATCTCAATTTCCACAATAATTTCCACCACCACATCAAAAGCCTGTTATGGGTTTCCACATTGAGCTGGATGTATCCATGTTTTGGTGAATATACACCGGATGGATGGTGCTCCCATATAAGTACATCAGCCCTATTGGTCAATCTAATATGGGTAAGTCTTAACCGCCGTATATAATATTCCCATTCCGCCTGAAGTTCAGCCTGTATCCCAAGTTGTCGTGCAGAATACCACCCCTGTTGCCATAGAGTAGAAGTTCCCTGATCTGCTAAGTCATTCAGATAATTACATCCTCTCGAAGCCAAAAAGGACCTCAGATCCATAGAAAGTACATGTCCACCCCTGCAACCAACCCAAGGGTCCATCCCTATCCGAAGAAGTCTCCCGTCTCCAATCCTCCATACTAAGCCCGAACCGACTAAAGTGAAATGCTGCACCACAGCTTTCCACACCACAGAGCAGTTTGCCCTTGACTTGTTTCTCAGCCTGATCCATTCGAGCAGTGTTAAAGGGGCAATGTATTTATGATAGACCACACGAGTCCAGAGACTCTGTGTATGAATTAGTCGCCACGAAACTTTGGCCCCCAAGGCTTTAGCAAACTTGAATATATTCTTTAAACCCCATCCTCCCAGAGCCTTCGGAACAGCAATCTTCTCCCAGCGTACCCACACCAAAGCCCGATTCTCACTCGTACCCTTCCAAAGAAAGGCAAAACACAGTCTCCTGATCTGCTCCAGAACGCCAGTGGGAATCCAAGCAAGTGACAGCCAATATACCGGAATTGCTTCCAGTACTGATTTTATCAGAACCAGCCTCCCTGCCCGAGAGAGCCATTTATGACTCCAACCATGAAGACGCTGTTCTAATTTTGCTATTAGCCAGCTCCAATCTGTCTTCAAATAAGCATTCGGTTTTAATTGGAAGCCAAGGTACTGTAATCCATCATCTAAATCCAAGTACTTGTATGGTAGTTTGTTCACCATGTTTAGAATCTCCGGCTCGGATAAATGCGAGCAAGTGATAGTTGATTTGTCGATATTAACTAACATACCCGCAGCAGCTTGTATTAAGTGGAGTCCTTCAACCACTTTGTCAATATCCTGGCTCGTGCCATCACAGAAAATCAGGATGTCATCAACAAAAAGGAGATGTGTAATGTACAGTACCTGAGAGATAGCTATGCCTCTAAAGGCACCATCAGCTTTGGCTTTCAGCATAAAGCGGATAAGTCCTTCAGCGACGAGGAGAAACAACAGTGGAGACAGGGGGCATCCCTGTCGAAGTCCCCTCCCAGCCTGGAAGAAAGGGCTAGCAGAACCATTAATTAGAACAACAAAATTCACCGTGGTGAGGCAGGCCATGATCCATCTGATAAAATCATAGCAAAACCCCAGGTGAGTAAGAAGCAACCGGATATAAAGCCAGCTGACCCTGTCAAATGCTTTGGAGAGGTCTATCTTGATCACCGCTCCCTTCTGCTTCTGCACCTTGAGCGTGTGTAATCCTTCCTATGCAACTCCAATTGCCTCATGAATTTGGCGTCCTTCCAAGAAGCCAAATTGCTCACCAGAAATGTTCTTAGATAAAATCTTCTTGAGTCTGCGCGCCATTACCTTAGCTATGATCTTATATATGCAGTTACAGAGAGAGATTGGTCTGAATTCTGCAAAGTTGACAGGCTTGTCATTCTTAGGAATCAGTGTTAAAAACGTGGAGTTGAAGGGACCATGGATAAACCCAGCCTTGCGCGATTCTTCCACCACTTGCAAAATCTCCTCCCCAAAGAAGTCATAGAATCCTAGGAAGAATTCTATAGGCCATCCATCAGGCCCCGGGCTGCTGTCTTTATTTAATGATTTCATCACCGTCGAGAGCTCATCCAGCGACACCTCCTCCATCAACATACTGTTATCTGCCTCCCCCACAAAGCTGGGAAAAAGCTGAGTCACGCGAATAACCTCAGCTATGGAAATTCCAGGTGGCGCCGTGAATTGATCTCCAAAGTGTCGAACTCCCAACGCTGCTAATCCATCAAAGCTGGAAACCTGTTCCCCGGTGTCTGATGAGAGTTCCCAGATAGAGTTTTTGAATTTTCTCCCCTTGGCAAATGATTGAAAAAATTTGGTATTCTCATCACCGCACTGTAGCCAAACCGCCCTGCTTTTCATCCTCCACAGCTCTTCACGCTCACACAGTATCATATTCCTGCGTTTCTCCCACTCCAACAATTCAGCTTTCTGCATATCATCCAGGTATCCCATGCCCAGACTGCTATGTATCCTGGCAATGTTTAACTCAGCAGCTTGTAATTGCTGATCATCAATCACCCTTTTGTCATGTGCCCATGTTCTAGTGGCCTCTTTAATTCTTTTCAGATTGTAATTAAAGTGAGCACCAGCCGGAGTCTGATTGTCAAGTGGACGATGAACCCATAGCTCCTGAACCAGTTTAATGAATGTCTCCTCCTTCAGCCAGCTAGGATTGAATTTGAAGGGGCTGGGTGGTTTTTTCCCACTACCTCGTAACTCCAGGAAAATGGGACAGTGGTCAGAAATTCCACCTGACCCTACCCACTGTCGGACAAGATCGACCCCATGTGCCAACCCTTCGGCCACCAGAAACCTATCCAGTCGTTTAGCTACTCTATGAACCCCTGCTCTCATATTCCTCCAAGTGGGAGTAAGCTGGGATGGTATGATGTCAAGGAGCTCCTTTCTGACAAATGCGTTGATGAAATGGTTTGCTAAGGAGTCCGGAATAGCCCGAGGCCCCCAAACTTCAGAAGACCCCAGAGTGAGGTTGAAATCCCCACCCAAAATCACATCCCTGCCATCAAATATCTCCATATCTAACAAGGAGTCCCAGTATCCCATCCTATTAAGGTAGGGCCCATAAATATTGAGCACCGTGATCATCCGCCCTATCTCAGCCTCCCAAACTTCCAATCCAAGGCCAGAGGATATCCCCCAAGTACAATCACATCTGCAGCTCGTTACCTTCCACCCCGAAGCCAGTCCTCCAGAGCGCCCTCTGGCATCCACTCCTACAAACTTCCAGCCAGGGAGCAAAGCTTCTAGTGTACGAACAACCTCCTCACAGCCACCCAAAGTTTCTTGCAGCATAATAATGTCCGGTTGATTAAGGTCAACCAACCTACGAAGCGAAGATTTTTTAAGTGGGCTCGCTAACCCACGACAATTGAAGGACATAATCTTCATAAACAATCCCCATCCTGGGCTATCACTGCTCTAAGTGCCCACTCTATAGACGATTGCATTCCCATCACTAAATCCACTTTCGCCCGTTCTTTAGCTTTAGTCATATGGGATTTACGTCCCCGTCCTTTCCCCCCCACACTAGTGGCCAACTCAGGTAGTCCCTTGCCCCCCGATCCATCTGCAGTAATCTCCCTACTACGAAGAGCATATCGAATGTGCTTACCCTCGGAGCATGAAGAGTGTGAGGTAGAAACAATAGAGGGCGTGACATTACCCATAACAGGCCGCAGTAGGTGGTCAACCTGTCGAGGAGGAGACCCATGGCTGCCCCCCCCCAAATCAAATGGGTCAGCAAGAACGGAAGGAGGATGAATAGGTGACTTACCCGTGTGTATCTCAGTTGGATCCTGACGTGGAGAGGACATCTCCTGCTGCAATAGAGTGGCCAGTGAGGTCGGAGTAACAGAGCTCAAGGAGTCCCCCTCAACTGTAGGAGGCTCCCGTCCATGCTTCTTCGTTCCAGATTTCACCAAGGATGGCAATTGAACCTCTGATTCTATCCTTCCAGCATCCTCAAATTGTTCCACAGATTCATGAAACCTCCCCCCGTCATTAGCTGGCTCATTCCCCTCCACTATCTCTACCTGTGAGTCCACTTTCAACCCAGGGACGGCTACAATATCTGCATCAGCAACATTCAGAGGCTTTCTTTTGCGAAACGATAAGGGACAGCGGGCTACAAGATGTCCAAGATCATGGCAGCGATGGCACCTAAATGGCACGCCCACATAGTCCAGTGTTTGTACATAATCCCCATCCTTGGAATGGATATTAATTTCAGCAGAAAGCCCCATCCTAATGTCGAGATTGACTAATATCTTAGCAACCGAGTATATACCATTTTGCAGATGGGTGGAATCAGAGTACACGTATTCACCAAGATAATTCCTGATCTCAGCAAACCTAGTCTCGTTCCACATATGCATGGGAAGTCCTGGCAGCTTAACCCACAGCGGTTCTTTAGCTATTCTTTCTGTTTTAGCATCGAAAAAAGGTGACCAATGTTTCAGTACCAGTGGTACTCCCAGCATCGACCAATGTTTACCCAGAACTGCATTGACCTCCCCGTTGTTCAAGAAAATGAATGAGAACCATCCTTTCGACAAAACACGAACCTCAGGGGCAGATGGTGCGATGTTAAGCCAATTCTCTGCCACCCAACGCTGAAGGAATCCTCTGCCTAATCTCCTGCCTCTAACATGTCCTACTACAGCTGTACGAGAGTAATCCACGGCCTCTGCCAGCGTAACATCGACCCCCAGCACTAATTGATCCAGTCTCTTACGTTCTTTGACCTTCTTGACAGGGTGTTTAATGGAGTCATCCATCCCTGATCGTGGCTGGAAATCGTCAGTCACTGCTTTCTCTCTCCGCGGGACCACCATCCATGTACCACACTGCAGCCAGCTAATGGACCAGTCTTATTCACTGAACGAAAGGCCGGGTTCAATGGGCAAATGTGCAAGAAGATTGAAGCCCTTCCCAGCAAATGTCTTCGGGCCAATCGTTTATCACCGCGTCCCAAATGCAAGATCAGACCAAGAAATCGTAAAGCTCAACGCCTACCCCATTTAATACACAGCCTGCATTCAAGCAGTGAAGAATTCGCTCTGCAACGATTCCTGCAGATGCTATGCCGCGCTAGTGTCCTAGCACTGTATCAGTCGCAGAAGTAAGCAACTCGCCCTGGATCCCCACTCAGGGAATGATCTCCGTCTCCAGGATTCATGCTCAATGCTGCCTCCAGTCTTCATCAAGAAATGCTAACGTACTCCTTGGTTTCGCTTCTTGGAGCCCTGTCTTTCCAATCAACAACCTATCGAAACAGTAATGATGTTTAGGCTCCGTCCAAACTTAATTATAACTTATCCACATTTACCAGAACGCATGAAAACACAAAATACAGTCACATAGGAATCCAGGATATTTAATTCATAAGAATTTGCATTGTAGTAAGGATTCCTATATTAGCCATTACAGCTTCCAGGAAATGTGTTCACGCTAACCCTAAAACTTTTAAGAAACAAAACTAATCTACCCATCATATCATGGTTCTTTTGGAAACAGTAAAGAATACAATCTGAAAACAAAACAAACCCTACACTAAGGCAGGATTCACATCTTCCACATTGCAGCGAATAGGATGGTCCAGGACGGCCGAGGCTTACTAGGGCAGTCTCAAACCCTGGAGTCTTCTTCCTTTGTTTCCAAACTCTCAGTACTGGAACCAAGAACTCGAAAGACTTTACGAACCCTGCCAAACACACACACATCCTACATTTCATTAATAGAATATTTGCTAAAAACGCTCCATGGTGAATTTGAAGTCTTCCTCTGCGTGGAGAAAGATGCTCCACGGTCATGGTAGCCGAGAGCTGAGGGCAGTTCTCTCCAAGGTGCAAATGAACCAAAAGACATTCGATAGTTAGGGTTTAAGCCTTGCACCAACATGGAGCATAGATGACAAGCCTTCACGTGGCCTCATAAGTTCATGCAGCTGCCAATCACTATATTTTTAATTTAAAACTGTGTTTCTATAGTTGTATGCAATTTTTGTAAACTCGAATTCTATTGTTTCAACACTTAGCACAAAACTTTGACCTCTTACCCACTTCTCCATGGTTGGAGCCAAAGGTATTGTTTTATTTTGATCAAACTCTTAACTAGGGTAACCTTAGATCTTGGTAGGTCCTTTCAACCTTTAGTTGCTAGTTAGGGTCCTTACCTGGTATCAGAACAAAGTATTAAGATGCATTAGCTTTCAAAAGCTAAGTAAGCCCACGTTTGTCACTAGAACTTCCCTTCATCAAAAGAAAGTAATCAGCTTTACAAATTATTTTTGAAAACATACTACGACTTTGAGAACTTACAATTATCTTTAAAACGACAATTTAAACGTCGATGCAAAATGTTCAACTATCATATTCATTGCGGTAAAAGAAATATGTTGTTTTTATATCTTAAGGACATATTAAATAAACAACGATCTTATAACTTGAAGTTAAATAGGTTGATCATACACATCATAAAAGTAGTACATTTGACTACAAGTATACGATCAAACAAATGATTAAGATAAGCAATAAAATTCTAACAAATTACCTAGAGTGTCTCGGTTATTATAGCTGATACGAAAATTTTAAATTTTTATGATATTTTTGGAGGTGTTACATGTGGTATCAGAGTGCAAGTTCAAACACTAGGCCTGAAAGTGGCTCAACTCACGCAATCAAATTAAAACAGAAAAACAAATTTACTAACTTTGTTTTAAAATTGTTTATGTACAGAGAATTCAATATTTATTTGCGGGTATTGGAAGGAGAAGATGCATTTGCCGAGGATGGATCCCATTATAATGAAAAAAATCATGAACAGGAACATGTTAACGAAGAAAATATATACGTGGAATTAAATGATAATTCATCTGAACTACTTCGGACGATTAAAGATTTAAAAGCTGAAATGAAAACTGTTAAGGAAGAAAATGGAAGAATTCTGGAAGCACGGGAAGAACTAAATCAAATATTGCTAGATAAATTTCATAATGAAGGAAAAGATAAAAGAACATAATCTAAATTTGAATCTGGAACCATGTCTTATCAACACAAAGGTAGGAAGTTAAAATTCTCTAATAATGAAAGTAGTTCCTCTTTTGAAACTGATGTTAAAACACATAGAAAGAAACATAAGTATTCTAGCGACAATAGTGATAGTGACTACAGTCCTAAAAAGAGGAAATACAAACCATATGAAGAAATCTCAGGAGAGTTAAAAAAGATAAAACCTCCAATGTTTAATGGAGAGATAGAGAAAGGAGAAGAAGTCAAAGCATGGCTGTCGGGTATGAAGAAATATTTTCAAATATATAACTACTCAGGCAAGCTGAAAGCTAAAATGGCTATCTATAATCTAACTGGGAAGGCTGATATACGGTGGCAGGATATAAAAAGAGTAAAAAGCATTAAAGAAATGAATGTAACTTGGAGTACTTTTAAGAGGTATTTTAAAAATAAATTTATGTCTGAACAATACTATGAAGAAAAGGCTAAAAAATTCTATGATTTAAAGTTAGGTTCTATGAACATGAAAGAATTAAGCAGTAAATTCTTAAGTTTATTAAGATATGTACCGTAAATAATTGATGAAAATCCTAAAATACAACGATTTCTGAGTTGTTTGCCTTTTCACATCAATGACAGAATTGAATATGATAACCCTAAGACCCTTGAGGAAGCTATGAGGAAGGCAAATTTTTGTTATGAAATGAACAAAAAAAGGGAAAGTGTACCTAGCTGGAAGGTGAAAGGACCAAGTAATTTCGAACAAAGGAGAAAGAATTTTAAATTTAACAGGAATGTTGGAAATAAAAATTCTTGAAATTTTCCTAACATAAATTTCCAGGGAACAAATTTTAAAAGCAATGCACAGCAGAATTTTACAGCTGCAAGAAACAGAGACATGCCTAATAATTATGTTAAAAATAATGAACAAAAGGAACATGTAAAATGCTGGGAATGTCAAGGACCAAATTATGCAACAAATTGTCCTTACAGAAAAAGAAACGTCAGCAATATCCATACAGTGCAGGAAGAGGCAACAGTTGGTGACCTAGCAAGGGAGATGCCCAAAATCAATGCAGCCTTGGAGAATCGACAAGTTGATCATCAAACCTCAATGGTTGAAATAGAAGGTATGCTACAGAACAAAACCATCTCTATTCTAATTGATCTAGGTGCTAGTTTAAGTTATGTGTCACTTGGTATAGTAGAAAGTTGTAAATTGCAAGTGGAAAAGTTTGAAAAGTCTTGGCTGGTTCAGTTAGCTACATGAACAAAAAGAAAGGTAGTTAATTATGTAAAAGACTCTGAACTGTTTATGAATCAATTTAAGACCAAAGTAAAACTAAATGTATTACCTTTAGGGTCGTATGATGTTTTAATAGGTGGACTGACTGGAAAAGCATAGAGTAGTTTTGAATTGTTTTAAAAAGACATTTACATGTTTGAATGAAAAAAAGAAACTGCCGTAGTAAAAGGAGTGCCTAGAAAAGTTTTTGTTAGACAGATTTCTACATTGCAAATGAAAAAGGTTGTACGTAAAGGATGTAAAGTATTTGTTGTACATGTAATAAATGATGAACACACAACTAAAGAAGATAAATTAAAACTTGAAGATATACGAATCCTAAGAGACTTTTTCAGATGTATTCCCGGAAGAAATCCCAGGATTACCTCCGAAAAGAGAATTGGATTTCACCATTGAGTTAGTACCTGGAGCTGTACCAAACTCAAAAGCTCCTTACCGGATGAATATCCTAGAGCTTAATGAATTAAAACTACAGTTAAAGGAGTTAATAGATAAAAATTATATAAGTCCAAGTGTGTCTCCTTGGGGAGCACCTATCATTTTCATTAAAAAGAAAGACGGCACCTTACGCTTATGTATAGATTACCGTCAGTTAAATAAAATGACAATTAAAAACAGATATCCAATGCCCCGCATAGATGATTTGTTTGATCAAGTACGCGGAGCAACGATATTTTTAAAAGTAGACTTGAGATCTGGATATCATCAAGTCAGAATTAAAGACAAAGATATATTTAAAACTGCATTTAGAACCCGTTATGGGCATTATGAATTTGTAGTTATATCTTTTGGGCTAACGAACGCTCCAGTAGTTTTTATGTGCTTAATGAATAATGTCTTACATAAGTATTTGGATAAATTCGTAATTGTTGTTATTGATGACATACTAATCTATTCAAAGACTGAGGAAGAACATGATGAACACTTATGAATAATATTACAAGTCTTAAGAGAACATCAACTGTACGCTAAATTTAGCAAGTGTGAATTCTTTAAGGATAAAATATAGTATTTAGGTCATGTGATATCTAAAGATGGAATCTCAATTGACCCGGATAAAATAAGAGCAATAAATGAATGGCATGTCCCTAAAGCTGTAACAGATGTGCGATTGTTCATGAGGATCACAGGTTACTACCAAAAATTTATAGAAGGGTTCTCAAGAATCGCAAATCCCATAACATCTTTACAAAAAAAGGGAAAGAAGTTTGTTTAGGATCAAAAGTGTGAAGAAAGTTTTTAAAAGTTAAAAGAACTGTTAACTATTGCACCTACCTTGAAAATATCAGATCCAAACAAAGACTTCATTGTATGCACTGATGCATGAAATGAAGGCTTCGGTGGAGTCTTAACGCAAGAAGGTCACATAATAACATATGAATCAAGAAATTTAAAAATTCATGAAAAGAATTATGCTACCTATGATTTAGAGTTGGTTTCCATAATACATGCCTTGAATATGTGGCGCCATCTAGTAGATTTTTATTAATGACAGATAATAAAGGTCTAAAATATATGTTGGATCAACAAAATCTGAACGCAAGGCAAGCTAGGTGGTTAGCTTTCCTTAGTGAATATGATTTCGAGATCAAACATATAAAAGGAAAAGAAAACAAAGTGGTTGATGCCTTAAGTAGAAATGCAAAACTAAATTTTATGGCAGCAATTAGTACTTATAAAACAGATTTAGAAAATCAGTTTGAAAAAGGGATAAAACTGGATAAAAATTATCATAATTTGCAAGAAAAAGTTGCTGAAAATGAATCTGAAAATATAAAAACAGATTTCAGTTTGATTGAAAAAGGTCTAATGCTGTATAAAAACAGACTGTATGTACCAAATGTACCAGAAATTAAATTGCTGATTTTAAATGAAGTACATAAAAGTCCTTATTCAAGACATCCTGGTTACCAAAACATGATAACGATGTTAAGAAAATATTATTTTTGGCCTAACATGAAGAATGAGGTGGCTGAATACATAGCTAGGTGTATTTAATGCCAGCAAGTTAAGGTGGAGCATCAACACCCAGCTGGTTTATTACAGCCATTGCCAATTCCAAATTGGAAATGGGAAATTATCGACATTGATTTTATAATTGGACTAACTAAAAATCAGAAGCAAAATGATTATGTGATGGTAGTCGTAGATAAGCTTAGCAAGGCATCTCATTTTATACCTGTCAAACCACTTTTAAGGCTGCTAAATTGTTGATGTGTTTATGAAGCAAGTTTTTCGTTTGCATGGAATTCCTAAGGTAATAATTTCTGACAGGGATTCTAAATTTACTAGTAATTTCTGGAACTCATTGTTTAAAGGTTTGGATACTAAATTAAATTTCAACACATATTTTCATCCACAAACGTATGGACAAACCGAAAGAGTAGTAAATCAAGTCTTAGAAGATATGTTAAGAATGTATGTTAGAGATCAGCCAAACAAGTGGGAAGAATATCTGCACTTAGTTGAATTTGCTTATAACAATCATTATCAAGCTTCAGCTAAACTCAGTCCTTTTGAAATATTGTATGGTCGAAAGTGTAATACTCCCATTTAATGGAGTAATCCGGTTGACAGATTGATGTTAGGACCTGAGTTATTGAAAGAGATGGAACTAACAGTGAAACAGGTACAAAGCAATCTGAAAATTGCACAAGACAGACAGAAGAGTCATGCAAACCTTAAAAGAACCCAGAAAGAATTCCAAGTAGGTGAGCATGTCTTTGTCAAGGTAAAACCCAGAAAAAGCTCTTTTAAGCTGGGGAGTTGTGCTAAATTAGCACCCAGGTATTGTGGACCATTTGAAATATTATCAAGAGTTGGACCAGTGGCTTATCAGTTAGCCTTGCCACCTAATCTTAAAATACATAATGTATTTCATATTTCTATTTTGAAAAATTATGTACATGATGTTACTCATGTAATCGATTGGAATGATATCCAGGTGGAACCAGAAGGATATTTTCAAGTGGAACCAGATTGTATCCTCGACAGGAGAGAAATTTTACTCCGGAATTGCACCATTGGACAGGTAAAGGTGCAATGGAAGCACCTTAGTCCAGATGAAGCAACCTGGGAATTGGAGAGTCATATGCGGGCAGCATATCCAATTATGTTCCAGGAAGACTTAGATGATGTTTAAGCAACATCGTCCTGAGGGGGTGTTTGTAACCTACCTAGAACTTGAAACATTTTATGTTGTGGAAAACATTACATTAAAAGTTATTGTAAAGTTTTATGTTATTGACCAAGGATGGTCAAGTATGACTGTAATTGAATATTTTTATTATTTAATAAATTAAAATAGGAGACACTCATCCAAAGAGGACTGTTGAAGAGTGTTCACTGACCCACTAGGAGGAATGAACTAGTGTAGAAGGCAATTGACAAGTGGTAGCATCTGCACTCACTTACTAGATGTTGCAGGAGGCAAGCTCCCTAAAAATGTGGTCATGTTCCCCAAGGAAGGTGGGATTGAGCAGGTGGCTCATTAAATGATTTAACTGACCCAAAGACCTAGGAAGACCTATATCCATCGAATTGAGCAGGAGGCTCACCACTTTTACCTTGTGGATTGCTGGAAACTGAAAAAGGTTGAGCACACAAGAGATTCAATGAGGGGAATGCTAGAATGAGTTGTAGTGTAAGGACTGTAAGTTTTATTCTGTTGAGTTGCAGAGAGTGTTTTGTATGCAAGTCTTCATGATTGTTGGGATACAAAGAGATTGTTACATGCTTCTACATAGTATCTTTGTCTTGGTGGTTCAGTGAACAGACTCGGGGGTCCTGAAGCAAGTAATTTGGCTGCTTCTAGGAGACGGTTGGGAGGAATGGTTTCCTTTGGGTGTTTTTACACCTACATAGTTAAATAGGTTCTGCATTTGTTTTTGGTTCGGTATTTTAGTTTATTTCTACATATTTATGAAAGTTTATTATCAGGTTGTAATGCTGCCTAGATATCTAAATAGCTGTTAAATTTAGTAGAGTACTGAACTGATAATTTATTTCTGCTTAAATGATTGAATGATTAAGATTCAAAATTTAGAATGGTGAATATAAACCTTCTCTGTATTTTTCCTTTCACCGAAGTGATGTACTCTAGTACAGAGAGTCTTGTTTAAATAATAGATTTGAAATGATTTCGAAGATTATTAACAGAATGCTGATCTTATCAAATGTATACATATCCTGTACTAAAAATAATATACAGATGTTATTGAATAATCCTGAAAATTATATTTTGTATCAGTAGTCATTATTATAGAACATTAACTATTTATAAACAATAGACAAATAAATCTAATGGTTCGATTTAACATTATTCCTATAAACATAGTATAATATCTATATCCTTATAGCATTTCACATTCTTCAAAATTATATTCAGAAGCAAGACATATTTCTTCAGCAAAGAAACATGAAAAACATTATGAGCTCTAATGTTAGCATGCAATGCAATTATATATGCAATTGGACATATCCTCTCAAGCACTTCAAATGGCCCACAATATCTTGGGGGCAGCTTGGCACAACTTCCAAGCTTTAAGGAACTCTTCCTTGACCTCACTATGAGGTAAAGATGAGATCTTTCTTTCTCAAGGAAAGTACACAGTTGATGTATTGCAGAGATTTGGTATGATGGACTGTAAGTCCATGTCTACTCCAATGGTGTCTAATCTAAATAAGCTACATGAGTCATATTTCGGATAAGATCTAGTGGATCCTACCATGTATAAACAACTCATTGGTTCCTTGATGTATTTGATACATAGTAGACCAGACATATGTTATGCAGTGAGTATCTTGAGTTAGTTCATGTCTAAGCCAAGACATGTACATTGAGTTGCTGCCAAGCATGTGCTTAGATTCCTTCGAGGTACTATTTCTTATGGACTCAAATATGCTTCCAGTGGTGTTGAGTGATGTTACTTGGATATGTCGTCTCCAACTGGGGTGGTAGTATTGTGGACCGAAAGAGTACATTCGGATTTTGTTTTATCTTGGGATCAACTATGATCTCTTGGTCCAGTAGGAATCGGGCTCTGTAGCCCATAGTACTACATAAGAAGAGTATATTTCAGCTAGTACTGCCTGCCGAGAAGCTGCGTGGCTTAGGAAGCTACTTGCTGGGTTGTTCGGTGAGAAGCTTGAGACTACAGTCATTCGATCTAACAATCAAAGTTGTATTAAGCTCTCAGAAAACTCTGTGTTTCATGATAGATCGAAATACATTGAGATGAAGTATCACTACATTAGAGACATGGTATAGATAAGTGTTGTAATACTTCAGTACATTGCTATTGGTGAGAAGATTGTAGATATGTTGACTAAGCCTTTGTCTATGACAAAGTATAGGTACTTTCGAGACAATATTGGCATGGCAGAGAATGCCTCCCTCATTGAGAGGGAGTGTTAAAGTTACAGCATCATGAGTCACTCTCAAGGTCAATCTTGTGTGTCAAGATTGAGCCTCGTGTGTCAAGGTAGTGCCTTATAGGAGCCTAAGTTGGACTCGAGAAACTTGGAGAAGAATCTTGAGTTGGACTCGAGAATGGTTAAGCTTCATGTGTTGAGGCAAGTGCTTTGTATGTCAAAGTGATGATGTTGTATAGTCGTGCTAGTCAAGGCTAAGGTCTTGTGTGTCAAGACAGATCCTCATGCATTGAGGTGATGCTTTGCATGTCGAGGCATGTATGGTGTGTGATGTACTACTAACCATGGTTGATCTATTAAGTCTCCCCTAGGGACTAGCCACCTCTAGAGTGAATTAGTTTTTCATATAACCACTTGGAACGATAGTAGGACAATATGATCACATCATTGAGAAAATCTCCTTAGTATATTTGATATGATAATTAAGCTAGCACATGTGGACCATGCAGTTAAGACAAGAGATAAAGATAAGATGTGATAAGATATGAGAGAATTCAAATTGTTAAACTTCAGTGAATACTTCAGTAAATCAAAGGAGAACTCAAATTGATCACTATAGTTATGTTAACAAGAAAGAATCAGTTAAGAGAGTTAACTTAGTGATAACAAATATGTTGGTCTTTATAGCTTCGTGAGGTATCCTCACAAGTCGGCCTAGAAAAAGAAATATTATTTAAAGATATTAATAATATTTAATAATAATATCTATTATGAAATGATATTTCGGCCAGCAACAAAGGGATATGTCCTTTCACTTCATTCACTATAAAGTAAAAGTCATGAACTTGTAATTTACAAAGCGATAAATTCATCTATCCTATTGCATATGTGGTTGATATTTTCAGTGTATGGCTATTCTATGATATATGTTATATCATAAGGTAGTAATCATCAATATCTGAAAATAATTATAAAATCAACATGTTATCAGAGCCAATGGTTTGGTTAGTGGTTTGGAGTTGTGAGGGTATTGGCCCATGCATAAATGGTTAATTAATTTTGGTTTACTCTTGTCACAGAGATCCAATGTGGAAGCTCAAGCATGGAATGAAGGATGAGATGGATTCTAACTCAAAGTGATGACAGGAATAAATCAAACCGGAAGAGTTGCTCGATGAGGAATATAGCATGGACATAGACTTCTATATTCGAAGGGAGAAACTACCCAGGATGTAGTAGTGAGGCTCAACATCAAGAGGAAGCTTGGTACTGTAATGTCCCCAGCTTGACCCTATTGCATTAATATTGTAAATGATGTAAATATTGTTATTTAGTCATGGTGAGGAGCTCAAGGCCAAGGCCCCGCCATTGATTTATCGTTCTATGTATTGGCAATTACAATAGATGCATATGGTTCTTGTGCTAGCTGTGCACAATGTAAATTCGGACATCATGTAAATATGCAATTTTAATGAAAAACCCACAACCAGCTATGCAATGCAACAAAGAGATGGGGCATGATCTTACAAGGAATAGGGAGGAAAAATAACCAAACCCTTGAGCCAATGGAGTCAATGAGAAAACCCATGAAATCCCAACTACCCATTTTGGCTTATGCCCCAATCATTAAATTCTTCCAAGAGTTGGTTGAGGCAGTTAATGCCTTGGGAATGATGAGGTATGGCAGCCAATTTCGGGTATGGGCAAGCCATCAATCTGGGAATTCGAATTTTTGCTTGCAATGCAAGAAATCACCCACATTTTGTCTTCCCAAGCCATTCTGAACCACGGTCTTTCCTCTCTCACGCAGCCTGGGGTGAACTGGGGTTTTTCCTTCACGTTTTCACCATTTCTCTGCATTCTTCCATGCATGGGAACTCGTTTTTGGTTAGCACAGTGGCTAGGAGAAGAGAACCACGATTTTCTGGGGTTATAGAGGCTGTCTCTGCCCATGAAATGCCCATGGACGTTTTTCTGAAAACGATTATGCTCCTAGGGTTGTTTTCCCATTTTCCCATTTTCGTTTTGGGCTTTCCCATGTTTTTCTGAACTAGTTGAAATCCCATCGTTGGGCATCCTATTGCAAAAACGCCCAGCACTTGCATTTCTGGATGTTATGTCCCTCCCTGTTTAGTTTGAACCTGTGAGCAGGAGATTCAGGAGTGGAAGAGGACAGATTTGGCTTGATGAGCCCAATGAAGTATCCATAGCTCAATGGTTGAGCCACTAGCCTAGTAATTCACCTCTGTCCATCTCTTAGTAGCCCGAGAAACCCCACTGCCGATTGGTTTGGCTGATTCTGGTGTATCTTTGGCTATATGAGAGCCTGCTTTCCCCTTTTCCTTGTGGAGATCATGCCCAGCTCGGGGGTGGCAGTGGTGCTAAGAGATTGAGGAGCACACTGGCCTACGGTTGGGTGGAACGTTGCAGAAGCGTAGCTGGTTGCTCAGGGACTACTTGGTTTAAGATAAGTATTCTCATTTGCTAATTTGATATTGCTTAATTGATGAATGACATGAAAATATGGAATGTATGATGGATGTGTAATGGAATTAAATTCTGCTGTGTTTTCAAGATTTTATGCATTTGCATATCTCCATCTACAATTTATATGAATGCTTATTTGATTAAGTATGGGACTAGATGTCCAGTATTATTGTTAGTGTCCTCTCCATAGCCTTGTAGGATAGGAGGAACATTACATTTTGGTATCAGAGCTGTTGGTTGCAGCATTGGGCCTTCATGGGCTACATGTCACAACTTGCAGAGGTAAGTATGCTTCCTGCCCAGCATAGACTGTTAAGAAAAATTTCAAATTTTCAAAATTTATCAAAAAAAATTTCTATGTATCTATGAGTTTTTTGCCAAAAAAAAAACTGAGCCAGCGGAAAAACTCGGTGAGTTCGTCCGCAACGGCGGGAGGACTCGGCAAGTTGTTCCGCAACGCGGCAGGAAATCAATAAGTTCACCGAAACTGAGGAAGAACTTAGCGAGTTGTTCAGCAACGGTGGAAGAACTCGGCAAGTTGACCCGAAGTTGCGGAAGTGCCCGGGGAAGGGAAGAAAAATTTTAAAAAAATTTCTGAGTGTTTTCGGCGGCCGGACTCGGAGAGTTGGATCGAAACTGCGGAAGAACTTAGCGAGTTGTTCCGCAACGGCGGAAGAACTCGGCAAGTTGGCCCAAAGTTGCGGAAGTGCCCGGGTAAGGGAAGAAAAATTTCAAAAAAATTTCTAAGTGTTTTCGGCGGCCAGACTCGGCGAGTTGGCCTGAAACTGCGGAAGAACTTAGCGAGTTGTTCCGCAACGGCGGAAGAACTCGACAAGTTGGCCCGAAGTTGCGGAAGTGCCTGGGGAAGGGAAGAAAAATTTCAAAAAAATTTCTAAGTGTTTTTGGCGGCCGGACTCGGCAAGTTGGCCTGAAACTGTGGAAGGACTCGGCAAGTTGTTCCGCAACGCGGCAAAACAAATCAATAAGTTCGACGGAAAGATGGAAAAAAAAATTCGGAAGAACTTGGCGAGTTACTCCGAAACAGCGGGAGAACTCGGCGAGTTGCTCCGAAACAGCGGGAGAACTCAGCAAGATGGTCCGAAACGGCGGAAGGTTTTTCTAATTATTTTTCGGCGTCCAAGAGAAATTTCGGAAGAACTTGGCGAGTTGCTTTGAAACAACGGGAGAACTTGGCGAGTTGCTCCGAAACAGTGGGAGAACTCGGCAAGTTTCTCCGAAACAGCGGGAGAACTCGGCGAGTTACTCCGAAACAGTGGGAGAACTCAGCAAGATGGTTCGAAACTGCGGAAGGTTTTTCTAAGTATTTTTCGGCGTCCAAGAGAAAATTTTGGAAGAACTCGGAAAGTCGCCCCACAACGGTGGAAGGACTCGGCAAGTTGGTTCGCAACGGATCGGAAGGAAAAACTGAGTCTTCGACCGGAAGAACTCGACGAGTTGGCCCGAAACAGATCGGAAGAACTCGCTGAGTTGCTCCGAAACAAGGAATTTCAGCCATTTTTTAGAGAGATTTTTCAGGCGCCGAAAGTTGAAAAATGCCATGGAACTTGTGCGCCAGATTGCGCGAAATTGAAGGTTTTACAAAAAAAAAAATGAGGGCGCTGCCCTCGACCCGCCCAAGCCCCCTAGACCCCCGTCATCCCCCGGAGACAGTCATTGAAAGTGTGAAATGCACTCTTGGGATGAGGAGCACGAATTGCATAAAGGGTGGTGGAATTCTCAGCAAGAGAAATTGGTTGTGATATCCATTATGGAAGATGAAAGGGGAAATTCCTCACCTTAAAACTAATTATGTTTATAGCATAAGAATTGCATATTGGAAAATAGCAAGAATGAATGATTGCACATATGTATATGTTGAATTGCTAATTCATGATAATATCATAGCTAATGATTGCTTGTATGCTTGGTAGGGAAGCCAAGGAAAGGATTAGCTATGATGTGGATGAGGAACTCCATGTCAGAATGAGGAATTGGGAAGAATTCCTTAACTCCTCTCTCGCTATCGTATTTATATACTGGAAAATTATGGCATAAGGATGCTGGAAATGCAAGAGAGTAATAGATTAAAAATAAATATTGCACGGTGCATGTGAAAATGTTTGTGCATGTATATGATATTACATCTTGGTAAAACAGTGAGGTTTTACATATGCAATGAGCCACTTAAGATAGTCATTGTGGCTGCTAATAAGTAGTTATGTTCGCATTGGTCGTAGGATCAAATACAACCGAAGCATGGCTAAAGATGTGGATGATGATTGTTGCATACGACCAACAATCGTATGAGGAAGGGATGGTGCAACAAATCTATGATCATGAGGTTGGCAAAAGGACTGTGTAGCCTTGGTAAGAGGCCAACTGATCAGGTAACATCAAGTGATGTAAATGACAGCCATGCAGGTAATGGTTATTGGTGCATAAATTGCATGAATGTTGAAAGAGGATTTGGTAAGATCCCTTCAACTATGTTTGAATTATGTTGAACGCATAGTACTCATAACTTAATGCATGGTAGCATTGAGGAAATGTGCATTAAGATATTATGCATAATCTTGTGGTTATGCATTGAGTGAATGCACATTAAAAGATTATGTGAGTGATGTAAATGTGCATGCATAGGTATAGGTGCACATGATGAGATGCATTGTGAGAATGCATGATTGTGATGTATGTTTCATTGCAATTAGATAATAGATGGAATGGTGAACTATTATCAATCTTAAGAGCAAGAGAATAATTGCATAAAATGATGAAATCGAACCATGCAACTCTAGTATGGTAATAATTCACAGGAAGTAGATTGTTTTGGTGATATTAAAATGCTTCAGTGACTGTGGAAGCAATGAAATATTATATGCATAGAAACTTACAAAGCATTTGGCTGATTGAAGTTTCAGATTTCAGGTAGATTGTTTTGGGCATAGCAAATATGGATAAGTCCATGATGAAGATTGGAATCTACCGTGAACAAGAGCCAAACGATATAAGAACAGGCTCATGGCTAAGCGAATCAATTTATGAAGACACATTGCAGGAAGACCAGGAGTGATGGTCTGCCAAAGCCAAACTAGATGGGAAAGACCCCATGCTTTGGAAATGGGTTTCGGGTGAAACGCCATTGATAATGTCTCAGCCAAACCGCATGTCGGTAAACCATGAAAGTGAGATGGTAAAGCTATGCCCAGAAGGCATGTGAGACACATCTGCAAAATAAATGAGTATTATGTGACCCTAGACAAGAACATGCATGTCTAAATTATTAGGGTTAATATGCAGAGCATGCTCTATCTTATTTATATCATTGCAAACTGCTTGAGTATGATTAGGGCCTACATGGCGCACATCAGAAAGGG
The DNA here is from genome assembly GCA_027924585.1 of Larix kaempferi. Classification (NCBI taxonomy): domain Eukaryota; kingdom Viridiplantae; phylum Streptophyta; class Pinopsida; order Pinales; family Pinaceae; genus Larix; species Larix kaempferi. The sequence goes on along the minus strand of BSBM01000138.1, from coordinate 13,497,411 downwards.
GGTGCACACCTTTTCTGGTGTTGGGTCATGATAGGGTTTTCAATATTGACTACACCCTAAGGGAATGGATGCATTCCTGGTGTTTCAATACTTGGTAGTGAATGATATGGAATGTGGTTAAGAATTGAACAGCAATACTAATGAGCTTGCTTATCCTTCTTGTGTTGTCAGCCTACACAGATGCATATTGATACTGCACATTAAAGGGCAAAGTGAAGAAGGGTACGCAAAGGGACTGTATGGGAATTGGCAACCTTTCTATGCTCACGTGAAATATTACCAGAAGGGATGGACAGGCCCGAAGAGCTGTGTAATAAGAGAAGGTATCATCCTTGTGTGAGTAGGGGTCATGTTAACCTGCAGTCAAGAAAGTCACCTATAAAGTTCCTAAAAGGAACCACCGATTTGCACAAGAGAAGGAGTGGCGTCCTTGTATAAATGAAGAGTTGATGTGTGTGAAGGGTTACGGTGCAAGAAGGTGTGGTGACATTGGTAAAGGCATAAAATCTCTACTAGGACAGCAGTGGGAGGGTGGGCGTCGAGGACTGACTGAAAACCTTGAGATGCCTATGGCTCCATAGTAGAGCCTTGACCTATAATGGTCGGTGGCGCAGTTTCCTTCCATTGGTCAATGACCTAGACGAATGTGCTGGCTCGGCACTGGAGAGGGCCAACCAGGTATGGGACTGGTTGGGCACCACCAAATGCTTGGTAAATCCAACCGATGGGGAGGCGTACTGGTTAAGCATTAACTATATCCAAGTCCATAGGCGATCCCAAGGCTTGCAAAGCGAAGCAGGATCCTGTGGACCAGAGGGGAAACGCACAATACAGATAAGTATTCGTTTTCATTTATGTCTTGTTTGGAATAATGAAGATTTCAAGTATAAGTCTTCTAACAGCTAAGCTGATACACTATTGTTTCTTTGTTGGAAACCTTGGTCATTGTAGGAAGGCAAGACCCTGAAAGACTATAAATTGCTGGTAAATCCAGAGAGTAAATGAGTGGGCGATATAAATTGCTAGTAAATCCGGAGAGTAAATGAGTGGGCGATATAAATTGCTGGTAAATCCAAAGAGTAAATGAGTGGGCGATATAAATTATTAAGAAATCCAGGGAGTAGCTGGTTGAACGCTATAAAGTTCTTGATAAGTCCAGAGAGTGACTATTTGGGCATTAACTACTTGATATGGTAAGGCAGCGTGTATGCTGGCCCAACACCCCTTAAACAATTGATAAAACTAGTCGGAGCACTGGCCTAGCATATTGCTAAAGGAAATGATTGATAAACCCAGTCGGCGTACTGGCCTAGAATTGCCTATTCGAATGATTGTGGAGTAGCCTACGTGCTGGCCCAACATTGTTATTGTGTTCACGGGAAATCCAAGGCTCGTAAAACAAAGAAGGATCCCGTGGAATAAAGTGAAGACATCCAATACAGATAAGTATTCAGTTACCTGGCAGCTTCTTGCTTATGAAAATACATGTGTATATGATTTGGTTATGATTTCCTAAACTCTTGTTTAGAGATAAACCCTATGAAAATGAACTAAACATATGAATTGATTCAATGTTTGAGTTTAGGTATTGCTGGAAGCAAGGATTATGAATGCATCCTAGAGATGCATGTGGACATGTGACCGTCCTAAAGAGCTCAGTATGAGCAGTAATGAAAGATGGTGCTAGTAGATACAAGTGGATCCTAGCAGCCAAAGGTTCTGTAGGCAATAATGGGAAGGGTGCCCTAGCTGAAAATCCATATACAGACCTTAGACACTAAGTGTCATAGCCAAGAAAGGAAAGTCAAAGCATTCACATTGAAGTGAAAGAGACTGAGGAGCATGAAACCACAGCGATGGTGTAGCTCCATAATAGAACAAGACTAAGAGGGAGAAACCCCTACTCTTCTCTTTCCTTTTGATTGATGCATTTATAAAACAAAATATTGTTGAGTGCATATCATGGATGAAAATAGATTGTGTTTAATTGCTTGAGATGAATTGTGAATGCTGAAATAGTAAATTTCCTATGAAAAGATGAACATGAATGAGTTCATGTGTATGTTGGGAAAGCATGAAAAGCGTGGAAGTCCCATGAATAAAGCATGGACATTCCATGTCAATTAGGAAAATAATTGACTAATCTTAATGTTTATGTTATGCTTGTCCTAACAAAGAATTCCCGTGATGAATTTCACAGGTAAGAAAGTGAAACAATTGGTTGCAACCGACACAAGAAAGTGTTGCTAGTAAGCAAAGTGTGTTCAGTTGTGCCCATTGACCATGGCAGCAGACCGAGGGCTATTAGAGTTGGCTGAAAGTCTTCCTCAAACAATTTCCAGGACCCAAGAAAATCTTGGGGAGATGCTCAAGCTACAGAGGCAACAGAATGAGATAAACCATGAGGCTTTGTAGGACTCTATTCATCTGCAAAAAGAGGTAAAAAGCATTCTGGGAGCAATCAACAAGGGAAAGGAAAGTGGATAAATGAAGAAGCATTCATCCAATCGTCCGATTAAGAAACGTTCCAGGTGGGAAGACTCAAAGGAAATGGACCAGGAAAAGATAAAGCCGCCAATGAAATGTTGGGGATGTGGAGGAAATCATTGCCTCCGTGATTGCCCAACAAGAGAATATCAAGAGGGTAGCAACCATAAATTCCCCAGGTTCGTGGACCAGTTGGAAGGAAAAGAAAAGGAAGGAATTGTTTTGGAACGATGTCCTCATGCAGAGCTAGAAGGTCCCAGCCAGCAGGAGCAGTTTGTAAAGACCAAAGGACTTAGTCCTGAAAAACCCAAGTAAAGGGTGAAATGCAAGACAAACCTACCACCTTTTGTGAATTTTTGACATATGTAAAGTGGGTATTTATTTCCGAAGTGTTGGAACACCGAGGACGGTGTTATTCCAAGGGGAGGGGAATGTAATGTCTCCATCTTGACCCTATTGCATTAATATTGTAAATGATGTAAATATTGTTATTTAGTCATGGTGAGGAGCTCAAGGCCAAGGCCCCGCCATTGATTTATCGTTCTATGTATCGGCAATTAGAATAGATGTATATGGTTCTTGTGCTAGCCGTGCACAATGTAAATTCGGACATCATGTAAATATGCAATTTTAATGAAAAACCCACAACCAGCTATGCAATGCAACAAAGACATGGGGCATGATCTTACAAGGAATAGGGAGGAAAAATAACCAAACCCTTGAGCCAATGGAGTCAATGAGAAAACCCATGAAATCCCAACTACCCATTTTAGCTTATGCCCCAATCATTAAATTCTTCCAAGAGTTGGTTGAGGCAGTTAATGCCTTGGGAATGATGATGTATGGCAGCCAATTTCGGGTATGGGCAAGCCATCAATCTGGGAATTCGAATTTTTGCTTGCAATGCAAGAAATCACCCACGTTTTGCCTTCCCAAGCCATTCTGAACCACGGTCTTTCCTCTCTCACGCGGCCTGGGGTGAACTGGGGTTTTTCCTTCACGTTTTCACCATTTATCTGTATTCTTCCATGCCTGGGAACTCGTTTTTGGTTAGCACAATGGCTGGGAGAAGAGAACCACAATTTTCTGGGGTTATAGAGGCCGTCTCTGCCCATGAAATTCCCATGGACGTTTTTCTGAAAACGATTATGCTCCTGGGGTTGTTTTCCCATTTTCCAATTTTCGTTTTGGGCTTTCCCACGTTTTTTTGAACTGGTTGAAATCCCATCATTGGGCATCCTACTGCAAAAACGCCCAGCACTTGCATTTCTGGATGTTATGTCCCTCCCTGTTTAGTTTGAACCTGTGAGTAAGAGATTCAGGAGTGGAAGAGGACAGATTTGGCTTGATGAGCCCAATGAAGTATCCATAGCTCAATGGTTGAGCCACTAGCCTAGTAATTCACCTCTGTCCATCTCTTAGCAGCCTGAGAAACCCCACTGCCGATTGGTTTGGCTGATTCTAGTGTATCTTTGGCTATGTGAGAGCCTGCTTTCCCCTTTTCCTTGTGGAGATCATGCCCAACTCGGGGGTGGCAGTGGTGCTGAGAGATTGAGGAGCACACTGGCCTATGGTTGGGTGGAACGTTGCATAAGCATAGCTGGTTGCTCAGGGACTACTTGGTTTAAGATAAGTATTCTCATTTGCTAATTTGATATTGCTTAATTGATGAATGACATGAAAATATGGAATGTATGATGGATGTGTAATGGAATTAAATTCTGCTGTGTTTTCAAGATTTTGTGCATTTGCATATCTCCATCTACAATTTATATGAATGCTTATTTGATTAAGTATGGGACTAGATGTCCAGTATTATTGTTAGTGTCATCTCCATAGCCTTGTAGGATAGGAGGGACATTACAGGTACTCCAAGATTGATGACGAGTTTAGGCTTAAGAAGGAGCAAGAGGAACTCATATATCAGAAGGATTTGGATTCAGATCCTAGGACAGCAAGATGGCTTTTGTGAAGAAGGATCAAGATGCTCGGATGCAAAGAAAGTAGGATGCTTAGATGCAGAGGGAGAAAGATGCTCGGATGAAGAGAAAGTAGGATGCTCAGATTTAGAGGGAGCAAGATGCTTGGATGTAGAGAAAGCAAGATGCTCAGATGTAGAGGGAGCAAGATGCTTAGATGTAGAGCAAGCATGATTCTCAAATGCAGAACGAGCAGGATGCTCAGATACAAAGCAAGCAGGATGCTCAGATGTTCCAGAGGCAGGGCAGTATCAACTCCCAACCACTCTATGACGAGGTGGGGAGATTGTCCCTTGATGAGTAGTGTTGATGCATCGAGCAGGGTGTAACATACCCTTTTTGCTGAATAACATTTTTATGTTGGAAACATTATGTTAACTTTTATTGTAAAGTTTTATATTGGACAAGTGTCCAAGGATGACTGTAATTTGCACAATATTTTATTATTTAATAAATAAAATAGGAGACAAACACCTAAGGGGACTGTTGAAATAGTGGTTACTGACCCACTAGGTGGAATGGAATCTGGGGTAGAAGGAAATGGACAAGTGGTAACATCATGATGCAACTAACTAGATGTTGGTATGGGACAACTCCCTTGAAATGTGGTCATAGTGCCCTGGAAGGTGGGACTGGAGCTTGAGGCTCATTTATTCAAAACTGACCACTAAAGACCCAGGCAGTTTATATAAGAGCCATTGAATTATGAACTGAGGTTCATCATTTTTTCTGACTAGGAAATTTACCTTGGGGTTTTGTTGTGCTTGCACCCAAGAGATTCATTGAGGGGATATGCTGAGTATTGTTGATCATGGTGTAAGTCTGCCTATTATATTGCTGAGTGTAGAAGGCATATTTGAGTGAAGAAGTTATATATTTGAGTGCAGAGGGAATATTTGAGTGCAGGAATTATACTGCTGAGTGCAGAAGTTTTATTACTAAGTGCCTTGCTTCTACACAGATTCCATCTACTTGGTGGTTCAGTAAGCAAGCTCGGGGGTCCAAAGGAAGCAAGTAGTTTTGGTTGCTTCTTCTGGAAAAGGTTGGGAGGAACAGGCCTCCTTGGGTGTTTGTCGGCCCTATCTTCATTTTTAGGTTCTACTGTCTTTTTCTAGTTCTAAGTAGTTAAAGTTCTATCTGCAATTATTGATTTACTGTTTTCAAAGATATTATTGAACAAATGCATTTAGTTTAGTTTATGAGTTAATTAGGATTATGTATAGTACTGATTATGTATGATGAATTGAATAAAATATTTCTCTACATTTTTCCCCATGCTAATGGATCTGCATCGTACTTTAGTACAGAGAAGAGATTAAGGTAGATAAAATTATAGGCATATTTCCAGATGAATGAGAAGATCAATACTGATGTATTTCATTAAGTTTTTCCTTCCATTAGTTTTATGTATTAAATAATATAATTCTATGTCCTTTTTTATCATTTTTTCATCAGTTAATGTTTTTAAAAATTCACTGTATTTCTTTCATCGGACTGTATTGAAATATAACAGCTGCAAAAAAAAAAAAACATTTATTTTCTGAGTACACAGTACTGTTATCCCTTATTGCTAACAAGTATATTTATCATAAGACCAAACAGTTTTCATATCTAAGTATTAGAAATTTTCTTCATGTTACACAGTATTTAGGAAATTATAACAGCTGTAATTATATAGCGTCATCAAACATTTTCTCTCTTTTCTTTTCGACAGTAATAGATTAGTCTAGGGTTTATGCTATTTTTATATCATCCTTCTAAACTTCTGTAGCAGCTTCTATTTTCATTCCTATTTAAATATGTTATGCAAAATATCTGTAGTATCTAGCATTATAGTTAGGGAAACAAGAGCCGACCAAACTCTTAACATAATATCATAAATTGATAAAAATAAATTATATTAGTTTTGCCAAAAGATTCCAAACCCTCGACTGAAGCCCTAACACTTTAGTATTTCTTTTCACAAACATTTTTATACAACAGAGCTAGTTTTTACTTTTTTAAAAACGGTATCAAAGACTTGAAATCACATTTATTTTATGGTCAATCGACCAAGGGTTAATACCCTCTCGGCGAAAACCTTCGCACTTGTCCACATAAAAATCGTTGTAAAAGCTAATCCCTCCATTAGGATGGAGCCATCGTTTGAAAACAAATCATTTTAATATACAGTTGAAGAACCAAAAAACAACCATCACAAACATTCATAACAACTACCAAGTCTGAACAGCAACCCTAACGAGTGGCCAAGCCACTTAGTTAATCTTTTGAACTATCTTTTGAAAACGTGAAACTTTAAATAGCAGTTAACACGGAGTTTTAAAACCACAGACCAGTTCAACGAGACAACCTATGGCTTTCGGCATCTTTTTCTTTTAAATGTCGTAGTATTAAGTCAATTCACATTGTTTATTTAACAACAAAACTGCACCATTATTGTTCCCAAAACGTAACACTGTATTATCATTTTCACATAAGAGGTTTCATCCCCTAGTTAGATACATTTAAGCAAATGTTAAAATAACACACGATTGGGCCGGTTAACAGAACATGATGAGAGTTCATCCTCCGTCCTTAAAAACATTACATTCAAAATCATTACATTTATGGCTAAAACGATGCCAGGATCCAGCATCAAGCATTTGACGAGCAGCGTCATCAACAATCTATGCCAAGAGAACCTACGAGGAGTTAAACCACCGAGGTTTACCGGGTGGAGCGAGCTAGTATCTTCCCACTGAAATTTTAGCATTTTCAAACCTCCAAACAACGTCAATATCTGCCATAGCAACATCATGAGGTTAAAACATATTTCTAAAACAAGAAAATGCACAAGTTCAACTTTAGACTTTACAAAGTAACTCTCCACAGAGTCGAATGCTTTACCTTTGCATTCAGAAACACGAAGTTGGAACGCCATTAGTAACAAGTTCAGATTCATATAACAGCTGCAATAGAGAAAGCTTTTAGATGCCACGATTTCACCATTACATCTCATTCAAAGACCACTGTTTCAAAACTGAACCGTAAACACAACAGAAAAACCCTGAGACAACCTTCTATAAGAGTGCACCTTCTATAAGAGTGCACAATGAATGCTACTGGTGATCAACACTCGAGCTTCATTCTAAAACCTGAAACCATCAACATTTTAAACCGGATATCTCACCATTGAACCCAAGGAAGGAGTCCTCAGACGTCCAGGTATCAAACCCTACAACTATGCGGCCTGTCGGCCTCTCTCCAAGCCCAGTTTCTCCAAATGAATGCAAAGGAGTCATACAAAAGGAGAAATAGTATGAGCTGTTAGGGTTTAAGACCTAAACTCGAGGTAGATCTAATCTAATGGATGCAATCGAGCCAGCCGGGTATCACAAAGTTCAAAACATCGAATTCATTCAAAGCTTCATTAATAACTCAACCAACCCAGAATCCAGCTCGGAGGCAATTCATCAAATTACTATCGCACAGCTCGAACAGTCATCAATTTTTCACATGAGACTTCACGTGGAATCCACCACTTGGACAGCTAACAAGACAATCCACTAATGGAGTAGACGAGAGCATTAAAGTTCAGTTCAGACACGTACACAACAAACCTTGAAGGACTGCAGAAGCAGTAAAGGATCATTCTAGTTTCTATGATTTCATCATTATGCATTTGTAACATCATTTAATAATGGATGCAATATGTCAAACCTTGTTCACATTAGTAAGAAATCACTATATTCTGCTACTTGAAATTATAAAAGTTATCTAACCCTTGCAGTTATTAGAATAGAATGCAACACATGTTTCCATAACATGAATCAACATAAAAGTTGGAGTACCCACATATCAAGTATTCTTGATATGTTATTATTGTATTTGGACACAATAATAGGATCCACATAACATTTATACATTTGCAGTCTAGCACGAAGTTAAGAGCTAGTAGAGTATGTACTTTCTTTTCGATGCATTCATTAACAGTCTAGTGTAGATAATGATAACAGTTATTTCCGTCAATGGTATGAATAACTAGGCTAGCACTTGTTAAACTGAAAAAGAATTGAAGATCCATACCATCAATAACTTTCATGCACAGAATTACTCATAACTATCTTAATGCATTGACGGATAGCTGAAACATAATTCGAATTGCTTGAAGTACTTGAAATTGTCGTAATACCTTACCTATGAATCTGCGAAAAGGAAACAGGTTCAATGCTTTAGCTATCAAAGCTAAGTAAACCTCAGGGCACCCCGTAGGAACCCCTTCATCAACATTCAAAACATAACTGTCAGTATTTATTGCAAAAATGAATAGAATGAGATTTTAAATACTGCTTATAGATTTATATTTTATTACAACTGAACTGTTGTCTTCTTGTGTTTAAGAATTTCGAAGTGTCACTTTGTTAAACTGCTATTAGTTGAATGGTTAACAAACATTTTATTTCCACAGTCAGCATTTTAGTAATTAATGCTACTTTAAAAATTTTAAATTTTTAGTAAATTTTTCGGGATGTTACACAAGGGTTCCCCCAGTATTAGCCATGTGACTTGGGTAGGGGTGAATGGATCAGAGTGGGGCAGTGCCTTCTTTCGGACATCCTGTGACGGGGTGGGAATATTAGCCCTCAATTGCACACACTATCCTCCTAGAGGTTGAGCATCGAGCATTTCTCCAGTATTAGCCATGTGACTTGGCTAGGGGTGGGTCAAGTGGGACAATTCCTTCTCTCAGACACCAAGTGGGGTTGCGAGATTAGTCCCTAAGACGACTCAGAACAGGTTAGTGCCTTCTCTCGGACACCAAGTGGGGTGGAGAGATTAGTCCCTACATGCTCGGAGCGGAGCAGTTCCATCTCTTAGACACCAAGTGGGGTGGATAGATTAGTGCCTAGTTTCTCACTCATCAACTCATGACTCAAGGTGGAACAATTCCCTCTCCCGGACACCATGTGGCAAGGTGGGGAGAGTGCTTTATCCCGGACACTCTATGACGGAGTGGGAATATATTTCGGACATCCTATGACGAGATGGGAAGAATAGTCATGAGATGATCAGTATGGGGTAGTTCCTTCTCTCAGACATCTTGTGATAGGATGGGGAGAATAGTCCCGAGATTATCAGTATGGGGAAGTGCCTTGTCCCGGACATATTGTGACGATATGGGGAGATTAACTTGATATTATCGGTATGGGGCAATGCCTTCTCCCACACATCTTGTAACGGGATGGGGAGACTAGTCCCTAAGATGAATCGGCAGGATTCAATGCACATATTGCTTCCGTGATAGAGGGAGCAAATATCATAATCCTATGATAAATGGGAAGGTATCCCATATTTGCAGATCTTGTACATTATCGATGATTGATTACCAAGAGGAAGGCCTATGTGGATGAGATGTTGATGTTTCTCCAGGGTGAAACATCGGGAAGACATTCTACCATATTGGTCATGTTATTTGACCAAGGAGAATGATACATTCACTCATAGGAAATGGCCATGTGACTTGACTAGTGGTGAATGGCCCTAGCGTAACCTTGCTTAGCTGTGATTTGACTAGGTGTTATTAGGGCTCGAGGTGCTTGCAAAATCTTTCTTAGTCATGTGATTTGGCTAAGTGTGAATAAGGCTTGAGGCCACATTGCATACTCTGTGAGGGAGTGCTCCGTGATGGAGTGATCTATCTCATTATAGAGCAGGTTTGACTTGTTTATTTGATAGGGACTAGCTACCCCTTGTGGAGTAAACAATGTCTAGTATAATGTGGGTGCACACACATTAGATCCCTATACATGAATAGATGTGCATGTGAGGAGAAGAATAACATCAGCTACGGTAACGAGAAGCTCCAGGTAGAGTCTTAAGAGGAGACTTGAAGTGCTAACATTGTGTATGTTAGCATGGGAGTGGATTCTCTGGTTGGTCTTTTAAGGAGAAACTCAGGTAGAGTCTCGAGAAAAGACTTGAAGTGCTAACATTGTGTATGTTAGCATGGAGTCGATTCTCTAGTTTCTCTTTTGACTAAGGAGAAGACTCCTTTGTGGAGTGTATCCCTGTGTGGAGTGTATCCCTGTGTGGAGAGTGCTCCTATGTGGAGCATGGGACTAGAGGGGTGGACTAGTTGTAGTCATCACCGCCTTCCAGTTGTAATGACTAGTAAATTGTAAGAAGAGTCTTCCTGAGGAGTGCAACCTCCCTTCGTTCTAGACTAATAAAGTACATGAGAACATAATCCTCTTTGTTCTGGGATGACCAGGTTGATCAGGTAGATCATATATTATCATTGGAAAGACTCATGATATGGTTCCAGTGGGAACAGTTGTTTTGGTCAGAAGGACTTGATCATAAGAGACCTTTCTTATGATGATGAGATGTACGAGACAAGCTATGACGATCATACGATATCGAGATGTGTTCCAGCATGATGATACCTCCCTAGCTAAGAGGGAGTGTTGGTGTTTATAGCTTCGTGAGGTATCCTCACAAGTCTTCCCAACAAAAGAAATATTATTTAAAGACATTAATAATATTATTATTAATATTTAATAATAATATTTATTATGAAATGACATTTCGACCAGCAACAAAGGGATGTGTCCTTTCACTTCATTCGCTATAAAGTAAAAGCCATGAACTTGTAATTTACAAAGCGATAAATTCATCTATCCTATTGCATATGTGGTTGATATTTTTAGTGAATGATTATTCTATGATATATTTTATATCATAAGGTAGTAATCATCAATATCTAAAAATAATTATAAAATCAACAAAGAAGATCTAGTTAACTAAGTGTTATTGCATGATGACACTTGTGTTAAACTAAAAGACGACACTTACGTTAAACTAAAATATGAAACTTCAGTTAGCCACCTAACTAAGTGGGAAAGCTTTCAGTTAAGGGGTGAATTCATCCTAAAACTCAGTTCCATGAGTTAATGCACTGCATGAGAAGTGGGGCACTCTTCTTCATGCAAGATTGATACATCCAGATGGAGGTCGAGTTCATCACGAAGTCAAAAGATAAAAATAGAAGTTGATGCATGTGAATAATATATAAATATGTTATACATGATTGATGAATTCAATGTGAAGCAAATTATCTTCTCCCTTGAAGGCAAGGCGCTTCTCTTTGTGCAGGATATTATTCTGAGTCTCTCTTCTTTATCTTTCTCTTGCTTTCTAATTGCATTGGGGGTGCTTGATGTAAAATACATTCCCTGTTATCTATCAATATACTAAGGAAGGTTTTACTGGGGTTTTCTCCCTCAAGTCATAAAGGGTTTCCCCAGGGTAAATTCATGTGTCGAATGTGATTTCTTATGTGTATCATTGTTATTTGATTTCAAGTATTATTGCATTTTCAAATTAAAGATAAAAAAATTAACATTTTCAAGTCCCTCGGCAAAGTGGTTTCCCAAAACTGCTTTTATGAGCTTGAATGCATGAGCAACTGACACGTCAACAGAGTGGTTTTCCTTTCAGGCTCATGCTAATTAATTTAAAATTCATGAATCTTAGCTAGCCTAAAGCATTGTCATCCATTGATCTCCACCACTGCTTAATGATCATATCTCCTCCACCTTTAGACTCCATCACAAATGGGAACACATGCACGCAGATCTGATGTGGATGGTCCATATCGCACCTTCTTCCCACATGGCTCCTCCATGTTGGAGCTCTTGCCCACGTGGATATTCCACATCACCCGTTCATGTGGCATGAATGGGGCACACTCTAAAATCCCTAATTTTTAAAATTTCGTAACTATGCAAAATTTTAAATCGACAATAAGGGGATTATTTCAAAATTAATGTGAAATTACTCCTGGCCTCTTATCCGTCATATCCATCACTTAACATAACCCGATTTTTACATAACCATTTTTTATTTATGCCTGTAAATCTTGATTAATGGCCCATACAGTTTTGATACTGCAACCAGAAGCTCTAATAACACTTTATAACGTGCCCTTCACCCAATCCGGCCAACAGGAGGGGACATAACTAAATCCAAGCTACTAAATTTTGCCCCATAACCATATTACGAATTTATAATGTGTAAAATACATGTGCATATGCATAATAAAAACACACATAATAAACTCGATCCACACACACATAGTAAGCATATCTAAGCACGATCATCACATGCATAAATTATAAACATTGCATATTCAAATATAAGAGAATACTTATCTTTAAATTGGAGAATATCTAAGCAACCGATTGTGTAAGATTGATTTTTGACCCAACCGTAGGCACTCTGTCCAACAAATACTCTTTCTTCTAAGAGGCCACCCTCAAGTCGGGTTATGAGGCCACAAGGACAAAGGAAACACCTACAAGCTTCTATCTCTCAACCCACAACCCATTCTGCTCTCTATGCTTAACCAAATTCTCATACATAGCTCTACATGGATCTCAGTCAACCATCATATCCTTGGCTCCCACAATACCTGCCCCATGCAACACCATTCTGGGCTCATGCATCCCCTTCATTGATCCATGGTTCTCTTTGGCGGTCCATCTTGCAAGGTGCTTCCAGTGTGTGCATAGAAGTAGTCCAATCTAATGTATGATGTTGGAGAACCACCTGTAGCCTTAATTCGTGACTTCTCCAGCATCTGTGAGTAACAAAACTCAATGGTTAAGGGTTCCTAGCTTTCCCAACCTCTGTGCTCACCTACATCCATCTCCATTCCCTTGAAATCTACAACTTTGTCTCTAAATTCAAATTTTTGGGTTATACATAGTCTCGTAAAGGTCATGAACAACAATGGAGAGCTCTAAGTAGTGTAGATCTACATGAGAGAATGATAGAATGAGTGTTGACTCCAAGGGATATGAGATAATAGTGAAAATACAACTGACATAGCTTCTAACCATAGAAGAAAGGACTCCTGGAAGTTGTAGACTAATTTTTGACATTTGAAAAAACTGTCACAAAGTGCATTCAACCCCATGCTTCAATAACTGCTTGAGGTGAATTTTCCCACCAACCTCACACATACATTCAATGATTGGAAATAGTCAAAAGAAGGTGATTGGCTCATTCAAAGCACATGGCAGAATTTGGATGAGTCATAAGCTTAACACTTGGCATCAAAGGATTTAGTCTCCCATAGGCCCCCTCTCCTCTTCCCCTCTGGTGGAATCATAGCCCCTGTAGTGCTCTTTACACAACCATCTTGGACTAATTTTTGTTTTCCAACATAATATTTACATATATTTTGAATTGTCATGATAAGCCAACCACATGGTCCAAATAAAAATGTTTACATCAAACATGCCTAGCCATTCACTAGTCGGGCCTTGGCCTTGAGCTCTACACTAGGAATCCATACTAACATATTTACATCGTTTACATCATTTTGATTAAATACATTCCAAGTCAAAATTGGGGATATTACAATAACGTATGCACATGCGAGCTAGCAATGCACTCAACCGGGAAGGGATTTCATGCCTTTTGGCTTTCCTTTTGGGACACGATCCATTCATTGATTTTCCATTCAAAGTCAGGATAAAGTGCAAAATTAATTAAAATGCTCGCAACCCTAAGCATATATGACCCCCCTTAATGGATGTGAAATGCTCTAGGAAAATAGATGTGAAATCTTAAGGTTGAGCATACTTTGATTCAACATTTGGAAGGCATTTTATTGAATTGGACAAAGATATATCATAAAGGCAATATCATGTAAAAAATATTTATAATGATTAGGATCTAAAAACTATTTTTGTATTTTTCAAGTTTGCAGTTCACAACCTGTGGTATTGTGGGGCCTTTCCACTACATAGAATTCTAACATTTAATTATATGTTTAATAGGATAGGGTGATTGGTGATAGTGGGGTCGATCACACATGCACACCTTAATGGAAATCAAACTAAAATTCTTCATACTAAATACCTATGACCTTTTGTAGATTAGATCCACACAATGATGATTTTACCATTTGTAACCTTCAACGATGAAAACTTATGAGTAATGCTTCTTCACATTTAACCTCAAAAACATTTTGATAACTCGGGTAAATCGAGAGGAGGGAGGATATACTTAACTCCACTGTGGGTGATCATTGAAGAGATAAGGGTGGTGGATAATAATATTGTAATAGTCATCCATGACATCGAACAAAACATATTGCATGTGATCTAGGTGTTTCAACTTGCTAATAGGCAATGGCAGAGGTGATAAATACTCTGGTGAGGGTTTCTCATAGCTAGTGTTTCTCAATGGTCTTGTCACAAAGAAAAGGGTTTCTTTGAGAAAAAACTGAATTCAATATTAAAAATACTAATCATGAACATGATAAATTAATTAACACACTAAAATGACTAAACTAAAGCACAATTTGTACATTTTAGTAAGAAATACTACTAATTTGTAGTTATATGGTTTTTATCTAGTTGTACTTATTTATCCCTTGATTAGATTAGTAGTTAAGGTTAGTCATTTTTAGTTGTATCACTTGAAATTGCTCAAATTTGGTAGTATTTAGCTTATAAACATTGTGGTGACTAACTGTTTTGGTCGCGTAGTCATTTATTTGCCAAATTGTACTAGTTATTACATACTCATCTCTTGGAGACGCTAGGTATGATCTTTGAAAAAACAATGCCTAGGTTATATTACAGTAATTTTCATAAGTACCAACTCTAGGCATAATACAAGCTCAAAATTTCAAAGACCAATACTTAGGTTTTATATTTTACATCCTCGATTTGCACAAAATATAAGGTGTGATTCAACGTTTCAAATGATCATTAAATTTATTGAAAAACAACACTCAAACTTTAGCTTATTTGTCCATGACCATTTGATATTTGACATTGTCATAGCATTGTCACCAACATCCTCCAACTATCTGTTGCATCTTCGACATCTTGATCCAGTCATTGTCTTGGATCTCCATGCTTCATCTGTCATTTGTTGGGGTCATGAATTCCAACAAAATAACTCTCTCATATTGAGGTCGCAAAGCTCAATATGCATGCTAACTTTAATGGATCCAAGAGTTTAACAATAACAAACTCACCATTTTTGTGACTGCTTTCTCCCCATCCTGGAGGAGGTATTATTGATTTTCCCATTGAATATAAAACTACATGGGGTCTTTCTTGATCGATGTTGAGAATCAAATCTGCAACTTCCTTCATTCTCTTAGTTGACACCACAAAAGAACCACCAAAATTCAACATTCAAGTAAACTTTGTCTCTCTGCTCTTTCACATGCACCTTTAGGGATTGGAAAATCGATTTCCCATCACCATTGGACTTTGCCTTTTCAAGATCAATAGAATTCACACTTTTATTCTGTTGCACCATTGTGCTTCTTCTCTTTTCCTTCTCCAGCCAAGAAACCAACTATGCTCCGTGATGGGATGGTCGGTCCCATTTGTTCCCATACATGAAACACAAGGCATCCAAACATATGTAATGGGGTTTGAAGAAGGAATAGGCCCAACCGAAATTAAATATAAGGCACTAGTATCTCTTCATCCAACTATGGAAGGCTACCTCGAAAACATATAGATCTATAGCATACCATCTCGTCCTATTGGGAATCAAAGTCTGGAAGCCATGATATTCAATGTGTCTATAGAAATTGATCCATGGGACTATTCATCACGTGTTTGATTAGAGTGATTTAGTGGGACAACAAAATGGGAATACCGTCATTATGTTGCACCTTGAACAAAAAAATCATTTTCCATTGATGCGATGTGTTACCAACCTCAATTTCATTGGCAACGATCACATGATTCATAAGTATCGCCTTTTCCTTTTCCTAGATCCATTCTCGATCGTAGTTGAAATAGAATGTGTAACCAAATGAATGACTCTTCCCATATTTTTTTCTTCAAGAACCTTGGCCTCCACTTCTAGGATTTGAACCTTCGCTTAGTCTCTGCAATTCCATCACTATTTTATCCATCATGGAATTGAACCCTTGCTGAGACACAACCCTCGGTGCCAAGAAACAAAGATAATTTAGCAACTCTTTGACAAAATCTACCTTAGTCTCTAGCTCCGCCGTCCCTTCAACCTTTTCTTCATTGCTTCATCCACTAGAATTTCTCAAATTTCTCATATCAAAAAGAGCAAACGGGGACAATTCATTCAATGTCTAGCTAGCCTTCCCTCTCAAACATGGGTTTTATGGCAGCTCAACAAACTACACAAACAACACGTAGATGGGATGACACACCCATCAATGAATAACTCTCACAAAAGCAATATACTCTACTCTCAACAAATAGAAACAATCCACTCTCCTAATTAGTCCTATGTACAAAGGACTAGCTCTCAACACTCTCTTATGCTCCTAGTCCCTCCTACGAGGGAGTTAGGCCTAGACCGGCTCTGATACCATGTAAGGAAATGAGAGAGTAGACATAATTTTCATACACACAAAACTAACTAAGATTATATTCTTCATCAAATAATAACACATATTTATACATGAAGATTTCCCTCCACCACACTAACAAACTAGTGAGTGAATATCTCAACCACACACCTAAATAGGATATCTAGTCGGAGGGAATCTCTCAACTACAACTAAGTCACAACAACCTCCCAAACATTAGGATATATCCACTCAAGTAGAGAACACTCTTTACTTCATAATGACCAAATACAATAATAAATCATTATCCCCCGATATGATAAGAATCACAAATAATCACCAAGACAAGTAGAAATTAATATTTCCAATAAAAGCATCATAGAATGCTATCCTTTTATTGTCTAGTCATCACTACCCAAATTTTGATAAGAAACACAAAAAGTAATGTTAGTCACTTCACTACAAAAATATGATTTTTTTAGAAACTAAACATGGAAGAACCTAAGACTCCATCCCTTGTTTCTTCCACAACCATGTCCTTCAGTTAGCCTCGACCTTGGAAAGAGTGTATGCTTCCTCATTTAATTCCTTGTAAATATGTGTAAGAGAGACTTTTTCAAATGAAGCTACAACCACTTTTAATTGATCATCAATTGGCTTGTGTTGTATATTATGACTCTTAACATTTCCTTTCATCTATTTGATCACCAATGATGAGTCTAGAAAGATCTAAATGTGTTTTAAATCCCTTTCTAGAGCACATTTAATTGGTAATCTCAACACCACATGTTTTCTATACTTATTGGAACTAGCCCCCAGACATACTTTGAACTTTGTACTATGAGAAGTAGATATGAACAAGATTCCGCCAATACCATTGAAATCCAAGGGTTCTTACTTGGGCCCATTGAAGAAGCGCCAAACTTGTCATGATTTGTTTATTACTAGCTCTCCCAAGTTACATATTACTAGCTCTCCCAAGTTACAGGGATCGCCCTACCGGAAAGGCATTTTGCAATTGTAGATCAACGATCTAACTTGAGCAATGGATTGAAAGGTGCATATGATTTTATTCTCAAATATTTGTCAATTTATGGTCAGCTAGATTCCCACATAATTAAGCAAGACAAAGTGCTAAAAATTAGTTGTTAACTAACTTATCTACCGTATTAATTATGGCTTGTTCTTATTGACATACAATGGGATGAGTATGGTCATGAGCCAACTGCAAAATAAGTTAATTATACCCTAAAGAATAATTATGAAAAGATGGTGGAAGATTTAAATCATATACCTATGGTAAATTTTTATTTTTGTCTTATAACTTATATGGCTTGTACTATTCAAGTGTGAGAATTGATTCCTTGATTAAATGGTTATTTTATTGTGTTTTTACAACAACACACATAATATGTAGAAGAAGATGAAGATGTTCAACCTTTTAACAAGGTTGATAATGATGGATCAAGATCTGTGTCATTCCTTAATGACCTCTGATGGTGATGGTAGTGGTGAAGATAGATTTCTTCATGATCCAACTTTTACCATTATTGTTTTTTTTTCTTGTGTCATCCTTCTAAATGTTCAAGAACTTAGTCAAGATGCAACACTTTTTTTCTTGAAGGTGGACAAGATTGAGGAAAGTATTGTATGTGTGCATGTGATTTAATTTTTATTATTATTGAGTCCATTTTTACTTGGCTTTTTGTTTATCTTGTGAAAATTAGTTAACATTCACTTGATATATTGAAATTGATTAATTCTTGTTGCTCGATGTGATATGATGACTAAACTTCGTCATGGACCATTTATATAAATTTAATGTTTATACATATATAAATATATGTGTATGCTCACTCAATGTCCCCTTCGAGTTAGGTTGCAAAATCAGCAATTGAATGGTCTACCTTGAGTACCATCCTCTAAATGAGGGAAGTGTCTAGAGGGTCTCCCGTGAAGTATATATCATCAAAACAAAATAATTTTATTTTATCTGTGTGTGATGTTAATATTGTTTACAGATAATTAATTGACACATAATGAACATAAATTGATGTGAAAATGAAGCTTGGTGGACTAGCTTAAGTGGTCGAGTGCTTTAAGCTTTATGTAGGAGGAATCGGGTGAGTTGGTTGCCTCTATTGTGTGCCTTGCTTGATGTCATTTTTTATTTTATTTTTAGGTAACATATACTTGGGGAAATCTCCCAGGAACTTACCCTCATTCCAAGGATGGTACCCAAGGTAAACCCTATATTCTTTAGGGTACAAAGCTAAGTCAACAACTAATAAATAAATCATATATAACTCATAATAGCAATCTAACTAGAGTAACATGTCACGAAGTTGGATTTGAACCCAAGTGTCCTCACAACCACTTGAATTACACCCAATTGACACCTTATTAGACATCCTTACCATGTCAAACATTGTAATTAACATCAGTGTGTTACACTGGGTACCATGTGCCAAACCAAATTAATTATGAAAAAATGCAATAATACAATTAGATGCAAGGTAGACACTATTAAGACAAAAATACGGGACAAAAAATGATAATTTTAGATGCAAATGAGACAAAAAATGCACAAAAAAGATGCAAAGATGACACAAAGTGACACACAAATTCAAACTAGATGCAAAAGTTACAAAAAAAGACACAACATAGATGCATATAAGACACATTGTAGACACATAAACAACACAAATGAGACACACACATGAAACATGCGAGTCTAAAACTACATGAAAACATGACACAATCATAAACTCATGTAAGCCACATGCTAAATGAATAAACAACACAAATAATACTAAATTAGATGCAACTGAGACACAAATATAACACAATCAAGATGATATCAAAACATAACATAATATAGGCAAATTTGAGATACAAATGAGTTTTAGTCATAACACAACTAAGATTTTTTTCCTTGGAAAAAAAACCGCAATATATTAGATAATAGATTGCATTTTGCATAGATAATAAAGATCTTACATGATAAAAAGTCAGATTTGGTGTGAAAATCCAAAAACATACAACAGTGCCTTTGATTGTCACCATCAAAACCACTTACTGGCTTGAAACCTTGCCACTAATTACAAAAAGAGTACATTCTTTGTATTACAGGAAATCAAAAAGAAAATTGATAACAGGTCCTTTAAAGAAAAAACATAGCTAGATGAAAAGAAAGGAAGTAGCCTTTGTTATCCCCCATAGAAAAAAACACTAATGTCATCATTAACCAGGGTATAAATCTAGGGCATAGGTCACTTCCCCGTGATCCTACTTATCCATTATGATCCAATATCCCTCTGCCACCTGGAGACCATCCTTAGAAATCCTGTCAGCTAGGGAATTTTTTTCCCTACAAACATGAGAGAAAACAACAACCTGAAGCTGACTCCTCAACCTTTGAATCTCCTCATAATAGGAACAAGGATAGAATTTATGGGTGGTCTATTCTCCTTAAGCCAATATAGGACCAACTTAGAATCCCCAAATACCTGAAGGAACTGCACTCCTTTCTGGATAGCCACGATCAGAGATAACTTAAGTGACAAAAGTTTCGCTCGATTATTGGAGCTGGGGCCTAATCCTGCACAGAATTGAAACCAAACATGATCATTGAGATACATAATACCTCCTGCTCCTCCTAAGGGAGACGTGCCTTGAGAAGCACCATCAAAGAACAACCAAGGCTGAATTTTTTCAATCACTTCCACCTCAATCACCCTAGATCTGGCTGGAATAACCAATTGAGGGAAGTGGTTCAAAATAACCAAGCCCTTGTCAGCTAATACAACAGGATGCATGTGAATATCCTCAAAGATAACCAAGTTCCTAGAAATCTAAACCCCATAGATGAAAAGAATATGAAGGGCAAGGTACCCCTCAAAAGATGTATTTTTGGTCTAAAGAGCAAGAGCCTCATTAAGGGAGGCCCCATACTAGTAAAAGGGAATTATGCATACCAGTGAGGCATGGGCCCACATCCTAGAAAGATAAAATCAGGAAATGAAGAGATGTTCTACACTACCATTACCTACAAGACGCAGTGGGCATCTACTAGGCCCTTGACAAATTTTCCTTAACATCAGGTCCCAAACTGGAATTTTTTTTGATAGAGCTAGCCATAAGAAAAGTTTGCACTTTAGAGGACAATTGAAATTCCAAATTTGCTTGTGCCATCAACTAGTCTCAGGAAATTTCTCTTCTTCTCTTATGACCATATATCCAAGCTTTGGAGAGTAAAAATCCCCAGAGGGATTTCTTGCCCACACCAAAGAATCTTCAATATCCTTTAACCTTACGTGACTATTCTTGAGAGCTTGGGTATACCTCTCCGAAGCCAACTTGTCTCTAGCTTCCTCTAAACCTAGATCATCATCCGATAGCCAATGTTGTACAATGCATATCACTTATATAGGGTGATGAGTACATGATCTCTCAAACCATCCATCATGGCTAGAGGCAGTCTATGAGCACCCTCAATACCAGGCCATGGGTATTGACCCAACCTAACTTTTCTTCCATTACCAATATGCCAAACTAAACAGTCTCCAATGACATCAAAAGCATTAAGAAGAGCCTTCCACGTGTTAGAGACATTCATGCAAGATTTGTCTTCAATCCTGAACCATTCTTCCATTGAAAGGGGAGCAATGTATTTAAAGTATACCACTTTGACCCATAGCCCATCGCCTTTGAGAATTCTCCAAACCCCCTTAGCAACTAGTTCCTTGGAAAATATTTTAGGATCCTTAAATCCCCAACCTCCCAGCTCCTTAGGTCTAGCAAGAAGATTCCAAGCACACCAGTGAAAAGAAAGATCTTCATTATTCCCTCTCCAGAGGAAATTATAACAAAGCTTTCTAATATGCTCCAAAGTACCTATAGGTAAAGAGGCCATAAAAACCCAATAAACTAGGATTGCTTCCAAAACGAATTTAACCAAGATCATTCCGCCCCCTTTGCTGAGCCACTTATTACACCATATATGCAATCTTTTTTTCACCTTCCCAATGAGCCAATCCCAGTCTTTCTTCTGATAGTCATTTGGCTTGAGGATGAAACCTAAGTCTCTCAGACCAAGTTCCACATCCACCATTGGGAAGGTTAATTGAGTACAAATCCAATCCAAATCCTCGTGCTCAATATACATGAAAGATAGAGAATATTTTATAATGTTGTAAACCATGCCTGTTGCATCACCAAATAGTTTGAGTAAATTTTGAAGCACTATCACTTCTCGCTTGGAACCATTGGAAAAGAGGACAATATCATCAACAAATAACAAATGAGTAATATGTAGATAACCATCAACATATAAACCTTTAAGCCCCCCCCCCCCCCCCCCCCGTGCTTTGCATTGAGAATCAATCTACTTAACCATTCAACCACCAAAATGAAGAGAAGCGGTGCTAGAGGGCAACCTGCCTTAGCCCCCTTCCTGGTATGAAGAAAGTAGAGGCATAACCATTGACGAGAACAACACAGGAAACGTAAGTAATATAGGACATTGCCCAATTCACGAACCGTAAATCGAAACCAACTTGGAGCATCACCAACCTCATAAATAACAAGTTCACTCTGTCATAAGCCTTTGAGATATCCACTTCGACAATCATTGCAGGAGAATGCTTGAGCTTCACTGTATGTAAAATATCTCGAGCAATGCCTATTGTGTCATGGATTTGTCTTCCAGTTAAAAAGACAAATTGTTCCAGAGATATAGAACTGGAGATAATACGTTTTATCCTGGTAGCAATGATTTTGACAATAATTTTATAAATACAATTGCATATAGCTTAATCTGATAACACAACTAAGATGAAAAAGAGACTCAACTTAAATGCAAGATAAAAAAATGTACAACGTTGATGTGCACAATAGACACACAGTGATAACAAGCTTTGAAGATAACCCAAACCCAATAATTTTTATAATGAAACACTTATTAGGTAATTTAAAAGCTAAAGATGAGATTGAATCAAGATTTAAAGTGATTTTTTAAAACTTCATCTCCTTTAGATTATTCACATAACTTCTCTCTTTTTCGGTGAGCATTTCAATTTGAACCCTTTCTCAACAAAGTCTCTGAAAAACAAAATCAGATGAACGTGAAGCCTCATTAGTGTCCCCAAAGTGATGATGGGAGAGTATTGAACGTGATGGGGGAGTATTGAACGTGAGATTTTGGGGCCCATTGCTTATTATCCTAGTCTTGTAAAAATTTTGTAGAGGGACAAGCCCTTACACACTTTACCACAACTCTCTAGGCATATACTACTGCTTTATTAAAGTGCCTTCGAAGAAACATCTCAAACAATCCCAACTTTTAAAAAACTTGAGAGGTACATCCCTATGTTGATTTCTTCTTACTTAGTGGGTTTGAAAAGTTCGTGTGTTACCATAAAGAAGTGGGTTCGAAAAGTTAGAGTGTTATCGTTAAGTAACTATTATTAGGTAATTTAAGTGTGAATATATTAATTTAAAAACTCATGGGTTAAAAGTTTTACTGAAAAAAATTGATTTTTTTATATAATTTTGAAAAATTTAACATAATGTTTTTAAAATCCTAGTTACAATTATTAAACTTTGAAATTTTGGGCGCTTTAGGGATTTTTGATGGTGTTAAATATGTTTTTATCATCAAAATCGTCATTAAAATACTGTTAAATATAGATTTTGCAAAAATAAAAAACCGAATTTCAATAAAAAGTCCCCATTCAAATTAAATTGTCAAATTTTTTAGATAATTCCATTTAAAAGTTTGTTAATTTTTATTTATGAGATATATTGGTTTATGTTGTGTGACGTATGATTTGATATTGATTAATAAGTCAAAACTTTGTGGAGTGTATTGATAATGCTTTATGCTGTTTTGTCAAATTATTTAAAGTTGGCTAATTTTTATTTATGGACTTTATTGGTTTATGTTTTGTGATGTATGGTTTACTACTGATTGATAAGTCAAAGTTTTGTGGAGTGTATGATAATGTTGTATGTTGGTTTTGTGAAATTTTGATTTATGGTATTTGTGGAAAATTGTTGTTTTGTAAAATTTTGAATTATTGTATTTTGTAAAAAAAAGTTATTTGATAAACAATCATATTATTATATTATTGATATGACAAAATTTATATTTTATGTTGTTTATATATATATATATATATATATATAATTTGTCTATTTTCAAAATTTTGTATTTTAATAGTTTTAATTTTTAAAAAGGAATTGTAAAAATGATTATAATGTTATATGGAATAACAAAGTTTAGAATGTATACTTTTTTATAGAAATGAGGGTAGATTGAACTTTTTCTTTGATTGCAATATTATTAGAAGTTAAGAAAATATTTAGGGACATAATTTAATCTATAGGCAAATTTAATCTATGACCCATATCCCATGAGTATAGTCGCAACTAACCAATTTCTCATGGTTTTGAATAGCCCACTTAGTACTCATTGTAAGTGATGTTCACAGGGGTGAAGAAGTGGATATGAGACTAGCAAAATAAATCACATAGAATCAATCATCACTTATGGGGCTTGCACGTTGTAACCAAGACTTCCCGAGAGGTCACCCATCCCAAGACTCCTCTGAGTGAAGTGCACTTAACGATGAAGTTTTCTCCATAATCAAGCCCACTTTCCTTGCTACCTCATTTGCAAAACCTTAGCAAATATTGTCCCTATGAACTATCCGGTTAGAGCTCCCTTTACTCTTTTTCTTTAAGTATTGAGGGGTTTTCACAGTCCAACATATGCTACATCGTTTTTAGATTATTTATGTAGTGTAAGTCATTAATCTATGACCCATATCCCAAGAGTATAGTCACAACTAATCAATTTCTCATGGTTTTCAATAGTCCACTTAGCACTCATTGTATTGGGTGATGCCCACAGGAGTGAAGAAGTGAGATTGAGACTAGTGAAATGAATCACATAGCATCAACCATCACTTCCAGGACTTGCACTCGACTCTTTTCAAATTAATAAAATGTTTAAACTACAATTATTTATATTATCTTTCAGACAATAAACACCTTTCATTTTTTCAAATAATACTTCCCAATCTTTTTCAAATATTTCTTTATATGAAAATTTATTACAATAATATACATCTCAATTTATCTTTTGCTCATAACATATGTACCCAAAACTTAAACCTAATCTCTAACCACACAAGTAAATTCAATGGAGGCAAAATCAAAACCTAATCTATAACCGCACAAGTAAACTAAGTGGAGGCAAAATCAATATCGGTATTGGTGTTAGCTTAGGCAACAACTATGAATAATACAATACATTGCAGGAAGGATTGGTAAATCATAAGTACGTTCCATGCCTAGTGTTCAATGCCCTCTGCAACCTTTAACTATTTGGAAATCATTTAAAGAGTATTACTTCAGAGATTGTACACACTATCTAACCACTTTAGTCGGTGGAGCTATATAACAACAATAAGCATGTGGCAGTGAAGGAACAATGTGTCGGTGCCCTTCAATTAGCACGAGCATCTCGAGACAAGGGGATTAGAATCTTTCATGAAATTGACATACAACCTAATGCCCAAGGCCCCACCATGGCAGGGATTCCATAGTTGAGAATGGGGAAAAGGACCTTGATGTTAACTTCATTTTTATTTAAAGGACCTTGATGTTAACTTCGTTTTTATTTAGTGATCGAGTAAGTCGTGCTCCCACATTTTTTGCTTTTATAGAACAAAATATTTCTTCAGATTCGTTTCGTTAGTTGTGGATGAAAGAGATGAGTGAGAGTTTATGATAATTTATTCAAGTTTTGTGGAGGGAAGAGATGAATGGGAATTTATTATAATCAATTTAAGTTTGATTTTCTTCAGGTTTCGTTAGGTTGTGGAGGAAAGAGATGAGTTGGAATTTATTATAATTAATTGAGGTTTGATTTTTCAACATATTTGGGGCTTTATGTGATAACTTTCAAAATGACATATCTTAAAAGTGATAGTTTTGTCAACTTTTATTTCGATTTTGATTGATAATAAATTTTGGTAAAGAACTTTGAGGGGAAATAAGTTGCCAGCATATACCGAAATCCATTCTTTATCACCATTTGGTAAGTCTAATTTGATGCTCAACCTATGTGATGAGGTCATTAATTGGTAAGACCAATTTGATGCTTGAGCTATGTCTTGAGGTCACTAATAGGTAAAATAATAATATACTCAAGTACTCCATTAAAAGTGCAGTTGACAACATAATAGATCATAATTTCCCTCCATTGTCTATCCCAATAATTGCGTAGTCTAAAAGTAAAAAAATTATTATTTTTGGTATTATTGCATCAAGTAAAATGAGGTGCTCTACAATCTAGTATGGGGAAGATGTTGTAACGTGTGTCCATGTAAAGTTACACACGAATATGAGGGAGATGTTGTAACGTTTGTCCAGTAACGTTACACGAGTAAAAAAAGAAGTAAAAAGTAATAAATTATATTATGTCAGCCACTAATAAATTCATGTCGGCTCATAAAATAAAAAATTATGGAAAGTATTTAAAAAAAACTATGTTGGCTCATAAAATAAAATATTATGAAAAGTAATTAAAAAATCGATGTTCGTTTATAAAATAAAGACTTAAAACTTAAACCCGGATCTATCAATCAAGAGATATCAAGTTTCTTGAGTTTAAATTAAAAAAAAAAAATACACCTAAAGAAATTGGATCCCTCTTGGTGCTTGATAGATACGGGTTTAAGATGGAGCTATGCTGGTTTTAAAAATAATTAATAGAATTTTTTAAAAATCTTGGTTACAATTTTCAAAATTTGAAATTTTGGGTGCTCTAAGGGTTTTTGATGGTGTTGAATCTATTTCTACCATCAAAATCACTATTAAAACATAGTTAAATTCAGAGTTCACAAAATAAAAAACGCCGCATTCTAGTGAAAGCCCTCGTCCGAGCCAAATCATCGAATTTTTAGATAACTCCACATTATATGAGGAATCCTTCATTATATTCTTTCAGCTGAAGAGAACCAAGGGCTTGCATCAGTCCTTTATTTGATAGTGCATCAATGTTACTATTCATTTTTTCTGTAGACATGTAAATGAAAATTTTGAAAATTGTTATGTGACAATTTTGATCTGATCAACAAGGGCCAAAAGTGAAGTGCTATGAATGACTTGTTCATTGTTCATCCCCTTGATAACTAGTAATTTGTTCTCGAATACTTGCAAATAGAGAAATAGTTATAGACAAAGCCAACTTTAGGAGAGCTCGAAGTGCTAATATTTGCAACTTTCCATCCTTGTTTACACACATTGATAAGTTTGTTTTAAAGTTTGAGCTATGTTTCAAGGTCAAAATTGAAGGAGATATGGTGGGTGTGTCATTACAAGCACAAAGGGCAAACAATATGCACCCAACAATATAGTAATGAATGTTGTATAGGTTGTTGCACCATAAGGAGCGAGGTGCTCTAGATGTTGTCACATAATGTAGCATCATGTTAAAAGTAAAAAGTAAAACGTAATTAAAAAATCCATGTCGGCTCATAAAATAAAAAATTAAAACAAAATGAAAAGTAACCAACACAGATCAATCTTAAATTCAGATCGATCAAGCACCTAGAGGGATCATATTTATTGAGGTGTAAATATTTTTTGGATGTGTAAAAAATGTAAGATATTACACCACAAGAAATTGGATCCCTCTTGGTGCTTGATATATCCGAGTTTAAGATGGATTTATGTTGGTTGTATCCAAATGATGTTGGGTGCATATTGTTTGTCTCCTGTGTTTTAAATGACACACCCACCATACCCCCTTGATTTCAAGCCACAGTCATAATTAGCACACTCGATTTGCATATAAAATCTCAATTTAAGGTCACACATTTTACCCATTCTGTTGGTAAACAATATACACATGACAATAAAGTAATAAATCATATATATTAAGATATACACTTTTTTTGTATACATGAGAATCAACAACTGGGGAGGGGCTCATACTCGTGTGACATAGGGTTGATTCTCGTCCGCTACCACTATACCCCTAGGTGCACCCACACAATTCGAAAGCATGGGGCACAGGCTAATCGAAGTTTGAACCTCTGATGTTGCAAGGAGAACCTTAACAATACAATCTATCACCAATTGATCTACACCCATGCAAGCGATTAAAATACACTATCAAAACAATATATTTTAACAATTTTTTTTTTTTTTTTTTAATATTTTCCGCAAAAATAAACATATTACTGTTATTCAATTAACCTGAATCAAGTAGTACAGATGTTCATCAAAAAGAAATTACAGTCTGTCCAAAATACCATAATGGACCTTCCTAACCCTTCATACTACAACATTTTTCAAACTGGACTGAAATCCATTGCCTATATGCAGTCATACAAAATTCAAAAGTAAGACATAGACAAGAAAGTATTGGGAACCAGAATCCACCACCACATCTTCACAAACATCCTCCCAAAATATAAGACCTTCATCACCATCCAATGCCAACTTTGAAAGTTTGTCAGCATGAGTATTAAACTCGCAATAAATATGATCCAGCGAATATGAAGTAAGCGATCTTAAATCCAGCTGAATACGATTACACCAGTAGCTCAGATTTAGTACCTGCAAATCAAACTCACCACGAGCCCACTTAATAGTGACTCTAGAGTCACCGAAAATTTTAACCTTATGCAGACCAAAGCATAATGCAACTCTGACGACGCACCAAAGAGCTAAAAGCTCAACTTTCATATTGGTCCCATATCCACCATGCATACAGATAGTGAAAAAATGATCATGGTTGAGGAAAATAACACCACCAATGCCACAATTCCCTAAAGATGATGCCCCGTCAAAAAATAAAACTGGATCATCCACAATCAACTGAAACCTTCCAATATTCCTTACCACAGGATTAATAGCTTCCTCCTGAAATTTAAGATAGTACCTTAAAGCCTCATGGAACACAGAATCAACAGAGGGTTTAGTATTGTCAAATATAGCTCGGTTCTGACCTCTCCAAATCACCCAAAAAATAAAAACTAGCAATGTGATATGAGATTTTCCAATCTTCACCCAATCATGTAAGCTTTTCTCAACATTACACCCTTCCCATTGATATGTGAGTCCCAGATAAGAAGAAAACTTTCCCCAAATACTTTTAGTGAAACCACAGTCCAAAAAAAGATGTATTACTGTTTCAGACTCCATCCTACATAAAATACACTGGCTTGGGCCCATCCATCCCAACAATTTCAAATTATTCCATGTTTTCAAACGATTCACCAAAAGAAACCATAAGAAACATTGAAGTTTCAACCGCAAGTGCCATTACCAAATCAATTTATACCACCAATGGGAAGGAAAAAGACCTCTGAGTATATCATATTTTAACAAACTTATTAACAAATTTATTATGATAACTTATTTATTCTTTTAAATTATATAAACATTATAATTAGTTTAGATATATCATGAACAAAAATTTCTCTAGGTAGTGTTTTCTTCTCTTATTAAAATTATTTAAGATTTATTTTGTTTATTTTTCATTATTTTTAACCAATCAAAAGTAAAATTATAAAATATTTAAAATAAATATTTTTTAAAAATTAAATGATTTAGATTTTTTTTAGTTTTTAACTTTTTTTCTCAAATCCAATCAAAAGAGTTGGAATTCCATATATAAAATATTGAGATTACATAATCTAAATGAAAAACATCGAAAAAAGGTTCTTTTAAGACACTGAAGACATTGCTGCAGTAAAAAAATATTAATTCTAAACAACGAAAAATTATCACTGGGACTCCGTAACGAGGTTAACTCTTTTTGGTAATTAACTGAAAACAACACCCTTAACCTAAGCTTGATTAAGAGCATAAGTTATTTATGGTGATTGGTTGATGGTCTTCGTCTCTAGACACGCCACGTGGATTGCCGTTAAAATTCCCTCGCAGCGGTGATTTACTTCGCAGCGAGGCGACAGAGCGCAGCTACAAGTGGATTTCACTGGAATACGACAAGACAAGCCGGTCAGGGGGCAGTAGCTGCCCGTGTCGGCAACTTGCCCGCGGGCAGATTGTGACGCGGACATGCCAGTTTGCAACGGAGCTGGCAAATTACCTGCTCCCACCGGCCTGACCCGTTGGAATGCGGACGGGGCTCCGCGTCAAATGAGCCGGCGGGCGCCTTGATAGCTGTCCATAGCTGGAGAGTGAAGGGTGACTGGAGCAGCAGGTAAATTCATATAACTAAGTTTAATACTCTATACTTAAATTGACTGAGGGGTTATCCCATATGCGGATTAAGCTTTAATTTCTACTCGGTGAGCTGGATTCGCAGCCCACGAGCGAAGTACCAAAATTTTATGTTATCTTATTATTATTTTTTTCATTCAGCAGCAGCACAGGACATGTGTTTTGGTTCATTTTATCAAGTGGTATTGTGAGGAGAAGGGTCTCAATAGTTATGCACAGACTGGTGTAGATTGGGGATGTGAGTGCAATGTGGGATGAAATGGCTTCTACCCACCACCGCAAAAACATGGGAAACATTGCTTGAGATTGCATAACATAAAGACATTGGGAACAGGAGATTACACTCAAATTCAGACCATGGAGGCTAGTGCTGGTATGATTGCAGGTTCTCACAAGAGGAACGAGCTGGTTTTGATTCGCCATGACGCGGAAGTTGGTGTAAGTTCATTGTATTGCATTTGCTTAATTTCCTAGAATTTTTCCTTTTGCTATGTTGTATCCAACATTTGGGCTTGTACTCATTTGGATTTGCACAAGGAATGAGGCTTATATTGCTAATAGAACACGGTATTGCTGGGATTCCTTTCACTTGTTAAGATCTGAGTAATGGGAAGCTTAGCATTAAAGCATCGAGCCCTCTGCTATTTCTGTAGAGTTTGAGATTGTGCTTCTACAGTATGGAAACATAGCCGTTTTGTTTTTCCTTTTGTTGGGTATTGACCAGTGGTAATGCTGGATAACATGTTTTGGAACCGGATCTGTAAAGATATGAACTTGGGGCATTTCATTTTAGTTTTATCAGATTACCCACTTCGGGTTTTCGCTGGAAAACAGCGCTATATTATAACTTCTAGAGAACCCTTAACAGTGATTGGGCTTGGGAATGCAATTGAGAAATGACATTGCAATCATTTTTTGCCTGAGATTACCTTAGCAAAAATATGGTTGTTGGGTTCCCAGAGGTCCAAAGCTGAACTGAGTCGAGTCATAAACCAGAATAAAGATCAACATAATAAGCTGACAATGCAATTTAGTCAGAAAGGAAAAATAATCACAATTTAGATGAGATGGCACAAAAATAGTATAAACCCAAATTGGCCTTCTGTTATGGTATTCATTATAATGCTGATATGATACAAGACTACAGGTTTTATAAACTCAGATCCCATAACGTAAAGACTAAGTAACGATTGACCAGGTCAAAACCCTAACAGGGTCCGATGTTAGGCTATCAATAGTCTTTCTGATTCAGCAGAGCAGTGCAGAGAAGAGTAGCTTAAGTTGTAGATTTGTTTTTTCAATTTTCTTTTTTGGTTTGGTTTGTGTAATTGAGAATGAGTGGTTATTGGTATGCAGCCGAAGCCTTTGAAGCACTCGAGCAGCCAAGTATGCCAGATTTGTGGAGATAATGTTGGTGTGACAGCAGATGGGGAGCTCTTTGTGGCGTGCAATGAGTGTGCGTTCCCAGTTTGTAGGCCTTGCTATGAATATGAGCGTAAGGATGGAAACCAGTCTTGTCCTCAATGCAAGACCAGATACAAGAGGCATAAAGGTCAGCAGATACAATTTTCTTGTTTTGGCGTTTAGCAAGATATGGAAACCCCACATTGCACAAAGGATATACTGCACAGATGATGTTGACATTTTTACAGATCTGGAATATGGGCATTGTATTCCAGTTAGTTGTCGATTAGTATCTGGGTAGTAACTGATAAGTGATAACTGTCTCTGATAATGGGTGTTTTGCCGCAGGGAGTCCAAGAGTGGAAGGAGACGAGGAAGAAGATGACGTTGATGATTTGGAGAATGAGTTTAACTACACTCACGGTGGAAGAGATGGCAGGCAACAGAGGGCAGAAGCAATGATGCAGTGGCAGATGCATGGGCGAGGGGAGGAGATAGATTCTGTTACCTCTTCAAGACAGGATCCCCAGACTCAAGTTCCTCTTCTCACAAACGGTCAACCGGTATAGTTTCTAACTTTCTAGTATCTTGGGAGAACACTGCACTAACATTCTCCATTGGTTGCATCTGCTGTTAGCATTGGGAACTGATTTGTGACTGCATGGGCGATTATTGGTTTATAATTATAATCGATTTAGCTTGTATGGATTATAATTGTAATTGTAATTGTAATGCCTTTTTGCAGGTCTCTGGGGAGTTTCCCGATGTCTCCCCTGAGCACGTGCAAGTCAATGGTAGTGGAGATGGAAAGCGTGTTCATTCAGTCCCTTATGCTGATCCGAATCAACCAGGTATTTGAATTATTTATGTAATATTAACGAGCTTTGCTAATTATAGGATTGGATACTAAACCAAATAGATAACAACATAGTATTGAACTGGTCTTGTGATTTTACTGGACAAATAAGTTAATTTGGGGTTTGAATTGGATTTTATAAACTGATTACATATGAATGCTTTCTGTGGATTTCATGATGCATTTTTACAGTGCAAGTAAGGATTGTGGACCCTTCAAAGGACTTGAATTCTTATGGAGTCGGAAATGTGGACTGGAAAGAGAGAGTAGAAAGCTGGAAGCTTAAACAAGAAAAAAATATGCTTCAAATGACAAGTGGAGGTAGATATGCTGATGGCAAAGGAGACATGGAGGGCACTGGTTCCAATGGGGAAGACCTCCCAATGTATGCTACTTGTCACAATTCATGGAGTGGAGCAATCTCCTTTACCGATGCTTTAAGATACAATCTAAGAATATGATGTTTCTTTGATGAATTTTCTCACCTTAATCTCAATTTTCTGGAGTGATGATATTTTACAATATACATTTTGAAAGTAGATTTTCTTGTATTGACTGGTGTTTCTATATGTGTGCTAGGTCTTAGATTTTCTTGAATTGATTGGTGTCTTTGCGTGTGTGCCAGGGTTGATGACGCACGACAACCTCTGAACAAGATTGTGCCTCTCCCTTCAACCAAGCTCACTCCGTACAGGATTGTGATTATTCTTCGGCTCATAATTGTGGGAGTTTTCTTTCAATACCGAGTATCGACGCCTGTGAATGATGCATATCCACTGTGGTTGGTCTCAGTTATATGTGAGGTCTGGTTTGCTACGTCATGGATTCTTGACCAGTTTCCTAAATGGATGCCCATTAATCGAGAAACCTATCTTGACAGGCTTTCTTTGAGGTTAGTTTACCATCTTGAGGATTATTAATAAATTAGCAATCCCTGGCATTTAGCTTAAAATGTGGCCATATCACTTTTATGATTCTATACAAGAAGCCACTCATTCAAGGGATGTTAAAGCAGCCAGCATGTGTATTGTAGGAACCTTTTGGGTGAGATTTGAATTTCTTCCTTTCAATTATGCAGGTTTGACAGAGAAGGAGAGCCATCTCAGTTGGCCGGTGTTGATATTTTTGTTAGTACAGTGGACCCTCTAAAGGAGCCTCCTCTTGTCACAGCAAATACTGTTCTGTCAATCCTTGCTGTGGATTATCCTGTTGATAAAGTTTCATGCTATGTTTCTGATGATGGAGCAGCAATGTTGACTTTTGAAACTCTTTCAGAAACTTCAGAATTTGCAAGGAAGTGGGTGCCATTTTGCAAAAAGTACAGTATCGAGCCCAGGGCTCCAGAATCCTATTTTGCCCTGAAGATTGATTATTTGAAGGATAAAGTACAGCCAACCTTTGTGAAAGAACGCAGAGCAATGAAGGCAAGTGCACATTAAAGTCTCCAAGTTGTAAGGGCTACTTCTGTTGATCTATTGATTTTTCTTGCCCTTGATGTCTTCCATCTTTGTTCCAATTTCAGAGGGAATATGAAGAGTACAAGATCCGAATTAATGCTCTTGTGGCCAAAGCACAAAAAGTGCCTGAGGAGGGATGGACCATGCAAGATGGGACTCCATGGCCAGGCAACAACACTCGAGACCATCCTGGGATGATCCAGGTATCGCATACTTGTCTTTTATCCTGTAGTCTTATCTTTCCTTTGTAGTCTATATGCAGTATCATAGATTTCTTTTCACTTTTTAAACATGCATCTAAGTATGTTTCAAATAGTGTAAATTAGTTTTACTGAACTTTTTACTTTCCACGTCAGGTATTCTTAGGTCATAGTGGGGGCGTTGACAATGATGGCAATGAATTACCACGGTTAGTTTATGTATCCCGTGAAAAGAGGCCTGGTTTCCAACACCACAAGAAAGCTGGTGCAATGAATGCATTGGTATATTCCTTGCTAAGTATACATTTTTCCTTTTTTGCTGATTTCCTACTATGATTTCATGATTCATTATGCTGATGATGATGATCTATTGTTCTACTTAGGTCCGAGTTTCTGCTGTCCTCACAAATGGCCTCTTTCTCTTGAATCTTGACTGTGATCATTATATAAACAACAGCAAAGCTCTTCGTGAGGCAATGTGTTTTCTAATGGATCCTGCTCTTGGGAAGAAAACTTGCTATGTACAGTTCCCTCAGAGATTTGATGGTATTGATCGAAATGATCGATATGCTAATCGCAACACTGTGTTCTTTGATGTAAGTGCTGATCAACACCCAACATGCACTCTTGTATGCAATTATGCAATTTTATTATATTTTCATCCTGGCATATTAATTCTGAAATCTTTGCAGATCACCTTGAGAGGTTTTGATGGCATCCAAGGGCCTGTCTATGTGGGTACAGGGTGCTGTTTTAATAGACAAGCACTCTATGGTTATGACCCTGTTCTCAGTGAGAAGGATCTTGAACCAGCATGTTTTCTGAGATGCTGCTGGGGATCTAGAAAGAAGAGCAAAAGGGCAAACAAAAGGTTTGATGATGATAAGAAGAGAACCAAGCGAACTGAATCTACCATACCCATCTTTAGTTTGGAAGACATAGAAGAGGGTGTCGAAGGTGAGAAGTCCCAGTCCAGACCAGTGACTTGTATTCTTTGACAACTGATTTACCCTTAAATATTTCTCACCCTCAGCCTTCTTTTAAATTGTATTTGACAGGATTTGACGATGAGAAATCATTGCTCATGTCCCAAAGGAGCTTAGAGAAAAGATTTGGTCAATCACCAGTTTTTATCCAATCTACTCTCATGGAAAATGGCGGTCTTCCACAGTCTGCCAATCCTGCTTCTTTATTGAAAGAAGCTATTCATGTTATCAGTTGTGGATATGAAGACAAGTCCGAATGGGGAAAAGAGGTATGTTGAATAGATCTGGATCTGTATCTATTCAATGATGCTTTGGATAAACATTTTTCCTAAATGTGCATAAATTCTTTTCAGATTAAGGCAACATCTTGTTTAAGAAATGATGCACTAGGGCACTGTTCTTGAAGGTACGATCTAATATGAATGAGATCTCATATTCTGTGCAGATTGGGTGGATTTATGGTTCTGTCACTGAAGATATTTTGACTGGGTTTAAAATGCATGCTCGAGGCTGGATTTCAATCTATTGCATGCCTGCACGTCCCGCATTCAAAGGATCTGCACCAATCAATCTTTCAGATCGTTTGAATCAAGTGCTCCGATGGGCCCTTGGTTCTGTTGAAATTCTACTGAGCAGGCATTGTCCAATTTGGTATGGCTACACTGGAAGATTGAAACCATTGCAGAGGCTGGCATACATCAACACCATAGTTTATCCTCTCACATCCCTGCCATTGGTTGCATATTGTACCCTGCCAGCTGTTTGTCTTCTTACAGGGAAGTTTATCATTCCTGAGGTAACATTGCCAACCTTTACTCACCCCTTGTATCTTTTTTATTTCAGATGAGTCATTGTAGTCTTTTAGATGTTTTTTGGATTTTGTACTTGTTCCTGAGGTAACATTGTCAACCTTTACTCACCCCTTGTATCTTTTTTATTTCAGATGAGTCATTGTAGTCTTTTAGATGTTTTTTGGATTTTGTACTTGTGTAAAGTTTCACAAGCCCCCCTGACTTTTCTCTTTATTCTGATCTGCAGATTAGCAACTTTGCAAGTGTATTCTTTATATTATATTTTATTTCCATTTTTACAACTGCTATTCTAGAGCTACGCTGGAGTGGGGTTGGCATCGATGAATGGTGGAGGAATGAGCAATTTTGGGTGATTGGAGGTGTATCGGCACATCTGTTTGCTGTCTTTCAAGGGTTACTGAAAGTTCTAGCAGGGATTGACACAAACTTTACTGTCACATCAAAGTCTTCAGATGAGGATGGCGAATTTGCTGAGCTATATGTTTTCAAGTGGACCAGTCTGCTCATCCCTCCGACTACTTTGCTCGTGGTAAATCTTGTTGGTGTAGTAGCAGGTGTTTCCCAAGCTATTAACAGTGGTTATCAATCATGGGGTCCCCTATTTGGAAAACTGTTTTTCTCTCTGTGGGTGATTGTCCATCTTTATCCCTTCCTCAAGGGATTAATGGGTCGTCAGAACCGGACACCCACAATCGTCATTGTTTGGTCAATTCTTCTTGCATCCATATTCTCCCTGCTATGGGTGAGGATAGATCCTTTCACATCAAGCACAACATCAAGTGCACAACAATGTGGTATAAATTGCTAAATACCCTGCTGGTAGTGTTCATTAGCAGCAAATAAGGAGGAACTAGAAGCACTTATTTGAGGGTCAAAAATGTCTCAAATTCGTTTGTATCATCTGTAGATAATAAATATTGAGAGGGAGGGGCTTTAAGCATATTGCTTTCTAGCTTGGTTCCAGCATAGGGACTGAACCTTGTACTTTGTCTTTGATTGATAGTTAAGATTGTACGATGCAGTTTGTTCTGTATTTGAAGTAAGACAGCTGAGATTTACTCGGAGTCATGCCTATTGCAGAATTGATCTGATGCG
The DNA here is from genome assembly GCA_027924585.1 of Larix kaempferi. Taxonomy (NCBI): domain Eukaryota; kingdom Viridiplantae; phylum Streptophyta; class Pinopsida; order Pinales; family Pinaceae; genus Larix; species Larix kaempferi. Next base: position 13,460,517 of record BSBM01000138.1, on the reverse strand, counting down.
ACAGAATAGTAGGCAATGGTTTGATATTGAAGAATGCTTTTTTCGAAAGACTTATTCATTTTAAGTGACAACCCTGTTATGATCAAGATTTCTGGCATCTCTTAGTTGATATATATATATATATATATATATATCTCCGAGGTATATATATCTGAGGTGGTCAATATCAAATAACTGATTGTCATGTAGGAGACTGGCAGTTATTAAGACTTTAGGCATACAAGTGCCTATGAAAATAGTAAACGTACGTTGATTGTTCATTTCATAAATTACAATTATAACTATGTTCTGGAATCATGACCCTGTTTTTGACGACTGCTTTGCATTCAAACTTCAAATTGTAAGTTATGCAGTGCATTAAGTGACATTCGAATTTTGAGCTACCCTCGTGTCATGTATATTTGAGATCCGTTTTAAAATTTCTTGTTCTAGGCTTCTATATAAATTTTAGTGAATGTCAGTTGACTCTGTTCAACTATTCTATCAGAGAACTTGCTTAGATTGTACATGATTCTTCAGCTTGTTTTTGATACATTTAGCAGTCTGGTAATGTCTCTGATTCTTTGAATCCATCAAAAGCATGCTAAACTTCGTTGTGGAAGACCGCTTCTAGTATTACTTATCTATGTCTGAATAGTCGGTATAAACTACCCTTATTGAGGTGCAATTTTGTTGGATGTGTAGTTTTATGCTTAAGTAGCACTCAGCCCCTTTTTACTTTGCATTTGCAAATGTTCAATAATCGTTGGGAATACTTGAAATTCTTCTCCATAATACGTTTATAAAGATATTCACTGCAGGATTGTTGGTGGACTGTTAGTACCTGACTGTTCAGCTTGTTTTTGATTCATTTAGCCATATGGGAACATGTTTCTGATTGTTTCAATCCATCAAAAGTGTGCAATGCTCTGTTGTGGAACCAATTTTTATAACTTATGCACACCTGAATAGTCTGTATAAACTTACTCTTATTCAAGTGCAATGGTGTTGGATGTGTAGTTTATACTTCATGCTTGATTGCTAGTTGCTTTATGCGATTTTATGCACAATGAAGGCCATCCTTGAAGACTTGCAGAGTGTCTTGGGATTAAAGATCTACATGCATTTTGGTTGACTTTTATGGCTTCGTTTTATAACATACTTGTTTCTAACTTTACATCATCTGTATAGAACACTCGTTGCTAACCTTTATGTTACATTCTGTGTAGAGCACTTGTTTCTAACCTTCAAATTACATCAACTGCTTTGGTAGCACAGGTGGATCTTTTCCATTCTAAGACAAATATTGTGGGGAAATCCAAGGGATGCTTTGCCATATTTGTGGATTTGCATTTTTAGTAGACCTTTTAGCATAGATTAGTGTGTCTTACCCAGGGGGATTTGAACCAGGCACCCGTTGGCCCTGAATTAGTGAAATGCCTGGAAAAATTGTTACAACTACTTGAGCTACCCCCTTGAGCTGCACAAATCTGTCTTAAGTTCTTAACCCTATCCAAAAACTTGAAGAGAAATTTTGAGATACACTCGGCACTTTCTTGATACCTCTCAGCACAGAACAGATATGGGTTAAGATGAATTTGTGCAAGTACATAACTTATAGATTGATTGAAGGCTAGGACATTTTGTCTTTGTCATTGTAAACATTCAAATTCTAATCTGAAAGTTCTATTTCCAGCAAATGGATCCTGAGGACTTTCACTTCATACAGCACAAACCATTCCGGTAGTTTGCCTAATATGAAAGTTCTATTTCCAGCAAATCGATCCTGAGGACTTTCACTTCATACAGCACAAACCATTCCGGTAGTTTGCCTAATATGAAAGTTCTATTTCCAGCAAATGGATCCTGAGGACTTTCACTTCATACAGCACAAACCATTCCGGTAGTTTGCCTAATATGAAAGTTCTATTTCCAGCAAATGGATCCTGAGGACTTTCACTTCATACAGCACAAACCATTCTGGTAGTTTGCCAAACATGGTTTGACTTTGTCATCTAAGAAATGATCATCGACAGGTACATACTGCCTCTGGAAATTGCTAAGCATTTTTTCAGTTTATTAAAGCTGGTAAGGTATTTTTGTGTATTTAGGGAGAATACAGTTTTTTTTACCAAATTCATTACCATGCATCATTTGGATATGGCCATATTGCTTAAGCTAGTGCAAGTATCAGAGTCATTTCGTGCCTTAGTATGATCACTTGAAGACTTATCCCCAGCACAACCTACCAAATGATGATAAACCCAGGGTAATGAAAACCCATTGTAGTAAAGTGATGATAAACCCAGGGTAATGAAAACCCATTGTAGTATTACAAAAAAGGGAGAATGTTTCAGCTTGTGCTAGACTAGTGCAGAATTCACCAACCATTTAAAGATTTAAAAAATTAGCACCCAACTATGTAAGCTCTTAGCCAAGTAAAAAGATGTGTAGTTTGTACTACAGAACCATTTTAGCGAGAATAAAGTTATCAAGGCTGGGAAGGCATTTTATATATTTAGTGATATTAAAGTTATTAAAACATTATGGTTAACTATCTTGTATCAAATTTCCATATCAAATCAACTGTGTGGTCAGACAATCCAATCACTATATATGGATAGGGTTATGATAATTCGAGACTGGCTTAGCAAAGCATTGCCCAAACACATGGTCTCCATGAAAGCTGGTTGGAAATGTAATGGAGGCAAGCCAAAACTTGACGAAGGTTCACGATTGTCTTAGCAAGGCATTGCCCAAACACGTCGTCCATGAAGCTGGTTGGAACTGTACTGGACTGGTTGGAAATATATTGGAGGCAGCCAAACCTTGATAGTGTGGATAGTCAATCACTGAGTTGAATTGCAGTGACCTATACTAGTGTATGAACTAATAATATCTCAATTGAGCTGTTTATCAACAAATTAAATGTAGCTGATTCTATGAATTTAATGGGAAGAGACCTGGACAATCTGCTCCATCCTCGGAGCGAAAACATATATACAATAAATCTGCAACTTTGGTCTTTTTCTTTTTTAAGCCGATGCTTTAATTTTGATGCAAATAAAATTGACTACAGATTCTGTTAATAGACGTAATCCTAAAAGTTACTGTTTCGATTGAGGGGATATGGTGTTCCCTTTGTAGGGATAGTAAAACAAGATCTGCTGCATGAACAACAATTAGAATTAACTATTGTCTTTGAAGGTGCAAAGGTATGTTCTGTTAACCAAAGCCAACTGCAACCTATAAGTTGGATATCATCACTTGTTCTTCATGGCATGCAAATATTGGTATAATTGGTATCTTCTTTTTCAATAAATAATTGTTGTTTCATTTGCTATATGCTGTTTATAATAAGTTCAGCATTTTCAACATATGTTTTCTAATAGAATGTGGCGAATTTACCAGTTATTAGTTGCCTATAAATGTGAACATTATATAAGTTGGATGTCGAATTCGCTTGTATTTTTGGGCATTCCAACATTCTATAAATTGGATGTCAACTTCACTTGTATTTTTGGGCATTCCAAGACTTTGCATGTAATTGATCATCTTTTTCAATGAATAATTGTCATTTATTTTCTCAACATTTCTCTTGGTATGTTTAACAATCTCAGTCTGTATTAAGCACCGTGACCAATTTATTAATTGCAATTTCTAACCACTTTTTATGGAAGCCATGATGTATGCAATTGCATCCTAAGCTGTTCAATGGGCCATGCGAAAATGATCAATATTACTGAAAAAAATCTCAAACAAATAGCTGGTTATATTAAAGGTTGAGTAAACTTGTTGAGCTTGCAAACAAAACTGGTAAAATGTTTCAGAACACCACCAAAAAAACATGTTGAGCTTGCAAACAAAACTGGTAAAATGTTTTAGAACGTCACTAAAACCTTGCTGATCTTGCAAATAAAACTGGTAAAATGTTTTAGAACAACAACAAAAATTGGATATACTTTGATATAAAACAATAATTTAAATACAACAAGGTTGAGGGCCTAATAGATTTGGAAGGTCTAAAAATTCTCTCAAAGCAACAGGTAAGATTAAGGTTGTAGGAGTCTTGTCCACAATCATAAACCACTTCATAATAAGGGAGGCATCTCCTTGCCATCAATCACCAGCTATCAACTGAACCAAGAACATAATCAAGAAATCTGAAAGTGATACCTTTATCCATGTTCTCTGAATCAATAATTCTAGGGCGAAGCAGATTGCAAATGCAGCAGTTCTGACTGAAGGCTGATACAAGTTTGGGCGAAGCAGATTGCAAATGCAGCAGTTCTGACTGAAGGCTGATACAAGTTTGGGCGAAGCAGATTGCAAATGCAGCAGTTCTGACTGAAGGCTGATACAAGTTTTTGGTAGGGAGGGAACCAACTCCACCTTGGATTTTTACCCATTATCAAAGTCCTAGATTTAATGTGTAGGTTATGGTTTATAAAGCAAGGTTTTAATGAAAAAGAAGACAAATCCAACCACCCTCGTGACCTCAAAGCAGAAAGCAGTAACATAGAGAATACTTGACGAAAATCTTCCACACTTCTTTCTTTATAGAGGTCGCATTTAATGGTGGTTTTGGTTCCATTTTCCATCTTAGAAAGTGATGCTATTAATGAAACTCTTTTATTTTCGAGGTTAAAATACAACATTTTGCAACCATGATTTGTATTGTTGCTAACAAAAACTTTTACATCAACTTTCAAAACTAAAAGTTGTATTATTAGTGACATTTTTTTAAAAGTTAAAATTACAACTTGTTTGAAACTATTGCTCTAACATCTGATAACTTCCAAATAAAAAAGGGGTGTTACTAATGACACCTTTCTTTTGGGATAAAGTTACTACATGTTTGGAATCATGATTTTAACCACCCATGTCATTGCAACCAAAATATTGAATCAAATCTTGAATCAAAAGGTGGTGTTACTAGTAACATTTTTTTTGGGGGTAAAATTACAACTTATTTGAAAGCATAACTTTAACAACCACTCTTTTACAACAAAAATCTTAAAATCAACCCCAAAACTTAAAAATACACAATGAATAGCTTTTTTTTGTGCTTAAATTACAACATTTTTTAAACCATGGTCTAAAAATAATTTTTTTTTAACCAACAAGATAAAAAAAGAAACAAAATAAAAGATCAAGAAAATGTTTAAAAAACAAAAGAAAAACATTATAATTAAAAAGCGAAAAAGAATTAGTGTTGGAAACATGAGCTTTGGGTTGGATTAAGAAAATGTTGAAAAATTAAAATATATTTTAAGAAAAATTAAAATATATTTTAATTAAAAAACTAAAAATAATTAAGGCAGGAAACCTAATCCTTTGGCTTAGGTAATTGTGAAGAAAAATGAATAGTCATGAAGAGTCCAAGGGACAACTTGGAAGATGAAACCAAGTGTTATTTAACACTGTACTTATATGTGTTCATTGTTAATGAAAATTGTGCATCCATGCTTTTTTTTCTTTTGGGTGTTCCAAAAGTGGTATCAAAGCTAGGTTCTGTCATAACTCTTTGTTTGGCAGCTATGTCCTCCTTTGTTTAGCACTTTCTTTGACATGCACACTGCTCATATTCCTTTGTTGCATTTTTGTCCTCTACTCCGCACACTATTTGTTACTTCTATACTTACATAATCCCTAATCTTGCATTTTCTCTCCCTTTTCAAGTGCGGCCTGCAACTTATCTTCTTTGCTAGGTGACCTATTTACTGGCTCGAATTATATCCATTGCTAGGCATTTTTTGTCAAACTAGCTATTTCTATTTGCATACTACCTCTCCTGCTAGCTTTGTCGACTGCCCCTATTACCTTCAGACCTGCGCACTGAGTTGGGAAAATTTAATTGTTGGGACAAGTTCATTTGTTTATTGGGCATTCACCCTCTCTCTTTTGTTGTGATTTGGAGCCCATTCAATTAAATTTATTCGCATTCTACTATTTTTATGACCATTGGGATTTGTGAATGGCTTTGGTGATTTACCCATAGCTCGGTTGTGGATGCATTGCTCGAAGAATGTAAACTCAAGTGCAAATACAGAGAAAAAATAAGGCAAAATTCATTGAGCTTCAACCCTTGTTATTACTCTTAACAACCAAATTCTTTGGATTGTGAATCGAGGTTTTTTTAGATAGAGAGATATCGTTATCATCAACGATGACAAAAACAACAACACCACAACTTCTAGTACTGGATTCTCTGTATGTGGAGGGATCTTTGTTGGAATCGATTTAATACTAAGAGGGGGGGTGAATCCGTATTAGCCCAATTATCAACAATTTCTACCTTCTTTAACATATTAGCCTTAACTTAAACTTGACCTTTAGTTATGCATCCACTATAAATAAAATCATTCATCCATATATGCACCAAGACAAAGAACACAAAGCACATGATTTTAACGTGGAAACCCAAACGGGAGAAAACCACATAATGCTCTTTTGCAATAAAAAGAATACATTCAAGGAAAGCACCGACTTCCTGTGTTTACCGGCACCAATCGGAAGGAGACATCGACCCCCTGGTTTTACAGGCACTAATCTGAAGGAAGCACCAACTCCTTGTATTCTCCAACACCAACTGGAACGAGGCTACAACCCCCTTGCTCCTTGCCTCATCTTTCCGCCCAGATGAACAAATAAGATGTTGCCTTACTGAACTTTGAATTTGCGTAGTGTTCATATCTTCTGATGTTTGTTCTGCTGTGCGCTATCTTCGTATGCAGATGATTCATTGTCATTGTGCTGCATACATCACTTGATTTCTCATTCCACTCAATTCTACACTTCCGTTGATGTCTTACTTCATGTACTGTGTGCTGATGATTCTGCAGTCCGCGCTAAGGTATTATCTGTCGATCTGCTGCTGCGCAACTGCACTTACCAACTGATACTGTGCTTTCAATTAATAGCTTGTTGTTATGAGATAATGCATCACTAACAGATGGAACTGCACACTTACTTTGATGTGTTAGTTTTGTTTAAGTGCCACAGTATTTTAGACAATCTGTGACATATTATGCACCAAGTGATTCGGCCTTTCGGTTTAATGCACTTGTCTTAGATCATTGTTGGGTGTTTTATTGTCTTAATGAATCACCGAATATTTAATTATCGATCGGGGTTGGTAATCTTAGAGTTGTGGCAAAGTATATGCTGAGGTAGAAGGGTACCTAAGATATCGGCTCGACCGACCTTATAAATGTTTAATAATGAAAAGATCGAAAGATCTTTCAAAATGAAAAACTGAGTTAAACTTCAGAAATACAACTACTAAACCAATTAGAGCTAACAAAACCAATAGATCAGAATAGTATCAATCTATACTACTCTACTCTATAAACAATAATTGAAAAGATAAAAACAATACTATTCTAGGAAACAAGACTTCATCAAAAGCAAACTACTCTTATGAAAATGGAAACTACTGATCAATGATTCAAACTCTAATATAGGAATTAGAAAGACTAGCTACCATGTAATAACTATGAATTCATGAACCTATCAATGAAATGATTCAGTTTACAACTAACTATGTAAAGATAAGAAACTTATTATCTGAAGCAAGGTTACAACTACTTAATAAACCTAACAAATTCAATAGTTAACCTATTCATGCATTTAACAAATACTCACAACTAAGCTAAGCTATCTAATTCCATTCTCCTTGAGGATTTTGAGGAAATGTGTCAAATGTAATAGGAATTGGAGAAAATGTATCGAAATGACTTTCAAATGTGACAAGGAAACAAAATGAAAGTAAATCTAGTTTAATTTCTACAAAGATATGTAAGCTAAAAAGTGACCAATTGCAATTGATTTTAAATATTGTAATCTATTCTTTATCCATAAGCAAATGACACTTAAAAACTAGCTACAGTAATTGAAATGAAATGCTGATTAAGAAAAAGTATAAATCCTAAGTTATTTAGTCTCTAATGACTACTTGGAATTAAAACATCAAATGTCTATCTAACTCATGCAAATGCTTATCAACATCAAATGATATCTATCAATACTTCAAATCAGTTTATGAAACATTAACGACAAGAGAAGTAAACGAAACTGAGTACAAGACAAGAACTTAAATGATTGAAATCAATATTAACTTATAATCAAAACCTACAACAGAAAAACATGATGTTCTTACAATACTTCTACTGCAAATCAAACTATCTTCTAAGACAACTATGAAAGTGCAATGAAGCTGATCTATAACTTGAGAATATGACAAACTCTTAGATATTGAAAACTAATGCATCTACACTAAACACACATGAATTTATTAAACTTGGATTGAGACTAGTTCATATTCTATTCTATCTACGGAAATGAAAGAACTTGAAACAATGAAACTAAACCGAATCAAAACACTATGTAAAATAAAAGTGAAAGACTAATTAGGAACTTGAAATGAAAACTGGAATAAAATGCTAAACTGATTCAAAATAAGACAAACTGAGATTTAACAGAGTCTATGATAACATTGTAAACAAGTTTAAACTAATCTAGGTCCTAAGCATGAAAGTAAGTGAAAATAATTCATAAACTACCTAAATCATAAGCAAAAGACATTTATACTGCTGCTACTTAAACCAAAACTATTTCTCATTTAAACAGTAAAACAATAAAAATGTTGGGTGTAAATGTATTCCATCATTAATAAAAATTGAAATAATTAATCTCTTATGTGAACACAAAACTGAATGTAAAGTGCTGAAAGTGCTAAAGATGTGTAATGTCCCCATTTTGACCCCCTTTGTATTAAATCGTAAATGATGTAAATATTGTAATTTAATCATGGTGATGAGCTCAAGGCCAAGGCCCCACCATTGATTTAGCATTGATGTATCGGCAATTAAAGGAATAAATGCCTATGGTTCTTGTGCTAGATGGGCACAATGTAAATGAAGACATCATGTAAATACGAATTTTAATGAAAATACCCACAACTAGCTATGAAATGCAACAAAGAGATGGGGGGCATAATTCTACAAGGAATAGGGAAGGAAATTATTCAAACCCTTGAGCCAATGGTGTTAATCCATGTGCCAATGAGAAAACCCATAAACCCTCAACTACCCATTTTGGGTTATGGACCCAATCATTTAATTCTTCCAGAAATTGGTTGAGGTAGTTAATGCCTTGGGAATGAAAAGGTATGGCAGCCAATTTCGTGCATGGGAAAGCCATCAACCTGGGAATTCGTGTTTTTGCTTCTTGGGCAAGAAAACACCCACGAAATGGTGCCCAAAGCGATTAGGAACCCACAGTCTCTCCTCTCTCACGCAGTTTGAGCTAGCTGGGTCTTTCCCCATCACGTTTTTCACCATTTATCCTGCATTTTCCATGCCTGGGAGCTCGTTTTTGCATTGTACAGCAGCTGGGAGAGAGGGGCCACGATTTGGGACTGTGATGGAGGTCGTTTTTGCCCCAAAATGCCCATGGATGTTTTTCTAAAAACGATTTCTGCTTCCTGGGGTTTTCCCAAACCTCCATTGTTCATTTTTAGCCTTCCCATGTTTTTCTGAAGCTTAGGGAATCATTTTCATGCTTATCACTGTACAAACGTTTTTCCTCATGTCCAACCATTGTGGTTTTGCTGTTATGTGCATCCCTATTTTGGTTTGAATCTGTGAGCAAGAAACTTGGGGTGGTAGTGGACAGAATTGGCTTGATAAACCTAGTGGGGGGAGATAACCTCTTAGAAGATCAAGAGGGCTTTGGCTACTCTTCTATGCACACCCTGAGAGCACTAGATGGGGAAGGTATGGCTTGAGGGACTGTGCAGCAGTGAAAAGAATACTTCCTTGTGTTGGGTGTGTAGGTATTGTGGGTGCCAAGCTAGATAGATCTTGTAAGGTTACCCCTGGCTCTGTGCTTGAGCTCACTAGCTTAGCCACTCTTCCTTTCCATTTCTTAGCAGCCCGATAAACCCAATTGTAGATTGGCTTGGCTCATCTTGGTGTATGCTTGGCTATGTGTGAGTCTGCTGTTCCCTGGTTCCTTGTAGAAATCATGCCCAGCTCGGGGGTGGCAGTTGTATCAAGAGGTTGATAAGCACTACTGACCTATGGTTGGGTGGAACGTTGCAGATGCATAACTGGTTGTTTGGGACTACTTTGTTAAGATAAGTATTCTCTTGTGTTAACTTTGCAATTATTATTTAATGAATATCTTGAATGTATGATGGATGTGTTATTGATATTATTTTCGCTGTGTTTTTCTTATAATCATACATTCCATATGTCTTTTATATTATGTGAATGCTTAGTTAAAAGTTTATGGGGCTAGATGCCCGGATTTAGCTTCACGATCCTCTCTATCATGCTGGTATGATAGGAGGGGACGTTACAAGATGCATTTGAATTTTGAACTAGTTACAAAACATGGTTAAGTACTTGAAAAATCAACCTAGACTTCAACTAATTAACTCTGCATAAAATGAAATATTAGCAATTCTGGAAAATGACTGCAAATTCTGGAAAATTCTATCTAAGTTTGAATGAAATATTGAAAGGAGGTCCGAGAGACAGTCTAAACGAAAGGTGCGAATGAACGACCGAATGACAGTCCAGATGACAGAAATAATACAAACTACGAAAATAAGCAAGCTAAATGATTCTAACGCCAGCTGGTTTATGCATATTAATCTACAATGAAAGCAAAGCAGTAAATAAGTTGTTTAAAGTTGAAATAACAAGAAGCAACTACACTCATTTCTATCTAAGGAAAGAAACCATTTTCTATTGCATAATAAAACAGGGATGGAAGGTAAACGAATCTAATCTATAGCTACAATAACATTAACAAAGCTAAATTTAATTACAAACTGAACTTGAAATACTGAACTAATTAAATTCTATCTAGTTGCAATGGAAAAGCTAAAAGGCAAGCTGAAAGTAACTACTCATGACCGGTCATTTTAAATTCTAGAAATGTAAATTGTATTAACAACAAGAAATATATTACAGGAAACAGAAAAACAACATCTACAGGAAGAGCAAGTTAAATACATACACTGAAAATGAAAACTACTTATCTGCAGAAAATAAATAATGAAATATACACAATGAAAAACCTTTGGTTGTTGAGGGCCCCTTCTCAACAATCAGGGATTGTGTCTAACTCAGATCAATCACCAATAGAACATGAATTTACTCATCAACAACTAAAATCAGAGACTTTCTATTAACTGAATCAAAGGTTACACAACGTCTTTCTCTATAGCTCTGCGCATGCGTTTCTCGCCCTGAGACGTCTTTATATAGTTTTGTAATGGGAGAGAAGGTCAACCCTTTCAGTGGTCGACCTCTCTAAAAATAGGAGGTCTTAATTACTGAAGAAAACGACTCAGTACAACACACAGGCCATCTCCCACAATCCGCGCGTGTTGGTTCCCTTCACGTGAGAAGTTGGTGCATTGATTCTCTTTGACGTGGGAAGCTGATGCATTGTCAGGCTGGGAGAACAGGAGCAAAGGATCTTCTAGAACGAGGGCTCACGAACCATGAGGAACACGTTGCCAACAGAACCCACATCATCGTTTTTGCATTTAGTGCCCTGAAATATTCTAACCAACGAATCCGAGGGTGCGAACGGAGGGCTGAACGATGGTCCGAATGTGGCTGGGCGTCTTGGACGTGAACGCGCATCTGAATGAGAGTCCGTTTGAAAACCATGGCCTGCAGAATGAAGTCTATGTGCCAAGTAGGTCGAGAAATGTTAAATTAACGTTAATAAACCACAAAATAATGATAATCACTTAAGATTTATGAAATATTCAAATGTATTCATACCTGAGTTCAAATGGTCGTCTGAATGGCAAGAAGTATGACTTATCATATCAAAAATAGTGAAAATAACGCCAACAGAACACATTTAATGATAAAAAAATGATGACAAAATTGGTCATCAACACTCCCCCAAACCGGAGATCTCCCCCAAACCGGAGATATGCCAGGCATTAGAGAAATTTTGAGGTCAAAAAATGGCCTCAAAACAAAGAAAATGTACTATAAAATACAACCAATCACATTCTAGTAGATGACATCATCCCCCTTGGTGAGGTGGCATTGCATGAGTTAAGAATGCTTATTTGTCAAATTTTCTATGGTGGATGAAAACACATGGTTAACCAAGGTAGTGGTGTAAGTACTTTTAAGTCATAAAGTAAAGTACTCATAATGATAGTCTTTTCATAAAATAATATTATTGTCATTTTCAAGTAAAGTACTCATAATGAATGTCTTTTCACACTTTCTCATAAAATAATATTATTGTCATTTTCAAGTGAAGTACTCTTAATTCATAAAGAAAGTCCTTTCACATTTTTTTATAAAATAATATATTATCATTTTTATGTTTTTAATTTTAAATTATATATTCACTCCATTCTATTTAATAACATAATGTCAAACTAATAAAGAATAATAATAAATTTAATAAATAATAATAATAATGCAATGTGGATTATACTAATATTATTGACATTTTACATGTAACTAAATTCTCAATTAAATTACATTATTAAATTCATGAGAAAAGTACTAAATATAAAAAGTCAACATAAAATTAAAAAAATAGCTCTTAAAAATGTTTTTTATTATTTAATTTCATTTGCAAGTTCAAGACAAATAAATGCTAAAGGATAATAAATTTTTGGGAATTTACAATGAATCTTAGTCACATCAATGTAAACTTATTTTATTAATTTTATTTCTATTGAATTTTGAAAAGTAACTCAACCATGGTTATTTATATTGTGCATAGAAAATAGTGTGGGAGGTGACTTGTCATATATACCTACCCCATAAAACCCCCAATTCATAATATTTTAATATATCTCATATTTTTGTAGTACATCTCTTAGGAGGCCATTTTTTGACCTCAAAATCTCTCTAATGGTCCCACTGAGCAAAGAAGAGAAGAAGTCAGGAAGAAGGCCGAGCTGCGGCAGCAGCTGCCTTCAACTTAGAAGAGGAAGTAGATTTGGGCTTAAAATTCCTGGCTTGGGCTCTTAAGGCATCGTGCCTCTTCCAGAGAGAGTCATGAGAAGATGTTATGGATCGGTTCAGGTCTTCGACACTCTTCACTTGTAGACGCAGTTCCTTATTCCCTTGGCGAAGCTTAGAAATTATTTCAACATATTTCTCATTCTGGCTTGTTAATCGTGCTACGTCCTGGGTCAATCTATCCATGGTCTGATGGATTGGAGTGGATGGTTCTGCAAAATACTTAGGATCCTTGTGAGGACTCTATCCATTTAGACATGTTTCGGGATCAACAGAGGTGTTTTGATTTTCGGAAGCCTTGCCTTCAGTGATTGCAGGAGTAAGTTCAAGGACAGGGACTTCAAGCAAACAGGTAGAGACATCGACTAATGTAAGAAGGGATGTTTCAGGGATAGGGTCGTTTTCCTGATTGCCAGGGCTGTCCGAATGCACCGACTGAATGACGGGTTGAACAAGGGGCTGGATGACGGACTGATCACGGTTTTCCCTTCTTGATTTAGTGAGTATTGGTGAAAAGAGTGGGGGTTTCATGGCCGTGTCCCCATGGACAATCTCAGGAGAGGAGGATGAATGGACAAGGTGCATTTCTCCTGAGGTACCCTCATTAAAATGCACAGACTTAGTATCCCTTTTTGCTTGGGCAGAGGTTTGAGCAGGCTCATCAGCACGAGTTTGAAATTGGTGACGCTTTCGAGAGGAAGAGGTTTTAGCAAGGGGCTTCTTGACCAAATGGGGGTTCAATACCTCAAACACAAAAATTTCCCATGTTTGCCCCTTTTCCCTCAACTGGTGAATGATCAGGATTTTAATGAGACAATGGTGATATAAACTACCAGTGGGGTTAACTACATTTTTCGTAACCTGGCTCGACATTTTCTCAAGGTTCTTCAGAAAATAAAATGGAAAATTTAGGGCTTGGTCATTAACAAAATGAGATAATAATTTGAGGTGGCAGGCTTTGAAGATGGTAAACTTACCCTCACAGGTGACCAATCGGATGATGACGGCTAAGGGCTCAAGATATTTTGGTTTAATCCACTCCCGATGGAATCCTTTTGTCCCTACAACGTGTTGATAGTCAACCCTGCAAGAAAATTCATGAGCCGTCTGCGAGAGGAAGACATGCTTGTGCCAATGGGCTGTTGGAATATTCACACCATCATTTTTATATTTTGCATGCTTACATGCAAATCTGTTAATTTTTTGATAAATGCATTCAAACATTATCTTAGGATCCTACTAAGAGAATAACATGCACAACATAACAATCATAAACACAAGAGACACAAAGTTTCCTCAGGGAAAACCAAGAAGGTGAAAATCCCCGCAACTTCCTTAGAGATAGAATAAGCCACAATACAAGATCACAATGATCTAACACAAAGAGATGTCTCTAGCAGATACTCCTCCTCCTCCACTTGTGCGCAACTCTCTCTCTCTCAACTATGCGAGTATGAGAACTGAGTGAGTGAATGGTTAGAATGAGACACACTCACTCTCTATTTATACACAACTTGACCTGCCTTTTCTTTAGCTGAGCTGACCTCCTAAGGAAGTCTAATAACCCACTCACATAATATAATCAGGGCCGACCCCACAATAGTGGTCTAATAACCCATCAAATATAAGTTGCACTTGCGACACTTACAAATACAAATGACGACACTTCTAATTGGAGGAATACTACATCTCCATCATACATATAACAAAGCACAAGTGTAATACATAGAAGAATATCTTTCGAAGTTACAAATACATCAACACTCCCTCTTAACTAGGAAGGTATTCTCTAGACACAGGTCATCAATACATATCGACACAAGTCTTCAATTCTAGAACTGGATCATCGTCACTGGATCATGGAGCATCATCGTCACTGCTGCTATACTCATCATCTTGATCACTAGGCTATCTCTCAATTCTTCTCATCATAGGAAGCTCTACAGAGCTAGCCATTTTTCATGTTGGTTGTAGGCCTAGCCTCCTGCAGGTCTTCATTATCTCTGCGAGCTGACCATCTTGTGGAATCCTCAGGACTAATTACGTGCATCAACAAAACCTCGAAAGAGTATCCTAGGATCCTTTATGTTCCCAAGCACGACCGACAAGATCTCCCAGCGAGCTATTATGTGTGATCGTCACAAAACCTTAAAAGAGTGTCTTTCCTAGCAATATCTCTAAAGAGCATCCGAGGCCTTTTACGTGACTAGCACAACCTGTCCGGATCTCTAGGACATATTACATGTGACCCCCACCACAAAACCTTAAAAGAGTGTCTTGCCTAGCAATATCTATAAAGAGCATTCGAGGACTTTTACGTGCCTAGCACAACCTGTCCGGATCTCCAGGACGTATTACATGTGGTCCCCACAAAACCTTAAAAGAGTGTCTTGCCCAACAATATCTCTAAAGAGCATCTGAGGCCTTTTACGTGACTAGCACAACCTGCCCGGATCTCCAGGACGTATTACATGTGGTCTAGCAAAACCTTAAAAGAGTTTCTTGCCTAGCAAGATCTCTAAAGAGCATCCAAGTCCTTTTACGTGACTAGCACAACCTGTCTAGATCTCCAGGACGTATTACATGCTACCCTTGCACAACCTGTCCATGGCCACAGAGTACCATCCTGATACTCAATATCAACCTAATCATCCTCGCACAAAGCATCATCCTGATGCTCATGATCATACTGATCATTATCATACAGTACATCATCCTGATGCACATCATCATCGCATGATCATCCTGATCATCCTCACAGCATCATCCTGATGCATATCATCATCACATGATCATCCTGATCATCGTCACAGCATCATCCTGATGCATATCATCTGGAGCATCTTCCTGATGCTCATCACACAATGCTTACATCCACAGCCATGGGAAGGATCCTCCTACCACCATGCTTGGAATGGCTCCTGCAAATGTGTCCCATCACTTCTTCCTTGAAGTATCTTCTATCTGAAGAACACCAAGCCTCTCTCTGAAGTACTCAAACTTCACTCTGGCTAGTGGTTTGGTCAACACATCTGCAATCTGCTTAGCTTTTGCAACATACTGGAGCTTCACTTCTCCTCTCAGCACCATATCCTTGATACAGTAATATTTGATCTCGATATGCTTCGACCTTTCAGGGAACACTGGGTTCTTCGACAACTTCACACAACTTTGGTTGTCACAGAAGATACAGGTAGCATCCAACGGGATATCAAATAACTCAGATAGTATATCCTTAGCCATACTGCCTCACAACTAGCCGAACAAGCTGCGACATACTCTGCTTCGGTTGTACTCAGTGCTACGCAGGATTGCTTCCTGCTAAACCAAGAGATCACACCTGATCCCATACTGAAGCAACACCCTGAGGTGCTCTTCCTATCTACAACACTGCCTTCCCAATCTGAATCAACATAATCATCCAGGTTAAACTTTTGATTTGCATTATACTTGATCCCATAATCAATTGTACCCTTCAGGTACCTCAAAATATGCTTTATAGCAATTAGGTGAACATGTCTAGGATCTGTCAGAAATTGGCTCAAGGTGTTCACCGCAAAGCAAATATCTGGTCTCGTGTTCGTCAGGTACATCAAGGACCCAATAATCTGACGATACAAAGTGACATCAACCGTCTTGGATGAAGCATCACTCAATAGCTTCAGGTTCGATGCCATAGGTGTGGCCATGGCCCTGCAGTCCATCATCTCGGACCACTTCAGGATCTCTACTACATACTTCCCTTGTCCAAGGAAGATTCCATCTGCACTTTGCCACACCTCCATACCTAGAAAGTAATGCATCATGCCCAAGTCCTTCATCTCGAACTCGGCAGCAAGCTTCCTCTTCGTGTAGGCAATCAATATATCCTCACCTGTCACAAACATGTCATCCACATACAATAGGAGTATCATTGGATTTCCTTCCTCAACCTTGTAGTAAAGGTTGGAATCTGCTTTACTCTTGGTAAAGCCCAAACTGGATAGGAAGCTGTCTATCCTACCGTACCATGTCCTAGGAGCTTGCTTCAGGCCATACAAGGATTTCTTCAGTCTGCATACATATGAATCCCTGTCATGTGTCTCAAAACCAAGTGGTTGCTCCACATACACTTTCTCTTCGACTACACCATTCAAGAAAGCTGTCTTGACATCCATCTGGTGTATTTTCCACTTCGTCACTAAAGCTAAGGAAAGTACTGTTCTGATGGAAGTGTATTTGGCTACAGGAGCAAAAGTTTCTTCATAATCTATCCCGTCTTTCTGGGAGAAGCCACGAGCTACAAATCTTGCCTTGTATTTCTCTATGCTACCATCTGCAGCATGCTTGATCTTATAGATCCACTTGGAAGTCACAACAGACTTCCCATCTGGTCTTGGAACTACATCCAAAACATCATTCTTCATGATCGATTGGTATTTCTCGATCATGTCATTCTTCCATTACTGCATCCCGGATCCTGGGAACTTCATATTATTCAATATCTTCAATAGATAGCTTTCTTTGAACATCGTTGCCGGAACAAATGTTGTAGTCCTTCTTTTAAAGGTGATTGTACACGATCTTTCCTACAAGTCAAATTCAATTGCATGATTAGAAACTTCTCATAGTTTACAGAACAAAATCTTACACATAAAAATATATGCCGTACAATCATGCAATTATCTTAGCCAATGCTTTAATACAACATTTATCCATATCCCGTAACTTTCTAGATGCCTTCCATCTCTACCAGAACATTATTAAGAGTGTGCACAACTCCCAACATGTCAGCAAAGAGGTTTCATTCTAGATATGTAGCAATGGAATGTTGTACAGTACCATAGGCCACTTACCCATTACTTGCATATTAGTAGTATCTTGTTCATTGATGCAACTTTTCTAAAAATGCATAACATACATCCTAACTCTAGGAACATGAGCATGAACATGACTGAACAACATCATTTAATTAATCATATTTACAGGAAGTAACAATTCAAATACTTATCTTTGTTTGGTTGTTGGGTGGACTCCCTCTCAGTCTTTGCTTCCTTGTAGGAACCACTGGAGTCTCTGATAGTGTGCACCTTAACCAATGCTGAAAATGGATGAGACGTTCTTCCTTTCTGTAACTCCATTCTATTGTGGATTGTAAGGAGTGGTTAACTCCCTCTTAATCCCTGAATCATTGCATAACTTATTGAAGTCACCTGAAGTGAATTCTCCGCCATTGTCGGATCTAAAGATCTTGATCTTTTATAAGTTTGATTTTCTATCAAGGCTTTGAAGTCCTTGAACTTATCAAACACTTCATATTTGTTCTTCAAGAAATAAGCCCAGGTCTTCATAGAGAAATCATCAATGAAAGAAACATAGTATACATACCCACTCAAAGAACTGGATGACATTGGTCCGCATACATCAGAGTGGATAATCTCCAAGATTCATTTTTCTTTGCTTTCACTGCTTGGAAATGCCTTCTTTGTGTTATTTCCTTTTGCACATCCTTTGAAAACACCTTCATGCTTTGACTGGATTCAGGGAGACCTTCTACTGCTTTGCTTGCAATTGGTAGTGCCCTATAGTGCACATGAGAAAGCCTTCTATGCCATAGTTCACTTAGCTCCATGGATTCATGTACCATGGCATGTTCAAGTTGTCCCTTCAATTTGTACAATCCTCCCTCTTGCTCTCCAATCACTACTGCATCATCAATGGTATTACCTTTAGGCCACATAAGTACTTGGCCATCCACAAATGAAACTCTCATCCCTTTTGCATCCAAAGATAATATGGAGAGAAGATTCTTCTTGAGTCCAGGTACATATAGAACATCTTGCATCTTTAAAGACTTCCCAAAGTCTAGCTTGTAGGTGGCTTCACCACTTCCTTTTATAGGGTATTGATAGTCATCCCCAAGTTTCACCTTATGAGGTGACTCATGTTCATATAGGTCCATAAGAGATTCTTTGAATCCCTTCATATGTTTAGAAGCCCCACTATCAATAAGCCAATCATTACACCCATGTGTAACAATACCTGTGAGAGCATAAATTAGAACATATTCATCGTCACTTGAAGAGTCTTCACTTTCTACCTTAGTCCTCTTCCTGGGAGGTTCATCATCCTCAACAACATGAGCATGATACCTCTTCTTTTGGTTCTTCTTATTCTTGTTGTTGTTGTAACCCTTTTTTTTCTTGGGACAATCTGCAACAAAGTGTCCCTTCTCATTACATGTGAAGCATCTTAGATCTTTCTTATCTCTTTGATGGTGGTGAAAATATTTCTTGTGATGGGATGGCTCTCTCTTGGGCTTACTTCTCTTGGTGTGAGTTGTGAGAGCTTGGTATTCATTTCCCATATTTTATTCTCGAGCTACAAGCCTAGCTTCTTATTGTGAACATTCCCCCCATAGTCTACTGAAGGAGATCAACTTCTTTCTTGCACAAATACCCTGGTGGAAGGAATCCCATGACCTAGGTAGGCCATTCAATGTGGTCATGACAATTTCTCCATTCTCCACTACTTCATCCACTGCTTCAAGTTGTTCTTTGATTTGAGAGACCTTAGTGAAGTATGATTGGATGGTCTCTCCAGTCTGGAACTTTACCCCTTTCAATTGATTCCGCAGAGTCATATTCCGATTTATGTTCTTACCTTCAAACAACTTGGTCAAGGAGTCAAACATCTCCTTAGGTGTCTTTAGGGAAGACACATGAGGTATGAGATGGTATTTTATAGAATCAACAATGATCCTCTTGGCTTTGACCAAGTTCTTCTTGTGTAAGACCTTAGCCTCATCTCCCTCTGCAACTGGAACCTCTTCTTTTATGTAGGTGTCCAAATCATTCTCTACTAGGATTAACCCAATCATATACTTCCATGCTCGGAAGTTGTCATCTACTTCAAGCTTATCCTAAAGCTTGGTGTGGTGAGACATCTTAAAGAGTACTTCAAATGGAAATAGAAAGTTTTAGGTCTTACCACTTAATTTGCCGAGAATTGGATATGGAGCTGGATTAGGGTTTGTCAGAGAAACCCTAAAAATTCAAACTATGAATTCCAAACTTCCGAAAGGATAGAAAGATGCACCTTGCTGAGTTGATCAAGCTGGTATACTTCAATTTTGAAATCTGCAAAATTTGACCCCTAAAAAATTGCCTTTGAAACTTCTGGATTTTCTAGATAAGATCCCGAACTAGGGTTTGATATTGCCCAGGGTTTTACCCAGCCAAAAAGTTCGATCTTGTGCTCTAAACTTTGATTTTTCTGAGGAGCATCCAGCTGTGGTCACAGATCCCAAAAATTTCCACTTTTGTAGAAACCCTAATTTTCCACCTTTCCGATCAAAATCCTGATTTAGGGTTTGATGAAGCCCCGCCTTCTGCCCAACCAAAAAAATCGATCTTGGTATCTAAACTTCGATTTTCTTGAGGGGCATCCAGCCGTGGTCTCGGATTCCAAAAATTCCAACTTTCTCCGAAACCCTAATTTCCCATAGCAGTGACAGGCCAAAAACTGAAAGTGCTCAGAATTGAATTCAGTCTCGACTGAAAGATGCGCCCTTCCAAGGAGAGTCAGCCTAGCCTCTTTCCTTTGATGATCCGAGGAGAGAAACCTAAATATTAAGAAGCCCTAGCTTCCACAGCTGCATAGTGTCTTCTTCTTAGCATAGCTCTGATACCATGTTAATTTTTTGATAAATGAATTCAAACATTATCTTAGGATCCTACTAAGAGAATAACATGCACAACATAACAATCATAACCACAAGAGACACAGAGTTTCCTCGGGGAAAACCAATAAGGTGAAAAACCCCGTAGCTTCCTCAGAGATAGAATAAGCCACAATACAAGATCACAATGATCTAACCCAAAGATATGTCTCTAGCAGATACTCCTCCTCCTCCACTTGTGCACAACTCTCTCTCTCAACTATGCGAGTATGAGAAGTGAGTGAGTGAATGGTTAGAATGAGACACACTCACTCTCTATTTATACACAACTTGACCTGCCTTTTACTTTAGCTGGGCCAACCTCCTAAGGAAGTCTAATAACCCACTCACATAATATAATCAGGGCCGACCCCACACTAGTGGTCTAATAACCCATCAAATATAAGTTGTGACACTTGCGACACTTACAAATACAAATGACGACACTTCTAATTGGAGGAATAATACATCTCCATCATACATATAACAAAGTACACGTGTAATACATAGAAGAATATATTTCAAAGTTACAAATACATCAACAAAATCTGCATGCATCCAGTCATCATCATGGTGGTCTCCCAGCACCTAGAGATTGCTTCTATCTCTCCAGAGCCTGTCTACAGCCCCCAATTGGCCTCCTACCTACCTAATGCACCCTCCTTGACTTCTCTGCATGGCAAGTGCGCCTTTCCCACCTACCACAACTAGTTTGGGTGCCTTTGCTCACCTAACACCAGTTATCACATAGTTAGGGTGCCTTATCTCACCTACTGGGAGTTATCATTCAGTTAGTGCATTGATTGAGTTGTTCTTCCATTGATTGCTCATGCTGACTACTTGTAGCTTCTAGTTAGCTAGTTTTGGAGTTCCACTTGACTATTTGACAGCCTCATGCGCCCTCCTTGGAGTCTCCATTCCTTGATTTATTCCTAGATGGTTCTGTTAGACTCAGTTAGACACACTTGACTGACTATTACCATTTATGAATGATACTATTAACTGGATGATGTCTCCATTGCTATCCAAGCTAGACTTTGAATTAGACAACCTCATGCACCCACCTTGGAGTCTCCATTCCTTGATTTATGGCTAGATAGTTCTGTTAGACTCAGTTGGTCACACTTGACTGACTCTTACCATTTATGACTGATACTGCTGACTGGATGATGTCTCCATAGTTACTCATGCTGGACTATGATCTCAGAGATTCAAATGCCCTACTTGGCTAATTTGAATCCTATGTGATGCCTCATCATTGATTATTGTAACACATTCTCTACATTCATTATTCATTGTATGATATTGACATTGTCCATTATTCTGTGTTTGTGAGTGATTATTGAATGCATGCTTCTTCTTCTTTGTAAATAATCTTGAGAGTTAGATTTTGAGTTTGTTACAGTTGCTAGATTGCTGCAGATTATCACATGGTATCAGAGCAGTAAGCAACTATTCGAATTGCATCCATTGCAGCATCAACAGTTGCAGCATTTCTTTGAGCAGCTAGCTTTCACTTGTGCACCGAAAGCCTCTGAGTTTCCACAGCAAATCCTGGTGCTATTACTTGAATTCATTGGAGAAATCCAGTGAGGTCTAATGTTAGGAACCCATGTCTTTACTTTGTTAGTATATTGTTGTTGGACGCATATGCTTTGTAAGTCGTCCCGTAGTATTTGTTGATCAATAGTTTATGTTATTGTTGTTGGCGCATATGCTTTGTAAGTTGCCCGTAGTATTGTTGATCCATAGTTTGTAGTGGCCCATGGTTTTGACCCATAGTATTGGCCCCTAGACTTAGTATATAAGTGTGTGTTGAGACCTATGAAGGCACCGTGAAGTTAATTATATTGAGCTTGCTCAAAGGAGGTTGCCGCCTCGAAGTGGCCCGTGATCAATAAAAAAGTGATTCTGAGTTCTGTCATTTCTGCTATTTCGCATATTCTTATTAATTAATTGTTGCAGGTGCATCACATCTGGTATCAGAGCACTTTCTTGGGCTCGCTGGGTGAAATTTTTGCCAAATTTTTTTTCGCATCTGTTGCAGGTTCGGATTTGGGAATAATCCCTATCCACTTAACTGTGGGAAGTACTTGGGCATAAGCCCTAAAACTCATTGTGAGGAGTACCACATGAACCTCAAAGTAGCTGGCCCATTGAGAGGACCTGCCAGCGAAAAGGGTAACGACCCCTACCTGATTGACTAGTTCCCACCCGTGAGGTAAACCAAGAGCTGTCGTTTGTGGCAAAGCGGTTATCAGTTTTACCTGAGCCGTGGAGTGAGGGGTACTTCCCCAATACGCAAGCCGTCAAACAACATTGGTGGCCGAGTGAAACCCTTGAACTGTTAGGAAGCCGCACATACCTGGGGTCCATATCTATTTTCAGCTGAACTATTGTCGATCGTTGCTGCGCTATTTTAGATCCAGTCGTTCAGATCCATCCGTTCAAGATCCAACCATTTTCAATCCATTCGGCGCCGTTTCAGATCCCTTCAGTTTTTTCTCCATATCTCCCTTGTTTTCACTCTGTTTCCCTTGAAATTTTCGGGGGAACCCCTGTCATCCCATTCTGCATATTTCATTCCTGAGGACCCTATCCCCAATTCCCTTTCCCAAAGCCCGAAATCCCACATCTCCCTTGTTTTCACTCTGTTTCCCTTGAAATTTTCGAGGAACCCCTATCATCCCATTCTGCATATTTCATTCCTGAGGACCCTATCCCCAATTCCCCTTCCCAAATCCCGAAATCCCACATTTGTCTATTTTTAGGGTTTGCCATAACTTCCTCAGATTTCATCCAATCACCTTCAAATTTTACCACAGAGTTCCTTTCTGAATTCTGTTTCTTTGTTCCCCTCTGCCAAATTTTCCCATTCTTTCACCCCACTTCTGAAATCCTCATTTTTGCTTCCCTGTCTATTTGACAGTGTCCAAAACCTAGTCAAACCCCAATCACCCTTCATATTTTTTCCCAAGTCCAGATTTTCCTTTATTGAAGTAGTTTCTGTTTTTGTTTTCCTACATAGTCAACCGATAAAAAAAAAAAAAAAAACCTCCTGGTTATGGTTGTCACCCGTGCAGGAGCAAAAACAATGGAGGATGCACTTGATGATCTGGATGAAAAATTTCTCGACCTCCATCTTGAATATTCAGTATGAACAACAAACGCTAGTCCGAGTCTTCATCAGACAATGGGTTCTCTTCTTCCAGCAATTTTCGTGGTCCGAAGCTTGATTTTCCTCGCTTCAATGGTACCGATCCAACTGGATGGATCTATCATGCAGAACAGTATTTCAGTCTGCATAATACTTTTGATGTCAACAAAGTTCCGCTAGCATCCTTTCATTTGGAACAAGAAGCTCTTCAATGGTACCGTTGGTACATCAAGGCTCATCTGGAGCCCAAATGGCCAGAATTTTGCCAGCTCCTTTTGCAACGATTTGGTCCTAGTGCTTTTGATGAATTCACAGGAGCCCTCACTAAACTTCGCCAAATTGGCACTGTGAGAGAGTATCAAACCGAATTTGAGAATCTAGCCAACCACACCGAAGGATTGTCTGATGACTTTTACCGGAGTTGTTTTATCAGTGGTCTAAAGGATGCCATCCGCTCTGAGGTAAAAATGTTCTGTCCCAACACAATGATGGAAGCCCTAGGGTTGGCTAAGTTGGCAAAAGACAAGATTGCAGCCCAACAATGCTCCAAGCCCACTTTTGTTCCCTTCCGAAATATGGGTTCTCAACGACCACCTATACCGTAGGCTCCTCGACCAACGCCTATCAAGCGTTTGTCTGAAACAGAGATGCAAGCACGCAGAGAAAAGGGGCTTTGCTATAATTGTGATGAGAAATTCACTCGAGGACATAGATGTGTTCAACAAAAGCTCTATCTCTTGGATGTGGATTCTCCGCCTGCCTCTGAAATTGGTGACGAAGATCCAGAAACACTGGATGCTCCGGTCGACATTCAGGAACCGCCTATTGACCCTCCGTCTCAGGATGACCAGCCAGAGATATCTCTCCATGCTTTAGTTGGAATCACCACCCCCAAAACAATGCGGGTCGGGGGTTACTTCAAGAAGCTTCCTCTTACAATACTCATTGATTCTGGTAGCACTCATAATTTCATTGACCCTCGGATCGCCAAACAAGCTGATTGTTTTATCCATCCTTGCTCCAACTTTGAAGTCATGGTTGCCAATGGGGGCACCTTACCTTGCAAAGGGAAGTGTAGAAATGTGCGTATCTCTATGGGAGATTATAACTTGCGCTCTGACATGTTTGCCTTGACCTTAAGTGGATGTGATGTGGTTTTGGGCGCTCAATGGCTACGCACACTTGGCCCTATCTTATGGGATTTTGCTGAACTTTGGATGCAGTTTTCCCTCAATGGCCAAAAACACACCTTGACAGGATTACAACCAAGTTCTCTCAGAATCATCAGTTCACATCGCATGGAGAAACTCCTCAAGAATAATTCACATGGTGTCATCGCTCAGCTCCATTCCATTCAGATGCAACCTTCAGTGGTCTCCACTACTCCTTTGGATCTAGAATAAATTCTGGATTGATATACAGGTGTTTTTGCTGAACTAGTGGGATTGCCACCTTCCAGGCCAGAAGACCATCGTATTCATCTCCTTCCTGGAAATGTTCCTCCCAACATCAGGCCCTATCACTACCCATTTCACCAAAAAACGGAGATTGAAATGCTCGTTCGGGACTTATTAAAGCAAGGTATTATTTGCCCAAGCACTAGTTCCTTTTCTTCTCCAGTTATTCTTGTCCACAAAAAAGATGGGTCATGGCGCCTCTGCATTGACTTCCGAGCACTTAATCACCTCACCATCAAGGATAAGTTTCCAATTCTTGTTGTTGATGAGCTTCTTGATGAGCTTCATGGGGCTCACTTTTTCTCCAAGTTGGATCTTCGTTCTGGGTATCATCAAATTCGGGTTCATGAGGATGATATCCCCAAAACAGCTTTCCGCACACATGATGGCCATTATGAGTTTTTGGTCATGCCCTTTGGCCTCCCTAATGCTCCTTCCGCATTCAAGGCATTAATGAATAAAATATTTCGACCCTACTTGCGGAAATTAATTCTGGTATTCTTTGATGATATCCTCATCTACAATAAAAATGGGATGAACATCTCCAGCATCTAGATCTTGTCATGCAACTTTTCTTTGAACATCATCTCCATGCCAAGCAGTCTAAATGTGTTTTTGGACAGAAGGAAGTTGAGTATCTCGGGCACATTATCTCAGCACAAGGGGTTCGCGTGGATCCTGCCAAAATCGATGCCATGAACAATTGGCCGCATCCTCAGACACTCAAGAGCCTTTGTGGTTTTTTGGGGTTGACTAGCTACTACCGCAAGTTTGTCAAGGATTATGGGAATATTGCAGCTCCATTAACGGATCTATTGAAAAAGGATGCTTTTACATGGACACATGGCGCTTAGTGTGCATTTGACAAACTAAAACAAGCTATGTGTACTACACCTGTTCTAGCTATGCCCGATTTTTCCAAGCCCTTCACTATTGAGAGTGATGCTTGCAACAATGGACTTGGTGCTGTTCTCCTTCAAGATGAACGCCCCATTGTGTTCACCAGCAAAGCCCTTTCAGGTAAGAATTTAGCTGCCTCTACCTATGAGAAGGAAATGATGGCTATTTTGCATGCAGTACAGAAGTGGCGCCCATACCTATTAGGGAATCATTTCTGCATCAAGACTGATCACCAGAGTCTAAAATATTTCTTGGAATAGCGTGTCTCCTCCCCGGCACAACAGAAATGGGTTAGCAAACTCATGGGTTATGACTATGAGATCACTTACAAGAAGGGTAAAGACAATATTGTGGAATCTGCTCTTTCTCGCACATTTGATGCCCAAGGTTCTCTTTCATCTATTTCTATGCCTGTTCCAAATTGGTTGCAATCTGTTCAACAGGGTTATGTCAATGACTCTTCCTTATCTCAAATCATCCAATGCTTGACCAACAACCCTTCTGCTGTACCACATTACTCTTGGGATGGTGCTTCTCTGAGATACAAGGGTCGTTTGGTGCTTCCCCAGAGCACAGATATTCAACAGGCTGTCTTCTATGAACTCCATGCTTCTCCATCGGCAGGGCACTCTGGGTTCCTCAAAACATATGGACGGGCACGGCGTAACTTCTTTTGGCAGGGCATGAAAAGGACAATTCAACAGATGGTGGCCGAATGTGATACCTGC
Source organism: Larix kaempferi (assembly GCA_027924585.1). Classification (NCBI taxonomy): domain Eukaryota; kingdom Viridiplantae; phylum Streptophyta; class Pinopsida; order Pinales; family Pinaceae; genus Larix; species Larix kaempferi. Next base: position 13,433,572 of record BSBM01000138.1, on the reverse strand, counting down.
CAGCACAATAAGTGTGAAACAACACTCCTTCCAGGATTGCTTGAACCCTTGCCCATACCTACACGGATTTGGACAGATATTTCTATGGATTTCATTGAAGGGCTCCCTAAATCTGGCAGGAAGACAGTGATTCTCGTTGTGGTTGATTGCCTCTCCAAATATAGTCATTTTTGTGCTCTCAGCCATCCCTATACAGCCTCTTCAGTCGCTCAAATTTTCATGGACCAGATCTTTCGTCTTCATGGCATCCCTTCTTCCATTGTCTCAGATCGTGATGCAACTTTCACTAGTCATTTTTGGACTGAACTATTTTGCCAGACTGGCACCAAACTGAAGATGAGTTCAGGGTATCACCCACAAACAGATGGTCAGACTAAAATTAGCAATAAATGCTTGGAAACTTGTCTTCGTTGCTTCACCTCTGAACAACAACATCAGTGGGCAAAGTGGATCCCTCTCGCTGAATGGTGGTACAATACCTCTTACCACACTGCCTTTAAAATGACCCCATATGAAGCAGTCTATGGTCAGGCACCTCCAGTTCTTCTTCCATACACCCCCACCAGTTCACCAGTTCAGGAAGTTGACACAGTCCTTCGAAACTGTGATCAGATTCTTCGCATTTTGCGGGACAATCTTCACATGGCAAGAAATCGCATGAAGCAACAAGCTGATCAGCACCGTTCTGAGCGCACTTTTCAAGTCGGCGATATGGTTTTTCTTCGTCTCCAGTCGTACAAGCAGTCCTCCCTGAAACTCAAAGGGCGTCATAAGCTCGCTCCAAAGTTCTATGGGCCATATCAGATTCTTTAGAAGATTGGGTCTGTTGCTTATAAATTGGAACTTCCTCCTTCTTCCCGCATTCATCCAGTCTTTCATGTCTCTTGTCTAAAGAAAGTTCTTGGAATCAACATCAGTGAACAAACGATTTTACCCGAACTGGATAATGAAGGATCCATCCTTTTGGAGCCGGAGGCCATCCTCAATCGGCGCACTCGTTAGCTTCGCTCTCGCTCTATCACAGAGGTCTTAATTTAGTGGCACGGCGTGCAACCAGAGGATGCTACATGGGAACCACTCCTTCAGATTCAACAACAATTTCCACAGCTAAAGCTTTGAGGACAAAATTTTTTTTAAGGGGGAGGGGATGTTAGGAAACCATGTCTTTACTTTGTTAGTATATTGTTGTTGGACGCATATGCTTTGTAAGTCGTCCCGTAGTATTTTTTGATCAATAGTTTATGTTATTGTTGTTGGCGCATATGCTTTGTAAGTCGCCCCTAGTATTGTTGATCCATAGTTTGTAGTGGCCCATGGTTTTGACCCATAGTATTGGTGCCTAGACTTAGTATATAAGTGTGTGTTGAGACCTATGAAGGCACCGTGAAGTTAATTGTATTGAGCTTGCTCAAAGGAGGTTGCCGCCTCAAAGTGGCCCGTGATCAATATAAAAGTGATTCTGAGTTCTGTCATTTCTGCTATTTTGCATATTCTTATTAATTAATTGTTGTAGGTGCATCACATCTAACCAGGTGTGAAGGACTTAGTCTATGTGCCAAGTGTCCTTAAGGTAGTGTTCAGTCGAAGTGTAACATTCTCCATCAGCAAAAATTCTCTTGTTTTGCAGGTTTATTCACTCGTTCGAAATCTTCTTCAACTATTCGACTTTCTTTGTTTCAGATGGATCTAAATCTCACATCTTCCAATTATGTTGAGTGGAAATCCAAGATGGGTCTCTTCATGAGATCCAAGAGCTTCACCCGAATACTCAACGAAACGATGGTAGAACCTCTCAGTGCAGTTGAAAAGTCCAAGTACTTGGATAGGCTTGATGAAGCAGTTGGTCTCCTCCTTCTCTCAATTTCTAAAGATCTTCACTTCCATGTCATCAATCTTACATCTCCTAAAGATGTTTGGGACAAGCTCGAATCCCTTTTTGGACCGAAAGATGATATGCAAGGACACAAATTGGAGAATGAGCTCATATGTTTGAGTCCTGACAGTTTCGAATCTATTAATGCCTTTCTTACCAAGTTCAAAATATTGATATCACAGTTGAAAATATATGAGATAGTGAAAGAAGACAAGCAGCTTATACTTGGTTGGGGGAAAACTTCTCAGTTTTTGTCTCTACTTTCCAGTCATCTAGGTTGTCCATTCCAAGATGGAAGTTTCCCTCATTTGATGATTTCATCTAATCTCTTACTCAAGAGGAAGAGAAGTTGATCTCTACGGGAATGATAAAACCCAAATTGGATTCATCTCTTACAGTTGCAGAGAGAGCGAATGGTAAAGGAAAGAAAAATATTTATAACAAGAGATCGAATGATACAAGGCCTACAGATAGTACATACCAATAAGATGGGGTTTCGAACTCAAGGAAGACCAAGCATTCTCAGAAGGGAAAGACCAAGTGCACCTATTGTCTTAGACGTTTCCATCTTGAGAGTTCTTGCATGCGGAAGACTATAGATTTGATGGCTCAATTACTTGAGAAGAACAATCTTCCTGTACCAGCATGTGCAAGGAAGAAAGATCCTAATACTGAATTTTCTAGATCCGAAGGAAAAGAAAGATGTAAAGCTATCATATCAAGTGCATCAATTGATTCTTCTTTCATCATAGATTCAGGAGCATCATGCCACATGGCTTTCTCCAAAGATCTCTTCTCTAGTTTCAAAAGCTATATTCGCCCTTCCGTCAGTTTGGGAAATGATTCAGAAGTCTCCTCTCACGGGATTGGAAGAATCGATCTTGATCATGGTTACTTTTCTGATGTGCTTTATGTTCCTTCTATTGCACCTAATGTCCTTTCAGTGTATCAAATGACTCATACTGGAGAGCCCAAAAGAGTGATCTCTACTCCATATGAAGTCGAGGTACAACACATGGTTTCAAGGGAAATCATTGAAAAAGGAGTTGCAAACCGTGAGACAAAACTCTATGAGTTTTCACACTTCTTACCTCTCTCAAAGGAGTCTGCTCTTCGCTCTCACACTCATGAAGAGAGTAGACTGTCTCATCTCAACCACAATCTAGCTTAGAATGTGGTTGATGGTCTTCTAAGTAAAAAGTTTGCTCATGGCACCTTCGAAGGTTGTGTAAAGGGAAAAGAGACATCAAAGGAGATTGAGAAAAAAGATGACTCTTGAAGAAGTGTGAATGCTAGATCCAGATCCACAAGAACCTGAAGATCCAACACCTATTTGTCCAACCCCTACTTCAAAGTGGGCCTCTACTACTGCATCCTCTTTTGATCTTAATGAAGATCCATCATCATCTAGTCCTTGTTCTTCTATTGATTACAGTCATATTGGTTTAGATGAGGACTACATGCATATTCTGGAGCAGTGTCATGACATCAACTCTTTTGGATATGTTACTCCTTCAAGTGATGGTGAGCCAGTTTTTCTTACTTCTACTCTTGATATTTTGGAGTTTGCATGTGATGATCCAGTTTTACTTGCTCCTATTCATGAGATTTTAGATTTAGAGTTTGGATGTGATGGTGCATCTTCACACTATATTTTGGATTCAGAAGATGGTGATGATGATGATAGAATGCTAGATCCAGATCCACAAGAACCTGAAGGTCTAGCAACTGATGATGAAGATGAGCGAATGGGAGATACAGATCCACAAGAACTTGAAGATCTCTCACCTGATATTCCTCCTCTTCCTCGATGGGCAGCCACTACACTTCGATTTGCCGGTGATTTGGTTAGTGATCCACATGATCATAGAAGAACCGGATCAGAGTTTTAGAATGGAAGGTTTCATCCTTATCACATTGCTGTTCCATTTCAGATCGGTCAATCCTTCTTTGGAAAAGAAGGACACTTGCCTCCTTCAGAGGTGAGAGATATGCTACATTAGCATCCTTCAGTCTATTTTGAGGGAGGTATTTCTTCCCACTGGGTTTTACCTCTTTCCTCATTTAGTTTCTTTAGATTGATTGTACGGGGTGACCTTTGGTCTTAGTCACCAGGGCCCTATTTTTTCAGATTTCAATTATTACCTCATAGTATAGCTTGCGGGGGGGTGTTGGAATATTCACACCATCATTTTTATATTTTGCATGCCTGCATGCAAATATGCATGCTTTGCATGCCACTGCATGCATCCAGTCATCATCATGGTGGTCTCCCCAACACCTAGAGCTTGCTTCTAGCTCTCCAGAGCCTATCTTTTCCTGCATGCAAATCTGCATGCTTTGCATGCCACTTCATGCATCCAGTCATCATCATGGTGGTCTCCCAACACATAGAGCTTGCTTCTATCTCTCCAGAGCCTTTCTACAGCCCCCGATTGTCCTCCTACCTACCTAATGCACCCTCCTTTACTTCTCTGCATGGAAAGTGCGCCTTTCCCACCTACCACAACTATTTTGGGTGCCTTTGCTCACCTACCACCAGTTATCACTCAGTTAGGGTGCCTTATCTCACCTACCGAGAGTTATCATTCAGTTAGTGCATTGATTGAGTAGTTCTTCCACTGATTGCTCATGCTGACTACTTGTAGCTTCTAGTTAGCTAGTTCTGGAGTTCCACTTGACTATTTGATAACCTCATGCGCCCTCCTTGGAGTCTCCATTCCTTTATTTATGCCTAGATGGTTCTGTTAGACTCAGTTAGACACACTTGACTAACTATTACCATTTATGACTGATACTATTGACTAGATGATGTATCCATCGTTATCCAAGCTAGACTTTGAGTTTAGACAGCCTCATGCACCCACCTTGGAGTCTCCATTCCTCAATTTATGGCTAGATAGTTCTGTTAGACTCAGTTGGTCACACTTGACTGACTCTTACCATTTATGACTGATATTGCCGACTAGATGATGTCTCCATAGTTATTCATGCTGGACTCTGAGCTCAGAGATTCGAATGCCCTACTTGGCTAATTCAAATCCTATATGATGCCTCATCATTGATTATTGTAACACATTCTCTACATTCATTATTCATTGTATGATATTGACATTGTCCATTATTTTGTGTTTGTGAGTGATTATTGAATGCATGCTTCTTCTTCTTTGTAAATAATCTTGAGAGTTAGATTGTGAGTTTGTTACAGTTGCTAGATCCCTGTATATTATCACACTTTATACCCTGTTATCACCATCATGCCATTCACCAAGTGGGGGGTTGATTTTACGACATGTAACCCAACATTGGTGAAAGGTCATAAATACATTATTGTGGTTGTGGACTACTTTACTAAGTGGGATGAATCCATGACTAACTTTAATAACTAAGGTGAAACAACAACACTTTTCAAATTTAACCAAATGATTGCTCAATTTGGTGTGCCTAAATAGATTTTCGTTGACCATGGTAGTCGTTTTCAAAACAAAATGATGACAAAATTAGTGACCAATATAGGTTTATGATAGGAACACTCTTCACCTTTCTATCCACAAGTGATGGGAAGATAGAGGTTATCAACAAGTCCTTGAAGACCATTCTCCAATGGATGGTTACCAATAGTAAAACTAATTGGAATATTATGCTATATTTGGCACTTTGGAGATACAAAAATTCAGTCAATACTGCTATGGGGTTCACTTTGTTTCAACTTGTACATGGAGTTGAATCCATATTGCCTACTGAATGTGAGATTCCCTCTTTGAAACAAGCAATAGAAATCCTACATGAGACAAGTGATTTAGAAGAATGCCTCATTTATCTGGAACAATTGGATGAGAACTGTAGAGATGCACCCATTATGAATGGGTCACATAAAAAATTGGAAAAGGTTGATATGACAAATTGGTCCACCCTCGTGTCTTCACTTTGGGACACATGGTACTTATCTATGACTAAGATAATGATGAATTGGGATCATGTAAATTTAATTTTGTTTGGATCGACTCTTACATTGTGAAATGATATCTAAATAAAGAGGCCTATGAGTTAGAATATTTTGAGGGGAATGTGTTGAAGAAGCCTCTAAATGGGCTCTATATTAAGAGTACTGATTCCTAGGTAGAAATGTGTGGGAAATTCCCCTGGGATTGGTGTATCATAAATTAGTTGTTTTTCTTTTATTTTTATGTTTTTGATTTTAGGATCAATTACGAGTCTAAAGATGAATCTTAGTGGATTTCATGTAGATGTTATGGTAGGACGAATCTTCTACAGGATGGGGGTTAGGTGGTCATTGAAATTCATTTTGATGTCCAATGGACCCTTGGTTAGCAAAGGGATTCTGTATGATAGGTTGTTGGGGTTGGGCAATTATGTTTCCTTAAGGAGGATTTACATTAGGTGCAGTATGTGTTTCAATTATCTACTTATAATCATGAATTTTTGGGAAATGGCGATTTTAATGGCCATACTCACTACAAATGGTGCAAGGGAAGTTTGCCATAATATATATATATATATATATATATATATATATATTTTTTTTTTTTTTTTAAGTTTGCCATAATATTATTGTCCTTTCCTTGCTTTGTTGGGTCGTTGTTACTAGTATTTTGGATGGTTTTTGCTATAATAATTTTGTTGGTTGGGAGGATTGCCCCCTTTTCCTTGAGTTTGGTTCTATTATTTGTTCTTTCATTTCTTACTAATTCCCTAATTTTGTGGATTATGGGGGGTTTGCATTCAACTAATCAAATGCATGGAACTTTGAGCTAGAGAAGGTTGAAAAACGTTTATCCCTACATGTGATGCAAGGTGGGAATGCTACATAGGGGTTAGGGGGGCCATATGAAGTATAAGAGTCGCTTGAAAAAGTACTCAAATTAGAAGTTGCATTATGGATATGAGGGGGAGGGTGCAAGGTGACTTTTTGCACACTCATGTTGGGAAAAGTATGACTATATGGCCCATACAAAAACTGTTCACAAGGGGGGTTAGGTACACTTGGTGGAATTATTATAGCTAGAGGTGGAGGACCATTGAAAGGATAATTTGGAGGAAAAGAACCATAATGGTTTGGTATGTTCCTTTGGTAGGAAATGGACCCAACAAGACCATTGGTAGCGTGAAAGGTATTGAGGGTAGTTTTCTCAAGACACCAATGTCAACAAGTGTCGGCGATGATCGCATCTAGATACCCCAACTAGGCATTGATTAGATCAAATTGTTGATCTATAAGGATGGCCTCAACTACAATGGTTGGCATGGTTCTTACGACATTCTTGGAAATCATTGGGAGAAGTGATTTAAGGAAACAATCTAATAAGAATTCAGGTTGTATATTGATTTTGCAAAATATGCCTTGTCGATGCCACTCATGTATGTGATCTACAATATGTGTGGAAGTGTTTTCCTAAACTATGAGAGGATCTCAAGTCTAAGTTTGTGGCAAACTGGGAGTTGAAAATAAGGAAAATAGTGGCTATGGACGAAAAGGTTGTGTGTGTGTGTTTATAGGAGAATTGATGTACAATTTGGTAGTTGTTCCTATAGCAATCCTCTAAAATAGTTAAATATGGATGGTAAATTCGACTACATTGTTTAATGAACACCGTATATGAAACACCATTACATGGTTAGCTAGAACATCTCCTTGTTGCCTTCAAACTTCAGGATGTCCATAGGTAACTTTGTCAACATGTTGGGCCATGTCGAATCCTATCAAATGAGATCATTTATGATTTTTATAAACCTAATATTAGATTTAGGCTAGCCATGAATTTTAAGGTTGTTTAAGAAGGATTAGTCCCATCCATGGTGTGTGACTAGGGGAGGCCTCCACTAGATGTGGAATACATGGAAGCAAGTGTGTGAGGGAGGGTATTGAGAAATGTATGTCCGAGCATAGCTAATCTAATCATAGATGCACATGCATGAGTACTAAGTGTTGGTTTCTTACATTTGGGACAAGGGGCAAGGATCGTAGAGAATCCTTCCTTTGATAGGAGGAAAGACTTGAATCCTTAAGGAAATTCAAGAGGGTAGTGAGTTCTCTATGATTGCTACTTTGAGTGAAGAAGTGTGAATGAAATATGAAATAGGAAACGTCTGCAATCAATAAATGCAACTTTATAATGTAAAAGATAACAATTTCATGTATGGTGCAAGTATGTGTCTTCAAAGTAGCATCTACATTGTTTTGTAGCGTGTATTCTTAATTACATAGGTTCTTTGTAATGAATGAAACAACACTATGATCTTATTGACTTAACGTGCTTCTTCTCAATAAGTATCTAGGCCTTCCAAACTCTCTTGTTAGATAGTTGTGGACTCACCAAAGATGGATAATGAAGGTGTGAATGAATAAACTAAAATGAGGGGCACTAGGGCTATGTTCTAAAAGGATTGGAAACACTTCCAACAACCAAGGAAATCTAATTAAGGTGCAAATGCATCCCACAAATTCCATCTGGCGATAATCCTAGGTATTGGCCACTAAGATACCTTCCTCAATTGTGGATAAGTGGTTTAGACTCGAACATTCAAAGGTCGTCTCCATAAAGAGTTTGGTTGCTTAATTTAGAGATTGAAAACAACCTAACCTTGGATTTAGCATCCTTGGACACCTTTCTTTCTTACTTAGGTTTTGTCATACTTAGTACTAGCAGGGTTTAAAGTTCCCTAAAATATAACAACTGTTGTTTCATCTAAAAAATATTGAGGGGAATTATTTGGATGCCTAGTGCAACAATCCTACAAAGGACTATAATTTGTTTTCAGACCTCATTGGGGAGGAATTAAGTGGTTAGGATTAATTTGTTGATTCATTTTAAGGGGTCGAATTTAAATTAAGGCATGAAAAATGAGGTATTTCATACCTCTTACTTTTTTTTATTCATCAAGATCGCTTTATGAGCATAAGATGAAGAGCATATTCAAATGAGAGGAATCTTTAGGTCCTCTTTGTGTGTGCTTCAAGTGGTAAAACAAATGTACGATTGAATGCTCTAAATAAACATGCAAGTAACTTCAAAGAAAAAAAATATGTGAACATGTATGGGTTCTTACTCCTTTCTAAATTAATTTCCTGAGTGGTAGGATGATTACAAGCTATAATCCAAAATTGAGAAATGTGCTAAGGGAGGCATTTCACCCTCTTAGTCCTTTTTTATTTACCAACATCATTTTTTGGGAAGAAAGTGAATAGCATACTAGGATTAATGAGAGATTTTAGGTCCCTTGTTTGTGTGAAGAGATGATTAATATAGATTGCTTTGGAAAAAGAAATGTGTAAGCAAAATGTGTTTAAACTAATATAATTTCATTCCAATTTCCTGGTCTAGTAATTCATTTTCCCTTTGGAAGAAATGAAGAACTCTATAATCTACACTATTGTAAGCTAGAAGGTTGTTGGTAACCTCAAATCCCATATCCTAGAAAATAAAGTTACAAAGTGATTTTCCCCCCTACTTAAACTATGTGTTCTAGTTACTAGCAAAGCAAAAATAGGTTGATGATTGATTTGATAATTCCTTAGAAATGATGAGTAGTTATGTGAATTGCATTTGCCAGGAAATCAAATTGAAAAAATTAAATTCCATGACAAAATTTCATTTCCTTGTAGGTTGCAAACAAGATAACAAGTCATGATATGGTTAGTGTAACAAATACTAATGTGTTGAAGCAAACAAGCAAACAAAACCAAGCATAGGAAATACTTTAAGAAATCAAATTACTAAATGACATGTAAACATGCAATAGAGACAAGCTTAAAAAAAATTGCAAATGTTTATTGAAAAGACATGTATACAATAGTATCACCTTAAGGAATGTATCTTGCAAGATGACAGCCAACACTCCCTTTCAGAAGGGCCTTTTAAACTCTCTAATTACTCTTAAATTTTTTTGGGAATGATGAAGGAAATTGCTTGCTTCTTAGGGGAAGAAGCCAAGTAAGCATGGAAGGTTATGAATGTCAAGAAAGTAGTAGGAGGATAATTTTTCCAATGTAATTCTTGGAGCATAACCTTGCTCTATTTTTCTCTTAGCAAGTTCTTTAAATGGAGGTCCTCAAAGAATCGGTTCGCAATGTGAAAGCTCCTATTAATGAACTAGATTCTAAGTGCAAGAATGAAGCCCATAAATGCCTAAATACCTGGTATACAAAACCAATTCAAACCATTACGTGCCCAAATGAAGTTGGGAGCTTTGAATGTGCCACAAAATTTGTAAGTCTGAGTTTTTACATAGTAATGTGGGTTTCATAGAGTATTTTGTGCAATGTCGCTCAGGTCGCGACAGTATAAGGCCACATGAGTTAGGTAAAATCCAAATGTGCATTAATTCCTCCATTCAACATGTTATAAGTCCATGTGAGCTAGCTCGTTTAATGTCGAAGGCTTGGGTACCTGTAACATAAGATAGAAACCAAACTTCCAAACACGAGTGCATCAATGAGATCTAATATAACATATCATATATCAATGGAAGAGTTATTATTAAGAAATCCAAATAAGAAGTAGTACAATATAGAATTATACCTGAGGTAAATACAACAACGTCTCCTCCTAAACATTTCAACAAGACACCTTTGAGAACCTTGAGAACATAAGGACCCATTCACAAATAGATCTACAACTATATTTCAGACTCGGCCTCTATGTGTCTAATCTCAAAACCAAAGAGAAATGGCCTTGATATAGGGTGATAAATCCCAACCATCATGAAGAAGAGTGTGGATCAAGAGAGGATCTGGATCTCATATCTCCCAACATTCTTCATAAGGAAAAACAAGATTGGATCTCAAAGGGATGATGGGATTCTCAAGATGAGGGATCCTAGATCTAAGGCACAACAAGCTAACCAAAATTATCGCGCCCCAGATATTGAGCAGAGTGCGACATAGTTGTAATTTTAAAACCCCTGCAGTGGAGCAATGCGCAACAATTTGGTATTTTCGCGCCTCCATAGTTCAATAGGGCATGAAAATTCCTCCATGAATGGTTGAAAGTAGTTAGGTGAGGTGGGATTCGGCTCCAAGAAATTAGGTGACTTCTCCAACTTAGGTGTATAATGAATTTATCATACAAAAATGGGTTTAACACACTTAGGAGGTCATGAAATTCACACTTCCCATGGTGGTAAAGCATACATTACCAAAAATGGTAAAATTAGGTATAACAGATGTTGTGAATGAGATGAAAGGGAGTGAACCCTATGGAAATTTTAAAATATTTTATCTAGGCCCAAGGTGATGAGAATAACATGTGATGATAGTTAGTTTTTTTCTTGTTAACTGTCCATGGAAACATGATCTTGAAGACTTTGTTGACAACCTCAAACTGACCATTAGATTTCTAGTAGTAGGGGTGGAAAACTCGTAGGTGAATCCTAACAAGAAGGACAACTCTTGAAAAAAATTATTTTGAAAATGAGTTCCTTTGTTTGATACCAATTGTTTGGGTACATCGAAGCATGCAATTATGTGATTAAATAAGAACCATGTGGCAGTAGCATCGATGTTGTTAAATGTGGGAAGCCTCAACCCATTTGGACAAGTAATTGACTGCGACAATGATATACTTATGACCATTAGCATAAGCTAGCCCACATTCCATGAAGTTGACTCCCCACTTGCAAAAGGGTTAGACAACAATGACAATATGCAGGGGAGCTTATGGAGATAGTGATTTGTGAGAGAATATTTGATGTTTTTCACATCATTTGATGACATGAATACAATCGTGAAAGAGAGAAGGAAAAAAATAGTTATTGCATAAGATTTTTCTAGGTAGTGGTCATTCCAGATCAATGTTCACCACAAGCGATGCCATGACAATTATTGAGAAATTTCTTAGCTTAATCATGAGATAAGCACCTATGTAAAATAGTGTCTAACCCTCGTTGGTAAAGATTCTTCGATGAAGAGGTAATGAGGATCTTGGTGATGAATGAAATGATGATGATCATCAAAGATTTTAGGTTTCCGTGGTTTGCATTGTTAATAAGGGTTCTCGGATAATCCACGGTTAACATTTTCTTGACTGTGGATTATCCGAGAATCCTTATTAACGATGATCATCATGTGAGAGATGAGAGTTGAATTTAAGTATTCAAAGAAAAGTGAGAATGTCATTGTACCAAGGTTCTTCAACATAAATAATAAAGAGGTGCTCACCAGGAAACCAATTTATGGGGGGTCATGTTGCATCCATTGAGAGCTTAGTGATTAACTTAGAGAGGGACATGGAATTTGATGGGGTGTCGGGTCGACTGCAGCCAACTCAACCCTCACCCTTCCAGGATCTGGGGTAACTCGCTACAATCCGCCCCTGACTTGGCTAGAAACTAGCCTAGTCCTTCTTCCACGTAGGTGTGACCTTCCATGCAGGATCTCTGCAACGTTCTGGGGTCTCTTCCCTACGAAAATGACCTTCTGCAATAATCTTGCGGGATCACCCTCTTTCCGCAATTGCGGGTTGCGGGCGTGTTCCTGGCGCTCCCCAGAAAGTATTTCCGCAACGATCCTCCGCAAACTCCTTTCCGCAATACCTTTTCCACAACTTGAGGATTGCAGGTTGCGGGGTGTTCTCCCAACTTTTCCAAAAAGTATTTCCTGCAAAGTCTCTCCGCAACTTTTCCTCCACAATGTCTTCACCGTTAACCTCCACGCTTCTTCCCTTTTGTGGGACGCTGCTCCACCATCGATCCTTTGTGGATCTGATCTCAGCCGTTGATCTAATATCAAGCCGGGATCCTTCACATAGGCTTGCAGGAATGTTATTTTTCGTGTAACTTCACTTCAAACAATGCTCCCATGTCGTCGATATTCTGTTTGACTTAGATCTGAGCCATTCAACTCAACAAGCTAGATTTACTTAGATTCTTCTTGACTTCTGGGCTAATTGATCATGGAAACGATCAATCCAGCTCGACCCTCATCTGGATATTTAGAAAACTAAACAAAAATAAGAATCCTACTTAAACAATTGAAAGGTGATTGGTAATCAAACAACTTGGGGGTTCTGCACTGCACGCAGAAATCAAATGAACGCGACACAAAGATTCATTCACACAGAAAACAAGCCACAAACGCACACAACTCTACATGTCAGAAACTCAATATGTTCTTGATTCAAATTCACAGAAAGGTTTCTTAAACACACAAAATTCTTCTACATTCATTTACAGATAAACATCCAATCTGCATTCCATTCAGAATGACTAAATCCCATAGTCGACCAACCAACCAAAAACCAACAACCAAAAAACCTTAGCTCCTTCTACTCTACCCTACTTATGCATTCGTATTTCTAACAAAAACTCGAACCACTCAACAAACCTAACAACCTAACAGACTCCATTACGGCGGGTCTGCATCACTACTCAGCCGACTTCCTAATCTAGCTTGATCTCCACGCAGGGAGTATCAACTTGCTGCTAGTCCTATCTTACCAAAAATAGCCAATGCATTAGATGGTTACCCATCATGCAATCTCGAATCATTCAAAACGGTCCATACTTTCCACATCAGAACAACTCGCCTCCATACTAGCCACAACATGTGACCACATAATCACATTGTTGACTCAACATCGATGCTCCTGCATCAGACTCCCAAGGTTAAAATTTCTGAACCCCTGTTCAGTAAGTCAGCTATTGAGAAACCCTTGGTTTCCAATTCCTTGGAATCCATCCATGTAGAATCCTCTACAGGATGTTCCTTCCACTTGATCAAGCACTCCAGGTAGTCCTCCTGTCTGGTTCTTCTTGCCACTCTAGTCTCCAGGATATGCTCAGCTTCTGAAGGTTGGACCATAGGCATCTGTTTCAGCCACTGTAGATCTTCCACCTCCGGCACGTGCCCTGTATCATCTGTCACATAGGTATACAAGTATGCAACATTAAAAATAGGTGATATGCCAATTCCTGTTGGCATTTCCAGTTCATAGGCATTTGCTGAAAATTTTCTGAGTATCCTGCAAGGTCCAATCTTCTTCATTTTCAACTTGTTGTACTCTCCTTTTGGAAATCTCTCTTTCCTCAGATGTGCTACGACTAAATATCCCACTTCATAATTATTTTCCCTTCTCTTAGTTTCTACTCTGGTCTTGTAACCGTTGTTACTCTGCTGCAATCTTGCCTTAACTTGCTCTTGCAGTTCACTGATCCTTGCTGCAAAATATTCTCCCTTTGCACTTCTCTTCTCCAATTTACCCAAATCACGAAGTTCACATGATCCTCTTGGGTGAATTCCATATGGAATTTGGAATGGACTCATCCATGTACTTATGTTTGGTGAATCATTGTAGGAAAACCCAACTTGGCTCAATAACTTATCCCATTGCTTTGGACTTTCTCCAATCAGACTTCTCAACATGTTACCTAGACTCCTGTTTACTACCTCAGTCTAGCCATCAGACTGTGGATTATATGATGAACTAAATTTCAACTTAGTACCCAACTTCTTCCACAAGGTTCTCTAGAAATGACCTGTGAATTTCACATCCCCGTCAGATACAATACTCTTAGGTAAACCATGTAGCTTCACAACTTCATAAAAAAACAAGTTAGCAATGTGTGTGGCATCTCTAGTCTTATAACACAGAACAAAAAGTGCCATCTTAGTGAATCTATCCACCACCAAAAAAATAGAATCATATCCCTTCTGAGTTTTTGGAAAACCCAAAAGGAAATCCATACTCATAGAATCCCAAGGCCTAGTTGGAATAGGAAATGGTGTGTATAAGCCTGTGTTCTGGCTCCTTCCCTTGGCATGCTGACATACCCTGCATCTGCTTACAAACTTCTCAACTTCAGATCACATCTTTGGCCAAAAGGAAAAATGACTCAACTGACCAAAAGTATTATCACTTCCAAAGTGACCTGCCATTCCTCCATTGTGCTTTTCATGTATCAAGTTATCTCTCATGGAACATTTCGGAATACAAAGTTTACTGTTTTTGAAGAGTAAAACATCTTGCAACATATACTCAATCAATGATTCTCTGTCTGCTTCTACAGGATTTCTACAAGCTCCATATGCATTCTGAAAATCAATGTCAGTCTCATACAAATCTCTTAAGTGCTCAAATCGTAAGACTTGGATCTGATTCTCTTGCACCATCAATTGTCTTCTACTTAAGGCATCAACTACTCGATTTGACTTCCCACTTATATGATTTATCACAAAGGTAATTTTTTGCATGAACTCAACCCACTTGACATGTTTCTGGTTCAACTTAGGCTGTTGCATAATATACTGCAATGCATGGTTATCAGAAAACAAAACGAATTATCCATGCATCAGATAATGCCTCCAATGCTTTAATGCCTAAACAATAGCATAAAATTCCTTATCATAAGAGGAATATTTTCGTTTCGCCTCATTCAGCTTCTCACTGAAATATGCTACAGGTCTGTCTTCCTGATTGAGTACAACTCCAATTGCTACTCCACTGGCATCACACTTCACATGGAAAGGGTGTTTGAAATCTGGTAACTTCAGTACTGGTTGTTCAGCAATCTTCCTCTTCAAGAACTAAAAGCTCCTTTCAACCTCTGTTGTCCATTAGAATGGTTGTTGATCCTTTCTGATGGTTTCAATAATAGGTGCACAAATACCACTGAAATTCTTTATAAAATTTCTATAAAAACTTGCCAATCCATGGAAACTTCTTACCTCAAAAATGCTATGTGGTAAAGGCCAATCAATGATTGCCTGCACTTTTTCTGGGTCCATCTTCAACCCATCCTTCGAGATAAAAAAACCCAGATATATGAGTTTTGATTTCATAAATGTATACTTCTTCACATTTACTAGCAACTTTTCCTATTGAAGTCTTTCTAAGACACATCTCAGATGCTTCAAATGCTCCTTCTCCGATTGACTGAAAATCAGAATATCATCAAGGTAAACTATTACAAACTTACCTATGAAATCTCTCAAGACTTCATTCATCAACCTCATGAACGTGCTTGGTGCATTGGACAGTCCAAATGGAATCACCAACCACTCATACAACCCATCATTTGTCTTGAAGGCTGTCTTCCACTCATCCCCTTCTCGAATTCTGATCTGATGATATCCACTCTTCAGATCTAGTTTTGCAAAGCATGTTTCCCCACTAAGGAAATCCATCATGTCATCCATCCTTGGTAATGGAAATCTGTATCTGATGGTGATCTTGTTAATTGCTCTGGAGTCAGTACACATCCTCCATTCACCATCCTTGTTTGGTGTCAGTACTGCTGGTACTGCACATGGAATGAGAATCTTCTGAACCAACCCCTTTTCTACCAATCCTTGTACTTTCCTTCTGACTTCTTCATTCTCTTGAGGTGTCAATCTGTATGCTGCCTTGTTTGGTAAGCTCGCTACAGGAATAAAATCAATGTGGTGACTTATATCTCTCTTCAGTGGTAATTCATTGGGAAAATCATCTACCACGATGTCACTAAACTCACTTAGCATCTCCTGAATCTCCTCAAGCAGATCTGTAATGTTAGTATTCATCACTACCACTTTGGGCTTACACACTACAGCATAGCTCAGTTCCTTCTCATCAATCTGTTGCAAATATTCTTTCCTTGTCAACATCGGCACTTTAGATGTCTGCTGCTTTGTTGAACTCTCTCCTTGAAAAGGATGAAGAATATGTTTTATCCCATCTTCTACAAAATTGACAGTTCCTCCTACCATCATGCATGACTTTCTTATCAAATTTCCAGGGTCTTCCTAGAAGAATATGGCAAATATCCATAGGCATAACATCACAAATGATCTTGTCCTTATATGAACCTACTTGAAAATCAACTTCACATTGTTCACTTACTAGGATTTGATGTCCTTTATGCAACCATGATACTTTGTATGGAATAGGGTGTCTGGTTTTCCTTAGACTCAGTTTCTCCACCATATCCGTGGAAACAAGGTTGTTAGTGCTCCCACTGTCAATCACCATTTTACAGCACTTCCCTTTGACTTACCACATGGTTCTGAATAAATCCTTTCTTTGAGCAGGTTCCACTTCCTCCTTTTCTGGTTTCAACAAAATCTTGTTCATCATCAGGGACTGTCCCTTTTTTGGCATGTTCTTGGCCATTGCTTCCCGTTCCTGCTGTTGCTCATTCTGAGCTACATAGGATCCTCTCTATTCTACGTCTTCCTTCTCTGGACATTCAAAATATATGTGCCCCAACTTGTTACAGCTGTAACATCTGTAGACATTTTCTCTTCCTCTTCCTCTACCTCTACTTCTATGGTAAGGTCCTCTCTCTTTGGAGTTACTTCCTCTATCTTGGTGCTCATGCTGGTGTGAATTGCTAGACCCTCTTCTATGGGTTGCAAATATTCCTCTTCCAACTTTCTGTCCTCGTCCTTGGGATGAACTCCTGCCTCTCTGAAAGCTTTGTTTTCTTAATAACTTTTCTTCTGCTTTCAAGGCACATTGGTATGCCTCCTCCATTGTCCTAGGTGATATCATACTGATCTCATCCTGAATTTCCATTCTTAAACCATTGACATATCTAGCAGTATTCTCTGTTGATTCTTCTACATAGCCCGCCCTTAGGTTTTCTTTGTAAAACTCTTCAGTGTATTCTTTTACAACTAATAATATTTGCCTAAGGTTCTGCATCTGTTTGTACAATTTCAATTGGTAGTCCTTTGGAAAGAACTTTTCTCTCATCGTTGCTACCATCCTATCCCAGATATTTATCAACGGTTTATTCTTCCTTCTTCTTTCAACTTGCACACAATCCCACCATAAGGATGCATGTCCTTTCAATCTCGTCACTGCAAATCTAACTTTCTTGTTCTCCTCAACTTCATCATAATCAAAGTATTTGTCTAACTCGCCGATCCAATCAATGAGGTGCTTTGCAATGAGACTTCCCTCATAGGTAGGAAACTTAGGTTTCAGCCTCAAAGTTGCTCCAAGAATTGATCGAAAGTATCTTAACTCAGGTGTTTCTCGCATAGGTGCTACTTCATTTCCTTGTTCTTCTTCTTTAGGATCACTCACGTCTCCTGTTTCTGGATCTCTCTGTCGACCCATCTCCATAGCTTCCATACGTGCTCGCATTTCTCTCATTCCCTCCATGATTTCGGCATTTGTCACCAATCGTCCTATGCCACGAAATCTTGCTCTTCCCATGCGTGCAGCCATGTCTCTGCAGTGTCACACAAACAATCTATGCTCTGATACCAAAACTGATGGGGTGTTGGGTCGACCGCAGCCAACTCAACCCTCACCCTTCCAAGATCTGGGGTAACTCGGTAGAATCTGCCCCTGACTTGGCTAGAAACCAGCTCAGTCCTTCTTCCACGTAGGCCTGACCTTCCACGCAGTATCTCTGCAACATTCTAGGGTCTCTTCCCTACGAAAATGACCTTCTGTAATAATCTTGTGGGATCACCCTCTTTCCGCAATTGCGGGTTGCGAGCGTGTTCATGGCGCTCCTCGGAAAGTATATCCACAACGCTCCTCTGCAAAATCCTTTCTGCAATACCTTTTCCGTAGCTTGTGGATTGCGGGTTGCGGGGTGTTGTCCTGAATTTTCCAAAAAATCTTTCCCGCAAAGTCTCTCCGCAACTTTTCCTCCACAACATCTTCACCGTTAACCTCCACACTTCTTCCCTTTTGCGGGACGCTGCCCGATCGTCGATCCTTTGCGGATCTGATCTTAGCCGTTGATCTAAGATCAAGGCGGGATCCTTCACTTAGGATTGCGGGAATGTTATTTTCGCACAACTTCACTTCGAACAATGCTCCCATGTCGTCGATCTTCTGTTCAACTTAGATCTGAGCCGTTCAACTCAACAAGCTAGATTTACTTAGCTTCTTCTTGAATTCTCGGCCAATTGATCATGGAAGCGATCAATCTAGCTCGACCCTCGTTTGGATATTTAGGAAACTAAACACAAACAAGAATCCTACTTAAACAATTGAAAGGTGATTGGTAATCAAACAACTTGGGGGTTCTGCACTGCACGCAGAAATCAAATGAACGCGAAACAACGATTTATTCACACAGAAAATAGGCCACAAATGCACACAACTTTACCTGTCAGAAACTCAATACGTTCTTGATTGAAATGCACAGAAAGATTTCTTAAACATGCATAATTATTCTACATTCATTTACAGATAAACATCCAAACTGCATTCCATTCAGAATGACTAACTCCCACAGTCGACCAACCAACCAACAACCAACAGCCAAAAAACCTTAGCTCCTTCTACTCTACCGTACTTATGCATTCGACTCTCTAACAGAAACTCGAACCACTCAACAAACCTGACAACCTAACAGAATCCATGACGGCGGGTCTACAACACTACTTTGTCGACTTCCTAATCTGGCTTGATCTCCATGTAGGGAGTATCAACTCGTCGCTAGTCCTGTCTTACAAAAAATAGACAATGCATCAGATGGTTACCCATCCTGCGATCTTGAATCATTCAAAACAATCCATACTATCCACATCAGAACAACTCGCCTCCATACTAGCCACAACATGTGACCACATAATCACATTGCTGACTCAACATCGATGCTCCTGCATCAGAATTCTTGTTTTTGGTGGTTACAAATTCAATATCAAATTTATGAATAATGACAACCCATCGAGCAAAATTGTTGTTATCACCTCTGGAAAAGCTCCTGCAAGGGAAGGAAAGGGAATCCCCCTACCGAAACCCCAAGCATTCCCATTGACCTTTTACACCAAAGGAAGAAGCAGGGAACCCAAAATATGGCTAAGTAGAGAAAAAATCCCAATTGAATGGTCAAACCACAGTGAAAAAAATGAGAAAAATGGAGGTCTTCCACTTTTAAAATAGGTTGAATGGTTAGGATTGAAGAACAAATCCATATCAACAGCTGGGAAGCAACCCGAAACACACCCGGTCAAGAGGCTTTCTGACTTTCTGAACCCACATTACGGATTACGGAAGTTGGAACGGTATTTTTTCAAGGGTGCAGATTCAGGTTTCCGATTTCCGAGTCCCGCATTGTGGAATCTGGATTGCGGAGGCGTGATTTTTCTGGGGGTGCAAAATTGAGTTTCTGCTTTCCAAATCCCGCATTGCGGATTGTGCATTGCGGGAGTGAAATTTCTGCGAAGATGCAAACTTAGGTTTCTATTTTCTGAATCTCGCATTGCAAATTGCGTATTACGGAAGTGAGATTCGATAAAGTCCAGTTGGCAATTCCGACTTCTGGCTCCTGCATTGCGAATTGCGGATTGGGGATATTGGATCGAAGATGGTTTATCAGAGAAGATTTCGACCGCATAGGATGCAGAATTTGATAGGGAAAAGATCTAACTGTTGCACGACTGGGAGTCGATCTGAAGGAAAAAGAGAGGCACAACTTGGTTATCCATGCAAATTAGCATAAATGCCTCAATCCGAAGGACAACAGGTGGCTCTAATAGTCCGAGTTTACACTGCCAACGCACTGAAATTTCTCATCGGCGCACCTAATAGATTAAGAAGCAGTTGCAATTTACCAGTTTAATAAATGACCACATATGGCTAAAGTGTTCTAGAAGTTTAGATATTTTGTAAGCCTATAAAGGAAGGTTCTAAATAAGACCCAAGTGTCGAAATTTTGAGATAGAAAACTTTGAGTATGTGATGAAATTCGGCCTTTCGATTAATGTGAAGACCTAATTATGGAGCAGAGATTCTTGTGATTAGTGTTAATTTTGATATCTGTTATTCATGTGTATGTTTTCTTCATTAGTATTTTCCATTAATTGTCTTCTTCTGTAGTATCTAGATCAAGATTACATGGTCTGAAATTCATCTTTTATGCTTCAGATGCATATGATTAGATACTCCACTCTTTCTTCTTGAAATTTCAAGTTAGAATTCATTATTAAATACTCTAACTCTGTGATGGACCATGTTTTCCTTTCTGCTACCATCTACTGATATATTTTGACTTGAAAAAACATTATCTATCTCGCCTTTGCCTCTGAAATTATAGTCCAAATCAGTCATTTGTGACGGAAAACCCATTAAAGTTTGACTCCATGCCCAATGATGTACCTATCCTTGAACCCAACAAATTGAAAAAACCCAAAAAATCCTCATATGAAGGTCTAGCCACCACTTTGATTCATAACCAACCCGTTCAAAAGATATTATGTGTGCTGGAAGAATTGTGAAAGAGAGAGCCCTCTCTGTGGTTGGAAAGGCTAGTTTCCATCCACCAAAGTTTGGTTGAAATAGTTACCTAAGGATCCCTTCTGCTGCAACCCAGAAGAATCCCGAGTTATAACACTTACCATTGATAATTTTCCAATCTAGTACATATTTCATTAGGGTTTGAATTTGGGATGACCTTAGTTTTGCAAAGTAGGATGTATTGGCAAGTTACTGGATTGAAAGGATTACAACCAAGGCTAACATATTGATCCGAAAATGATAGGATCTTTATAACTATTATTTGCATGTGAATGTTTGAATGCTTAAATCCATTAAAAAGGCTTTAAATGACCAAATTTAAGATCATAATTGAATCACATAAAAGAGATGCAAACCATGAAATTTGTGGGCAATAACTGATAACAGAGTTCACCCTTCTTGGGCTACGTCTCTGGGCCACTTCTAATGAGAAGGTCGATCTTATTAAGTCTTCAAAGCTTACAAATATGAGTTTATGGAAACACTTCTATTTTATGTCAGTCACCAGCAACAATAGATAGCGCCAGAGCGATCCTATCAAAATTCTGATAAAAATGAGTGTAAATTCGACTATATATGCTTGAGGTCTCCTTTGGCACACAAATTGTGAAAATTGTGCCTGCATAAAAGGCAAAACAGTACGGATTCCACATCAGGATCCATGCCCATTAATTGTTGTACAAAGCCTCGGGAACTGTTCCCATCTCTGCCTCAAACTCTATTCCCACGCTGTGTCATGTGGTCTCTGAACTCTCCTCGGAAACTGTGCAAAAAAGTGGTTTTATATAGTGGTTTTGAAGTGGTTTTGGGTCGTGGGCAAGGGGGCCATGTGCCCATTTTGGACCCAGATCTCCTCCTGCACTTTTTAACAAAAACTCATCGCTTACCATATAGCGAATGGGTTGTATTCGAGTGGTAAGTGGTTGTGATTTGGGGGAAGAGGTCCTGGGGTCAAACCCGTGGGCCTCTCCCCTTTCGACGTAATCTATTGTATTAGTTTTTGGTGGATATGGTTTAGCATATGGTTTGTTGCATATGGTTTGTGATATGGAATACCACTTGGAGTTTGGTTTGTTGGATATAATTTGGTGATATGGCATACAACTTGGCATATGAATGGGGCCTCGGTGTTGGCATATGGGTCGAGGGCGTAGCCCTCGACCCTCCCATTACGCCCTCGACCCTCCCATTTTCCAAACAAAATTCAAACTCAAATTTAAATACAAGTTCTCACCTTATAGGGTTAATAACTAATGCGTGGAGCCTTGGCTAGGCGGGCTTGGTGGAGACTTTGGAAAATTTGGAGGTCATGGTTTCGAATCCATGCACTCCACAATTTTTTAAATAACCATTACATCGTATTTTTTTTGCCAAATTTTACCCATTATTTTGCCCTTTCTTGAACCATTTTGCTGAAACTTCAAACCTCGATATCTCCTGCATTCGGAGGTCGTTTAACGTGAAACAAGCGTTGATGGAAATATCTTTACCAGATATTTAACACTGTAAGATTTATTTTACTATTTGAATACTTCTATTCTGATCAAACCCTGAGATCCTCCTGGATCAAACCTTCCCACTAAGCAGCTTTTGGACCACAAAAATCCTGAATCATTCAGAATTCAAGTGAGGACATGTTCGTCTCACTTGTCCCGTATCACTTGTCCATTCTTCTTGAACCCTGTAAATTTTACTCATCATAACAACAATCAACATTCCATTGGCATTTTTAAGTACATTAATATCTTTTTCAACAAAATCTTCATTCAATATTGTTGGAACAAACCATATACTATTGATCAGTAGTAAGCTGAATATCAAAATTGAACATGTGAAAGAGATTGTACTCATATCATGCTTAAGTTTTATCATAGGAACACTATCAACCTGTTGATGCCTCGAAGATAGTATCATCAATCAACAAGGAATTCTCCTCGGTAAGCAAGCCCAATTAGATCGCTCATTGTTTGGTATGGGGAATCCGTCCGGTTAATGGCCCAACTACCGTATAAGATTTAAAGATTTGTTTTCTTTCACCAATTACGGCCCGATCCATCGTTTATGTATTTTTAAAGATGATATGCATGTACTCAATCTAAATGCATGTTGTTAAAACAAATATGATCTAAGAATTAACTAAGCTAATTAATCTATCCTTGCAGGGAGCAAAACTGAAATATGAGTAATACACTGAAATACATCCAAGAATCTCACAGATAGATGTTTAATAGCACAGATTCATTCACAACAGAAATTAAAAGATATCAAAGATAGCTTTGACAGAATTTAAAGCATTCCATTACTCATTTAACACAACATAATTTCACAGGAAAATGAAAGCATTCGCAATTAAGAATTAATTCAGTATAGTCAGGAACGATCTCACAGTATATGTATGAACAATGCAGAAATAGTTCAGCAAACATTCAACACATCCCAAGCAAAACGCAGTGCTAGATTTCCCTAGGAAAAAATCAGTCATTCTTGATTGATGTAGCAAAATAATTCACGTACAGCATAAGTCTGTCCTTTCACCGGCGAAAAGTCCCTTCCTTCTATTCTAATCTTATATTTACAGCTTTTACAAAGTTTATCTCTTCACATACCTAACCCTAGGGAATCTCAAAAGTTTGTCCTCTAGTGCCTAAATGAGACAAAGGTCATTTCCAATTGTTTTTCTAAAACATTATACAATAAAAATAATTCTAGCTGTCTTTTCAAAAGCATTTATACAGTAAGAACAGTCTCAGCTGTCTTTTCTACAAAATAGAATAAAGCGGATTTAATTCCCAGATGGTCCCACTGCTTCAGCTAGTCCTTTTATTTCAGCTACTCCTTCCGCTTTGGCAGGTTGGCTTACTTCAGCAGGTCTGTCCACGTCTGTGATGTAGCTGGCCCATTGGATGATTTCTAGTAAAATGGTATTTCCCTGTGCATAAATCATCATCTTCAGTGCTATTTCATGTTTACGCAGATCTGATTTAACGTTTGTTGCTCCTGCTGCTGTTTCCTGTGCGATGTCCTCTAGTAAATAGGCATGGATAGAAGTTTTCCCAATCAACCGATGGAAGTCTTCTGGAGTCGGGATATTTATCTTGCTTAGGTAGTCTATTTCTGCATTTTTCTCGCTTCGCAAGTCTGACAAGCGTTGATCCTTTTCTAGAAAATCATCTATGGTTTCAGGTAAGGCCGTGTGGCATTTCCCATGGGTCTCTCGGACTTTTAAGTAGAGGTCGGTACATTTATTGATGTTTTTATGAATTGCAATGCTTTAATTCGTACCATAGTCTCTACAGAACTCCAGGACTCCCAAATCCAATTCTAATTCATCCGCAGACAAGACACGTAGGTTTCCCGGAAATCCTAATTTCCCTTTCCTCCATTCAAATTGTCTGTTGTTTTCTTCTATGTGGCACACATACCTCCTCCTAAGCCTTAGTGCCTCAGTATCAATCGCTTTCATCCTTGAGATCATTCCTTTTATCGTACAAATATCCTCTGAGATTAGCTCTAGCGATTGATGAACTCTCTTTAGCATATCACATGCTTGTTCATGGAATGCGGTTAGATCTTGTTTCTTCTATTCTACCCTTTTCAATTGCTCCAATAGCTGCTCCTTTTCTTTTGCCAACCTTTCAAGATGGGGTTTGTAGAACTCAATCTTCCGCATGTTGTTGGCTTCATGCTTCTCCAATTCTCGAATGTGGGATTCCAACCCTTCCGTGGCTATTAGCTGCTGTGGCCTGCCACTGGCCGCATGTTCTTCCAATTCTCTTAAGCGAGTTTCTAATTCCCTCTTCTCGCCTTCTAGGACTATAAGATTTGTATTGAGTGCATCCTTTTATTCTTCGAGCTTCTGCTTCTTAACCACCATCTCCACCTTTTCTTCTTGAACTTCCTTTTCAGTTCTTTACCTAGTTGCACTTCCTAGTGTAGATTATCTTTAACCTTGAAGCACATGTCTCTGTATTGCTTTACCTTCTCTACCAGCATAACTACATTGTCAGCGCTTGCTTGAACCGAAGCTACACTACATGCTACCGTGAAAGCATGGTCACTATCAGTTCCTTTGAAGAGTGGAAATTGAGTTATTCTAACTTCCTCTTGGATTTCTCTAGTTCTCATCCTCTTTTCAGACCTACTCACAATAGCCTTCCTCTTTTGATCGTAAACGACAGAATCCCGATTGGCCACTTGGCGCTGCTTTGAAGGAGTGTATGGGGTAAGTGCGAGCTTTTCAGTTGAGACATCCCCTTCAATAGCTATCTATGGTGGGTCTATTTTTGATAGATCGTGTCCATGGATTGTGGGCTAGAACTACCTTGCTCCACAACTTTCCTGGACTTTTCCACTTCTTCTTCTGCTTGACTCTATAGCTCTGCTGCCTCCTTTTCTGCTTTCTCTCTGATTTCTTGCAACTTCTGGGCCTCTTATTTCCTTACTCTTTCGACCACTTCCTGTTGCAGTCTGGCATCTTCTTCCCTCTGGATCCTCTCATCTTCCTATTTTCGCATCTTTTCAACTTGCTCTTGCTAAACTCTAATAGCCTCCACATCTTGCTTCTGCTTTTCTTCTAGCTCTTTCTGAATTCTTTGATTTTTTTCTTCTCGGATCCTGTCAGCCTCTTCTTTCTTTACTCTTTCAGATTCCTCTGATTGCAATGTTGCTGCCTCCTGCTCTTTTTGGATAAATCCAACAGGTATAGAGCTATAAATTGTTCCACTTTTAGGGCAGTAACGCTTTCCCAACTCAGTCATGTTCTTGGCACTTCGGAAAAACTCTTCATCCTTGTACCAAAGATGTGCGTAATCAAAAGTGGCTCTGTGAGAGGTGCAGTGTTCAATGACTTTCCTGCGAGGATCATACCTCCTGAAAACTTTGTGCCGAAACGAAAAACTTGTAAATCCTAAGAAAAAGTTTCACCCTCCTTTGATTTCTGGAGGAGGTATGCACTGATGGTAAAGGGCATTGGTGGGTAGAGAGATTTCTTTTTATCACTGATAACCTTGCTGACTCCACTGATGAAGAGCTGCTTTACAACTTATTTGTGTACGACAAAGTCTGTGGCATATCGAGGCAGCAAAAAGGGTGGCTTATTTCCTCCACTCATTCTAATATAAGTGCCCTCGGAGGAGAATAAGTAATCTCCAAACTCTTATATGATTGGCATCGTGTTCTCTGACAAGCAGTTGGGATCCTCTTTAAAGATCAACTTATATAGGGGCATGATGAACTTTTCACAAATCTGAGTGTAATGATTTGCATACTTGTGCGCCCATGTGAGTTGATAATCGACAAAGAGAGGGGATTCCTTTCTATTCTAGACGCAGCCCAGATCAAGGAAAGAGTGCTTGCTAAAAAAGCAGTTTATCAGATATGAAGACATGAAGAAGTCAAATTTCTTCTAGGTTAATCCCCCTTGCGCAAAAGTTATAAGTGAGGCCATACTGTCTGAGATGATGTCTGCCCAGTTGAAGATTGAACCATGCATGGCTACGCTGACCATCACTGGCACCCATCCAAGCTTGTATATTTTTCCATTTGGCATGCTGAAAATTCGGCTCAGCATTAGGGCGATGAGCCTGTACGGAGTCCTTAGATGCATAGTTTCATACTCTCCGCTGATTCTTTGCCTTACTTTTCTTTCATTTATTAGCACCTTCCTGGAGGATTCTAAATGGTCCATTGATTTCTTTGCTACCCACTCATTATTCAGAAAGGATCTCGCCTGGGGTAGCTTGTAGGCTGCCATGATATGATCTGGCATGAAGGATGCGAGATTCATCCCGATGTTATCATTGATGAATCTGGAAACAATATCCACCTGGGTAATTATCCAGCCTATAACCTCTGAGCAATGGAATAGCTCAGGATGACTTGTTTCCTTGTGGAGACAAAACTTCTTGATGTTCAAGTAAACCATGCTTTCTTCCAATGTTGCATCAGGGTAACTCTAGTCCTTGATAAATATGTATAACTCGCCCCACAGATATTCTGGGGTACCTCCTGTGATGGCCTTTGTATCGCCGAACATTGTTTCCAGCGAGGTGTCCAAGAGGATTTCCATGTCCGAATCCGACTCAGTGAACTTGGATTTCCTTTTAGCAGATCTCCTTTGCATATCAGACCTGCGATGACAGTGAGGGGACAAATGAGGGATTTCATATTTTGTGAGCAATACATTGTTCTTATTCATGATTATTAAAGGAAACGTGCACTGACATGAATGTTGATTTTCATTTAAACTGCCCATTGGAGACTGAAAACAATGAAGACTAGCATTTACACCGAAAATCATTTATGCGACGAGGTAAAGATTGTGATTTAGTGAGAAAACAAACTATCAACATTATTTTGTAATTTCAAATGCTAGGTGCTTATGCCAAAGGAATACAACAAGCCTCCCAGCGAAACAGTGTATTCAAGGTTTACGCAAAACTGATCTTTAGAGGTGATGAATAAGGCCTTATGGACGGACAGTTTGTGGCCACAGAACAACTGTGTGGGCAACCACGGCTCATATAGGATTTACGCTTGTTTGTCATCAATAGAAGCAATGGTGTGTGTATGTGACGACATAAACACGACGACTATGACACAACCCCTTCTCAGTGCATAAAAATTGACTAGAAAGACACATAATGCAGTCGTCGGGGCTTAAGGTTTTGGATGGGGTTCATTGACAATGAGCTTCCTTAGCTAGGGACATGAATCATTTTCAGGTGGGAAACGGGTTAACACTCGACCAACTTCGAAAAGGAAAATCTATGATGCACTTAGGCGAAAAGCAGCCGTGAGAACTCATGCTTAACAAGGATATGGGTTAAAAGGCCGGAACCTAAATGCCTCTATTGGTGCTATTGAAGCAATGAGGGTATGTTTTCACTTCGAAGGAAATGGTCTCTAGAACCACCACACAATGGCTTTCCCCTTTTAAAAAAATCAGAACACTTAAACGTGGTCCCAAACGGGAAACATAACGAAACATGGTTTTTCTAGGGCCTGCCTGTCACACTTGGAGAGGCTGCTCAGGTCATTGCGCGAACACTGACTGGTGAGAGTCCAAAGCTCCAATGGAAATCAACGATAGTTCTCGGCCTTCGCAAAGGTGGGATGGAAAAATAAATTCCCGTTTGTTACATATATAGTAGGGGCATTTAATTTCCCGCGGGGTGGATAGTTGGGGCACTAAATGCGCACAGGGCTCAATGAAAAGAGCAATAAATCTGTACAGGGTAAAATTGAAAACTCCACCAACTTGCCTTTGTTTTTCGGCGAATTTACTTTTAACTCTTGCGCAACGGTCGACAGAGTTAAGACTAAAATATACGACCATATGCTACAATGAGGAAACGATGAAGGACACAAAAGAATGGTGTAAGAAACCTGTGGCGCTTTTAAGCGAAAAGGCTGCGCTATGGTTAGTGATTTTAAGTTTTGCGGCTGCGACGAGGGGTAATGCAATGGTCGGTGGAGTTAAACTAAAACTCAACACCACATTCAGCGAGGGTAAGCCTAGGAACTGTGATCAGGGGATGCGACGAAGATTAGCGAAGTTAAGACCAAAGTTAGCGCGGCGGTCGGTGGAAATAGGACGGAACTCTATGCAATGGTTAGCGCAATTAGGCTTAAAAACTGCGTTCGATTGGCACAAGATAAACATTATTAATGTGCAATGGTCGGCAAAGTTAGACTCAAAAAATGCGCAACGGTCGGCGCAAGATAAGATAAATGCGCAATGATCGACAAAGTTAGCATTAAAAACTGTGACCAAAGCTGACCAAAACAAAAAGTTTGTTTTAGCAGAAAAAGAACAACTCTTCCTGCAGGAAGAGAGAACCTTAAAGTTGTGAAAGCAAAATTTCAAGAGAAAACAAAACTCTCTAAAATAGAAGGAGGGGCTTGTTGATGCCTTGGATGTGCAGGTGCTGGAATGGTGTCCAAAGCAAACAACAAGGAGTGAAAACCCAGCCAAAGGCTTCAAGTAATCTTACGCAAGTATTACCCTATCGTCGAGCTATTTGGTGTGGTTAACACCCATGGATATTTGGCCTCCGTTGGCACTCTTTGAGTCGGTGAGTTTGCTCCTCGAAAGGGAGACTTTGAATTAGATCTAAAACTAATCCTAAATGTAATTTGAATGCAATCTACAATTAATAATTCTGCAACTATTAGAAGAAATTCTATAGTTAAAAAAATACATATTTGAACTAAAATACTAACCTATCCAAATGTTAATTAACTTAATAACCTATCCCGGGAGCCAAAAGTTTGAAATGGAGAGAATGATCTAATGCTCAAAAGAGTAATTGGATCATCAATGATTTAAAAACATTTAAACATTGATGTCATAAGCATATCAATTCTAACATGAGAAGTAAAACATTATCTTCGCTATGCTAAAACTGTTTGAACATAGAATCGTTTCTGCAAATCATTAAACATAATCAGATTAACAAATATACTACAAACATGCAGAAAAATGAATCTGATTACTATTCAAAAGTGCATAATAGAAACATCTTATTAGACACAAATGAACAGGTGAAGAATAACTGTAGAAAAATGAAAGGTTCACATCACCACTTAAGTTTCATAAAGACATTTACAAAGCTGAACATTGATGATCAACAACCTCCTCAGTCTAGCTCTCTTCTAAGTAAAAATACACAGAAAAGAGTTTGGCAGAAAAATTACAATCCTTTTTGTCTGCAGAGATCACCTCTCTTCCCCCCCCCTCTTAGATCATAGAAATTAGGTTTTTATACAAAGAAAATTACAGGAAAAGATAAGATCCATTCCCCCAATTCCTGAGCTAACTAGCTGAGTTGTTCCATTTACCAGATCTGTCCATGAGAAAAATATGGGAAAATCCATTTTGAAAAACCAATCCGATCTCCCAAATGAGGAACTTTATGAGGATTCTTCTTGTTAGCAAACTAATTGGGCATATTCTGCAAAAGACCCATGTCTCGGATTTCCCATATTCATCTCCATCGCTCCAGAAATCGCATCCAAAGATCACTGGTTTCCACTTGACACGTTTTGGTCACTCTAAATTTGGGATGTAAATTCTTTAGCTGGACTTCTCTCAATGCAAATCCACACCTGTACAATTAAAAATAGAAATTAATATATCATTCTAAATCTAGTGACAAAAATCGAAATTAATAACAATCCATTTGCAAATAAAAATACAATGAAAATAAACAAATCTAATCCAAATCCAAAATTGATTGTTCAGACAGATTTTTGGGGTGTTTAAGCTATTCAATTGGACAAAACAATCTTCCCAAATCATTCCTCGCCCTTCCAGTTTTCCAACGAGCTATCTTGGGCTTGATTTGGATTTATAAATCTCAATATATTGCTCCCGGAAGTTAAGGCTCAGCAGCCATTGATTTTATTGTTGTGTGAATCATGGCCATTGATTTAACAATTAAATATATTATCCCATATTAATCATTTTTCAAAGAATAAAACGAAACAAAAAATCCGAAATCAATATTCCCAAAAAATCGGAATTCACATGTCGGGAATGAAATTTTGAATTTCTAAACAAATCAAAATCGGAAAACAAAATCGAAACCAAAATTAAAAACTATAAGTAAAAATGAATTTACTAAAATTTATATAACAATCTAGAAATATTTACAAAGTGAAAGAAAATCCAATATCGGGAAACCATAAACCTAGAAGTAAAAACCAAAACTATTTACAAGTTAATTCTTAAGAAAATAAATGTTGGAAACAAGTTACGTATATAAGAAAAGAATCACTCCTATAATCTAAGATAGTTAATGAATTCCATAAATATGTTTCTAACATAATCATTTTCCAAGAATAGAAAACCAAGAAAAGAATAATAATATTTCATTTTGCAAAAATTATAATAGAAAATCCTTGTAGATTGCAAAATCGAAAAATAGAAATTATACTTTCAAAATCAGATTAACTTATTGAAAATAAAAGACTTATCCATGATCAAACTAATTTCACA